>CM067845.1:183308429-183908429 GCA_034509565.1 Triticum monococcum | reverse complement strand
GTCATAGCTAAGCCCCCGAGTGGGAGGATTGCTCCCCACTCAAAGTAGTTTTGTAAGTTAGGCGAGTACGGGGTCGCAGCAAAGCCCCGGAGTGGGAGGATTGCTCTCCACTCAAAGTAGTTTTGTAACTTAGGCGACCCGGGGCGCAGCTAAGCCCCCGAATGGGAGGATTGCTCTCCACTCGGAATAGCTTTTGTAACTTAGGCGAATCGGGTTTGCAACTTAGGCTAGTACGGGGTTGCTCTCCACTCGGAGTAGTTTTGTTACTTGGGCAAGTTCGGGGTCACAGCTAAACCCTGGGTGGGAGGATTGCTCTCCACTCAGAGTAGTTTTGTAACTTAGGCTAGTACGGGGCGCAGCTAAGCGCCCGAGTGAGAGGATTTCTCTCCACTCGGAGAAGTTTTGTAACTTAGGCGAGTACGGGGTCGCAGCTAAGCACCCAAGTGGGAGGATTGCTCTCCACTCAGAGTAGTTTTGTAATGTAGGCGAGTACGGGGCCGCAGCTAAGCCCCCGAGTGGGAGTATTGCTCCCCGCTTGCAGTAGTTTTGTAACCTAGGCGAGTACGGTGTCGGAGCTAAGCCCCCGAGTGGGAGGGTTGCTCTCTACTCGGAGTAGTTTTGTAACTTAGGTGAGTATGGGGTCGCAAATAAGATACCAAGTGGGAGGATTGGTCCCCATTCGGAGTAGTTTTGTTAGTTAGGCAAGTACGGGGTCATAGCAAAGCCCCCGAGTGGGAGGATTGCTCCCCACTCAAAGTAGTTTTGTAAGTTAGGCGAGTACGGGGTCGCAGCAAAGCCCCCGAGTGGGAGGATTGCTCTCCACCCAAAGTAGTTTTGAAACTTAGGCGACCCGGGGTCGCATCTAAGCCCCCGAGTGGGAGGACTGCTCTCCACTCAGAGTAGTTTTGTAACTTAGGCGACCCGAGGTCGTAGCTAAGCCCCCGAGTGGGAGGATTTCTCTCCCCTAGGAATAGCTTTTGTAACTTAGGCGAATCGGGTTTGCGACTAAGCCCTTTGAAGCTTAGGAGAATCGGGGTCGCTGGTAAGCCCCCGAGTGGGAGGATTTCTCTCCACTCGGAGTAGTTTTGTAACTTAGGCAAGTATGGGGACGCAGCTAAGCCCCCGCGTGGGAGTATTGCTCTCCACTCGGAGTAGTTTTGTAATTTAGACGAGTACCGGATCGCAGCTAACCCCCGAGTAGGAGGATTGCTCTCCGCTCAGAATAGTTTTGTAACTTAGGAGAGTACGGGGTCACAACTAAGCCCCCGATTAGGAGGATTGCTCTCCACTCGGAGTAGTGTTATAACTTAGGCGAGTACGGGGTCGCTGGTAAGCCCCCGAGTGGGAGTATTGCTCTCCACTTGGAGTAGTTTTGTCAATTATGCGAGTACGGGGTCGCAGCTAAGCCCCGGAGTGGGAGGGTTGCTCTCCACTCAGAGTAGTTTTGTAACTTAGGTGAGTACGGGGTCTCAGGTAAGCCCCCGGGTGGGTGGATTGCTCTCCACTCGGAGTTGTTTTGTAAGTTAGGCTAGTACAAGGTCACAGCTAAGCACCCGAGTGGGAGGATTTCTCTCCACTCAGAATAGTTTTGTAACTTAGGTGAGTACAGGGGTCGCAGCTAAGCCACCGAGTGGGAGGATTGCTCCCCACTCGGAGTAGTTTTGTAACCTAGGCGAGTATGAGATCCCCGCTAAGCCCCCGAGTAGGAGGGTTGCTCCCCACTCAGAGTAGTTTTGTAACTTAGGCGAGTACGGGGTCATAGCTAAGCCCTCGATTGGGAGGATTGGTCCCCACTCAGAGTAGTTTTGTTACTAAGGTGAGTACGGGGTCGCAGCTAAGCCCCCGAGTGGGAGGATTTGTCTCCACTCGGAGTAGTTTTGTAATTTAGGCAAGCACGGGGTTGCCGGTAAGCCCCCGAGTGGGAGGATTTCTCTCCGCTCGGAGTAGTTTTGTATCTTAGGCAAGTAAGGGGTCGTAGCTAAGCCCCCGAGTGGGAGGATTGCTCTCCACTCGGAGTAGTTTTGTAAGTTAGGTGAGTACGGGGTCGCAGCTAAGCCCCCGAGTGCGAGGATTGCTCCCCACTCGAAGAAGTTTTATAACTTAGGTGAGTACGGGGTCGCAGCTAAGCACCCGAGTGGGAGGATTGCTCTCCACTCGGAGTAGTTTTGTAAGTTAGGCTAGTACGGGGTCACAGCTAAGCTCCCGAGTGCGAGGATTGCTCCCCACTTAGAGAAGTTTTGTAACTTAGGTGAGTACGGTGTCGTAGCTCAGTACCCGAGTGGGAGGATTGCTCTCCACTCGGAGTAGTGTTATAACTTAGGCGAGTACGGGGTCGCTGGTAAGCCCCCGAGTGGGAGTATTGCTCTCCACTCGGAGTAGTTTTGTAACTTAGGCGAGTACGGTGTCGCAGCTAAGCCCCCAAGTATGGGGATTGCTCTCCACTCGGAGTAGTTTTGTCACTTAGGCGAGTACGGGGTCGCAGCTAAGCCCCGAGTGGGAGGATTGCTCGGCACTCAGAGTAGTTTTGTAACTTAGGTGAGTACGGGGTCTCAGGTAAGCTCCCGAGTGCGAGGATTGCTCTCCACTCGGAGTTGTTTTGTAAGTTAGGCTAGTACAGGTCACAGCTAAGCACCCGAGTGGGAGGATTGCTCTCCACTCGGAGTAGTTTTGTAACTTAGGCGAGTACAGGGGTCGCAGCTAAGCCACCGAGTGGGAGGATTGGTCCCCACTCGGAGTGGTTTTCTAACCTAGGCGAGTACGAGATCCCCGCTAGGCCCCCGAGTAGGAGGGTTGCTCCCTTGTCGGAGTAGTTTTGTAACTTAGGCGAGTACGGGGTCAAAGCGAAGCCTTCGATTGGGAGGATTGGTCCCCACTTGGAGTAGTTCTATTACTTAGGTGAGTACCAGCGTCGCAGCTAAGCCCCCGAGTAGGAGGATTGCTCTCCACTCGGAGTAGTTTTGTAACTTAGGCGAGTACGGGGTTGTACCTAAGCCTCCGAGTGGGAGGACTGCTCCCCACTCGGAGTAGTTTTGTAACTTAGGCGAGCACGGGGTCACAACTAAGCCCCCGAGTGGGAGGATTGCTCTCCACTCGGAGTAGTTTTGTAAGTTTGGCGAGTACAGGGTCGCAGCTAAGCCCCCGAGTGCGAGGATTTCTCCCCACTCGGAGAAGTTTTATAACTTAGGTGAGTACGGGGTCGCAGTTAAGCACCCAACTGGGAGGATTGCTCTCCACTCGGAGTAGTTCTGTTACTTAGGTGAGTACCAGCGTCGCAGCTAAGCCCCCGAGTAGGAGGATTGCTCTCCGCTCAGAATAGTTTTGTAACTTAGGAGAGTACGGGGTCACAACTAAGCCCCCGATTAGGAGGATTGCTCTCCACTCGGAGTAGTGTTATAACTTAGGCGAGTACGGGGTCGCTGGTAAGCCCCCGAGTGGGAGTATTGCTCTCCACTTGGAGTAGTTTTGTCAATTATGCGAGTACGGGGTCGCAGCTAAGCCCCGGAGTGGGAGGGTTGCTCTCCACTCAGAGTAGTTTTGTAACTTAGGTGAGTACGGGGTCTCAGGTAAGCCCCCGGGTGGGTGGATTGCTCTCCACTCGGAGTTGTTTTGTAAGTTAGGCTAGTACAAGGTCACAGCTAAGCACCCGAGTGGGAGGATTTCTCTCCACTCAGAATAGTTTTGTAACTTAGGTGAGTACAGGGGTCGCAGCTAAGCCACCGAGTGGGAGGATTGCTCCCCACTCGGAGTAGTTTTGTAACCTAGGCGAGTATGAGATCCCCGCTAAGCCCCCGAGTAGGAGGGTTGCTCCCCACTCAGAGTAGTTTTGTAACTTAGGCGAGTACGGGGTCATAGCTAAGCCCTCGATTGGGAGGATTGGTCCCCACTCAGAGTAGTTTTGTTACTAAGGTGAGTACGGGGTCGCAGCTAAGCCCCCGAGTGGGAGGATTTGTCTCCACTCGGAGTAGTTTTGTAATTTAGGCAAGCACGGGGTTGCCGGTAAGCCCCCGAGTGGGAGGATTTCTCTCCGCTCGGAGTAGTTTTGTATCTTAGGCAAGTAAGGGGTCGTAGCTAAGCCCCCGAGTGGGAGGATTGCTCTCCACTCGGAGTAGTTTTGTAAGTTAGGTGAGTACGGGGTCGCAGCTAAGCCCCCGAGTGCGAGGATTGCTCACCACTCGAAGAAGTTTTATAACTTAGGTGAGTACGGGGTCGCAGCTAAGCACCCGAGTGGGAGGATTGCTCTCCACTCGGAGTAGTTTTGTAAGTTAGGCTAGTACGGGGTCACAGCTAAGCCCCCGAGTGCGAGGATTGCTCCCCACTTAGAGAAGTTTTGTAACTTAGGTGAGTACGGTGTCGTAGCTCAGTACCCGAGTGGGAGGATTGCTCTCCACTCGGAGTAGTGTTATAACTTAGGCGAGTACGGGGTCGCTGGTAAGCCCCCGAGTGGGAGTATTGCTCTCCACTCGGAGTAGTTTTGTAACTTAGGCGAGTACGGTGTCGCAGCTAAGCCCCCAAGTATGAGGATTGCTCTCCACTCGGAGTAGTTTTGTCACTTAGGCGAGTACGGGGTCGCAGCTAAGCCCCGAGTGGGAGGATTGCTCGGCACTCAGAGTAGTTTTGTAACTTAGGTGAGTACGGGGTCTCAGGTAAGCTCCCGAGTGCGAGGATTGCTCTCCACTCGGAGTTGTTTTGTAAGTTAGGCTAGTACAGGTCACAGCTAAGCACCCGAGTGGGAGGATTGCTCTCCACTCGGAGTAGTTTTGTAACTTAGGCGAGTACAGGGGTCGCAGCTAAGCCACCGAGTGGGAGGATTGGTCCCCACTCGGAGTGGTTTTCTAACCTAGGCGAGTACGAGATCCCCGCTAGGCCCCCGAGTAGGAGGGTTGCTCCCTTGTCGGAGTAGTTTTGTAACTTAGGCGAGTACGGGGTCAAAGCGAAGCCTTCGATTGGGAGGATTGGTCCCCACTTGGAGTAGTTCTATTACTTAGGTGAGTACCAGCGTCGCAGCTAAGCCCCCGAGTAGGAGGATTGCTCTCCACTCGGAGTAGTTTTGTAACTTAGGCGAGTACGGGGTTGTACCTAAGCCTCCGAGTGGGAGGACTGCTCCCCACTCGGAGTAGTTTTGTAACTTAGGCGAGCACGGGGTCACAACTAAGCCCCCGAGTGGGAGGATTGCTCTCCACTCGGAGTAGTTTTGTAAGTTTGGCGAGTACAGGGTCGCAGCTAAGCCCCCGAGTGCGAGGATTTCTCCCCACTCGGAGAAGTTTTATAACTTAGGTGAGTACGGGGTCGCAGTTAAGCACCCAACTGGGAGGATTGCTCTCCACTCGGAGTAGTTCTGTTACTTAGGTGAGTACCGGCGTCGCAGCTAAGCCCCCGAGTAGGAGGATTGCTCTCCACTCGGAGTAGTTTTGTAACTTAGGCGAGTACGGGGTTGTACCTAAGCCCCCGAGTGGGAGTATTGCTCCCCACTCGGAGTAGTTTTGTAACTTAGGCGAGCACGGGGTCGCAACTAAGCACCCGAGTGGGAGGATTGCTCTCCACTCGGAGTAGTTTTGTAAGTTAGGCGAGTACGGGGTCGCAGCTAAGCCCCCAGTGCGAGGATTGCTCCCCACTCAAAGAAGTTTTGTAACTTAGGTGAGTACGGGGTCGCAGCTAAGCCCTCGATTGGGAGGATTGCTCTCCACTCAGAGTAGTTTTGTCAATTAGGCGAGTACGGGGTCGCAGCTAAGCCCCCGAGTGGGAGGATTGCTCTCCACTCGGAGTTGTTTTGTAAGTTAGGCTAGTACAGGGTCACAGCTAAGCACCCGAGTGGGAGGATTGCTCTCCACTCGGAGTAGTTTTGTAACTTAGGCGAGTACGGGTGTCACAGCTAAGCCACCGATTGGGAGGATTGCTCCCCACTCAGAGTAGTTTTGTAAACTAGGCGAGTACGAGATCCCCGCTAAGCCCCCGAGTAGGACGGTTGCTCTCCACTCAGAGTAGTTTTGTAACTTAGGCGATTACGGCGTCACAGCTAAGCCCTTGAGTAGGAGGATTGGTCCCCACTCAGAGTAGTTTTGTTACTTAGGTGAGTACGGGGTCGTAGCTAAGCCCCCGAGTGGGAGGATTGCTCCCCACTCAGAGTAGTTTTGCAACTTAGGCGAGTACGGGGTCGCAGCTAAGCCCCCGAGTGGGAGGATTGCTCTCCGCTCGGAGTAGTTTTGTAAGTTATGCGAGTACGGGGTCGCAGCTAAACCCCCGAGTGCGAGGATTGCTCCCAACTCGGAGAAGTTTTGTAAGTTAGGCGAGTACGGGGTCGTAGCTAAGCCCCCGAGTGCGAGGATTGCTCCCCACTCAGAGAAGTTTTGTAACTTAGGTGAGTGCGGGGTCGCAGCTAAGCACCCAAGTGGGAGGAATGCTCTCCACTCGTAGTAGTGTTATAACTTAGGCGAGTACGGGGTCGCTTGTAAGCCCCCGAGTGGGAGTATTGCTCTCCACTCGAAGTAGTTTTGTAACTTAGGCGAGTACGGGGTCGCAGCTAAGCCCCCGAGTAGGAGGATTGCTCTCCACTCGGAGTAGTTTTGTAACTTAGGCGAGTACGAGGTCGCAGCTAAGCCCCCGAGTGGGAGTATTGCTCCCCGCTCGCGGTAGTTTTGTAACCTAGGCGAGTACGGGGTCGCAGCTAAGCCCCCGGGTGGGATGGTTGCTCTTGACTCGGAGTAGTTTTGTAACTTAGGTGAGTACGGTGTCGCTGCTAAGAACCCGAGTGGGAGGATTGGTCCCCACTCGGATTAGTTTTGTTACTAAGGCGAGTACGGGGTCACAGCTAAGCCCCCGAGTGGGAGCATTGCTCCCCACTCAGAGTAGTTTTGTAATTTAGGCGAGTACATGGTCGCCGCTAAGCCCCCGAGTGGGAGGATTGCTCTCCACTCATAGTAGTTTTGTAACTTAGGCGAGTACAGGGTCACAGCTAAGCCCCCGAGTGTGAGGATTGCTCTCCACTCGGAGTTGTTTTGTAAGTTAGGCTAGTACAGGGTCACAGCTAAGCACCCGAGTGGGAGGATTGCTCTCCACTCGGAGTAGTTTTGTACCTTAGGCGAGTACGGGTGTTGCAGCTAAGCCACCGATTGGGAGGATTGCTCCCCACTCGGAGTAGTGTTGTAACCTAGGCGAGTACGAGATCCCCGCTAAGGTCCCGAGTAGGAGGGTTTCTCTCCACTCAGAGTAGTTTTGTAACTTAGGCGAGTACGGGGTCACAGCTAAGCCCTTGAGTGGGAGGATTGGTCCCCACTCAGAGTAGTTTTGTAACTTAGGCGAGTACGGGTCGCAGCTAAGCCCCCGAGTGGGAGGATTGCTCTCCACTCAGAGTAGTTTTGTAAGTTAGGCGAGTACGGGGTCGCAGCTAAGCCACTGAGTGCGAGGATTGCTCCCCACTCGGAGATGTTTTGTAACTTAGGTGAGTACAGGGTCGCTGCTAAGCACCCGAGTGGGAGGATTGCTCTCCACTCGGAGTAGTTTTGTAACGTAGGCGAGTACGGGTGTCGCAGCTAAGCCCCCGAGTGGGAGCATTGCTCTCCACTCGGAGTAGTTTGGTAACTTAGGCGAGTACGGGTGTCACAGCTAAGCCACCGATTGGGAGGATTGCTCCCCACTCAGAGTAGTTTTGTAACCTTGGCGAGTACGAGATCCCCGCTAAGCCCCCGAGTAGGAGGGTTGCTCTCCACTCAGAGTAGTTTTGTTACTTAGGTGAGTACGGGGTCGCAGCTAAGCCCCCGATTGGGAGGATTTCTCTCCCCTCGGAGTAGTTTTGTAACTTAGGCTAGTACGGTGTCGCAGATAAGCCCCTGAGTGGGAGGATTGTTGTCCACTCGGAGTAGTTTTGTAACTTAAGCGAGTACGGGGTCGCAGCTAAGCCGCCGAGTGGGAGGGTTGCTCTCCACTCGGAGTAGTTTTGTTATTTGGGCGAGTTCGGGGTCACAGCTAAACCCTGGGTGGGAGGATTGCTCTCCACTCGGAGTAGTTTTGTAACTTAGGCTAGTACGGGGCGCAGCTAAGCGCCCGAGTAAGAGGATTTCTCTCCACTCGAAGAAGTTTTGTAACTTAGGCGTGTACGGGGTCGCAGCTAAGCACCCAAGTGGGAGGATTGCTCTCCACTCAGAGTTGTTTTGTAATGTAGGCGAGTACGGGGCCGCAGCTAAGCCCCCGAGTGGGAGTATTGCTCCCCGCTTGCAGTAGTTTTGTAACCTAGGCGAGTACGGGGTCGGAGCTAAGCCCCCGAGTGGGTGGGTTGCTCTCTACTCGGAGTAGTTTTGTAACTTAGGTGAGTATGGGGTCGCAACTAAGACACCGAGTGGGAGGATTGGTCCCCATTCGAAGTAGTTTTGTTAGTTAGGCAAGTACGGGGTCATAGCTAAGCCCCCGAGTTGGAGGATTGCTCCCCACTCAAAGTAGTTTTGTAAGTTAGGCGAGTACGGGGTCGCAGCAAAGCCCCCAAGTGGGAGGATTGCTCTCCACTCAAAGTAGTTTTGTAACTTAGGCGACCCGGGGCGCAGCTAAGCCCCCGAGTGGGAGGATTGCTCTCCACTCGGAATAGCTTTTGTAACTTAGGCGAATCGGGTTTGCAACTAACCCCTTTGAAACTTAGGTGAATTGGGTTCGCGGCTAAGCCCCTGAGTGGAAGGATTTCTCTCCACTCGGAGTAGTTTTGTAACTTAGGCGAGTACGGGGTCGCGGCTAAGCCCCCGAGTGGGAGGATTGGTCTCCACTCGAAGTAGTTTTATAACTTAGGCGAGGACGGGGTTGCAGGTAAGCCCCCGAGTGGGAGTATTGCTCTCCACTTGGAGTAGTTTTGTAACTTAGGCGAGAATGGTGTCCCAGCTAAGCCACCGAGTAGGAGGATTGCTCTCCACTCAGAGTAGTTTCGTAACTAAGGCGAGTACGAGGTCGCTGCTAAGCCCCCGAGTGGGAGGATTGCTCTCCACTCGGAGTAGTTTTCTTACTTAGGCGAGTACGGGGTCATAGCTAAGCCCCCGAGTGGGAGGATTGCTCTCCACTCGGAGTAGTTTTGTAAGTTAGGCTAGTAATGGGTCGCAGCTAAGCCCCTGAATGAGAGGATTTCTCTCCACTCGGAGAGGTTTTGTAACTAAGGCGAGTATGGGGTCGCACCTAAGCACCCGAGTGGCAGGATTGCTCTTCGCTCGTAGTAGTTTTGTAACCTAGGAGAGTACGGGGTCGCAGCTAAGACCTTGAGTGGGAGGCTTCGTCCCCACTCGGAGTAGTTTTGATACTTAGGCCAGTACGGGGTCGCAGCTAAGCCCCCGAGTGGAAGGATTGCTCCCCACTCAGAGTAGTTTTGTAACTTAGGCGAGTACGGGGTCGCATCTAATCCCCCGAGTGGGAGGATTGCTCTCCACTCAGAGTAGTTTTGTAACTTAGGCGACCCTAGGTCGTAGCTAAGCCCCCGAGTGGGAGGATTTCTCTCCCCTAGGAATAGCTTTTGTAACTTAGGCGAATCGGGTTTGCGACTAAGCCCTTTGAAGCTTAGGCGAATCGGGGTCGCTGGTAAGCCCCCGAGTGGGAGGATTTCTCTCCACTCGGAGTAGTTTTGTAACTTAGGCAAGTATGGGGACACAGCTAAGCCCCCGCGTGGGAGTATTGCTCTCCACTCGGAGTAGTTTTGTAATTTAGACGAGTACCGGATCACAGCTAAGCCCCCGATTAGGAGGATTGCTCTCCACTCGGAGTAGTGTTATAACTTAGGCGAGTACGGGGTCGCTGGTAAGCGCCCGAGTGGGAGTATTGCTCTCCACTTGGAGTAGTTTTGTCAATTAGGCGAGTACGGGGTCGCAGCTAAGCCCCGGAGTGGGAGGGTTGCTCTCCACTCAGAGTAGTTTTGTAACTTAGGTGAGTACGGGGTCTCAGGTAAGCCCCCGAGTGGGTGGATTGCTCTCCACTCGGAGTTGTTTTGTAAGTTAGGCTAGTACAGGGTCATAGCTAAGCACACGAGTGGGAGGATTGCTCTCCACTCAGAATAGTTTTGTAACTTAGGCGAGTACAGGGGTCGCAGCTAAGCCACCGAGTGGGAGGATTGCTCCCCACTCGGAGTAGTTTTGTAACCTAGGCGAGTATGAGATCCCTGCTAAGCCCCCGAGTAGGAGGGTTGCTCCCCACTCGGAGTAGTTTTGTAACTTAGGTGAGTACGGGGTCATAGCTAAGCCCTCGATTGGGAGGATTGATCCCCACTCAGAGTAGTTCTGTTACTTAGGTGAGTACGGGGTCGCAGCTAAGCCCCCGAGTGGGAGGATTTGTCTCCACTCGGAGTAGTTTTGTAATTTAGGCAAGCACGGGGTTGCCGGTAAGCCCCCGAGTGGGAGGATTTCTCTCCGCTCGGAGTAGTTTTGTAACTTAGGCGAGTAAGGGGTCGTAGCTAAGCCCCCGAGTGGGAGGATTGCTCCCCACTCGGAGTAGTTTTGTAACTTAGGCGAGTACGGGGTCACAACTAAGCCCCCAAGTGGGAGGATTGCTCTCCACTCGGAGTAGTTTTGTAAGTTAGGCGAGTACGGGGTCGCAGCTAAGCCCCCGAGTGCGAGGATTGCTCCCCACTCGGAGAAGTTTTATAACTTAGGTGAGTACGGGGTCGCAGCTAAGCACCCGAGTGGGAGGATTGCTCTCCACTCAGAGTAGTTTTGTAAGTTAAGCGAGTACGGGGTCACAGCTAAGCCCCCGAGTGCGAGGATTGCTCCCCACTCAGAGAAGTTTTGTAACTTAGGTGAGCACAGGGTCGTAGCTCAGTACCCGAGTGGGAGGATTGCTCTCCACTCGGAGTAGTGTTATAACTTAGGCGAGTACGGGGTCGCTGGTAAGCCCCCGAGTGGGAGTATTGCTCTCCACTCGGAGTAGTTTTGTAACTTAGGCGAGTACGGTGTCGCAGCTAAGGCCCCGAGTATGAGGATTGCTCTCCACTCAGAGTAGTTTTGTCACTTAGGCGAGTACGGGGTCGCGGCTAAGCCCCCGAGTGGGAGGATTGCTCGGCACTCAGAGTAGTTTTGTAACTTAGGCGAGTACGGGGTCTCAGGTAAGCCCCCGAGTGGGTGGATTTCTCTCCACTCGGAGTTGTTTTGTAAGTTAGGCTAGTACAGGTCACAGCTAAGCACCCGAGTGGGAGGATTGCTCTCCACTCGGAGTAGTTTTGTAACTTAGGCGAGTACAGGGGTCGCAGCTAAGCCACCGAGTGGGAGGATTGGTCCCCACTCGGAGTAGTTTTGTAACCTAGGCGAGTACGAGATCCCCGCTAAGCCCCCGAGTAGGAGGGTTGCTCCCTAGTCGGAGTAGTTTTGTAACTTAGGCGAGTACGGGGTCACAGCTAAGCCTTCGATTGGGAGGATTGGTCCCCACTCGGAGTAGTTCTATTACTTAGGTGAGTACCGGCGTCGCAGCTAAGCCCCCGAGTACGAGGATTGCTCCCCACTCGGAGTAGTTTTGTAACTTAGGCGAGTACGGGGTTGTACCTAAGCCTCCGAGTGGGAGGACTGCTCCCCACTCGGAGTAGTTTTGTAACTTAGGCGAGCACGGGGTCGCAGCTAAGCCCCCGAGTGGGAGGATTGCTCTCCACTCGGAGTAGTTTTGTAAGTTCGGCGAGTACGGGGTCGCAGCTAAGCCCCCGAGTGCGAGGATTTCTCCCTACTCGGAGAAGTTTTATAACTTAGGTGAGTACGGGGTCGCAATTAAGCACCCAACTGGGAGGATTGCTCTCCACTCGGAGTAGTTCTGTTACTTAGGTGAGTACCGGCGTCGCAGCTAAGCCCCTGAGTAGGAGGATTGCTCTCCACTCGGAGTAGTTTTGTAACTTAGGCGAGTACGGGGTTGTACCTAAGCCCCCGAGTGGGAGGATTGCTCCCCACTCGGAGTAGTTTTGTAACTTAGGCGAGCACGGGGTCGCAACTAAGCCCCCGAGTGGGAGGATTGCTCTCCACTCGGAGTAGTTTTGTAAGTTAGGCGAGTACGGGGTCGTAGCTAGGTCCCCGAGTGGGAGGATTGCTCCCCACTCGGAGTAGTTTTGTAACTTAGGCGAGCACGGGGTCGCAGCTAAGCCCCTAGTGCGAGGATTGCTCCCCACTCAAAGAAGTTTTGTAACTTAGGTGAGTACGGGGTCGCAGCTAAGCCCCCGAGTGGGAGGATTTCTCTCCGCTCGGAGTAGTTTTGTAACTTAGGCGAGTACGGGGTCGTAGCTAGGTCCCCGAGTGGGAGGATTGCTCCCCACTCGGAGTAGTTTTGTAACTTAGGCGAGTACGGGGTCGCAGCTAAGCCCCCGAGTAGGAGGATTGCTCTCCACTCGGAGTAGTTTTGTAACTTAGGCGAGTACGAGGTCGCAGCTAAGCCCCCGATTGGGAGTATTGCTCCCCGCTCGCGGTAGTTTTGTAACCTAGGCGAGTACGGGGTCGCAGCTAAGCCCCCGAGAGGGATTGTTGCTCTTGACTCGGAGTAGTTTTGTAACTTAGGTGAGTACGGGGTCGCTGCTAAGACCCCGAGTGGGAGGATTGGTCCCCACTCGGATTAGTTTTGTTAATAAGGCGATTACGGGGTCACAGCTAAGCCCCTGAGTGGGAGGATTGCTCCCCACTCAGAGTAATTTTGTAACTTAGGCGAGTACATGGTCGCAGCTAAGCCCCGAGTGGTAGGATTGCTCTCCACTCAGATTAGTTTTGTAACTTAGGCGAGTATAGGGTTGCAGCTAAGCCCCCGAGTGGGAGGATTGCTCCCCACTCGGAATAGCTTTTGTAACTTAGGCGAATCGAGTTTGCGACTAAGCCCTTTGAAACTTAGGCGAATCGGGTTCACGGCTAAGCCCCCGAGTGGGAGTAGTTTTGTATGTTAGGCGAGTGTACAGGGTCGCAGCTAAGCCCTCGATTGGGAGGATTGCTCTCCACTCGGAGTAGTTTTGTCAATTAGGCGAGTACGGGGTCGCAGCTAAGCCCCCGAGTGGGAGGATTGCTCTCCACTCGGAGTTGTTTTGTAAGTTAGGCTAGTACAGGGTCACAGCTAAGCACCCGAGTGGGAGGATTGCTCTCCACTCGGAGTAGTTTTGTAACTTAGGCTAGTACGGGTGTCACAGCTAAGCCACCGATTGGGAGGATTGCTCCCCACTCAGAGTAGTTTTGTAACCTAGGCGAGTACGAGATCCCCGCTAAGCCCCCGAGTAGGAGGGTTGCTCTCCACTCAGAGTAGTTTTGTAACTTAGGCGAGTACGGCGTCAGAGCTAAGCCCTTGAGTGGGAGGATTGGTCCCCACTCGGAGTAGTTTTGTTACTTAGGTGAGTACGTGGTCGCAGCTAAGCCCCCGAGTGTTAGGATTTCTCTCCGCTCGGAGTAGTTTTGTAATTTAGGCGAGTACGGGGTCGTAGCTAAGCCCCCGAGTGGGAGGATTGCTCCCCACTCGGAGTAGTTTTGTAACTTAGGCGAGTACGGGGTCGCAGCTAAGCCCCCGAGTGGGAGGATTGCTCTCCGCTCAGAGTAGTTTTGTAAGTTATGCGAGTACGGGGTCGCAGCTAAACCCCCGAGTGCGAGGATTGCTCCTAACTTGGAGAAGTTCTATAAGTTAGGCGAGTACGGGGTCGTAGCTAAGCCCCCGAGTGCGAGGATTGCTCCCCACTCAGAGAAGTTTTGTAACTTAGGTGAGTGCGGGGTCGCAGCTAAGCACCCGAGTGGGAGGAATGCTCTCCACTCGTAGTAGTGTTAGAACTTAGGCGAGTACGGGGTCGCTTGTAAGCCCCCGAGTGGGAGTATTGCTCTCCACTCGAAGTAGTTTTGTAACTTAGGCGAGTACGGGGTCGCAGCTAAGCCCCTGAGTAGGAGGATTGCTCTCCACTCGGAGTAGTTTTGTAACTTAGGCGAGTACGAGGTCGCAGCTAAGCCCCCGAGTGGGAGTATTGCTCCCCGCTCGCGGTAGTTTTGTAACCTAGGCGAGTACGGGGTCGCAGCTAAGCCCCCGAGTGGGATGGTTGCTCTCGACTCGGAGTAGTTTTGTAACTTAGGCGAGTACGGTGTCGCAGCTAAGGCCCCGAGTATGAGGATTGCTCTCCACTCAGAGTAGTTTTGTCACTTAGGCGAGTACGGGGTCGCAGCTAAGCCCTCGAGTGGGAGGATTGCTCGGCACTCAGAGTAGTTTTGTAACTTAGGCGAGTACGGGGTCTCAGGTAAGCCCCCGAGTGGGTGGATTTCTCTCCACTCGGAGTTGTTTTGTAAGTTAGGCTAGTACAGGTCATAGCTAAGCACCCGAGTGGGAGGATTGCTCTCCACTCGGAGTAGTTTTGTAACTTAGGCGAGTACAGGGGTCGCAGCTAAGCCACCGAGTGGGAGGATTGGTCCCCACTCAGAGTAGTTTTATAACCTAGGCGAGTACGAGATCCCCGCTAAGCCCCCGAGTAGGAGGGTTGCTCCCTAGTCGGAGTAGTTTTGTAACTTAGGCGAGTACGGGGTCACAGCTAAGCCTTCGATTGGGAGGATTGGTCCCCACTCGGAGTAGTTCTATTACTTAGGTGAGTACCGGCGTCGCAGCTAAGCCCCCGAGTAGGAGGATTGCTCCCCACTCGGAGTAGTTTTGTAACTTAGGCGAGTACGGGGTTGTACCTAAGCCTCCGAGTGGGAGGACTGCTCCCCACTCGGAGTAGTTTTGTAACTTAGGCGAGCACGGGGTCGCAACTAAGCCCCCGAGTGGGAGGATTGCTCTCCACTCGGAGTAGTTTTGTAAGTTCGGCGAGTACGGGGTCGCAGCTAAGCCCCCAAGTGCGAGGATTTCTCCCTACTCGGAGAAGTTTTATAACTTAGGTGAGTACGGGGTCGCAGTTAAGCACCCAACTGGGAGGATTGCTCTCCACTCAGAGTAGTTCTGTTACTTAGGTGAGTACCGGCGTCGCAGCTAAGCCCCCGAGTAGGAGGATTGCTCTCCACTCGGAGTAGTTTTGTAACTTAGGCGAGTACGGGGTTGTACCTAAGCCCCCGAGTGGGAGGATTGCTCCCCACTCGGAGTAGTTTTGTAACTTAGGCGAGCACGGGGTCGCAACTAAGCCCCCGAGTGGGAGGATTGCTCTCCACTCGGAGTAGGTTTGTAAGTTAGGCGAGTACGGGGTCGCAGCTAAGCCCCAGTGCGAGGATTGCTCCCCACTCAAAGAAGTTTTGTAACTTAGGTGAGTACGGGGTCACAGCTAAGACCCCGAGTGGGAGGATTTCTCTCCGCTCGGAGTAGTTTTGTAACTTAGGCGAGTACGGGGTCGTAGCTAGGCCCCCGAGTGGGAGGATTGCTCCCCATTCGGAGTAGTTTTGTAACTTAGGCGAGTACGGGGTCGCAGCTAAGCCCCCGAATAGGAGGATTGCTCTCCACTCTGAGTAGTTTTGTAACTTAGGCGAGTACGGGGTTGTACCTAAGCCCCCGAGTGGGAGGATTGCTCCCCACTCGGAGTAGTTTTGTAACTTAGGCGAGCACGGGGTCGCAACTAAGCCCCCGAGTGGGAGGATTGCTCTCCACTCGGAGTAGGTTTGTAAGTTAGGCGAGTACGGGGTCGCAGCTAAGCCCCAGTGCGAGGATTGCTCCCCACTCAAAGAAGTTTTGTAACTTAGGTGAGTACGGGGTCACAGCTAAGACCCCGAGTGGGAGGATTTCTCTCCGCTCGGAGTAGTTTTGTAACTTAGGCGAGTACGGGGTCGTAGCTAGGCCCCCGAGTGGGAGGATTGCTCCCCATTCGGAGTAGTTTTGTAACTTAGGCGAGTACGAGGTCGCAGCTAAGCCCCCGAGTGGGAGGATTGCTCCTCGCTCGCAGTAGTTTTGTAACCTAGGCGAGTACGGGGTCGCAGCTAAGCCCCCGAGAGGGATTGTTGCTCTCGACTCGGAGTAGTTTTGTAACTTAGGTGAGTACGGGGTCGCTGCTAAGACCCCGAGTGGGAGGATTGGTCCCCACTCGGATTAGTTTTGTTAATAAGGCGATTACGGGGTCACAGCTAAGCCCCTGAGTGGGAGGATTGCTCCCCACTCAGAGTAATTTTCTAACTTAGGCGAGTACATGGTCGCAGCTAAGCCCCGAGTGGGAGGATTGCTCTCCACTCAGAGTAGTTTTGTAACTTAGGCGAGTATAGGGTTGAAGCTAAGCCCCCGAGTGGGAGGATTGCTCCCCACTCGGAATAGCTTTTGTAACTTAGGCGAATCGAGTTTGCGACTAAGCCCTTTGAAACTTAGGCGAATCGGGTTCACGGCTAAGCCCCCGAGTGGGAGGACTCCTCTCAAGTGGGAGTAGTTTTGTATGTTAGGCGAGTGTACGGGGTCGCAGCTAAGCCCTCGATTGGGAGGATTGCTCTCCACTCGGAGTAGTTTTGTCAATTAGGCGAGTACGGGGTCACAGCTAAGCCCCCGAGTGGGAGGATTGCTCTCCACTCGGAGTTGTTTTGTAAGTTAGGCTAGTACAGGGTCATAGCTAAGCACCCGAGTGGGAGGATTGCTCTCCACTCGGAGTAGTTTTGTAACTTAGGCTAGTACGGGTGTCACAGCTAAGCAACCGATTGGGAGGATTGCTCCCCACTCAGAGTAGTTTTGTAACCTAGGCGAGTACGAGATCCCCGCTAAGCCCCCGAGTAGGAGGGTTGCTCTCCACTCAGAGTAGTTTTGTAACTTAGGCGAGTACGGCGTCACAGCTAAGCCCTTGAGCGGGAGGATTGGTCCCCACTCGGAGTAGTTTTGTTACTTAGGTGAGTACGTGGTCGCAGCTAAGCCCCCGAGTGTTAGGATTTCTCTCCGCTCGGAGTAGTTTTGTAACTTAGGCGAGTACGGGGTCGTAGCTAAGCCCCCGAGTGGGAGGATTGCTCCCCACTCGGAGTAGTTTTGTAACTTAGGCGAGTACGGGGTCGCAGCTAAGCCCCCGAGTGGGAGGATTGCTCTCCGCTTGGAGTAGTTTTGTAAGTTATGCGAGTACGGGGTCGCAGCTAAACCCCCGAGTGCGAGGATTGCTCCCAACTCGGAGAAGTTCTATAAGTTAGGCGAGTACGGGGTCGTAGCTAAGCCCCCGAGTGCGAGGATTGCTCCCCACTCAGAGAAGTTTTGTAACTTAGGTGAGTGCGGGGTCGCAGCTAAGCACCCGAGTGGGAGGAATGCTCTCCACTCGTAGTAGTGTTATAACTTAGGCGAGTACGGGGTCGCTTGTAAGCCCCCGAGTGGGAGTATTGCTCTCCACTCGAAGTAGTTTTGTAACTTAGGCGAGTACGGGGTCGCAGCTAAGCCCCCGAGTAGGAGGATTGCTCTCCACTCGGAGTAGTTTTGTAACTTAGGCGAGTACGAGGTCGCAGCTAAGCCCCCGAGTGGGAGTATTGCTCCCCGCTCGCGATAGTTTTGTAACCTAGGCGAGTACGGGGTCACAGCTAAGCCCCCGAGTGGGATGGTTGCTCTCGACTCGGAGTAGTTTTGTAACTTAGGCGAGTACGGTGTCGCTGCTAAGACCCCGAGTGGGAGGATTGGTCCCCACTCGGATTAGTTTTGTTACTAAGGCGAGTACGGGGTCACAGCTAAGCCCCCGAGTGGGAGCATTGCTCCCCACTCAGAGTAGTTTTGTAACTTAGGCGAGTACATGGTCGCGGCTAAGCCCCCGAGTGGGAGGATTGCTCTCCACTCAGAGTAGTTTTGTAACTTACGCGAGTACAGGGTCACAGCTAAGCACCCGAGTGGGAGGATTGCTCTCCACTCGGAGTTGTTTTGTAAGTTAGGCTTGTACAGGGTCACAGCTAA
This sequence comes from Triticum monococcum, assembly GCA_034509565.1. NCBI lineage: Eukaryota > Viridiplantae > Streptophyta > Magnoliopsida > Poales > Poaceae > Triticum > Triticum monococcum. The sequence continues at coordinate 183,890,690 of CM067845.1, read as the reverse complement.
GCACCCGAGTGGGAGGATTGCTCTCCACTCGGAGTAGTTTTGTAACTTAGGCGAGTACGGGTGGCGCAGCTAAGCCACCGATTGGGAGGATTGCTCCCCACTCGGAGTAGTGTTGTAACCTAGGCGAGTGCAAGATCCCCGCTAAGGTCCCGAGTAGGAGGGTTGCTTTCCACTCAGAGTAGTTTTGTAAGTTAGGCGAGTACGGGGTCACAGCTAAGCCCTTGAGTGGGAGGATTGGTCCTCACTGGGAGTAGTTTTGTAACTTAGGCGACTACGGGTCGCAGCTAAGCCCTCGAGTGGGAGGATTGCTCTCCACTCAGAGTAGTTTTGTAAGTTAGGCGAGTACGGGGTCGCAGCTAAGCCACTGAGTGCGAGGATTGCTCCCCACTCGGAGAAGTTTTGTAACTTAGGTGAGTACAGGGTCGCTGCTAAGCACCCGAGTGGGAGGATTGCTCTCCACTCGGAGTAGTTTTGTAACGTAGGCGAGTACGGGTGTCGCAGCTAAGCCGGGTGGATTGCTCCCCACTCGGAGTAGTTTTGTAACCTAGGCGAGTACGAGATCCCCGCTAAGGTCCCGAGTAGGAGGGTTGCTCTCCACTCAGAGTAGTTTTGTAACTTAGGCGAGTACGGGGTCACAGCTAAGACCCCGAGTGGGAGGATTTCTCTCCGCTCGGAGTAGTTTTGTAACTTAGGCGAGTACGGGGTCGTAGCTAGGCCCCCGAGTGGGAGGATTGCTCCCCATTCGGAGTAGTTTTGTAACTTAGGCGAGTACGGGGTCGCAGCTAAGCCCCCGAATAGGAGGATTGCTCTCCACTCTGAGTAGTTTTGTAACTTAGGCGAGTACGAGGTCGCAGCTAAGCCCCCGAGTGGGAGGATTGCTCCTCGCTCGCAGTAGTTTTGTAACCTAGGCGAGTACGGGGTCGCAGCTAAGCCCCCGAGAGGGATTGTTGCTCTCGACTCGGAGTAGTTTTGTAACTTAGGTGAGTACGGGGTCGCTGCTAAGACCCCGAGTGGGAGGATTGGTCCCCACTCGGATTAGTTTTGTTAATAAGGCGATTACGGGGTCACAGCTAAGCCCCTGAGTGGGAGGATTGCTCCCCACTCAGAGTAATTTTGTAACTTAGGCGAGTACATGGTCGCAGCTAAGCCCCGAGTGGGAGGATTGCTCTCCACTCAGAGTAGTTTTGTAACTTAGGCGAGTATAGGGTTGAAGCTAAGCCCCCGAGTGGGAGGATTGCTCCCCACTCGGAATAGCTTTTGTAACTTAGGCGAATCGAGTTTGCGACTAAGCCCTTTGAAACTTAGGCGAATCGGGTTCACGGCTAAGCCCCCGAGTGGGAGGACTCCTCTCAAGTGGGAGTAGTTTTGTATGTTAGGCGAGTGTACGGGGTCGCAGCTAAGCCCTCGATTGGGAGGATTGCTCTCCACTCGGAGTAGTTTTGTCAATTAGGCGAGTACGGGGTCACAGCTAAGCCCCCGAGTGGGAGGATTGCTCTCCACTCGGAGTTGTTTTGTAAGTTAGGCTAGTACAGGGTCATAGCTAAGCACCCGAGTGGGAGGATTGCTCTCCACTCGGAGTAGTTTTGTAACTTAGGCTAGTACGGGTGTCACAGCTAAGCAACCGATTGGGAGGATTGCTCCCCACTCAGAGTAGTTTTGTAACCTAGGCGAGTACGAGATCCCCGCTAAGCCCCCGAGTAGGAGGGTTGCTCTCCACTCAGAGTAGTTTTGTAACTTAGGCGAGTACGGCGTCACAGCTAAGCCCTTGAGCGGGAGGATTGGTCCCCACTCGGAGTAGTTTTGTTACTTAGGTGAGTACGTGGTCGCAGCTAAGCCCCCGAGTGTTAGGATTTCTCTCCGCTCGGAGTAGTTTTGTAACTTAGGCGAGTACGGGGTCGTAGCTAAGCCCCCGAGTGGGAGGATTGCTCCCCACTCGGAGTAGTTTTGTAACTTAGGCGAGTACGGGGTCGCAGCTAAGCCCCCGAGTGGGAGGATTGCTCTCCGCTCGGAGTAGTTTTGTAAGTTATGCGAGTACGGGGTCGCAGCTAAACCCCCGAGTGCGAGGATTGCTCCCAACTCGGAGAAGTTCTGTAAGTTAGGCGAGTACGGGGTCGTAGCTAAGCCCCCGAGTGCGAGGATTGCTCCCCACTCAGAGAAGTTTTGTAACTTAGGTGAGTGCGGGGTCGCAGCTAAGCACCCGAGTGGGAGGAATGCTCTCCACTCGTAGTAGTGTTATAACTTAGGCGAGTACGGGGTCGCTTGTAAGCCCCCGAGTGGGAGTATTGCTCTCCACTCGAAGTAGTTTTGTAACTTAGGCGAGTACGGGGTCGCAGCTAAGCCCCCGAGTAGGAGGATTGCTCTCCACTCGGAGTAGTTTTGTAACTTAGGCGAGTACGAGGTCGCAGCTAAGCCCCCGAGTGGGAGTATTGCTCCCCGCTCGCGATAGTTTTGTAACCTAGGCGAGTACGGGGTCACAGCTAAGCCCCCGAGTGGGATGGTTGCTCTCGACTCGGAGTAGTTTTGTAACTTAGGCGAGTACGGTGTCGCTGCTAAGACCCCGAGTGGGAGGATTGGTCCCCACTCGGATTAGTTTTGTTACTAAGGCGAGTACGGGGTCACAGCTAAGCCCCCGAGTGGGAGCATTGCTCCCCACTCAGAGTAGTTTTGTAACTTAGGCGAGTACATGGTCGCGGCTAAGCCCCCGAGTGGGAGGATTGCTCTCCACTCAGAGTAGTTTTGTAACTTACGCGAGTACAGGGTCACAGCTAAGCACCCGAGTGGGAGGATTGCTCTCCACTCGGAGTTGTTTTGTAAGTTAGGCTTGTACAGGGTCACAGCTAAGCACCCGAGTGGGAGGATTGCTCTCCACTCGGAGTAGTTTTGTAACTTAGGCGAGTACGGGTGGCGCAGCTAAGCCACCGATTGGGAGGATTGCTCCCCACTCGGCGTAGTGTTGTAACCTAGGCGAGTACAAGATCCCCGCTAAGGTCCCGAGTAGGAGGGTGGCTTTCCACTCAGAGTAGTTTTGTAAGTTAGGCGAGTACGGGGTCACAGCTAAGCCCTTGAGTGGGAGGATTGGTCCCCACTGGGAGTAGTTTTGTAACTTAGGCGACTACGGGTCGCAGCTAAGCCCTCGAGTGGGAGGATTGCTCTCCACTCAGAGTAGTTTTGTAAGTTAGGCGAGTACGGGGTCGCAGCTAAGCCACTGAGTGCGAGGATTGCTCCCCACTCGGAGAAGTTTTGTAACTTAGGTGAGTACAGGGTCGCTGCTAAGCACCCGAGTGGGAGGATTGCTCTCCACTCGGAGTAGTTTTGTAACGTAGGCGAGTACGGGTGTCGCAGCTAAGCCGGGTGGATTGCTCCCCACTCGGAGTAGTTTTGTAACCTAGGCGAGTACGAGATCCCCGCTAAGGTCCCGAGTAGGAGGGTTGCTCTCCACTCAGAGTAGTTTTGTAACTTAGGCGAGTACGGGGTCACAGTTAAGCCCTTGAGTGGGAGGATTGGTCCCCACTCGGAGTAGTTTTGTAACTTAGGCGAGTATGGGTCGCAGCTAAGCCCCCGAGTGGGAGGATTGCTCTCCACTCAGAGTAGTTTTGTAAGTTAGGCGAGTACCGGGTCGCAGCTAAGCCGCTGAGTGCGAGGATAGCTCCCCACTCGAAGAAGTTTTTTTAACTTAGGTGACTACAGGGTCGCAGCTAAGCACCCAAGTGGGAGGATTGCTCTCCACTCGGAGTAGTTTTGTAACGTAGGCGAGTACGGGTGTCGCAGCTAAGCCACCGATTTGGAGGATTGCTCCCCACTCGGAGTAGTTCTGTAACCTAGGCGAGTACGAGATCCATGCTAAGCCCCCGAGTAGGAGGGTTGCTCTCCACTCAGAGTAGTTTTGTAACTTAGGCGAGTACGGGGTCACAGCTAAGCCCTTGAGTGGGAGGATTGGTCCCCACTCGGAGTAGTTTTGTTACTTAGGTGAGTACGGGGTCGCAGCTAAGCCCCTGAGTGGGAGGATTGCTCCCCACTCAGAGTAGTTTTGTAACTTAGGCGAGTACATGGTCGCAGCTAAGCCCCCGAGTGGGAGGATTGCTCTGCACTCAGAGTAGTTTTGTAACTTAGGCGAGTACAGGGTTGCAGCTAAGCCCCCGAGTGGGAGGATTGCTCCCCACTCGGAATAGCTTTTGTAACTTAGGCGAATCGGGTTTGCTACTAAGCCCTTTGAAACTTAGGCGAATCGGGTTCACGGCTAAGCCCCCGAGTGGGAGGACTCCTCTCCACTCGGAGTAGTTTTGTATGTTAGGCGAGTGTACGGGGTCGCAGCTAAGCCGTCGATTGGGAGGATTGCTCTCCATTCGGAGTAGTTTTGTCAATTAGGCGAGTACGGGGTCGCAGCTAAGCCCCCGAGTGGGAGGATTGCTCTCCACTCGGAGTAGTTTTGTAACTTAGGCGAGTACTGGTGTCACAGCTAAGCCACCGATTGGGAGGATTGCTCCCCACTCAGAGTAGTTTTGTAACCTAGGCGAGTACGAGATCCCCGCTAAGCCCCCGAGTAGGAGGGTTGCTCTCCACTCAGAGTAGTTTTGTTACTTAGGTGAGTACGGGGTCGCAGCTAAGCCCCCGAGTGGGAGGATTTCGCTCCCCTCGGAATAGTTTTGTAACTTACGCGAGTACGGGGTCGTAGCTAAGCCCCCTAGTGGGAGGATTGCTCCCCACTCGGAGTAGTTTTGTAACTTAGGCGAGTACGGGGTCGCAGCTAAGCCCCCGAGTGGGAGGATTGCTCTCCGCTCGGAGTAGTTTTGTAAGTTATGCGAGTATGGGGTCGCAGCTAAACCCCTGAGTGCAAGGATTGCTCCCAACTCGGAGAAGTTTTGTAAGTTAGGCGAGTACGGGGTCGTAGCTAAGCCCCCGAGTGCGAGGATTACTCCCCACTCAGAGATGTTTTGTAACTTAGGTGAGTGCGGGGTCGCAGCTAAGCACCCGTGTGGGAGGAATGCTCTCCACTCGTAGTAGTGTTATAACTTAGGCGAGTACGGGGTCGCTTGTAAGCCCCCGAGTTGGAGTATTGCTCTCCACTCGAAGTAGTTTTGTAACTTAGGCGAGTACGGGGTCGCAGCTAAGCCCCCGAGTAGGAGGATTGCTCTCCACTCGGAGTAGTTTTGTAACTTAAGCGAGTACGAGGTCGCAGCTAAGCCCCCGAGTGGGAGTATTGCTCCCCGCTCGCGGTAGTTTTGTGACCTAGGCGAGTACGGGGTCGCAGCTAAGCCCCCGAGTGGGATGGTTGCTCTCGACTCGGAGTAGTTTTGTAACTTAGGCGAGTACGGTGTCGCTGCTAAGACCCCGAGTGGGAGGATTGGTACCCACTCGGATTAGTTTCGTTACTAAGGCGAGTACGGGGTCACAGCTAAGCCCCCGAGTTGGAGGATTGCTCCCCACTCAGAGTAGTTTTGTAACTTAGGCGAGTACATGGTCGCCGCTAAGCCCCCGAGTGGGAGGATTGCTCTCCACTCAGAGTAGTTTTGTAACTTATGCGAGTACAGGGTCGCAGCTAAGCCCCCGAGTGGGAGGATTGCTCTCCACTCGGAGTTGTTTTGTAAGTTAGGCTAGTACAGGGTCACAGCTAAGCCCCCAAGTGGGAGGATTGCTCTCCACTCGGAGTAGTTTTGTAACTTAGGCGAGTACGGGTGTCGCAGCTAAGCCACCGATTGGGAGGATTGCTCCCTACTCGGAGTAGTTTTGTAACCTAGGCGAGTACGAGATCCCCGCTAAGGTCCCGAGTAGGAGGGTTGCTCTCCACTCAAAGTAGTTTTGTAACTTAGGCGAGTACGGGGTCACAGCTAAGCCCTTGAGTGCGAGGATTGGTCCCCACTCGGAGTAGTTTTGTAACTTAGGCGAGTACGGGTCGCAGCTAAGCCCCCGAGTGGGAGGATTGCTCTCCACTCAGAGTAGTTTTGTAAGTTAGGCGAGTACGGGGTCGCAGCTAAGCCACTGAGTGCGAGGATTGCTCCCCACTCGGAGAAGTTTTGTAACTTAGGTGAGTACAGGGTCGCAGTTAAGCACCCGAGTGGGAGGATTGCTCTCCACTCGGAGTAGTTTTGTAACGTAGGCGAGTACGTGTGTCGCAGCTAAGCCACCCATTGGGAGGATTGCTCCCCACTCGGAGTAGTTCTGTAACCTAGGCGCATACGAGATCCCCGCTAAGCCCCCGAGTAGGAGGGTTGCTCTCCACTCAGAGTAGTTTTGTAACTTAGGCGAGTACGGGGTCATAGCTAAGCCCTTGAATGGGAGGATTGGTCCCCACTCAGAGTAGTTTTGTAACTTAGGTGAGTACGGGTCGCAGCTAAGCCCCCGAGTGGGAGGATTGCTCTCCACTCAGAGTAGTTTTGTAAGTTAGGCGAGTACGGGGTCGCAGCTAAGCCACTGAGTGCGAGGATTGCTCCCCACTCGAAGAAGTTTTGTAACTTAGGTGAGTACAGGGTCGCAGCTAAGCACCCGAGTGGGAGGATTGCTCTCCACTCGGAGTAGTTTTGTAACGTAGGCGAGTACGGGTGTCGCAGCTAAGCCGGGTGGATTGCTCCCCACTCGGAGTAGTTTTGTAGCCTAGGCGAGTACGAGATCCCCGCTAAGGTCCCGAGTAGGAGGGTTGCTCTCCACTCAGAGTAGTTTTGTAACTTAGGCGAGTACGGGGTCAGAGTTAAGCCCTTGAGTGGGAGGATTGGTCCCCACTCGGAGTAGTTTTGTAACTTAGGCGAGTATGGGTTGCAGCTAAGCCCCCGAGTGGGAGGATTGCTCTCCACTCAGAGTAGTTTTGTAAGTTAGGCGAGTACCGGGTCGCAGCTAAGCCACTGAGTGCGAGGATTGCTCCCCACTCGAAGAAGTTTTGTAACTTAGGTGACTACAGGGTCGCAACTAAGCACCCGAGTGGGAGGATTGCTCTCCACTCGGAGTAGGTTTGTAACGTAGGCGAGTACGGGTGTCGCAGCTAAGCCACCGATTGGGAGGATTGCTCCGCACTCGGAGTAGTTCTGTAACCTAGGCGAGTACGAGATCCCCGCTAAGCCCCCGAGTAGGAGGGTTGCTCTCCACTCAGAGTAGTTTTGTAACTTAGGCGAGTACGGGGTCACAGCTAAGCCCTTGGGTGGGAGGATTGGTCCCCACTCGGAGTAGTTTTGTTACTTAGGTGAGTACGGGGTCGCAGCTAAGCCCCTGAGTGGGAGGATTGCTCACCACTCAGAGTAGTTTTGTAACTTAGGCGAGTACATGGTCGCAGCTAAGCCCCCGAATGGGAGGATTGCTCTGCACTCAGAGTAGTTTTGTAACTTAGGCGAGTACATGGTCGCAGCTAAGCCCCCGAGTGGGAGGATTGCTCTGCACTCAGAGTAGTTTTGTAACTTAGGCGAGTACAAGGTTGCAGCTAAGCCCCCGAGTGGGAGGATTGCTCCCCACTCGGAATAGCTTTTGTAACTTAGGCGAATCGGGTTTGCTACTAAGCCCTTTGAAACTTAGGCGAATCGGGTTCACGGCTAAGCCCCCGAGTGGGAGGACTCCTCTCCACTCGGAGTAGTTTTGTATGTTAGGCGAGTGTACGGTGTCGCAGCTAAGCCCTCGATTGGGAGGATTGCTCTCCATTCGGAGTAGTTTTGTCAATTAGGCGAGTACGGGGTCGCAGCTAAGCCCCCGAGTGGGAGGATTGCTCTCCACTCGGAGTAGTTTTGTAACTTAGGCGAGTACTGGTGTCACAGCTAAGCCACCGATTGGGAGGATTGCTCCCCACTCAGAGTAGTTTTGTAACCTAGGCGAGTACGAGATCCCCGCTAAGCCCCCGAGTAGGAGGGTTGCTCTCCACTCAGAGTAGTTTTGTTACTTAGGTGAGTACGGGGTCGCAGCTAAGCCCCCGAGTGGGAGGATTTCTCTCCCCTCGGAGTAGTTTTGTAACTTAGGATAGTACGGGGTCCTAGCTAAGCCCCCTAGTGGGAGGATTGCTCCCCACTCGGAGTAGCTTTGTAACTTAGGCGAGTACGAGGTCGCAGCTAAGCCCCCGAGTGGGAGGATTGCTCTCCGCTCGGAGTAGTTTTGTAAGTTATGCGAGTATGGGGTCGCAGCTAAACCCCCGAGTGCGAGGATTGCTCCCAACTCGGAGAAGTTTTGTAAGTTAGGCGAGTACGGGGTCGTAGCTAAGCCCCCGAGTGCGAGGATTGCTCCCCACTCAGAGAAGTTTTGTAACTTAGGTGAGTGCGGGGTCGTAGCTAAGCATCCGAGTGGGAGGAATGCTCTCCACTCGTAGTAGTGTTATAACTTAGGCGAGTACAGGGTCGCTTGTAAGCCCCCGAGTTGGAGTATTGCTCTCCACTTGAAGTAGTTTTGTAACTTAGGCGAGTACGGGGTCGCGGCTAAGCCCCCGAGTAGGAGGATTGCTCTCCACTCGGAGTAGTTTTGTAACTTAGGCGAGTACGAGGTCGCAGCTAAGCCCCCGAGTAGGAGTGTTGCTCCCCGCTCGTGGTAGTTTTGTGACCTAGGCGAGTACGGGGTGGCAGCTAAGCCCCCGAGTGGGATGGTTGCTCTCGACTCGGAGTAGTTTTGTAACTTAGGCGAGTACGGTGTCGCTGCTAAGACCCCGAGTGGGAGGATTGGTACCCACTCGGATTAGTTTCGTTACTAAGGCGAGTACGGGGTCACAGCTAAGCCCCCGAGTGGGAGGATTGCTCCCCACTCAGAGTAGTTTTGTAACTTAGGCGAGTACATGGTCGCCGCTAAGCCCCCGAGTGGGAGGATTGCTCTCCACTCAGAGTAGTTTTGTAACTTAGGCGAGTACAGGGTCGCAGCTAAGCCCCCGAGTGGGAGGATTGCTCTCCACTCGGAGTTGTTTTGTAAGTTAGGCTAGTACAGGGTCACAGCTAAGCCCCCGAGTGGGAGGATTGCTCTCCACTCGGAGTAGTTTTGTAACTTAGGCGAGTACGGGTGTCGCAGCTAAGCCACCGATTGGGAGGATTGCTCCCCACTCGGAGTAGTTTTGTAACCTAGGCGAGTACGAGATCCCCGCTAAGGTCCCGAGTAGGAGGGTTGCTCTCCACTCAAAGTAGTTTTGTAACTTAGGCGAGTACGGGGTCACAGCTAAGCCCTTTAGTGCGAGGATTGGTCCCCACTCGGAGTAGTTTTGTAACTTAGGCGAGTACGGGTCGCAGCTAAGCCCCCGAGTGGGAGGATTGCTCTCCACTCAGAGTAGTTTTGTAAGTTAGGCGAGTACGGGGTCGCAGCTAAGCCACTGAGTGCGAGGATTGCTCCCCACTCGGAGAAGTTTTGTAACTTAGGTGAGTACAGGGTCGCAGCTAAGCACCCGATTGGGAGGATTGCTCTCCACTCGGAGTAGTTTTGTAACGTAGGCGAGTACGGGTGTCGCAGCTAAGCCACCCATTGGGAGGATTGCTCCCCACTCGGAGTAGTTCTGTAACCTAGGCGCATACGAGATCCCCGCTAAGCCCTCGAGTAGGAGGGCTGCTCTCCACTCAGAGTAGTTTTGTAACTTAGGCGAGTACGGGGTCATAGCTAAGCCCTTGAGTGGGAGGATTGGTCCCCACTCAGAGTAGTTTTGTAACTTAGGCGAGTACGGGTCGCAGCTAAGCCCCCGAGTGGGAGGATTGCTCTCCACTCAGAGTAGTTTTGTAAGTTAGGCGAGTACGGGGTCGCAGCTAAGACACTGAGTGCGAGGATTGCTCCCCACTCGGAGAAGTTTTGTAACTTAGGTGAGTACAGGGTCGCTGCTAAGCACCCGAGTGGGAGGATTGCTCTCCACTCGGAGTAGTTTTGTAACGTAGGCGAGTACGGGTGTCGCAGCTAAGCCACCGATTGGGTGGATTGCTCCCCACTCGGAGTAGTTTTGTAACCTAGGCGAGTACGAGATCCCCGCTAAGGTCCCGAGTAGGAGGGTTGCTCTCCACTCAGAGTAGTTTTGTAACTTAGGCGAGTACGGGGTCACAGTTAAGCCCTTGAGTGGGAGGATTGGTCCCCACTCGGAGTAGTTTTGTAACTTAGGCGAGTACGGGTCGCAGCTAAGCCCCCGAGTGGGAGGATTGCTCTCCACTCAGAGTAGTTTTGTAAGTTAGGCGAGTACGGGGTCGCAGCTAAGCCACTGAGTGCGAGGATTGCTCCCCACTCGAAGAAGTTTTGTAACTTAGGTGAGTACAGGGTCGCAGCTAAGCACCCGAGTGGGAGGATTGCTCTCCACTCGGAGTAGTTTTGTAACGTAGGCGAGTACGGGTGTCGCAGCTAAGCCACCGATTGGGAGGATTGCTCCCCACTCGGAGTAGTTCTGTAACCTAGGCGAGTACGAGATCCCCGCTAAGCCCCGGAGTAGGAGGGTTGCTCTGCACTCAGAGTAGTTTTGTAACTTAGGCAAGTACGGGGTCACAGCTAAGCCCTTGAGTGGGAGGATTGGTCCCCACTCGGAGTAGTTTTGTTACTTAGGTGAGTACGGGGTCGCAGCTAAGCCCCTGAGTGGGAGGATTGCTACCCACTCAGAGTAGTTTTGTAACTTAGGCGAGTACATGGTCGCAGCTAAGCCCCCGAGTGGGAGGATTGCTCTGCACTCAGAGTAGTTTTGTAACTTAGGCGAGTACAAGGTTGCAGCTAAGCCCCCGAGTGGGAGGATTGCTCCCCACTCGGAATAGCTTTTGTAACTTAGGCGAATCGGGTTTGCTACTAAGCCCTTTGAAACTTAGGCAAATCGGGTTCACGGCTAAGCCCCCGAGTGGGAGGACTCCTCTCCACTCGGAGTAGTTTTGTATGTTTCGTGAGTGTACGGGGTCGCAGCTAAGCCCTCGATTGGGAGGATTGCTCTCCACTCGGAGTAGTTTTGTCAATTAGGCGAGTACGGGGTCGCAGCTAAGCCCCCGAGTGGGAGGATTGCTCTCCACTCGGAGTAGTTTTGTAACTTAGGCGAGTACGGGTGTCACAGCTAAGCCACCGATTGGGAGGATTGCTCCCCACTCAGTGTAGTTTTGTAACCTAGGCGAGTACGAGATCCCCGCTAAGCCCCCGAGTAGGAGGGTTGCTCTCGACTCAGAGTAGTTTTGTTACTTAGGTGAGTACGGGGTCGCAGCTAAGCCCCCGAGTGGGAGGATTTCTCTCCCCTCGGAGTAGTTTTGTAACTTAGGCGAGTACGGGGTCGTAGCTAAGCCCCCGAGTGGGAGGATTGCTCCCCACTCGGAGTAGTTTTGTAACATAGGCGAGTACGGGGTCGCAGCTAAGCCCCCGAGTGGGAAGATTGCTCTCCGCTCGGAGTAGTTTGGTAAGTTATGCGAGTATGGGGTCGCAGCTAAACCCCCGAGTGCGAGGATTGCTCCCAACTCGGAGAAGTTTTGTAAGTTAGGCGAGTACGTGGTCGTAGCTAAGCCCCCGAGTGCGAGGATTGCTCCCCACTCAGAGAAGTTTTGTAACTTAGGTGAGTGCGGGGTCGCAGCTAAGCACCCGAGTGGGAGGAATGCTCTCCACTCGTAGTAGTGTTATAACTTAGGCGAGTACGGGGTCGCTTGTAAGCCCCCGAGTTGGAGTATTTCTCTCCACTCGAAGTAGTTTTGTAACTTAGGCGAGTACGGGGTCGCAGCTAAGCCCCCGAGTAGGAGGATTGCTCTCCACTCGGAGTAGTTTTGTAACTTAGGCGAGTACGAGGTCGCAGCTAAGCCCCCGAGTGGGAGTATTGCTCCCCGCTCGCGGTAGTTTTGTGACCTAGGCGAGTACGGGGTCGCAGCTAAGCCCCCGAGTGGGATGGTTGCTCTCGACTCGGAGTACTTTTGTAACTTAGGCGAGTACGGTGTCGCTGCTAAGACCCCGAGTGGGAGGATTGGTCCCCACTCGGATTAGTTTTGTTACTAAGGCGAGTACGGGGTCACAGCTAAGCCCCCGAGTGGGAGGATTGCTCCCCACTCAGAGTAGTTTTGTAACTTAGGCGAGTACATGGTCGCCGCTAAGCCCCCGAGTGTGAGGATTGCTCTCCACTCAGAGTAGTTTTGTAACTTAGGCGAGTACAGGGTCGCAGCTAAGCCCCCGAGTGGGAGGATTGCTCTCCACTCGGAGTTGTTTTGTAAGTTAGGCTAGTACAGGGTCACAGCTAAGCCCCCGAGTGGGTGGATTGCTCTCCACTCGGAGTAGTTTTGTAACTTAGGCGAGTACGGGTGTCGCAGCTAAGCCACCGATTGGGAGGATTGCTCCCCACTCGGAGTAGTTTTGTAACCTAGCCGAGTACGAGATCCCCGCTAAGGTCCCGAGTAGGAGGGTTGCTCTCCACTCAAAGTAGTTTTGTAACTTAGGCGAGTACGGGGTCACAGCTAAGCCCTTTAGTGCGAGGATTGGTCCCCACTCGGAGTAGTTTTGTAAATTAGGTGAGTACGGGTCGCAGCTAAGCCCCCGAGTGGGAGGATTGCTCTCCACTCAGAGTAGTTTTGTAGGTTAGGCGAGTACGGGGTCGCAGCTAAGCCACTGAGTGCGAGGATTGCTCCCCACTCGGAGAAGTTTTGTAACTTAGGTGAGTACAGGGTCGCAGCTAAGCACCCAAGTGGGAGGATTGCTCTCCACTCGGAGTAGTTTTGTAATGTAGGCGAGTACGGGTGTCGCAGCTAAGCCACCCATTGGGAGGATTGCTCCCCACTCGGAGTAGTTCTGTAACCTAGGCGCATACGAGATCCCCGCTAAGCCCCCGAGTAGGAGGGTTGCTCTCCACTGAGAGTAGTTTTGTAACTTAGGCGAGTACGGGGTCATAGCTAAGCCCTTGAGTGGGAGGATTGGTCCCCACTCAGAGTAGTTTCGTAACTTAGGCGAGTACGGGTCGCAGCTAAGCCCCCGAGTGGGAGGATTGCTCTCCACTCAGAGTAGTTTTGTAAGTTAGGCGAGTACGGGGTCGCAGCTAAGCCACTGAGTGCGAGGATTGCTCCCCACTCGAAGAAGTTTTGTAACTTAGGTGAGTACAGGGTCGCAGCTAAGCACCCGAGTGGGAGGATTGCTCTCCACTCGGAGTAGTTTTGTAACGTAGGCGAGTACGGGTGTCGCAGCTAAGCCGGGTGGATTGCTCCCCACTCGGAGTAGTTTTGTAACCTAGGCGAGTACGGGATCCCCGCTAAGGTCCCGAGTAGGAGGGTTGCTCTCCACTCAGAGTAGTTTTGTAACTTAGGCGAGTACGGGGTCACAGTTAAGCCCTTGAGTGGGAGGATTGGTCCCCACTCGGAGTAGTTTTGTAACTTAGGCGAGTATGGGTCGCAGCTAAGCCCCCGAGTGGGAGGATTGCTCTCGACTCAGAGTAGTTTTGTAAGTTAGGCGAGTACCGGGTCGCAGCTAAGCCACTGAGTGCGAGGATTGCTCCCCACTCGAAGAAGTTTTGTAACTGAGGTGACTACAGGGTCGCAGCTAAGCACCCGAGTGGGAGGATTGCTCTCCACTCGGAGTAGTTTTGTAACGTAGGCGAGTACGGGTGTCGCAGCTACGCCACCGATTGGGAGGATTGCTCCCCACTCGGAGTAGTTCTGTAACCTAGGCGAGTACGAGATCCCCGCTAAGCCCCCGAGTAGGAGGGTTGCTCTCCACTCAGAGTAGTTTTGTAACTTAGGCGAGTACGGGGTCACAGCTAAGCCCTTGAGTGGGAGGATTGGTCCCCACTCGGAGTAGTTTTGTTACTTAGGTGAGTACGGGGTCGCAGCTAAGCCCCTGAGTGGGAGGATTGCTCCCCACTCAGAGTAGTTTTGTAACTTAGGCGAGTACATGGTCGCAGCTAAGCCCCCGAGTGGGAGGATTGCTCTGCACTCATAGTAGTTTTGTAACTTAGGCGAGTACAAGGTTGCAGCTAAGCCCCCGAGTGGGAGGATTGCTCCCCACTCGGAATAGCTTTTGTAACTTAGGCGAATCGGGTTTGCTACTAAGCCCTTTGAAACTTAGGCAAATCGGGTTCACGGCTAAGCCCCCGAGTGGGAGGACTCCTCTCCACTCGGAGTAGTTTTTTATGTTAGGTGAGTGTACAGGGTCGCAGCTAAGCCCTCGATTGGGAGGATTGCTCTCCACTCGGAGTAGTTTTGTCAATTAGGCGAGTACGGGGTCGCAGCTAAGCCCCCGAGTGGGAGGATTGCTCTCCACTCGGAGTAGTTTTGTAACTTAGGTGAGTACGGGTGTCACAGCTAAGCCACCGATTGGGAGGATTGCTCCCCACTCAGTGTAGTTTTGTAACCTAGGCGAGTACGAGATCCCCGCTAAGCCCCCGAGTAGGAGGGTTGCTCTCCACTCAGAGTAGTTTTGTTACTTAGGTGAGTACGGGGTCGCAGCTAAGCCCCCGAGTGGGAGGATTTCTCTCCCCTTGGATTAGTTTTGTAACTTAGGCGAGTACGGGGTCGTAGCTAAGCCCCCGAGTGGGAGGATTGCTCCCCACTCGGAGTAGTTTTGTAACATAGGCGAGTACGGGGTCGCAGCTAAGCCCCCGAGTGGGAAGATTGCTCTCCGCTCGGAGTAGTTTGGTAAGTTATGCGAGTATGGGGTCGCAGCTAAACCCCCGAGTGCGAGGATTGCTCCCAACTCGGAGAAGTTTTGTAAGTTAGGCGAGTACGGGGTCGTAGCTAAGCCCCCGAGTGCGAGGATTGCTCCCCACTCAGAGAAGTTTTGTAACTTAGGTGAGTGCGGGGTCGCAGCTAAGCACCCGAGTGGGAGGAATGCTCTCCACTCGTAGTAGTGTTATAACTTAGGCGAGTACGGGGTCGCTTGTAAGCCCCCGAGTTGGAGTATTGCTCTCCACTCGAAGTAGTTTTGTAACTTAGGCGAGTACGGGGTCGCAGCTAAGCCCCCGAGTAGGAGGATTGCTCTCCACTCGGAGTAGTTTTGTAACTTAGGCGAGTACGAGGTCGCAGCTAAGCCCCCGAGTGGGAGTATTGCTCCCCGCTCGCGGTAGTTTTGTGACCTAGGCGAGTACGGGGTCGCAGCTAAGCCCCCGAGTGGGAGGATTGCTCTCCACTCGGAGTTGTTTTGTAAGTTAGGCTAGTACAGGGTCACAGCTAAGCCCCCGAGTGGGTGGATTGCTCTCCACTCGGAGTAGTTTTGTAACTTAGGCGAGTACGGGTGTCGCAGCTAAGCCACCGATTGGGAGGATTGCTCCCCACTCGGAGTAGTTTTGTAACCTAGCCGAGTACGAGATCCCCGCTAAGGTCCCGAGTAGGAGGGTTGCTCTCCACTCAAAGTAGTTTTGTAACTTAGGCGAGTACGGGGTCACAGCTAAGCCCTTTAGTGCGAGGATTGGTCCCCACTCGGAGTAGTTTTGTAAATTAGGTGAGTACGGGTCGCAGCTAAGCCCCCGAGTGGGAGGATTGCTCTCCACTCAGAGTAGTTTTGTAGGTTAGGCGAGTACGGGGTCGCAGCTAAGCCACTGAGTGCGAGGATTGCTCCCCACTCGGAGAAGTTTTGTAACTTAGGTGAGTACAGGGTCGCAGCTAAGCACCCAAGTGGGAGGATTGCTCTCCACTCGGAGTAGTTTTGTAATGTAGGCGAGTACGGGTGTCGCAGCTAAGCCACCCATTGGGAGGATTGCTCCCCACTCGGAGTAGTTCTGTAACCTAGGCGCATACGAGATCCCCGCTAAGCCCCCGAGTAGGAGGGTTGCTCTCCACTCAGAGTAGTTTTGTAACTTAGGCGAGTACGGGGTCATAGCTAAGCCCTTGAGTGGGAGGATTGGTCCCCACTCAGAGTAGTTTCGTAACTTAGGCGAGTACGGGTCGCAGCTAAGCCCCCGAGTGGGAGGATTGCTCTCCACTCAGAGTAGTTTTGTAAGTTAGGCGAGTACGGGGTCGCAGCTAAGCCACTGAGTGCGAGGATTGCTCCCCACTCGAAGAAGTTTTGTAACTTAGGTGAGTACAGGGTCGCAGCTAAGCACCCGAGTGGGAGGATTGCTCTCCACTCGGAGTAGTTTTGTAACGTAGGCGAGTACGGGTGTCGCAGCTAAGCCGGGTGGATTGCTCCCCACTCGGAGTAGTTTTGTAACCTAGGCGAGTACGGGATCCCCGCTAAGGTCCCGAGTAGGAGGGTTGCTCTCCACTCAGAGTAGTTTTGTAACTTAGGCGAGTACGGGGTCACAGTTAAGCCCTTGAGTGGGAGGATTGGTCCCCACTCGGAGTAGTTTTGTAACTTAGGCGAGTATGGGTCGCAGCTAAGCCCCCGAGTGGGAGGATTGCTCTCGACTCAGAGTAGTTTTGTAAGTTAGGCGAGTACCGGGTCGCAGCTAAGCCACTGAGTGCGAGGATTGCTCCCCACTCGAAGAAGTTTTGTAACTGAGGTGACTACAGGGTCGCAGCTAAGCACCCGAGTGGGAGGATTGCTCTCCACTCGGAGTAGTTTTGTAACGTAGGCGAGTACGGGTGTCGCAGCTACGCCACCGATTGGGAGGATTGCTCCCCACTCGGAGTAGTTCTGTAACCTAGGCGAGTACGAGATCCCCGCTAAGCCCCCGAGTAGGAGGGTTGCTCTCCACTCAGAGTAGTTTTGTAACTTAGGCGAGTACGGGGTCACAGCTAAGCCCTTGAGTGGGAGGATTGGTCCCCACTCGGAGTAGTTTTGTTACTTAGGTGAGTACGGGGTCGCAGCTAAGCCCCTGAGTGGGAGGATTGCTCCCCACTCAGAGTAGTTTTGTAACTTAGGCGAGTACATGGTCGCAGCTAAGCCCCCGAGTGGGAGGATTGCTCTGCACTCATAGTAGTTTTGTAACTTAGGCGAGTACAAGGTTGCAGCTAAGCCCCCGAGTGGGAGGATTGCTCCCCACTCGGAATAGCTTTTGTAACTTAGGCGAATCGGGTTTGCTACTAAGCCCTTTGAAACTTAGGCAAATCGGGTTCACGGCTAAGCCCCCGAGTGGGAGGACTCCTCTCCACTCGGAGTAGTTTTTTATGTTAGGTGAGTGTACAGGGTCGCAGCTAAGCCCTCGATTGGGAGGATTGCTCTCCACTCGGAGTAGTTTTGTCAATTAGGCGAGTACGGGGTCGCAGCTAAGCCCCCGAGTGGGAGGATTGCTCTCCACTCGGAGTAGTTTTGTAACTTAGGTGAGTACGGGTGTCACAGCTAAGCCACCGATTGGGAGGATTGCTCCCCACTCAGTGTAGTTTTGTAACCTAGGCGAGTACGAGATCCCCGCTAAGCCCCCGAGTAGGAGGGTTGCTCTCCACTCAGAGTAGTTTTGTTACTTAGGTGAGTACGGGGTCGCAGCTAAGCCCCCGAGTGGGAGGATTTCTCTCCCCTTGGATTAGTTTTGTAACTTAGGCGAGTACGGGGTCGTAGCTAAGCCCCCGAGTGGGAGGATTGCTCCCCACTCGGAGTAGTTTTGTAACATAGGCGAGTACGGGGTCGCAGCTAAGCCCCCGAGTGGGAAGATTGCTCTCCGCTCGGAGTAGTTTGGTAAGTTATGCGAGTATGGGGTCGCAGCTAAACCCCCGAGTGCGAGGATTGCTCCCAACTCGGAGAAGTTTTGTAAGTTAGGCGAGTACGGGGTCGTAGCTAAGCCCCCGAGTGCGAGGATTGCTCCCCACTCAGAGAAGTTTTGTAACTTAGGTGAGTGCGGGGTCGCAGCTAAGCACCCGAGTGGGAGGAATGCTCTCCACTCGTAGTAGTGTTATAACTTAGGCGAGTACGGGGTCGCTTGTAAGCCCCCGAGTTGGAGTATTGCTCTCCACTCGAAGTAGTTTTGTAACTTAGGCGAGTACGGGGTCGCAGCTAAGCCCCCGAGTAGGAGGATTGCTCTCCACTCGGAGTAGTTTTGTAACTTAGGCGAGTACGAGGTCGCAGCTAAGCCCCCGAGTGGGAGTATTGCTCCCCGCTCGCGGTAGTTTTGTGACCTAGGCGAGTACGGGGTCGCAGCTAAGCCCCCGAGTGGGATGGTTGCTCTCGACTCAGAGTAGTTTTGTAACTTAGGCGAGTACGGGTGTCGCAGCTAAGCCGGGTGGATTGCTCCCCACTCGGAGTAGTTTTGTAACCTAGGCGAGTACGGGATCCCCGCTAAGGTCCCGAGTAGGAGGGTTGCTCTCCACTCAGAGTAGTTTTGTAACTTAGGCGAGTACGGGGTCACAGTTAAGCCCTTGAGTGGGAGGATTGGTCCCCACTCGGAGTAGTTTTGTAACTTAGGCGAGTATGGGTCGCAGCTAAGCCCCCGAGTGGGAGGATTGCTCTCCACTCAGAGTAGTTTTGTAAGTTAGGCGAGTACCGGGTCGCAGCTAAGCCACTGAGTGCGAGGATTGCTCCCCACTCGAAGAAGTTTTGTAACTTAGGTGACTACAGTGTCGCAGCTAAGCACCCGAGTGGGAGGATTGCTCTCCACTCGGAGTAGTTTTGTAACGTAGGTGAGTACGGGTGTCGCAGCTAAGCCACCGATTGGGAGGATTGCTCCCCACTCGGAGTAGTTCTGTAACCTAGGCGAGTACGAGATCCCCGCTAAGCCCCCGAGTAGGAGGGTTGCTCTCCACTCAGAGTAGTTTTGTAACTTAGGCGAGTACGGGGTCACAGCTAAGCCCTTGAGTGGGAGGATTGGTCCCCACTCGGAGTAGTTTTGTTACTTAGGTGAGTACGGGGTCGCAGCTAAGCCCCTGAGTGGGAGGATTGCTCCCCACTCAGAGTAGTTTTGTAACTTAGGCGAGTACATGGTCGCAGCTAAGCCCCCGAGTGGGAGGATTGCTCTGCACTCAGAGTAGTTTTGTAACTTAGGCGAGTACAAGGTTGCAGCTAAGCCCCCGAGTGGGAGGATTGCTCCCCACTCGGAATAGCTTTTGTAACTTAGGCGAATCGGGTTTGCTACTAAGCCCTTTGAAACTTAGGCAAATCGGGTTCACGGCTAAGCCCCCGACTGGGAGGACTCCTCTCCACTCGGAGTAGTTTTTTATGTTAGGTGAGTGTACAGGGTCGCAGCTATGCCCTCGATTGGGAGGATTGCTCTCCACTCGGAGTAGTTTTGTCAATTAGGCGAGTACGGGGTCGCAGCTAAGCCCCCGAGTGGGAGGATTGCTCTCCACTCGGAGTAGTTTTGTAACTTAGGCGAGTACGGGTGTCACAGCTAAGCCACCGATTGGGAGGATTGCTCCCCACTCAGTGTAGTTTTGTAACCTAGGCGAGTACGAGATCCCCGCTAAGCCCCCGAGTAGGAGGGTTGCTCTCCACTCAGAGTAGTTTTGTTACTTAGGTGAGTACGGGGTCGCAGCTAAGCCCCCGAGTGGGAGGATTTCTCTCCCCTTGGAGTAGTTTTGTAACTTAGGCGAGTACGGGGTCGTAGCTAAGCCCCCGAGTGGGAGGATTGCTCCCCACTCGGAGTAGTTTTGTAACATAGGCGAGTACGGGGTCGCAGCTAAGCCCCCGAGTGGGAAGATTGCTCTCCGCTCGAAGTAGTTTGGTAAGTTATGCGAGTATGGGGTCGCAGCTAAACCCCCGAGTGCGAGGATTGCTCCCAACTCGGAGAAGTTTTGTAAGTTAGGCGAGTACGGGGTCGCAGCTAAGCCCCCGAGTGGGAGGGTTGCTCTCCACTCATAGTAGTTTTGTAACTTAGGCGAGTACGGGGTCACAGCTAAGCCCTTGAGTGCGAGGATTGGTCCCCACTCGGAGTAGTTTTGTAACTTAGGCGAGTACGGGTCGCAGCTAAGCCCCCGAGTGGGAGGATTGCTCTCCACTCAGAGTAGTTTTGTAAGTTAGGCGAGTACGGGGTCGCAGCTAAGCCACTGAGTGCGAGGATTGCTCCCCACTCGGAGAAGTTTTGTAACTTAGGTGAGTACAGGGTCGCAGCTAAGCACCCGATTGGGAGGATTGCTCTCCACTCGGAGTAGTTTTGTAATGTAGGCGAGTACGGGTGTCGCAGCTAAGCCACCCATTGGGAGGATTGCTCCCCACTCGGAGTAGTTCTGTAACCTAGGCGCATACGAGATCCCCGCTAAGCCCCCGAGTAGGAGGGTTGCTCTCCACTCAGAGTAGTTTTGTAACTTAGGCGAGTACGGGGTCATAGCTAAGCCCTTGAGTGGGAGGATTGGTCCCCACTCAGAGTAGTTTTGTAACTTAGGCGAGTACGGGTCGCAGCTAAGCCCCCGAGTGGGAGGATTGCTCTCCACTCAGAGTAGTTTTGTAAGTTAGGCGAGTACGGGGTCGCAGCTAATCCACTGAGTGCGAGGATTGCTCCCCACTTGGAGAAGTTTTGTAACTTAGGTGAGTACAGGGTCGCTGCTAAGCACCCGAGTGGGAGGATTGCTCTCCACTCGGAGTAGTTTTGTAACGTAGGCGAGTACGGGTGTCGCAGCTAAGCCACCGATTGGGTGGATTGCTCCCCACTCGGAGTAGTTTTGTAACCTAGGCGAGTACGAGATCCCCGCTAAGGTCCCGAGTAGGAGGGTTGCTCTCCACTCAGAGTAGTTTTGTAACTTAGGCGAGTACGGGGTCACAGTTAAGCCCTTGAGTGGGAGGATTGGTCCCCACTCGGAGTAGTTTTGTAACTTAGGCGAGTACGGGTCGCAGCTAAGCCCCCGAGTGGGAGGATTGCTCTCCACTCAGAGTAGTTTCGTAAGTTAGGCGAGTACGGGGTCGCAGCTAAGCCACTGAGTGCGAGGATTGCTCCCCACTCGAAGAAGTTTTGTAACTTAGGTGAGTACAGGGTCGCAGCTAAGCACCCGAGTGGGAGGATTGCTCTCCACTCGGATTAGTTTTGTAACGTAGGCGAGTACGGGTGTCGCAGCTAAGCCACCGATTGGGAGGATTGCTCCCCACTCGGAGTAGTTCTGTAACCTAGGCGAGTACGAGATTCCCGCTAAGCCCCCGAGTAGGAGGGTTGCTCTCCACTCAGAGTAGTTTTGTAACTTAGGCGAGTACTGGTGTCACAGCTAAGCCACCGATTGGGAGGATTGCTCCCCACTCAGAGTAGTTTTGTAACCTAGGCGAGTACGAGATCCCCGCTAAGCCCCCGAGTAGGAGGGTTGCTCTCCACTCAGTGTAGTTTTGCTACTTAGGTGAGTACGGGGTCGCAGCTAAGCCCCCGAGTGGGAGGATTTCTCTCCCCTCGGAGTAGTTTTGTAACTTAGGCGAGTACGGGGTCGTAGCTAAGCCCCCTAGTGGGAGGATTGCTCCCCACTCGGAATAGTTTTGTAACTTAGGCGAGTACGAGGTCGCAGCTAAGCCCCCGAGTGGGAGGATTGCTCTCCGCTCGGGGTAGTTTTGTAAGTTATGCGAGTATGGGGTCGCAGCTAAACCCCCGACTGCGAAGATTGCTCCCAACTCGGAGAAGTTTTGTAAGTTAGGCGAGTACGGGGTCGTAGCTAAGCCCCCGAGTGCGAGGATTGCTCCCCACTCAGAGAAGTTTTGTAACTTAGGTGAGTGCGGGGTCGTAGCTAAGCATCCGAGTGGGAGGAATGCTCTCCACTCATAGTAGTGTTATAACTTAGGCGAGTACAGGGTCGCTTGTAAGCCCCCGAGTTGGAGTATTGCTCTCCACTCGAAGTAGTTTTGTAACTTAGGCGAGTACGGGGTCGCGGCTAAGCCCCCGAGTAGGAGGATTGCTCTCCACTCGGAGTAGTTTTGTAACTTAGGCGAGTACAAGGTCGCAGCTAAGCCCCCGAGTGGGAGTATTGCTCCCCGCTCGCGGTAGTTTTGTGACCTAGGCGAGTACGGGGTCGCAAATAAGCCCCCAGTGGGATGGTTGCTCTCGACTCGGAGTAGTTTTGTAACTTAGGCGAGTACGGGGTCGCTGCTAAGACCCCGACTGGGAGGATTGGTACCCACTCCGATTAGTTTCGTTACAAAGGCGAGTACGGGGTCACAGCTAAGCCCCCGAGTGGGAGGATTGCTCCCCACTCAGAGTAGTTTTGTAACTTAGGCGAGTACATGGTCGCCGCTAAGCCCCCGAGTGGGAGGATTGCTCTCCACTCAGAGTAGTTTTGTAACTTAGGCGAGTACAGGGTCGCAGCTAAGCCCCCGAGTGGGAAGATTGCTCTCCACTCGGAGTTGTTTTGTAAGTTAGGCTAGTACAGGGTCACAGCTAAGCCCCCGAGTAGGAGGATTGCTCTCCACTCCGAGTAGTTTTGTAACTTAGGCGAGTACGGGTGTCGCAGCTAAGCCACCGATTGGGAGGATTGCTGCCCACTCGGAGTAGTTTTGTAACCTAGGCGAGTACGAGATCCCCGCTAAGGTCCCGAGTAGGAGGGTTGCTCTCCACTCATAGTAGTTTTGTAACTTAGGCGAGTACGGGGTCACAGCTAAGCCCTTGAGTGCGAGCATTGGTCCCCACTCGGAGTAGTTTTGTAACTTAGGCGAGTACGGGTCGCAGCTAAGCCCCCGAGTGGGAGGATTGCTCTCCACTCAGAGTAGTTTTGTAAGTTAGGCGAGTACGGGGTCGCAGCTAAGCCACTGAGTGCGAGGATTGCTCCCCACTCGGAGAAGTTTTGTAACTTAGGTGAGTACAGGGTCGCAGCTAAGCACCCGATTGGGAGGATTGCTCTCCACTCGGAGTAGTTTTGTAATGTAGGCGAGTACGGGTGTCGCAGCTAAGCCACCCATTGGGAGGATTGCTCCCCACTCGGAGTAGTTCTGTAACCTAGGCGCATACGAGATCCCCGCTAAGCCCCCGAGTAGGAGGGTTGCTCTCCACTCAGAGTAGTTTTGTAACTTAGGCGAGTACGGGGTCATAGCTAAGCCCTTGAGTGGGAGGATTGGTCCCCACTCAGAGTAGTTTTGTAACTTAGGCGAGTACGGGTCGCAGCTAAGCCCCCGAGTGGGAGGATTGCTCTCCACTCAGAGTAGTTTTGTAAGTTAGGCGAGTACGGGGTCGCAGCTAATCCACTGAGTGCGAGGATTGCTCCCCACTTGGAGAAGTTTTGTAACTTAGGTGAGTACAGGGTCGCTGCTAAGCACCCGAGTGGGAGGATTGCTCTCCACTCGGAGTAGTTTTGTAACGTAGGCGAGTACGGGTGTCGCAGCTAAGCCACCGATTGGGTGGATTGCTCCCCACTCGGAGTAGTTTTGTAACCTAGGCGAGTACGAGATCCCCGCTAAGGTCCCGAGTAGGAGGGTTGCTCTCCACTCAGAGTAGTTTTGTAACTTAGGCGAGTACGGGGTCACAGTTAAGCCCTTGAGTGGGAGGATTGGTCCCCACTCGGAGTAGTTTTGTAACTTAGGCGAGTACGGGTCGCAGCTAAGCCCCCGAGTGGGAGGATTGCTCTCCACTCAGAGTAGTTTCGTAAGTTAGGCGAGTACGGGGTCGCAGCTAAGCCACTGAGTGCGAGGATTGCTCCCCACTCGAAGAAGTTTTGTAACTTAGGTGAGTACAGGGTCGCAGCTAAGCACCCGAGTGGGAGGATTGCTCTCCACTCGGATTAGTTTTGTAACGTAGGCGAGTACGGGTGTCGCAGCTAAGCCACCGATTGGGAGGATTGCTCCCCACTCGGAGTAGTTCTGTAACCTAGGCGAGTACGAGATTCCCGCTAAGCCCCCGAGTAGGAGGGTTGCTCTCCACTCAGAGTAGTTTTGTAACTTAGGCGAGTACGGGGTCACAGCTAAGCCCTTGAGTGGGAGGATTGGTCCCCACTCGGAGTAGTTTTGTTACTTAGGTGAGTACAGGGTCGCAGCTAAGTCCCTGAGTGGGAGGATTGCTCCCCACTCAGAGTAGTTTTGTAACTTAGGCGAGTACATGGTCGCAGCTAATCCCCCGAGTGGGAGGATTGCTCTGCACTCAGAGTAGTTTTGTAACTTAGGCGAGTACAAGGTTGCAGCTAAGCCCCCGAGTGGGAGGATTGCTCTCCACTCAGAGTAGTTTTGTAAGTTAGGCGAGTACGGGGTCGCAGCTAAGCCACTGAGTGCGAGGATTGCTCCCCACTCGGAGAAGTTTTGTAACTTAGGTGAGTACAGGGTCGCAGCTAAGCACCCGATTGGGAGGATTGCTCTCCACTCGGAGTAGTTTTGTAATGTAGGCGAGTACGGGTGTCGCAGCTAAGCCACCCATTGGGAGGATTGCTCCCCACTCGGAGTAGTTCTGTAACCTAGGCGCATACGAGATCCCCGCTAAGCCCCCGAGTAGGAGGGTTGCTCTCCACTCAGAGTAGTTTTGTAACTTAGTATAGTACGGGGTCATAGCTAAGCCCTTGAGTGGGAGGATTGGTCCCCACTCAGAGTAGTTTTGTAACTTAGGCGAGTACGGGTCGCAGCTAAGCCCCCGAGTGGGAGGATTGCTCTCCACTCAGAGTAGTTTTGTAAGTTAGGCGAGTACGGGGTCGCAGCTAATCCACTGAGTGCGAGGATTGCTCCCCACTCGGAGAAGTTTTGTAACTTAGGTGAGTACAGGGTCGCTGCTAAGCACCCGAGTGGGAGGATTGCTCTCCACTCGGAGTAGTTTTGTAACGTAGGCGAGTACGGGTGTCGCAGCTAAGCCACCGATTGGGTGGATTGCTCCCCACTCGGAGTAGTTTTGTAACCTAGGCGAGTACGAGATCCCCGCTAAGGTCCCGAGTAGGAGGGTTGCTCTCCACTCAGAGTAGTTTTGTAACTTAGGCGAGTACGGGGTCACAGTTAAGCCCTTGAGTGGGAGGATTGGTCCCCACTCGGAGTAGTTTTGTAACTTAGGCGAGTACGGGTCGCAGCTAAGCCCCCGAGTGGGAGGATTGCTCTCCACTCAGAGTAGTTTTGTAAGTTAGGCGAGTACGGGGTCGCAGCTAAGCCACTGAGTGCGAGGATTGCTCCCCACTCGAAGAAGTTTTGTAACTTTGGTGAGTACAGGGTCGCAGCTAAGCACCCGAGTGGGAGGATTGCTCTCCACTCGGATTAGTTTTGTAACGTAGGCGAGTACGGGTGTCGCAGCTAAGCCACCGATTGGGAGGATTGCTCCCCACTCGGAGTAGTTCTGTAACCTAGGCGAGTACGAGATTCCCGCTAAGCCCCCGAGTAGGAGGGTTGCTCTCCACTCAGAGTAGTTTTGTAACTTAGGCGAGTACGGGGTCACAGCTAAGCCCTTGAGTGGGAGGATTGGTCCCCACTCGGAGTAGTTTTGTTACTTAGGTGAGTACAGGGTCGCAGCTAAGCCCCTGAGTGGGAGGATTGCTCCCCACTCAGAGTAGTTTTGTAACTTAGGCGAGTACATGGTCGCAGCTAATCCCCCGAGTGGGAGGATTGCTCTGCACTCAGAGTAGTTTTGTAACTTAGGCGAGTACAAGGTTGCAGCTAAGCCCCCGAGTGGGAGGATTGCTCTCCACTCGGAATAGCTTTTGTAACTTAGGCGAATCGGGTTTGCTACTAAGCCCTTTGAAACTTAGGCAAATCGGGTTCACGGCTAAGCCCCCGAGTGGGAGGACTCCTCTCCACTCGGAGTAGTTTTGTATGTTAGGTGTGTGTACGGGGTCGCAGCTAAGCCCTCGATTGGGAGGATTGCTCTCCACTCGGAGTAGTTTTGTCAATTAGGCGAGTACGGGGTCGCAGCTAAGCCCCCGGGTGGGAGGATTGCTCTCCACTCGGAGTAGTTTTGTAACTTAGGCGAGTACGGGTATCACAGCTAAGCCACCGATTGGGAGGATTGCTCCCCACTCATTGTAGTTTTGTAACCTAGGCGAGTACGAGATCCCCGCTAAGCCACCGAGTAGGAGGGTTGCTCTCCACTCAGAGTAGTTTTGTTACTTAGGTGAGTACGGGGTCGCAGCTAAGCCCCCGAGTGGGAGGATTTCTCTCCCCTCGGAGTAGTTTTGTAACTTAGGCGAGTACGGGGTCGTAGCTAAGCCCCCGAGTGGGAGGATTGCTCCCCACTCAGAGTAGTTTTGTAACTTAGGCGAGTACGGGGTCGCAGCTAAGCCCCCGAGTGGGAAGATTGCTCTCCGATCGGAGTAGTTTGGTAAGTTATGCGAGTATGCGGTCGCAGCTAAACCCCCGAGTGCGAGGATTGCTCCCACCTCGGAGAAGTTTTGTAAGTTAGGCGAGTACGGGGTCGTAGCTAAGCCCCCGAGTGCGAGGATTGCTCCCCACTCAGAGAAGTTTTGTAACTTAGGTGAGTGCGGGGTCGCAGCTAAGCACCTGAGTGGGAGGAATGCTCTCCACTCGTAGTAGTGTTATAACTTAGGCGAGTACGGGGTCGCTTGTAAGCCCCCAAGTTGGAGTATTGCTCTCCACTCGAAGTAGTTTTGTAACTTAGGCGAGTACGGGGTCGCAGCTAAGCCCCCGAGTAGGAGGATTGCTCTCCACTCGGAGTAGTTTTGTAACTTAGGCGAGTACGAGGTCGCAGCTAAGCCCCCGAGTGGGAGTATTGCTCCCCGCTCGCGGTAGTTTTGTGACCTAGGCGAGTACGGGGTCCCAGCTAAGCCCCCGAGTGGGATGGTTGCTCTCGACTCGGAGTAGTTTTGTAACTTAGGCGAGTACGGTGTCGCTGCTAAGACCCCGAGTGGGAGGATTGGTCCCCACTCGGATTAGTTTTGTTACTAAGGCGAGTACGGGGTCACAGCTAAGCCCCCGAGTGGGAGGATTGCTCCCCACTCAAAGTAGTTTTGTAACTTAGGCGAGTACATGGTCGCCGCTAAGCCCCCGAGTGGGAGGATTGCTCTCCACTCAGAGTAGTTTTGTAACTTAGGCGAGTACAGGGTCGCAGCTAATCCCCCGAGTGGGAGGATTGCTCTCCACTCGGAGTTGTTTTGTAAGTTAGGCTAGTACAGGGTCACAGCTAAGCACCCGAGTGGGAGGATTGCTCTCCACTCGGAGTAGTTTTGTAACTTAGGCGAGTACGGGTGTCGCAGCTAAGCCACTGATTGGGAGGATTGTTCCCCACTCGGACTAGTTTTGTAACCTAGGCGAGTACGAGATCCCCGCTAAGGTCCCGAGTAGGAGGGTTGCTCTCCACTCAAAGTAGTTTTGTAACTTAGGCGAGTACGGGGTCACAGCTAAGCCCTTGAGTGCGAGGATTGGTCCCCACTCGTAGTAGGTTTGTAACTTAGGCGAGTACGGGTCGCAGCTAAGCCCCCGAGTGGGAGGATTGCTCTCCACTCAGAGTAGTTTTGTAAGTTAGGCGAGTACGGGGTCGCAGCTAAGCCACTGAGTGCGAGGATTGCTCCCCACTCAGAGAAGTTTTGTAACTTAGGTGAGTACAGGGTCGCAGCTAAGCACCCGAGTGGGAGGATTGCTCTCCACTCGGAGTAGTTTTGTAATGTAGGCGAGTACGGGTGTCGCAGCTAAGCCACCCATTGGGAGGATTGCTCCCCACTCGGAGTAGTTCTGTAACCTAGGCGAGTACGAGGTCCCCGCTAAGCCCCCGAGTAGGAGGGTTGCTCTCCACTCAGAGTAGTTTTGTAACTTAGGCGAGTACGGGTGTCACAGCTAAGCCACCGATTGGGAGGATTGCTCCCCACTCAGTGTAGTTTTGTAACCTAGGCGAGTACGAGATCCCCGCTAAGCCACCGAGTAGGAGGGTTGCTCTCCACTCAGAGTAGTTTTGTTACTTAGGTGAGTACGGGGTCGCAGCTAAGCCCCCGAGTGGGAGGATTTCTCTCCCCTCGGAGTAGTTTTGTAACTTAGGCGAGTACGGGGTCGTAGCTAAGCCCCCGAGTGGGAGGATTGCTCCCCACTCGGAGTAGTTTTGTAACTTAGGCGAGTACGGGGTCGCAGCTAAGCCCCCGAGTGGGAAGATTGCTCTCCGCTCGGAGTAGTTTGGTAAGTTATGCGAGTATGGGGTCGCAGCTAAACCCCCGAGTGCAAGGATTGCTCCCACCTCGGAGAAGTTTTGTAAGTTAGGCGAGTACGGGGTCGTAGCTAAGCCCCCGAGTGCGAGGATTGCTCCCCACTCAGAGAAGTTTTGTAACTTAGGTGAGTGCGGGGTCGCAGCTAAGCACCTGAGTGGGAGGAATGCTCTCCACTCGTAGTAGTGTTATAACTTAGGCGAGTACGGGGTCGCTTGTAAGCCCCCAAGTTGGAGTATTGCTCTCCACTCGAAGTAGTTTTGTAACTTAGGCGAGTACGGGGTCGCAGCTAAGCCCCCGAGTAGGAGGATTGCTCTCCACTCGAAGTAGTTTTGTAACTTAGGCGAGTACATGGTCGCCGCTAAGCCCCCGTGTGGGAGGATTGCTCTCCACTCAGAGTAGTTTTGTAACTTTGGCGAGTACAGGGTCGCAGCTAATCCCCCGAGTGGGAAGATTGCTCTCCACTCGGAGTTGTTTTGTAAGTTAGGCTAGTACAGGGTCACAGCTAAGCACCCGAGTGGGAGGATTGCTCTCAACTCGGAGTAGTTTTGTAACTTAGGCGAGTACGGGTGTCGCAGCTAAGCCACCGATTGGGAGGATTGCTCCCCACTCGGAGTAGTTTTGTAACCTAGGCGAGTACGAGATCCCCGCTAAGGTCCCGAGTAGGAGGGTTGCTCTCCACTCAAAGTAGTTTTGTAACTTAGGCGAGTACGGGGTCACAGCTAAGCCCTTGAGTGCGAGGATTGGTCCCCACTCGGAGTAGTTTTGTAACTTAGGCGAGTACGGGTCGCAGCTAAGCCCCCGAGTGGGAGGATTGCTCTCCACTCAGAGTAGTTTTGTAAGTTAGGCGAGTACGGGGTCGCAGCTAAGCCACTGAGTGCGAGGATTGCTCCCCACTCGGAGAAGTTTTGTAACTTAGGTGAGTACAGGGTCGCAGCTAAGCACCCGAGTGGGAGGATTGCTCTCCACTCGGAGTAGTTTTGTAACGTAGGCGAGTACGGGTGTCGCAGCTAAGCCACCCATTGGGAGGATTGCTCCCCACTCGGAGTAGTTCTGTAACCTAGGCGCATACGAGATCCCCGCTAAGCCCCTGAGTAGGAGGGTTGCTCTCCACTCAGAGTAGTTTTGTAACTTAGGCGAGTACGGGGTCATAGCTAAGCCCTTGAGTGGGAGGATTGGTCCCCACTCAGAGTAGTTTTGTAACTTAGGCGAGTACGGGTCGCAGCTAAGCCCCCGGGTGGGAGGATTGCTCTCCACTCAGAGTAGTTTTGTAAGTTAGGCGAGTACGGGGTCGCAGCTAAGCCACTGAGTGCGAGGATTGCTCCCCACTCGAAGATGTTTTGTAACTTAGGTGAGTACAGGGTCGCAGCTAAGCACCCGAGTGGGAGGATTGCTCTCCACTCGGAGTAGTTTTGTAACATAGGCGAGTACGGTGTCGCAGCTAAGCCGGGTGGATTGCTCCCCACTCGGAGTAGTTTTGTAACCTAGGCGAGTACGGGATCCCCGCTAAGGTCCCGAGTAGGAGGGTTGCTCTCCACTCAGAGTAGTTTTGTAACTTAGGCGAGTACGGGGTCACAGTTAAGCCCTTGAGTGGGAGGATTGGTCCCCACTCGGAGTAGTTTTGTAACTTAGGCGAGTATGGGTCGCAGCTAAGCCCCCGAGTGGGAGGATTGCTCTCCACTCAGAGTAGTTTTGTAAGTTAGGCGAGTACCGGGTCGCAGCTAAGCCACTGAGGGCGAGGATTGCTCCCCACTCGAAGAAGTTTTGTAACTTAGGTGACTACAGGGTCGCAGCTAAGCACCCGAGTGGGAGGATTGCTCTCCACTCGGAGTAGTTTTGTAACGTAGGCGAGTACGGGTGTCGCAGCTAAGCCACCGATTGGGAGGATTGCTCCCCACTTGGAGTAGTTCTCTAACCTAGGCGAGTACGAGATCCCCGCTAAGCCCCCGAGTAGGAGGGTTGCTCTCCACTCAGAGTAGTTTTGTAACTTAGGCGAGTACGGGGTCACAGCTAAGCCCTTGAGTGGGAGGATTGGTCTCCACTCGGAGTAGTTTTGTTACTTAGGTGAGTACGGGGTCGCAGCTAAGCCCCTGAGTGGGAGGATTGCTCCCCACTCAGAGTAGTTTTGTAACTTAGGCGAGTACATGGTCGCAGCTAAGCCCCCGAGTGGGAGGATTGCTCTGCACTCAGAGTAGTTTTGTAACTTAGGCGAGTACAGGGTTGCAGCTAAGCCCCCGAGTGGGAGGATTGCTCCCCACTCGGAATAGCTTTTGTAACTTAGGCGAATCGGGTTTGCTACTAAGCCCTTTGAAACTTAGGTGAATCGGGTTCACGGCTAAGCCCCCGAGTGGGAGGACTCCTCTCCACTCGGAGTAGTTTTGTATGTTAGGCGAGTGTACGGGGTCGCAGCTAAGCCCTCGATTGGGAGGATTGCTCTCCATTCGGAGTAGTTTTGTCAATTAGGCGAGTACGGGGTCGCAGCTAAGCCCCCGAGTGGGAGGATTGCTCTCCACTCGGAGTAGTTTTGTAACTTAGGCGAGTACTGGTGTCACAGCTAAGCCACCGATTGGGAGGATTGCTCCCCACTCAGAGTAGTTTTGTAACCTAGGCGAGTACGAGATCCCCGCTAAGCCCCCGAGTAGGAGGGTTGCTCTCCACTCAGTGTAGTTTTGCTACTTAGGTGAGTACGGGGTCGC
Organism: Triticum monococcum; assembly: GCA_034509565.1. Classification (NCBI taxonomy): domain Eukaryota; kingdom Viridiplantae; phylum Streptophyta; class Magnoliopsida; order Poales; family Poaceae; genus Triticum; species Triticum monococcum. The sequence continues at coordinate 183,860,350 of CM067845.1, read as the reverse complement.
AGCTAAGCCCCCGAGTGGGAGGATTTCTCTCCCCTCGGAGTAGTTTTGTAACTTAGGCGAGTACGGGGTCGTAGCTAAGCCCCCTAGTGGGAGGATTGCTCCCCACTCGGAATAGTTTTGTAACTTAGGCGAGTACGAGGTCGCAGCTAAGCCCCCGAGTGGGAGGATTGCTCTCCGCTCGGGGTAGTTTTGTAAGTTATGCGAGTATGGGGTCGCAGCTAAACCCCCGAGTGCGAAGATTGCTCCCAACTCGGAGAAGTTTTGTAAGTTAGGCGAGTACGGGGTCGTAGCTAAGCCCCCGAGTGCGAGGATTGCTCCCCACTCAGAGAAGTTTTGTAACTTAGGTGAGTGCGGGGTCGTAGCTAAGCATCCGAGTGGGAGGAATGCTCTCCACTCGTAGTAGTGTTATAACTTAGGCGAGTACAGGGTCGCTTGTAAGCCCCCGAGTTGGAGTATTGCTCTCCACTCGAAGTAGTTTTGTAACTTAGGCGAGTACGGGGTCGCGGCTAAGCCCCCGAGTAGGAGGATTGCTCTCCACTCGGAGTAGTTTTGTAACTTAGGCGAGTACAAGGTCGCAGCTAAGCCCCCGAGTGGGAGTATTGCTCCCCGCTCGCGGTAGTTTTGTGACCTAGGCGAGTACGGGGTCGCAAATAAGCCCCCCAGTGGGATGGTTGCTCTCGACTCGGAGTAGTTTTGTAACTTAGGCGAGTACGGGGTCGCTGCTAAGACCCCGACTGGGAGGATTGGTACCCACTCCGATTAGTTTCGTTACAAAGGCGAGTACGGGGTCACAGCTAAGCCCCCGAGTGGGAGGATTGCTCCCCACTCAGAGTAGTTTTGTAACTTAGGCGAGTACATGGTCGCCGCTAAGCCCCCGAGTGGGAGGATTGCTCTCCACTCAGAGTAGTTTTGTAACTTAGGCGAGTACAGGGTCGCAGCTAAGCCCCCGAGTGGGAAGATTGCTCTCCACTCGGAGTTGTTTTGTAAGTTAGGCTAGTACAGGGTCACAGCTAAGCCCCCGAGTAGGAGGATTGCTCTCCACTCCGAGTAGTTTTGTAACTTAGGCGAGTACGGGTGTCGCAGCTAAGCCACCGATTGGGAGGATTGCTCCCCACTCGGAGTAGTTTTGTAACCTAGGCGAGTACGAGATCCCCGCTAAGGTCCCGAGTAGGAGGGTTGCTCTCCACTCATAGTAGTTTTGTAACTTAGGCGAGTACGGGGTCACAGCTAAGCCCTTGAGTGCGAGGATTGGTCCCCACTCGGAGTAGTTTTGTAACTTAGGCGAGTACGGGTCGCAGCTAAGCCCCCGAGTGGGAGGATTGCTCTCCACTCAGAGTAGTTTTGTAAGTTAGGCGAGTACGGGGTCGCAGCTAAGCCACTGAGTGCGAGGATTGCTCCCCACTCGGAGAAGTTTTGTAACTTAGGTGAGTACAGGGTCGCAGCTAAGCACCCGATTGGGAGGATTGCTCTCCACTCGGAGTAGTTTTGTAATGTAGGCGAGTACGGGTGTCGCAGCTAAGCCACCCATTGGGAGGATTGCTCCCCACTCGGAGTAGTTCTGTAACCTAGGCGCATACGAGATCCCCGCTAAGCCCCCGAGTAGGAGGGTTGCTCTCCACTCAGAGTAGTTTTGTAACTTAGGCGAGTACGGGGTCATAGCTAAGCCCTTGAGTGGGAGGATTGGTCCCCACTCAGAGTAGTTTTGTAACTTAGGCGAGTACGGGTCGCAGCTAAGCCCCCGAGTGGGAGGATTGCTCTCCACTCAGAGTAGTTTTGTAAGTTAGGCGAGTACGGGGTCGCAGCTAATCCACTGAGTGCGAGGATTGCTCCCCACTTGGAGAAGTTTTGTAACTTAGGTGAGTACAGGGTCGCTGCTAAGCACCCGAGTGGGAGGATTGCTCTCCACTCGGAGTAGTTTTGTAACGTAGGCGAGTACGGGTGTCGCAGCTAAGCCACCGATTGGGTGGATTGCTCCCCACTCGGAGTAGTTTTGTAACCTAGGCGAGTACGAGATCCCCGCTAAGGTCCCGAGTAGGAGGGTTGCTCTCCACTCAGAGTAGTTTTGTAACTTAGGCGAGTACGGGGTCACAGTTAAGCCCTTGAGTGGGAGGATTGGTCCCCACTCGGAGTAGTTTTGTAACTTAGGCGAGTACGGGTCGCAGCTAAGCCCCCGAGTGGGAGGATTGCTCTCCACTCAGAGTAGTTTCGTAAGTTAGGCGAGTACGGGGTCGCAGCTAAGCCACTGAGTGCGAGGATTGCTCCCCACTCGAAGAAGTTTTGTAACTTAGGTGAGTACAGGGTCGCAGCTAAGCACCCGAGTGGGAGGATTGCTCTCCACTCGGATTAGTTTTGTAACGTAGGCGAGTACGGGTGTCGCAGCTAAGCCACCGATTGGGAGGATTGCTCCCCACTCGGAGTAGTTCTGTAACCTAGGCGAGTACGAGATTCCCGCTAAGCCCCCGAGTAGGAGGGTTGCTCTCCACTCAGAGTAGTTTTGTAACTTAGGCGAGTACGGGGTCACAGCTAAGCCCTTGAGTGGGAGGATTGGTCCCCACTCGGAGTAGTTTTGTTACTTAGGTGAGTACAGGGTCGCAGCTAAGTCCCTGAGTGGGAGGATTGCTCCCCACTCAGAGTAGTTTTGTAACTTAGGCGAGTACATGGTCGCAGCTAATCCCCCGAGTGGGAGGATTGCTCTGCACTCAGAGTAGTTTTGTAACTTAGGCGAGTACAAGGTTGCAGCTAAGCCCCCGAGTGGGAGGATTGCTCTCCACTCAGAGTAGTTTTGTAAGTTAGGCGAGTACGGGGTCGCAGCTAAGCCACTGAGTGCGAGGATTGCTCCCCACTCGGAGAAGTTTTGTAACTTAGGTGAGTACAGGGTCGCAGCTAAGCACCCGATTGGGAGGATTGCTCTCCACTCGGAGTAGTTTTGTAATGTAGGCGAGTACGGGTGTCGCAGCTAAGCCACCCATTGGGAGGATTGCTCCCCACTCGGAGTAGTTCTGTAACCTAGGCGCATACGAGATCCCCGCTAAGCCCCCGAGTAGGAGGGTTGCTCTCCACTCAGAGTAGTTTTGTAACTTAGTATAGTACGGGGTCATAGCTAAGCCCTTGAGTGGGAGGATTGGTCCCCACTCAGAGTAGTTTTGTAACTTAGGCGAGTACGGGTCGCAGCTAAGCCCCCGAGTGGGAGGATTGCTCTCCACTCAGAGTAGTTTTGTAAGTTAGGCGAGTACGGGGTCGCAGCTAATCCACTGAGTGCGAGGATTGCTCCCCACTCGGAGAAGTTTTGTAACTTAGGTGAGTACAGGGTCGCTGCTAAGCACCCGAGTGGGAGGATTGCTCTCCACTCGGAGTAGTTTTGTAACGTAGGCGAGTACGGGTGTCGCAGCTAAGCCACCGATTGGGTGGATTGCTCCCCACTCGGAGTAGTTTTGTAACCTAGGCGAGTACGAGATCCCCGCTAAGGTCCCGAGTAGGAGGGTTGCTCTCCACTCAGAGTAGTTTTGTAACTTAGGCGAGTACGGGGTCACAGTTAAGCCCTTGAGTGGGAGGATTGGTCCCCACTCGGAGTAGTTTTGTAACTTAGGCGAGTACGGGTCGCAGCTAAGCCCCCGAGTGGGAGGATTGCTCTCCACTCAGAGTAGTTTTGTAAGTTAGGCGAGTACGGGGTCGCAGCTAAGCCACTGAGTGCGAGGATTGCTCCCCACTCGAAGAAGTTTTGTAACTTTGGTGAGTACAGGGTCGCAGCTAAGCACCCGAGTGGGAGGATTGCTCTCCACTCGGATTAGTTTTGTAACGTAGGCGAGTACGGGTGTCGCAGCTAAGCCACCGATTGGGAGGATTGCTCCCCACTCGGAGTAGTTCTGTAACCTAGGCGAGTACGAGATTCCCGCTAAGCCCCCGAGTAGGAGGGTTGCTCTCCACTCAGAGTAGTTTTGTAACTTAGGCGAGTACGGGGTCACAGCTAAGCCCTTGAGTGGGAGGATTGGTCCCCACTCGGAGTAGTTTTGTTACTTAGGTGAGTACAGGGTCGCAGCTAAGCCCCTGAGTGGGAGGATTGCTCCCCACTCAGAGTAGTTTTGTAACTTAGGCGAGTACATGGTCGCAGCTAATCCCCCGAGTGGGAGGATTGCTCTGCACTCAGAGTAGTTTTGTAACTTAGGCGAGTACAAGGTTGCAGCTAAGCCCCCGAGTGGGAGGATTGCTCTCCACTCGGAATAGCTTTTGTAACTTAGGCGAATCGGGTTTGCTACTAAGCCCTTTGAAACTTAGGCAAATCGGGTTCACGGCTAAGCCCCCGAGTGGGAGGACTCCTCTCCACTCGGAGTAGTTTTGTATGTTAGGTGTGTGTACGGGGTCGCAGCTAAGCCCTCGATTGGGAGGATTGCTCTCCACTCGGAGTAGTTTTGTCAATTAGGCGAGTACGGGGTCGCAGCTAAGCCCCCGGGTGGGAGGATTGCTCTCCACTCGGAGTAGTTTTGTAACTTAGGCGAGTACGGGTATCACAGCTAAGCCACCGATTGGGAGGATTGCTCCCCACTCATTGTAGTTTTGTAACCTAGGCGAGTACGAGATCCCCGCTAAGCCACCGAGTAGGAGGGTTGCTCTCCACTCAGAGTAGTTTTGTTACTTAGGTGAGTACGGGGTCGCAGCTAAGCCCCCGAGTGGGAGGATTTCTCTCCCCTCGGAGTAGTTTTGTAACTTAGGCGAGTACGGGGTCGTAGCTAAGCCCCCGAGTGGGAGGATTGCTCCCCACTCAGAGTAGTTTTGTAACTTAGGCGAGTACGGGGTCGCAGCTAAGCCCCCGAGTGGGAAGATTGCTCTCCGATCGGAGTAGTTTGGTAAGTTATGCGAGTATGCGGTCGCAGCTAAACCCCCGAGTGCGAGGATTGCTCCCACCTCGGAGAAGTTTTGTAAGTTAGGCGAGTACGGGGTCGTAGCTAAGCCCCCGAGTGCGAGGATTGCTCCCCACTCAGAGAAGTTTTGTAACTTAGGTGAGTGCGGGGTCGCAGCTAAGCACCTGAGTGGGAGGAATGCTCTCCACTCGTAGTAGTGTTATAACTTAGGCGAGTACGGGGTCGCTTGTAAGCCCCCAAGTTGGAGTATTGCTCTCCACTCGAAGTAGTTTTGTAACTTAGGCGAGTACGGGGTCGCAGCTAAGCCCCCGAGTAGGAGGATTGCTCTCCACTCGGAGTAGTTTTGTAACTTAGGCGAGTACGAGGTCGCAGCTAAGCCCCCGAGTGGGAGTATTGCTCCCCGCTCGCGGTAGTTTTGTGACCTAGGCGAGTACGGGGTCCCAGCTAAGCCCCCGAGTGGGATGGTTGCTCTCGACTCGGAGTAGTTTTGTAACTTAGGCGAGTACGGTGTCGCTGCTAAGACCCCGAGTGGGAGGATTGGTCCCCACTCGGATTAGTTTTGTTACTAAGGCGAGTACGGGGTCACAGCTAAGCCCCCGAGTGGGAGGATTGCTCCCCACTCAAAGTAGTTTTGTAACTTAGGCGAGTACATGGTCGCCGCTAAGCCCCCGAGTGGGAGGATTGCTCTCCACTCAGAGTAGTTTTGTAACTTAGGCGAGTACAGGGTCGCAGCTAATCCCCCGAGTGGGAGGATTGCTCTCCACTCGGAGTTGTTTTGTAAGTTAGGCTAGTACAGGGTCACAGCTAAGCACCCGAGTGGGAGGATTGCTCTCCACTTGGAGTAGTTTTGTAACTTAGGCGAGTACGGGTGTCGCAGCTAAGCCACTGATTGGGAGGATTGTTCCCCACTCGGACTAGTTTTGTAACCTAGGCGAGTACGAGATCCCCGCTAAGGTCCCGAGTAGGAGGGTTGCTCTCCACTCAAAGTAGTTTTGTAACTTAGGCGAGTACGGGGTCACAGCTAAGCCCTTGAGTGCGAGGATTGGTCCCCACTCGTAGTAGGTTTGTAACTTAGGCGAGTACGGGTCGCAGCTAAGCCCCCGAGTGGGAGGATTGCTCTCCACTCAGAGTAGTTTTGTAAGTTAGGCGAGTACGGGGTCGCAGCTAAGCCACTGAGTGCGAGGATTGCTCCCCACTCAGAGAAGTTTTGTAACTTAGGTGAGTACAGGGTCGCAGCTAAGCACCCGAGTGGGAGGATTGCTCTCCACTCGGAGTAGTTTTGTAATGTAGGCGAGTACGGGTGTCGCAGCTAAGCCACCCATTGGGAGGATTGCTCCCCACTCGGAGTAGTTCTGTAACCTAGGCGAGTACGAGGTCCCCGCTAAGCCCCCGAGTAGGAGGGTTGCTCTCCACTCAGAGTAGTTTTGTAACTTAGGCGAGTACGGGTGTCACAGCTAAGCCACCGATTGGGAGGATTGCTCCCCACTCAGTGTAGTTTTGTAACCTAGGCGAGTACGAGATCCCCGCTAAGCCACCGAGTAGGAGGGTTGCTCTCCACTCAGAGTAGTTTTGTTACTTAGGTGAGTACGGGGTCGCAGCTAAGCCCCCGAGTGGGAGGATTTCTCTCCCCTCGGAGTAGTTTTGTAACTTAGGCGAGTACGGGGTCGTAGCTAAGCCCCCGAGTGGGAGGATTGCTCCCCACTCGGAGTAGTTTTGTAACTTAGGCGAGTACGGGGTCGCAGCTAAGCCCCCGAGTGGGAAGATTGCTCTCCGCTCGGAGTAGTTTGGTAAGTTATGCGAGTATGGGGTCGCAGCTAAACCCCCGAGTGCAAGGATTGCTCCCACCTCGGAGAAGTTTTGTAAGTTAGGCGAGTACGGGGTCGTAGCTAAGCCCCCGAGTGCGAGGATTGCTCCCCACTCAGAGAAGTTTTGTAACTTAGGTGAGTGCGGGGTCGCAGCTAAGCACCTGAGTGGGAGGAATGCTCTCCACTCGTAGTAGTGTTATAACTTAGGCGAGTACGGGGTCGCTTGTAAGCCCCCAAGTTGGAGTATTGCTCTCCACTCGAAGTAGTTTTGTAACTTAGGCGAGTACGGGGTCGCAGCTAAGCCCCCGAGTAGGAGGATTGCTCTCCACTCGAAGTAGTTTTGTAACTTAGGCGAGTACGAGGTCGCAGCTAAGCCCCCGAGTGGGAGTATTGCTCCCCGCTCGCGGTAGTTTTGTGACCTAGGCGAGTACGGGGTCGCAGCTAAGCCCCCGAGTGGGATGGTTGCTCTCGACTCGGAGTAGTTTTGTAACTTAGGCGAGTACGGTGTCGCTGCTAAGACCCCGAGTGGGAGGATTGGTCCCCACTCGAATTAGTTTTGTTACTAAGGCAAGTACGGGGTCACAGCTAAGCCCCCGAGTGGGAGGATTGCTCCCCACTCAGAGTAGTTTTGTAACTTAGGCGAGTACATGGTCGCCGCTAAGCCCCCGAGTGGGAGGATTGCTCTCCACTCAGAGTAGTTTTGTAACTTAGGCGAGTACACGGTCGCAGCTAATCCCCCGAGTGGGAGGATTGCTCTCCACTCGGAGTTGTTTTGTAAGTTAGGCTAGTACAGGGTCACAGCTAAGCACCCGAGTGGGAGGATTGCTCTCCACTCGGAGTAGTTTTGTAACTTAGGCGAGTATGGGTGTCGCAGCTAAGCCACCGATTGGGAGGATTGCTCCCCACTCGGAGTAGTTTTGTAACCTAGGCGAGTACGAGATCCCCCCTAAGGTCCCGAGTAGGAGGGTTGCTCTCCACTCAAAGTAGTTTTGTAACTTAGGCGAGTACGGGGTCATAGCTAAGCCCTTGAGTGCGAGGATTGGTCCCCACTCGTAGTAGGTTTGTAACTTAGGCGAGTACGGGTCGCAGCTAAGCCCCCGAGTGGGAGGATTGCTCTCCACTCAGAGTAGTTTTGTAAGTTAGGCGAGTACGGGGTCGCAGCTAAGCCACTGAGTGCGAGGATTGCTCCCCACTCGGAGAAGTTTTGTAACTTAGGTGAGTACAGGGTCGCAGCTAAGCACCCGAGTGGGAGGATTGCTCTCCACTTGGAGTAGATTTGTAACGTAGGCGAGTACGGGTGTCGCAGCTAAGCCACCCATTGGGAGGATTGCTCCCCACTCTGAGTAGTTCTGTAACCTAGGCGAGTACGAGATCCCCGCTAAGCCCTCGAGTAGGAGGGTTGCTCTCCACTCAGAGTAGTTTTGTAACTTAGGCGAGTACGGGGTCATAGCTAAGCCCTTGAGTGGGAGGATTGGTCCGCACTCAGAGTAGTTTTGTTACTTAGGTGAGTACGGGGTCGCAGCTAAGCCCCTGAGTGGGAGGATTGCTCCCCACTCAGAGTAGTTTTGTAACTTAGGCGAGTACATGGTCGCAGCTAAGCCCCCGAGTGGGAGGATTGCTCTCCACTCAGAGTAGTTTTGTAACTTAGGCGAGTACAGGGTTGCAGCTAAGCCCCCGAGTGGGAGGATTGCTCCCCACTCGGAATAGCTTTTGTAACTTAGGAGAATCGGGTTTGCGACTAAGCCCTTTGAAACTTAGGCGAATCGGGTTCACGGCTACGCCCCCGAGTGGGAGGACTCCTCTCCACTCGGAGTAGTTTTGTATGTTAGGCGAGTGTACGGGGTCGCAGCTAAGCCCTCGATTGGGAGGATTGCTCTCCACTCGGAGTAGTTTTGTCAATTAGGCGAGTACGGGGTCGCAGCTAAGCCCCCGAGTGGGAGGATTGCTGTCAGGACCCCGATTCCAGGTCACACCGATCTAGCATGTAACACATCATATCACTTTGTGGCCTCACGCACGGTATTTCCACGGGTGCCACCTTACCTGGCCCGGGACCGTTTGCGCCTTTTGGCTCACGTATATGATAGTGTCGCTAGCATCCATATGACAAAGAACCCGGGCCGACATGGCTAGTCGTGAACCCAAAGCGGCACTAACCCATGGGGACAGGCATACATGAATCAACCTCGAGCATGTCGGTCAACAGCGTGTGAATCCGGGCTGTAGCACTGGGCTAACAGGACTCCGGTAACCCGGGCTGTAGCAGGCTAGGCAGGACTCCGGATGTCGCCGCGTGACATTTCCCCGAAGGAACAGACATAGGAATGCAGTGAAACACATGCCGGCCAGTCAAGTGTCCTGAGCAGTAGTGCTGGGCTAGCAGGACTCCGGTGATCCGGGCTGTAGCGGACTACTATCGCTCAGAAGCACTAGACTACATTTCCCCATATGATAGGCTGCCATGGATAAACAACTAGATAGTCGGATCCCACACATACCAAGCATTTCAATCATACACACAATATGCTCGATATGTGTGAATACAACATGGCATCACAACATAACTCTACAACTCAAGTAATTATTCATTAGGCTCCGAGGAGCGAGATATTACAAACATGGGTCTCATGACCCAACAATCATAGCATACAAGTCAAAGCACATGCGGAAGCTTAACATGTCTGAGTACAGACATCTATAAATGGAAAAGGCTAAGAAGCCTGACTATCTACCAGATCCTGCCGAGGGCACAAGATCGTAGCTGAGGTATCAAGCTAAACATCGAAGTCCAAGGGGAACTACTAGCGGGACTGAAGTCTCTCTACAAAACATAAATTAAGCAAACGTGAGTACAAAGGTACTCAGCAAGACTTACATCAGAACTATCTACATATGCATCGGTATCAACAAAGGGGGTGGTGGAGTTTAACTGCAGCAAGCCAGCTTTGACTCAGTGGCTAACCTGAACTACGACTGCAAGTAACTCTTTTGAGGTGGCGCACACGAGTCCACAAATTCACCATTCAATACACCACTATGGATCCGCTCCCGTCTCCCTACGAGAGGGCCATCCATAGCACTCACGCTTATCTTGCGAGTTTTAGGGTATCCACTTTCACTTGTCTATGAACTGTTATAGGCAACCCAGAAGTCCTTTACCACGGACACGGCTATTCAAATAGATCATTTATAACCCTGCAGGGGTGTACTTCGTCACACATGTTTCCACCACTTAGCGTCTGCACACGACATGTGCTCGGCAGACTTCAAGCGAAAGCCGACGTGGGTGTAGACCACGACCTCACTAACCACACAAGTCTCTAGTCCAGGTTTATCGCCTATTCGGGTTCCATCCGTGAGGAGATCCGACCGGAGTTTCGCTCACAGCCCCAAACGATGTGTGCAGGGTTCCCGAGACACCAAATGGGCGCCCGGTACACCGTGCCACAGTGTATCTACCGCATCATAGCCCACCCCTAGGGTCAGCACCACGCACGGCCGCCAACACATATCCTATAAACACCAGAAACTAATTGCAACTCCTGGACAGAGGACGAGAGGGGTCAGTAAGTCGAGCGGGGTCATATTTCAGGGCCCAACGTGTGGTAGTAGCTGTTTCATGGATCACAAACACAGAACTCAGTTCCTGAGGACGGCTGCAATGAGACAACCCACCATGTACTCCTACATGGCCTCTCACCGCTACCTTTACCAAATCGTGTTCACACACTTAGCTCACACACAGTAGGACATGCTCACACATCTCCGATCCATCCCCGATGAATCGGAACTGACTCAACTCTAAGCAGTAGCAGGCATGACAAACAAGCATGAATGAGTAGGCACATCAGGGCTCAAACAACTCCTACTCATGCTAGTGGGTTTCATCTATTTACTGTGGCAATGACAGGTCATGCAGAGGATAAGGGGTTCAACTACCGCGGCAGGTAACAGAGGAAACGTGTTGTCCTAATGCAGTAAAAGAGAGCAGGAGCGAGAGAGGGGGATTGTATCGGAATGAACAAGGGGGTTTTGCTTGCCTGGCACTTCTGAAGATAACATTGAGTCTTCATCAGTGTCAACGATCACAGCGTCGGTACCACGTCTATCGAGAGGGGATAAATACCGGCAATAGAGAAGGAATACAATCAATGCAATGCACAACATGATGCATGATAATGACATGGCAATATGTTGTTGATTGAGCTAATGCAACTAGCAACACAATTAAATGAAGTTGGTTTGAATATAAGATTCAAATTCCAACTCCATATATGATTATTTAAATGCCCTTTATTGAATTTGTCCTAAACAGTGGCCTTAAGTTGTTCTAACATGCATGAAAATGGTACAGATGGATTCCTTGAATTTTTCTGATAATTTTAAATATATAATTTATCTTATTTGGAGTTACGGTTGAATTTCTATGATTTTTAGAAGTTTAGGCAATTTTCTGGAATAAATAAATCATTTAAGATTTATTTTAAATTCCAGAAAAAGGATTACTGCATCAGCTTGACGTCACAGTGACGTGAGCAGGTCAACGGCGTCGACCAGGTCAAACCTGACCAGTGGGACCCACTGGTTAGTGACCCAGTCAACTAATCATGTTAATTAGCCCTAACTACTTAGTTAGCCGGGCGGGGCCCGCATGTCAGTGGCTCATCTAATTAGCTAAGTTAATTAACACTAACTAACCTAACACTAATTAAGCGGGCGCCTGGGCCCACACGTCAGTGAGTCAGGGGGGAAGTCAAACCGGGCAGTGGGGTCAACCCACGCTGGTCAACGGTCAGTGGTCGCCGGCGTTTAGCCGCCGGCGAGTCCCGACGCGGCGGTGCGCTGCGGAAATGGCCTACAGAGCGCCGTTTGGCGCACGGAGCACAACTACGGGATGCGGACGCTCGTCCGCATCCAACCAGGGTGGTGGCGCAGCCGGGGAGTGGCCGGAGAGTGGCCGGCGACGAGCTTTAGCAGCGGCCGGAGTTCGGCGTCAGTGAGGACGGTGCTGCGGTGCACGGGGGAAGGAGCAGGTGTGTGCGTTCGGCTCCTGAGAGCACGGTTAGCAGGTGGGTGCTACTAGGGCGAGCGGAGGAGCTCGGGAGCGCGGGGCTCACTGGCCATGGTGATGGGCGGAGCTCGGTTTCGTGGGGCGGCGGCTAACGGACGAGAACGGAGGGGGTGAGCAAGGGGGAAGGCGCAGGAGCTCACAGCGGGTTCGAGGGGGCAGTCAGCAGGCTTGGGGACGTCCTTTGTGCGGCAAATCGACGACGGCGATCATCGGACAGAGACGAGGAAGATGGTGACGATGGCGGCTCCATAGGGCCTCTGCGTTGGCTTTCCTCAATGGAGAGGCGTGGTGCAAGGTGGCGGAGGTGCTGGATTGATCGGGGAGGCAAGGCATCGGTGGTGGGGGCGGCAGCAACGAGCAGCGGCGACGGTGGCGCTCGGGTTCGGGCAAGATAGAGGGAGGAGAGGGGAGGAGGGCCTCGGGGAAGAGTGAGGGAGTGGCCCTGGGCGTCTCCGTGGCGTCGCGAGGAAGTCGGGGAGGCTGCCACGGCGAAGCAGGAGGTGGAGGCCTTCGCGTGCGCGCGTGCTACTTCGCCTCTGCCTACTGGCAGAGGTTGAAGATAGCCGCTCTGCCCCTATGGGCTGGACTGGTGCAGCTGGGCCGGCTACAGGTAAGTGGCCCAGGTACGGGTCTTTCTCTCTCTGGTTTTTGTAATTCTGTTCTTTTTCTATTTTGCAGGTTTGTTTTGAATTTGGTTTTGAAACCAAATCAATTTTGTTGCTTCTGGAAATATTTTTTTGAAGCTAAAAGAATTAAACCAAAGCTCCATAAAATATTTCAGAATTATTGGACATATATTCATTTAATAGTAGATATAAATCCAATTGAAATAATTATTGATTTAAAATCAGAGCCCAAATAATTCCTTAGAAATGTTCCAAAATTTTGGTTTGATTTATAACTCTTGCCAAAATTGTCAGAGCTATTTCTAGGGCATTTTGGATTTACTGATTGAAATTTTAGGGTTTCTTGCCCCTTTATTAAGATGATTTCCGAGGCTTTCAATTTTCCTCAATTCAAGTTTCGGAAATTTAGACATGATGCAACACCAGATGCTAGCACTAGGCATTAATAGAACTAGGGATGTGACAACTCGCCCCCACTAAACAAGAATCTCGTCCCGAGATTCAAGACGTGAGGTAAGAAGAAGAGGGAATGCCAATAAAGAACCTTCACGATCCGATTGCCCTTCTCAAAGATGTTGATTCATTGCATCATGTCGATCTTGGCATCCTTGCTTTTGAGATCTTCATCCACGCGATGACGCCGGAAAGAAACTCAACTAGGAATGATCTTCTCGAAGATCGAACTAAACAATATCAACACGCGGAATGAGATGTTGAAACATCTCAAGTTGAGACACAAGACACATCGAGAGGGATGGAAGAACAACGATGGGGTTTGATTTGGTGGACCACAATTCCACGCCTAAATAGATGGTGAGGGGGTTTCAAAGTAGCGAGAAGTTATGTTGCCCATAATACCATAACGAGACATCTTAAGGAAAGTGACTCGCAGAGCTATTCCCTTAAGTGGCAAAAAGAATTACTTTTGATCCATAAATCATTGAAATTCTTTATTCCAGCTTAAGCCAATCACAAGGATCGTGTGAACGTGTTCGAACGAATGGCATAACCATGCCAGAATGGATGATGTGGACTACTTTGTTGAAGACAACGCAATGGAAGATTTTTAGCTTATCATCGGAAATGGAGGGGACCCATGGTAAGTCCACTTTTGAAGATGACCATGAACAACAACTACTGAGGTGCAAGCTGGGAACAAAATGCAAATGTTTGGAATAATTCTAGTAACTGGGGAGAAGGTTCACCGGCAAAGGTGATTCCACCAATTGGATGGCTATCAACAACTACGAGGACGGAGGAACATTCCAGTTAATGACAACGTCAGAACCTAGTGCCTGAGCGTGCTCTCAAGAACTTGAGCAATTCCGTATTCATCAAGGTTCTGCCAATATCCGTGTCAAGGATCCTAGCAACACAACATGCTACCATGATGAATAAGGGTGCAAGATGCAGATGCAAAGAAAGATGACACTTTCCCAGATTTCACCGTAGCGAAGCCAAGGAAACAAAATCTGGATGATCGACCGAGAGACATTTAGCACTCCGCTTCTAATGTTCTCCTTGATGTACTGGTTACCACGGTCATGCTGTAAGCTTCGGCATAGCCACCAAGTAGTGGACGGACTTCAGAATACAATTGATCCATAAGGAACAACTTCTGGAGTAAATCCTACGAAATCCTTATGGAAAGGTGGCCAACTTTCTTCAATCGAGATACTACAATAATAGGTCTTCCGGCTGGATGTGTTGGCCACGACATCCACTTTACCGTTTATCGAGAGACCAATATTATAGTTCTTGGAAAATGCTCCAACCATCATATCTGCCTAAGATTCAGATCTGGTTGGTGACAGGATATTCCAGACTCATCGAGTCTAGAAAGGAAAATGAAGGTTTGCAACACAAATCGACGAGACGACATTGCGAGATTCTCGGGGAATGAACTACGATAGTAAGCTCCAAAACATGAGCTGGTTCTGCTACGAACATGTGAACACACTGTCCCAGACAAGCATGACCATGTAGTAGTCTTATAATAAAACACTACCGAGTTCAAGTGGGGAACCATCATTGCGGATAACGAAGTCCTTGCGTAATTCTAGCCCCTAAGAAGAAACTTCCTCTCCTTGAACAAATCAATTAGTGGCTTGGTGTGCTAGGGATACATATAGAATGAAGGTTGCAAGTCTCCAAACCACAGTATACTTCGCATGTATGCGTGACCGATTTGGGATGATTCCAGAGAAAGCAAGACAAACTTTCCCAAATTCACGGTGGCAACTTGCAATATATGCACATGAATCAGGGAAAGTCACTACTTTCATCCAAACATATGCTTCATGAACGAAACACGAAGATAATGCTTATAAAGTTTCCAATGCTAGTGTAGCGTTCGACATGAATCATGGGGGAGATAAAATGCTGCTGATGGGCTCAACAAGAACTCATCGGTATTTCCATATCACTGGACTTCCACCATCATGTGAACGATGTGATAGTATTGGTCAGACCAAAAGATGTAATGGTGTATGCTCGAGGGATCAGCCACGAGTAAGACAACATTACGAACATCGTTGGTTCTGATTTGACTTGACGATATCCCATACTCAAGTCAAAGTTTTGTCAAGGCAATAGATCCAACAACTGATCACGAGGACCAATTGATGAAGATATCACCTTTCTTCAGCACACACACACAAGGATATCCCTTAAGAGTGAACTAAGTAGATTAAGCTTTTATCATCCAACTCTCCAAGTTGTTGTTTTAGCTTAACCAATTAGTTCGGGGGTATCCAACACAAGTTCTTGGGGAAAAGTGGTTTATCGGAAAACCAACTTGATCACGAACTGAACATAACGGTCAGGTGACAACCTGGTAACACTTCCGAGAGGATATTCGGGAATCACGAACCACGATATGTTACTAAGCTCGAGAACAACCTTGCTTTCAAGGCAAGAAGATATGATCAAAAGAGCAAGGGATTGGCACAATCCTAACTCCTCGATCAAAGAGTGCACCAGAAATATGGACTAGGCAGCACGATCAATCTTAGAATGATGATTTGATAACCAACACGCTGAGAATGAGAATTTCGTCCATTTACTACCAAGCAACAGGGTTGCTAGGAGTATTGACTTCACACATCACGACTCACTTGCCGGCATTCCGGTTGCAACAACACGGAAACCGAGAAATGAATAATGATGGAGGGAGTATCACTACGTCAAGAATTCATGAGAGATGCTGCATTTCCTATGACAATCCTGACATAAAGGGGGTAATACTCCGAGGTAGAACAGAACAAAAGCTGGATTGGCATTTTGATCTGCGGAATACAACCACTTTGACCCGATCCCAGAAATGGATGAGGTACTGGAGTTTGTTTCTCCTAGTCATTCTGAAATAGAACGGCTTGACGAACCACAAGGGTACTAGGCATCGATGAACACGAATGCATAGATACTCCTCACTATCAATTGATAGACGAAGATCGGAATATAACGGAAGGGGAACAACTCAAAGGTACATATAACTTTCTGAGTTGTGGATGCATAGATTAGTATGTCGAACGGGTTCAACATATTTCTTCCGGATAACCCATGCAGAAAGGTAGAACTGGCAGAGCCACAATATAGAATGGAGAACTCATCAAGAGCACCCTGGTTGTGATCTTATGGTTCAAAGAACTTCTGCCATAGGCGGTTCATAGTATTTGGAAGAAGGATATACCACGGACCTCGAGGACTATCGCAAGGTTACTAATATCCTAAAGGAACTAGCAACACTATCAGCATGAGGTAAGTAGGGTGAGTCTCGGGTTCAAAAACCCAGGAATAGAATGCCTATTAACTAATAGCATCACGGGATGCTTTTGAGAATGATGGCCAGAATCACACACTGGAAATGCAAAACATGGTTCGATTACTAGGTGGCACTCTAAGAAATCTAGGGTCATAATAATAATTCCAACATATATGTCGAGGCAAAAGAATACCCAACTCACAATTAGTGTGATTAACCTGGCCTAAATGGACATCTGGAATAGGGGAAAAGGTTTGCAAATGCATCAGACTATTTAGAAACCTGGAATGACTCGGACAGCATAACGTCTGTAAATGCTCGAAAAGATTTGAGACATCCTACAAAAATGGTGGCATAACCACTCAGAATCATAATATCAAGGTTCTGAGGCCAGTTATGAATATATGGAAGTAGTAGGAACTGAAGTGCAGCATGAATCCATCAATCCTATAAGTCAACGGGTTAGTAACACGTCATCCTGATAGATAGATAAGAAGGCCTAGTTCTTAATCCCTGTAGGAAGGAAGAGGATGACTCAGATCAGAAGGGCATGAGGTATAAGGAGTAAAAAGATCCTTACGTTCCCTTCCACAATCAATTCCCTTACATAACTAAAGCATTTCTAGACTCAACTTCGTCCAGTTTGGCTTGGTAATCCTACAGGCAGTCAGGCTCTGATACCAACGCTGTCAGGACCCCGATTCCAAGTCACACCGATCTTGCATGTAACACATCATATCACTTTGTGGCCTCACGCACGGTATTTCCACGGGTGCCACCTTACCTGGCCCGGGACCGTTTGCGCCTTTTGGCTCACGTATATGATAGTGTCACTAGCATCCATATGACAAAGAACCCGGGCCGACATGGCTAGTCGTGAACCCAAAGCGGCACTAACCCATGGGGACAGGCATACATGAATCAACCTCGAGCATGTCGGTCAACAGCGTGTGAATCCGGGCTGTAGCACTGGGCAAACAGGACTCCGGTAACCCGGGCTGTAGCAGGCTAGGCAGGACTCCGGATGTCACCGCGTGACATTTCCCCGAAGGAACAGACATAGGAACGCAGTGAAACACATGCAGGCCAGTCAAGTGTCCTGAGCAGTAGTGCTGGGCTAGCAGGACTCCGGTGATCCGGGCTGTAGCGGACTACTATCGCTCAGAAGCACTAGACTACATTTCCCCATATGATAGGCTGCCAAGGATAAACAACTAGATAGTCGGATCCCACACATACCAAGCATTTCAATCATACACACAATATGCTCGATATGTGTGAATACAACATGGCATCACAACATAACTCTACAACTCAAGTAATTATTCATTAGGCTCCGAGGAGCGAGATATTACAAACATGGGTCTCATGACCCAACAATCATAGCATACAAGTCAAAGCACATGCGGAAGCTTAACATGTCTGAGTACAGACATCTATAAATGGAAAAGGCTAAGAAGCCTGACTATCTACCAGATCCTGCCGAGGGCACAAGATCGTAGCTGAGGTATCAAGCTAAACGTCGAAGTCCAAGGGGAACTACTAGTAGGACTGAAGTCTCTCTGCAAAACATAAATTAAGAAAACGTGAGTACAAAGGTACTCAGCAAGACTTACATCAGAACTATCTACATATGCATCCGTATCAACAAAGGGGGTGGTGGAGTTTAACTGCAGCAAGCCAGCTTTGACTCAGTGGCTAACCTGAACTACGACTGCAAGTAACTCTTTTGAGGTGGCGCACATGAGTCCACAAATTCACCATTCAATACACCACTATGGATCCGCTCCCGTCTCCCTACGAGAAGGCCATCCATAGCACTCACGCTTATCTTGCGAGTTTTAGGGTATCCACTTTCACTTGTCTATGAACTGTTATAGGCAACCCAGAAGTCCTTTACCGCGGACACGGCTATTCGAATAGATCATTTATAACCCTGCAGAGGTGTACTTCGTCACACAAGTTTCCACCACTTAGCGTCTACACATGAGATGTGCTCGGCAGACTTCAAGCGAAAGCCGATGTGGGTGTAGACCACGACCTGACTAACCACACAAGTCTCTAGTCCAGGTTTATCGCCTATTCGGGTTCCATCCGCGAGGAGATCCGGCCGGAGTTTTGCTCACAGCCCCAAACGATGTGTGCAGGGTTCCCGAGACACCAAACGGGCGCCCGGTACACCGTGCCACAGTGTATCTACCGCATCATAGCCCACCCCTAGGGTCAGCGCTACGCACGGCCGCCAACACATATCCTATAAACACCAAAAACTAATTGGAACTCCTGGACAGAGGACGAGAGGGGTCAGTAAGTCGAGCGGGGTCATATTTCAGGGCCCAACGTGTGGTAGTAGCTGTTTCATGGATCACAAACAGAGAACTCAGTTCCTGAGGACGGCTGCAATGAGACAACCCACCATGTACTCCTACATGGCCTCTCACCGCTACCTTTACCAAATCGTGTTCACACACTTAGCTCACACACAGTATGACATGTTCACACATCTCCGATCCATCCCCGATGAATCGGAACTGACTCAACTCTAAGCAGTAGCAGGCATGACAAACAAGCATGAATGAGTAGGCACATCAGGGCTCAAACAACTCCTACTCATGCTAGTGGGTTTCATCTATTTACTGTGGCAATGACAGGTCATGCAGAGGATAAGGGGTTCAACTACCGCGGCAGGTAACAGAGGAAACGTGTTGTCCTAATGCAGTAAAAGGGAGCAGAAGCGAGAGAGGGGGATTGTATCGGAATGAACAAGGGGGTTTTGCTTGCCTGGCACTTCTGAAGATAACATTGAGTCTTCATCAGTGTCAACGATCACAGCGTCGGTACCACGTCTATCGAGAGGGGACAAATACCGGCAATAGTGAAGGAATACAATCAATGCAATGCACAACATGATGCATGATAATGACATGGCAATATGTTGTTGATTGAGCTAATGCAACTAGCAACACAATTAAATGAAGTTGGTTTGAATATAAGATTCAAATTCCAACTCCATATATGATTATTTAAATGCCCTTTATTGAATTTGTCCTAAACAGTGGCCTTAAGTTGTTCTAACATGCATGAAAATGGTACAGATGGATTCCTTGAATTTTTCTGATAATTTTACATATATAATTTATCTTATTTGGAGGTACGGTTGAATTTCTATGATTTTTAGAAGTTTAGGCAATTTTCTGAAATAAATAAATCATTTAAGATTTATTTTAAATTCCAGAAAAAGGATTACTGCGTCAGCTTGACGTCACAGTGACGTCAACAGGTCAACGGCGTCGACCAGGTCAAACCTGACCAGTGGGACCCACTGGTCAGTGACCTAGTCAACTAATCAAGTTAATTAGCCCTAACTACTTAGTTAGCCGGGCGGGGCCTGCATGTCCGTGGCTCATCTAATTAGCTAAGTTAATTAACACTAACTAACCTAACACTAATTAAGCGGGCGCCTGGGCCCACACGTCAGTGAGTCAGGGGGAAGTCAAACCGGGCAGTGGGGTCAACCCATGCCGGTCAACGGTCAGTGGTCGCCGGTGTTTAGCCGCCGACGATTCCCGACGCGGCGGTGCGCTGCGGAAATGGCCTAGAGAGCGCCGTTTGGCGCGCGGAGCACAACTACGGGATGCGGACGCTCGTCCGCATCCAACCAGGGTGGTGGCGCGGCCGGGGAGTGGCCGAAGAGTGGCCGGCGACGAGCTTTAGCGTTGGCCGGAGTTCGGCGTCAGTGAGGATGGTGCTGCGGTGCACGGGGGAAGGAGCAGGTGTGTGCGTTCGGCTCCTGAGAGCACGGTTAGCAGGCGGGTGCTACTAGGGCGAGCGGAAGAGCTCGGGAGCGCGAGGCTCACTGGCCATGGCGATGGGCGGAGCTCGGTTTCATGGGGCGGCGGCTAACGGACGAGAACGGAGGGGGTGAGCAAGGGGGAAGGCGCAGGAGCTCACAGCGGGTTCGAGGGGGCAGTCAGCAGGCTCGGGGACGTCCTGTGTGCGGCAAATCGACGACGGCGATCATCGGACAGAGATGAGAAAGATGGCGACGATGGCGGCTCCATAGGGCCTCTGCGTTGGCTTTCCTCAATGGAGAGGCGTGGTGCAAGGTGGCGGAGGTGCTGGACTGATCGGGGAGGCAAGGCATCGGCGGTGGGCGCGGCAGCAACGAGCAGCGGCGACGGTGGCGCTCGGGTTCGGGCAAGATAGAGGGAGGAGAGGGGAGGAGGGCCTCGGGGAAGAGTGAGGGAGTGGCCCTGGGCGTCTCCGTGGCGTCGCGAGGAAGTCGGGGAGGCTGCCACGACGAAGGAGGAGGTGGAGGCCTCCGCGTGCGCGCGTGCGCGCGTGCTACTTCGCCTCTGCCTACTGGCAGAGGTTGAAGACAGCCGCTCTGCCCCGGTGGGCTGGACTGGTGCAGCTGGGCCGGCTACAGGTAAGTGGCCCAGGTACGGGTCTTTCTCTCTCTGGTTTTTCTAATTCTGTTCTTTTTCTATTTTGCAGGTTTGTTTTGAATTTGGTTTTGAAACCAAATCAATTTTGTTGCTTCTGGAAATATTTTTTTGAAGCTAAAAGAATTAAACCAAAGCTCCATAAAATATTTCAGAATTATTGGACATATATTCATTTAATAGTAGATATAAATCCAATTCAAATAATTATTGATTTAAAATCAGAGCCCAAATAATTCCTTAGAAATGTTCCAAAATTTTGGTTTGATTTATAACTCTTGCCAAAATTGTCAGAGCTATTTCCAGGGCATTTTGGATTTACTGATTGAAATTTTAGGGTTTCTTGCCCCTTTATTAAGATGATTTCCGAGGCTTTCAATTTTCCTCAATTCAAGTTTCAGAAATTTAGACATGATGCAACACCAGATGCTAGCACTAGGCATTAATAGAACTAGGGATGTGACAATTGCTCTCCACTCGGAGTAGTTTTGTAACTTAGTTGAGTACGGGTGTCACAGCTAAGCCACCGATTGGGAGGATTGCTCCCCACTCAGAGTAGTTTTGTAACCTAGGCGAGTACGAGATCCCCGCTAAGCCCCCGAGTAGGAGGGTTGCTCTCCACTCATAGTAGTTTTGTAACTTAGGCGAGTACGGCGTCACAGCTAAGCCCTTGGGTGGGAGGATTGGTCCCCACTCGGAGTAGTTTTGTTACATAGGTGAGTACGGGGTCGCAGCTAAGCCCCCGAGTGGGAGGATTTCTCTCCGCTCGGAGTAGTTTTGTAACTTAGGCGAGTACGAGGTCGTAGCTAAGCCCCCGAGTGGGAGGATTGCTCCCCACTCGGAGTAGTTTTCTAACTTAGGCGAGTACGGGGTCGCAGCTAAGCCCTCGAGTGGGAGGATTGCTCTCCGCTCGGAGTAGTTTTGTAAGTTATGCGAGTACGGGGTCGCAGCTAAACCCCCGAGTGCGAGGATTGCTCCCAACTCGGAGAAGTTTTGTAAGTTAGGCGAGTACGGGGTCGTAGCTAAGCCCCCGAGTGCGAGGATTGCTCCCCACTCGGAGTAGTTTTGTAACTTAGGCGAGTACAGGGTCGCAGCTAAGCACCCGAGTGGGAGGATTGCTCTCCACCCGGAGTAGTTTTGTAAGTTAGGCGAGTACGGGGTCGCAGCTAAGCCCCCGAGTGCGAGGATTGCTCCCCATTCAGAGAAGTTTTAACTTAGGTGAGTACGGGGTCGCAGCTAAGCACCCGAGTGGGAGGATTGCTCTCCACTCGGAGTAGTGTTATAACTTAGGCGAGTACGGGGTCGCTGGTAAGCCCCCGAGTGGGAGTATTGCTCTCCACTGGGAGTAGTTTTGTCAATTAGGCGAGTACGGGGTCGCAGCTAAGCCCCCGAGTGGGAGGATTGCTCTCCACTCAGAGTTGTTTTGTAACTTAGGCGAGTACGGGGTCTCAGGTAAGCCCCCGAGTGGGAGGATTGCTCTCCACTCGGAGTTGTTTTGTAAGTTAGGCTAGTACAGGGTCACAGCTAAGCACCCGAGTGGGAGAATTGCTCTCCACTCGGAGTAGTTTTGTAACTTAGGCGAGTACGGGTGTCGCAGCTAAGCCACCGATTGGGAGGATTGCTCCCCACTCGGAGTAGTTTTGTAACCTAGGCGAGTACGAGATCCCCGCTAAGGTCCCGAGTAGGAGGGTTGCTCTCCACTCAGAGTAGTTTTGTAACTTAGGCGAGTACGGGGTCACAGCTAAGCCCTTGAGTGCGAGGATTGGTCCCCACTCGGAGTAGTTTTGTAACTTAGGCGAGTACGGGTGTCGCAGCTAAGCCACCGATTGGGAGGATTGCTCCCCACTCGGAGTAGTTTTGTAACCTAGGCGAGTACGAGATCCCCGCTAAGGACCCGAGTAGGAGGGTTGCTCTCCTCTCAGAGTAGTTTTGTAACTTAGGCGAGTACGGGGTCACAGCTAAGCCCTTGAGTGGGAGGATTGGTCCCCACTCGGAGTAGTTTTGTAACTTAGGCGAGTACGGGTCGCAGCTAAGTCCCTGAGTGGGAGGATTGCTCTCCACTCAGAGTAGTTTTGTAAGTTAGGCGAGTACGGGGTCGCAGCTAAGCCACTGAGTGCAAGGATTGCTCACCACTCGGAGAAGTTTTGTAACTTAGGTGAGTAAAGGGTCGCAGCTAAGCACCGGAGTGGGAGGATTGCTCTCCACTCGGAGTAGTTTTGTAATGTAGGCGAGTACGGGTGTCGTAGCTAATCCACCGATTGGGAGGATTGCTCCCCACTCGGAGTAGTTCTGTAACATAGGCGAGTACGAGATCCCTGCTAAGCCCCCGAGTAGGAGGGTTGCTCTCCACTCAGAGTAGTTTTGTAACTTAGGCGAGTACGAGGTCACAGCTAAGCCCTTGAGTGGGAGGATTGGTCCCCACTCGGAGTAGTTTTGTTACTTAGGTGAGTACGGGGTCGCAGCTAAGCCCCCGAGTGGGAGGATTTCTCTCCGATTGGAGTAGTTTTGTAACTTAGGTGATTACGGGGTTGCAGCTAAGCCCCCGAGTGGGAGGATTGCTCTCCACTCGGAGTAGTTTTTAAATTAGGCGAGTACGGGGTCGCAGCTAAGCCCCCGAGTGCGAGGATTGCTCCCGACTCGGAGAACTTTTGTAACTTAGGTGAGTACAGGGTCGCAGCTAAGCACCCGAGTGGGAGGATTGCTCTCCACCCGGAGTAGTTTTGTAAGTTAGGCGAGTACGGGGTCACAGCTAAGCCCCCGAGTGCGAGGATTGCTCCCCATTCAGAGAAGTTTTAACTTAGGTGAGTACGGGGTCGCCGCTAAGCACCCGAGTGGGAGGATTGCTCTCCACTCGGACTAGTGTTATAACTTAGGCGAGTACGGGGTCGCTGGTAAGCCCCCGAGTGGGTGTATTGCTCTCAACTTGAAGTAGTTTTGTCAATTAGGCGAGTACGGGGTCGCAGCTAAGCCCCCGAGTGGGAGGATTGCTCTCCACTCAGAGTAGTTTTGTAACTTAGGCGAGTACGGGGTCTCAGGTAAGCCCCCGAGTGGGAGGATTGCTCTCCACTCGGAGTTGTTTTGTAAGTTAGGCTAGTACAGGGTCACAGCTAAGCACCCGAGTGGGAGGATTGCTCTCCACTCGGAGTAGTTTTGTAACTTAGGCGAGTACGGGTGTCGCAGCTAAGCCACCGATTGGGAGGATTGCTCCCCACTCGGAGTAGTTTTGTAACCTAGGCGAGTACGAGATCCCCGCTAAGGTCCCGAGTAGGAGGGTTGCTCTCCACTCAGAGTAGTTTTGTAACTTAGGCGAGTACGGGGTCACAGCTAAGCCCTTGAGTGCGAGGATTGGTCCCCACTCGGAGTAGTTTTGTAACTTAGGCGAGATGGGTCACAGCTAAGCCCCGAGTGGGAGGATTGCTCTCCACTCAGAGTAGTTTTGTAAGTTAGGCGAGTACGGGGTCGCAGCTAAGCCACTGAGTCCAAGGATTGCTCCCCACTCGGAGAAGTTTTGTAACTTAGGTGAGTACAGCGTCGCAGCTAAGCACCCGAGTGGGAGGATTGCTCTCCACTCGGAGTAGTTTTGTAACATAGGCGAGTACGGGTGTCGCAGCTAAGCCACCCATTGGGAGGATTGCTCCCCACTCGGAGTAGTTCTGTAACCTAGGCGAGTACGAGATCCCCGCTAAGCCCCCGTGTAGGAGGGTTGCTCTCCACTCAGAGTAGTTTTGTAAATTAGGCGAGTACGGGGTCACAGCTAAGCCCTTGAGTGGGAGGATTGGTCCCCACTCGGAGTAGTTTTGTTACTTAGGTGAGTACGGGGTCGCAGCTAAGCCCCTGAGTGGGAGGATTGCTCCCCACTCAGAGTAGTTTTGCAAATTAGGCGAGTACATGGTCGCAGCTAAGCCCCCGAGTGGGAGGATTGCTCTCCACTCAGAGTAGTTTTGTAACTTAGGCGAGTACAGGGTTGCAGCTAAGCCCCCGAGTGGGAGGATTGCTCCCCACTCGGAATACCTTTTGTAACTTAGGCGAATCGGGTTTGCGACTAAGCCCTTTGAAACTTAGGCGAATCGGGTTCACGGCTACGCCCCCGAGTGGGAGGACTCCTCTCCACTCGGAGTAGTTTTGTATCTTAGGCGAGTGTACGGGGTCGCAGCTAAGCCCTCGATTGGGAGGATTGCTCTCCACTCGGAGTAGTTTTGTCAATTAGGCGAGTACGGGGTCGCAGCTAAGCCCCCGAGTGGGAGGATTGCTCTCCACTCGGAGTAGTTTTGTAACTTAGGTGAGTACGGGTGTCACAGCTAAGCCGCCGATTGGGAGGATTGCTCCCCACTCAGAGTAGTTTTGTAACCTAGGCGAGTACGAGATCCCCGCTAAGCCACCAAGTAGGAGGGTTGCTCTCCACTCATAGTAGTTTTGTAACTTAGGCGAGTACGGCGTCACAGCTAAGCCCTTGAGTGGGAGGATTGTTCCCCACTCGGAGTAGTTTTGTTACTTAGGAGAGTACGGGGTCGCAGCTAAGCCCCCGAGTGGGAGGATTTCTCTCCGCTCGGAGTAGTATTGTAACTTAGGCGAGTACGGGGTCGTAGCTAAGCCCCCGAGTGGGAGGATTGCTCCCCACTCGGAGTAGTTTTGTAACTTAGGCGAGTACGGGGTCGCAGCTAAGCCCCCGAGTGGGAGGATTGCTCTCCGCTCGGAGTAGTTTTGTAAGTTATGCGAGTACGGGGTCGCAGCTAAACCCCCGAGTACGAGGATTGCTCCCAACTCGGAGAAGTTTTGTAAGTTAGGTGAGTACTGGGTCATAGCTAAGCCCCCGAGTGCGAGGATTGCTCCCCACACAGAGAAGTTTTGTAACTTAGGTGAGTGCGGGGTCGCAGCTAAGGACCCGAGTGGGAGGAATGCTCTCCACTCGTAGTAGTGTTATAACTTAGGCGAGTACGGGGTCGCTTGTAAGCCCCCGAGTGGGAGTATTGCTCTCCACTCGAAGTAGTTTTGTAACTTAGGCGAGTACGGGGTCGCAGCTAAGCCCCTGAGTATGAGGATTGCTCTCCACTCGGAGTAGTTTTGTAACTTAGGCGAGTACGAGGTCGCAGCTAAGCCCCCGAGTGGGAGTATTGCTCCCCGCTCGCGGTAGTTTTGTAACCTAGGCGAGTACGGGGTCCCAGCTAAGCCCCCGAGTGGGATGGTTGCTCTCGACTCGGAGTAGTTTTGTAACTTAGGCGAGTACGGTGTCGCTGCTAAGACCCCGAGTGGGAGGATTGGTCCCCACTCGGATTAGTTTTGTTACTAAGGCGAGTACGGGGTCAAAGCTAAGCCCCCGAGTGGGAGGATTGCTCCCCACTCAAAGTAGTTTTGTAACTTAGGCGAGTACATGGTCGCCGCTAAGCCCCCGAGTGGGAGGATTGCTCTCCACTCAGAGTAGTTTGTAACTTAGGCGAGTACAGGGTCGCAGCTAAGCCCCCGAGTGGGAGGATTGCTCTCCACTCGGAGTTGTTTTGTAAGTTAGGCTACTACAGGGTCACAGCTAAGCACCCGAGTGGGTGGATTGCTCTCCACTCGGAGTAGTTTTGTAACTTAGGCGAGTACGGGTGTCGCAGCTAAGCCACCGATTAGGAGGATTGCTCCCCACTCGGAGTAGTTTTGTAACCTAGGCGAGTACGAGATCCCCGCTAAGGTCCCGAGTAGGAGGGTTGCTCTCCACTCAGAGTAGTTTTGTAACTTAGGCGAGTACAGGGTCACAGCTAAGCCCTTGAGTGGGAGGATTGGTCCCCACTCGGAGTAGTTTTGTAACTTAGGCGAGTACGGGTCGCAGCTAAGCCCCCGAGTGGGAGGATTGCTCTCCACTCAGAGTAGTTTTGTAAGTTAGGCGAGTACGGGGTCGCAGCTAAGCCACTGAGTGCGAGGATTGCTCCCCACTCGTAGAAGTTTTGTAACTTAGGTGAGTACAGGGTCGCAGCTAAGCACCCAAGTGGGAGGATTGCTCTCCACTCGGAGTAGTTTTGTAACGTAGGTGAGTACGGGTGTCGCAGCTAAGCCACCGATTGGGAGGATTGCTCCCCACTCGGAGTAGTTCTATAACCTAGGCGAGTACGAGATCCCTGCTAAGCCCCCGAGTAGGAGGGTTGCTCTCCACTCAGAGTAGTTTTGTAAGTTAGGCGAGTACGGGGTCACAGCTAAGCCCTTGAGTGGGAGGATTGGTCCCCACTCGGAGTAGTTTTGTTACTTAGGTGAGTACGGGGTCGCAGCTAAGCCCCTGAGTGGGAGGATTTCTCTCTGATTAGAGTAGTTTTGTAACTTCGGCGATTACGGGGTTGCACCTAAGCCCCCGAGTGGGAGGATTTCTCTCCACTCATAGTAGTTTTTAAATTAGGCGAGTACGGGGTCGCAGCTAAGCCCCCGAGTGCGAGGATTGCTCCCCACTCGGAGAAGTTTTGTAACTTAGGTGAGTACAGGGTCGCAGCTAAGCACCCGAGTGGGAGGATTGCTCTCCACCCGGAGTAGTTTTGTAAGTTAGCCGAGTACGGGGTCGCAGCTAAGCCCCGAGTGCGAGGATTGCTCCCCATTCAGAGAAGTTTTAACTTAGGTGAGTACGGGGTCGCAGCTAAGCACCCGAGTGGGAGGATTGCTCTCCACTCGGAGTAGTGTTATAACTTAGGCGAGTACGGGGTCGCTGGTAAGCCCCCGAGTGGGAGTATTGCTCTCCACTTGGAGTAGTTTTGTCAATTAGGCGAGTACGGGGTCGCAGCTAAGCCCCCGAGTGGGAGGATTGCTCTCCAATCAGAGTAGTTTTGTAACTTAGGCGAGTACGGGGTCTCAGGTAAGCCCCCGAGTGGGAGGATTGCTCTCCACTCGGAGTTGTTTTGTAAGTTAGGCTAGTACAGGGTCATAGCTAAGCACCCGAGTGGGAGGATTGCTCTCCACTCGGAGTAGTTTTGTAACTTAGGCGAGTACGGGTGTCGCAGCTGAGCCACCGATTGGGAGGATTGCTCCCCACTCGGAGTAGTTTTGTAACCTAGCGAGTACGAGATCCTCGCTAAGGTCCCGAGTAGGAGGGTTGCTCCCCACTCAGACTAGTTTTGTAACTTAGGCGAGTACGGGGTCACAGCTAAGCCCTTGAGTGGGAGGATTGGTCCCCACTCGGAGTAGTTTTGTTACTTAGGCGAGTACGGGGTCGCAGCTAAGCCCCCGAGCGGGAGGATTTCTCTTCGCTCGGAGTAGTTTTGTAACTTAGGTGACTACGGGGTCGCAGCTAAGCCCCCGAGTGGGAGGATTTCTCTCTGCTCGGAGTAGTTTTGTAACTTAGGCGAGTACGGGAATGCAGCTAAGCCCCCGAGTGGGAGGATTGCTCTCCACTCGGAGTAGTTTTGTAAGTTAGGCGAGTACGGGGTTGCAGCTAAGCCCCCGAGTGCGAGGATTGCTCCCCACTCGGAGAAGTTTTGTAACTTAGGTGAGTACGGGGTCGCAGCTAAGCACCCGAGTGGGAGGATTGCTCTCCACCCGGAGTAGTTTTGTATGTTAGGCGAGTATGGTGTCGCAGCTAAGCCCCCGAGTGCGAGGATTGCTCCCCACTCAAAGAAGTTTTTGTAACTTAGGTGAGTACGGGGTCGCAGCTAAGCACCCGAGTGGGAGGATTGCTCTCCACTCGGAGTAGTTTTGTAACTTAGGTGAGTACGGGTGTCGCAGCTAAGCCACCGATTGGGAGGATTGCTCCCCACTCGGAGTCGTTCTGTAACCTAGGCGAGTACGGGTGTCGCAGCTAAGCCACCGATTGGGAGGATTGCTCCCCACTCGGAGTCGTTCTGTAACCTAGGCGAGTACGAGATCCCCGCTAAGCCCCCGAGTAGGAGGGTTGCTCTCCACTCAGAGTAGTTTTGTAACTTAGGCGAGTACGGGCTCACAGCTAAGCCCTTGAGTGGGAGGATTGGTCCCCACTGGGAGTAGTTTTGTTACTTAGGTGATTACGGGGTCGCAGCTAAGCCCCCGAGTGGGAGGATTTCTCTCCGCTTGGACTAGTTTTGTAACTTAGGCGAGTACGGGGTTGCAGCTAAGCCCCCGAGTGGGAGGATTGCTCTCCACTCGGAGTAGTTTTGTAAGTTAGGCGAGTACGGGGTCGCAGCTAAGCCCCCGAGTGCGAGGATTGCTCCCCATGCGGAGAAGTTTTGTAACTTAGGTGAGTACAGGGTCGCAGCTAAGCACCCAGTGGGAGGATTGCTCTCCACCCAGAGTAGTTTTGTAAGTTAGGCGAGTACGGGGTCGTAGCTAAGCCCCCGAGTGCGAGGATTGCTCCCCATTCAGAGAAGTTTTAACTTAGGTGAGTACGGGGTCGCAGCTAAGCACCCGAGTGGGAGTATTGCTCTCCACTCGGAGTAGTGTTATAACTTAGGCGTGTACGGGGTCGCTGGTAGCCCCCAAGTGGGAGTATTGCTCTCCACTTGGAGTAGTTTTGTCAATTAGGTGAGTACGGGGTCGCAGCTAAGCCCCCGAGTGGCAGGATTGCTCTCCACTCAGAGAAGTTTTGTAACTTAGGCGAGTACGGGGTCTCAGGTAAGCCCCCGAGTGGGAGGATTGCTGTCAACTCGGAGTTGTTTTGTAAGCTAGCCAAGTATAGGGTCACAGCTAAGCACCCGAGTGGGAGGATTGCTCTCCACTCGGAGTAGTTTTGTAACTTAGGCGAGTACGGGTGTCGCAGCTAAGCCACCGATTAGGAGGATTGGTCCCCACTCGGTGTAGTTTTGTAACTTAGGCGAGTACGGGGTCACAGCGAAGCCCCTGAGTGGGAGGATTGCTCTCCACTCAGAGTATTTTTGTAAGTTAGGCGAGTACGGGGTCGCAGCTAAGCCCCTGAGTGCGAGGATTGCTCCCCACTCGGAGAAGTTTTGTAACTTAGGTGAGTACAGGGTCGCAGCTAAGCACCCGAGTGGGAGGATTGCTCTCCACTCGGAGTAGTTTTGTAACTTAGGCGAGTACGGGTGTTGCAGCTAAGCCACCGATTGGGAGGATTGCTCCCCACTCTGAGTAGTTCTGTAACCTAGGCGAGTACGAGATCCCCGCTAAGCCCCCGAGTAGGAGGGTTGCTCTCCTCAGAGTAGTTTTGTAACTTAGGTGAGTACGGGGTCACGGCTAAGCCCTTGAGTGGGAGGATTGGTCCCCACTGGAGTAGTTTGGTTACTTAGGTGAGTACTGGGTTGCAGCTAAGCCCCCGAGTGGGAGGATTGCTCTCCACTCGAAGTAGTTCTGTAAGTTAGGCAAGTACGGGGTCGCAGCTAAGCCCCCGAGTGCGAGGATTGCTCCCCACTCGGAGAAGTTTTGTAACTTAGGAGAGTACAGGGAAACAGCTAAGCACTCGAGTGGGAGGATTGCTCTCCCCCCAGAGTAGTTTTGTAAGTTAGGCGAGTACGGGGTCGCAGCTAAGCCCCCGAGTGCGAGGATTGCTCCCCATTCAGAGAAGTTTTAACTTAGGTGAGTACGGGGTCGTAGCTAAGCACCCGAGTGGGAGGATTGCTCTCCACTCGGAGTAGTGTTATAACTTAGGCGAGTACGGGGTCGCTGGTAAGCCCCCGAGTGGGAGTATTGCTCTCCACTTGGAGTAGTTTTGTCAATTAGGCGAGTACGGGGTCACAGCTAAGCCCCCGATTGGCAGGATTGCTCTCAACTCGGAGTTGTTTTGTAAGTTAGCCTAGTATAGGGTCATAGCTAAGCACCCGAGTTGGAGGATTGCTCCCCACTCAGAGTTGTTTTGTAACTTAGGCG
The DNA here is from genome assembly GCA_034509565.1 of Triticum monococcum. Lineage (NCBI taxonomy): Eukaryota > Viridiplantae > Streptophyta > Magnoliopsida > Poales > Poaceae > Triticum > Triticum monococcum. The sequence goes on along the minus strand of CM067845.1, from coordinate 183,830,037 downwards.
AGTACGGGTGTCGCGGCTAAGCCACCGATTAGGAGGATTGCCCTCCACTCGGAGTAGTTTTGTAACCTAGGCGAGTACGAGATCCCCGCTAAGGTCCCGAGTAGGAGGGTTGCTCTCCACTCAGAGTAGTTTTGTAACTTAGGCGAGTACGGGCTCACAACTAAGCCCTTGAGTGGGAGGATTGGTCCCCACTCAGAGTAGTTTTGTAACTTAGGCGAGTACGGGTGTCGCAGCTAAGCCACCGATTAGGAGGATTGGTCCCCACTCGGAGTAGTTTTTAACTTAGGCGAGTACGGGGTCACAGCGAAGCCCCCGAGTGGGAGGATTGCTCTCCACTCAGAGTATTTTTGTAAGTTAGGCGAGTACGGGGTCGCAGCTAAGCCCCCGAGTGCGAGGATTGCTCCCCACTCGGAGAAGTTTTGTAACTTAGGTGAGTACAGGGTCGCAGCTAAGCACCCGAGTGGGAGGATTGCTCTCCACTCGGAGTAGTTTTGTAACTTAGGCGAGTACGAGTGTTGCAGCTAAGCCACCGATTGGGAGGATTGCTCCCCACTCTGAGTAGTTCTGTAACCTAGGCGAGTACGAGATCCCCGCTAAGCCCCCGAGTAGGAGGGTTGCTCTCCTCTCAGAGTAGTTTTGTAACTTAGGTGAGTACGGGGTCACAGCTAAGCCCTTGAGTGGGAGGATTGGTCCCCACTGGGAGTAGTTTGGTTACTTAGGTGAGTACGGGGTCGCAGCTAAGCCCCCGAGTGGGAGGATTTCTCTCCGCTTGGAGTAGTTTTGTAACTTAGGTGAGTACAGGGTTGCAGCTAAGCCCCCGAGTGGGAGGATTGCTCTCCACACGAAGTAGTTTTGTAAGTTAGGCAAGTACGGGGTCGCAGCTAAGCCCCCGAGTGCGAGGATTGCTCCCCACTCGGAGAAGTTTTGTAACTTAGGAGAGTACAGGGAAACAGCTAAGCACCCGAGTGGGAGGATTGCTCTCCCCCGAGAGTAGTTTTGTAAGTTAGGCGAGTACGGGGTCGCAGCTAAGCCCCCGAGTGCGAGGATTGCTCCCCATTCAGAGAAGTTTTAACTTAGGTGAGTACGGGGTCGCAGCTAAGCACCCGAGTGGGAGGATTGCTCTCCACTCGGAGTAGTGTTATAACTTAGGCGAGTACGGGGTCGCTGGTAAGCCCCCGAGTGGGAGTATTGCTCTCCACTTGGAGTAGTTTTGTCAATTAGGCGAGTACGGGGTCACAGCTAAGCCCCCGATTGGCAGGATTGCTCTCAACTCGGAGTTGTTTTGTAAGTTAGCCTAGTATAGGGTCATAGCTAAGCACCCGAGTTGGAGGATTGCTCCCCACTCAGAGTTGTTTTGTAACTTAGGCGAGTACGGGTGTCGCGGCTAAGCCACCGATTAGGAGGATTGCCCTCCACTCGGAGTAGTTTTGTAACCTAGGCGAGTACGAGATCCCCGCTAAGGTCCCGAGTAGGAGGGTTGCTCTCCACTCAGAGTAGTTTTGTAACTTAGGCGAGTACGGGCTCACAACTAAGCCCTTGAGTGGGAGGATTGGTCCCCACTCGGAGTAGTTTTGTAACTTAGGCGAGTACGGGGTCACAGCTAAGCCCCCGAGTGGGAGGATTGCTCTCCACTCAGAGTATTTTTGTAAGTTAGGCGAGTACGGGGTCGCAGCTAAGCCCCCGAGTGCGAGGGTTGCTCCCCACTCGGAGAAGTTTTGTAACTTAGGTGAGTACAGGGTCGCAGCTAAGCACCCGAGTGGGAGGATTGCTCTCCACTCGGAGTAGTTTTGTAACTTAGGCGAGTACGGGTGTCGCAGCTAAGCCACCGATTGGGAGGATTGCTCCCCACTCTGAGTAGTTCTGTAACCTAGGCGTGTACGAGATCCCCGCTAAGCCCCCAAGTAGGAGGGTTGCTCTCCACTCAGAGTAGTTTTGTAACTTAGGCGAGTACGGGCTCACAGCTAAGCCCTCGAGTGGGAGGATTGGTCCCCACTCGGAGTAGTTTTGTAACTTAGGCGAGTACGGGGTCACAGCTAAGCCCACGAGTGGGAGGATTGCTCTCCACTCAGAGTATTTTTGTAAGTTAGGCGAGCACGGGGTCGCAGCTAAGCCCCCGAGTGCGAGGGTTGCTCCCCACTCGGTGAAGTTTTGTAACTTAGGAGAGTGCAGGGTCACAGCTAAGCACCCGAGTGGGAGGATTGCTCTCCACCCAGAGTAGTTTTGTAAGTTAGGTGAGTACGGGGTCGCAGCTAAGCCCCCGAGTGCGAGGATTGCTCCCCATTCAGAGAAGTTTTAACTTAGGTGAGTACGGGGTCGCAGCTAAGCACCCGAGTGGGAGGATTGCTCTCCACTCGGAGTAGTGTTATAACTTAGGCGAGTACGGGGTCGCTGGTAAGCCCCCGAGTGGGAGTATTGCTCTCCACTTGGAGTAGTTTTGTCAATTAGGCGAGTACGGGATCGCAGCTAAGCCCCCGATTGGCAGGATTGCTCTCAACTCGGAGTTGTTTTGTAAGTTAGCCTAGTATAGGGTCACAGCTAAGCACCCGAGTGGGAGGATTGCTCTCCACTCGGAGTAGTTTTGTAACTTAGGCGAGTACGGGTGTCGCAGCTAAGCCACCGATTAGGAGGATTGCCCCCCACTCGGAGTAGTTTTGTAACCTAGGCGTGTACGAGATCCCCGCTAAGGTCCCGAGTAGGAGGGTTGCTCTCCACTCAGAGTAGTTTTGTAACTTAGGCGAGTACGGGCTCACAGCTAAGCCCTTGAGTGGGAGGATTGGTCCCCACTCGGAGTAGTTTTGTAACTTAGGCGAGTACGGGGTCACAGCTAAGCCCCCGAGTGGGAGGATTGCTCTCCACTCAGAGTATTTTTGTAAGTTAGGTGAGTACAGGGTCGCAGCTAAGCACCCGAGTGGGAGGATTGCTCTCCACTCGGAGTAGTTTTGTAACTTAGGCGAGTACGGGAGTCGCAGCTAAGCCACCGATTGGGAGGATTGCTCCCCACTCTGAGTAGTTCTATAACCTAGGCGAGTACGAGATCCCCGCTAAGCCCCCGAGTAGGAGGGTTGCTCTCCACTAAGAGTAGTTTTGTAACTTAGGTCAGTACGGGGTCACAGCTAAGCCCTTGAGTGGGAGGATTGGTTCCCACTGGGAGTAGTTTTGTTACTTAGGTGAGTACGGGGTCGCAGCTAAGCCCCCGAGTGGGAGGATTTCTCACCGCTTGGAGTAGATTTGTAACTTAGGCGAGTACTGGGTTGCAGCTAAGCCCCCGAGTGGGAGGATTGCTCTCCACTCGAAGTAGTTTTGTAACTTAGGCGAGTACGGGGTCTCAGGTAAGCCCCCGAGTGGGAGGATTGCTCTCAACTCGGAGTTGTTTTGTAAGTTAGCCTAGTATAGGGTCACAACTAAGCACCTGAGTGGGAGGATTGCTCTCCACTCGGAGTAGTTTTGTAACTTAGGCGAGTACGGGTGTCGCAGCTAAGCCACCGATTAGGAGGATTGCCCCCCACTCGGAGTAGTTTTGTAACCTAGGCGAGTACGAGATCCCCGCTAAGGTCCCGAGTAGGAGGGTTGCTCTCCACTCAGAGTAGTTTTGTAACTTAGGCGAGTACGGGGTCACAACTAAGCCCTTGAGTGGGAGGATTGGTCCCCACTCGGAGTAGTTTTGTTACTTAGGCGAGTACGGGGTCGCAGCTAAGCCCCCGACCGGGAGGATTTCTCTCCGCTCGGAGTAGTTTTGTAACTTAGGTGAGTACGGGGTCACAGCTAAGCCCCCGAGTGGGAGGATCTCTTTCCGCTCGGAATAGTTTTGTAACTTAGGCGAGTACGGGGTCGCACCTAAGCCCCCGAGTGGGAGGATTGCTCTCCACTCGGAGTAGTTTTGTAAGTTAGGCGAGTACGGGGTTACAGCTAAGCCCCCGAGTGCGAGGATTGCTCCCCACTCGGAGAAGTTTTGTAACTTAGGTGAGTACGGGGTCGCAGCTAAGCACCCGAGTGGGAGGATTGCTCTCCACCCGGAGTAGTTTTGTAAGTTAGGCTAGTACGGTGTCGCAGCTAAGCCCCCGAGTGCGAGGATTGCTCCCCACTCATAGAAGTTTTGTAACTTAGGTGAGTACGGGGTCACAGCTAAGCACCCGAGTGGGAGGATTGCTCTCCACTCCGAGTAGTTTTGTAACTTAGGCAAGTACGGGTGTCGCAGCTAAGCCACCGATTGGGAGGATTGCTCCCCACTCTGAGTAGTTCTGTAACCTAGGCGAGTACGAGATCCCCGCTAAGCCCCCGAGTAGGAGGGTTGCTCTCCACTCAGAGTAGTTTTGTAACTTAGGTGAGTACGGGGTCACAGCTAAGCCCTTGAGTGGGAGGATTGGTCCCCACTGGGAGTATTTTTGTTACTTAGGTGAGTACGGGGTCGCAGCTAAGCCCCCGAGTGGGAGGATTTCTCTCCGCTTGGAGTTGTTTTGTAACTTAGGCGAGTACTGGGTTGCAGCTAAGCCCCTGAGTGGGAGGATTGCTCTCCACTCGGAGTAGTTTTGTAACTTAGGTGAGTACAGGGTCACAGCTAAGCACCCGAGTGGGAGGATTGCTCCCCACTCGGAGAAGATTTGTAACTTAGGTGAGTACAGGGTCACAGCTAAGCACCCGAGTGGGAGGATTGCTCCCCACTCGGAGAAGTTTTGTAACTTAGGTGAGTACAGGGTCACAGCTAAGCACCCGAGTGGGAGGATTGCTCTCCACCTAGAGTAGTTTTGTAAGTTAGGCGAGTACGGGGTCGCAGCTAAGCCCCTGAGTGCGAGGATTGCTCCCCATTCAGAGAAGTTTTAACTTAGGTGAGTACGGGGTCGCAGCTAAGCACCCGAGTGGGAGGATTGCTCTCCACTCCGAGTAGTGTTATAACTTAGGCGAGTACGGGGTCGCTGGTAAGCCCCCGAGTGGGAGTATTGCTCTCCACTTGGAGTAGTTTTGTCAATTAGGCGAGTACGGGGTCGCAGCAAAGCCCCCGAGTGGCATGATTGCTCTCCACTCAGAGTAGTTTTGTAACTTAGGCGAGTACGGGGTCTCAGGTAAGCCCCCGAGTGGGAGGATTGCTCTCAACTCGGAGTTGTTTTGTAAGTTAGCCTAGTATAGTGTCACAGCTAAGCACCCGAGTGGGAGGATTGCTCTCCACTCGGAGTAGTTTTGTAACTTAGGCGAGTACGGGTGTCGCAGCTAAGCCACCGATTAGGAGGATTGCCCCCCACTCGGAGTAGTTTTGTAACCTAGGCGAGTACGAGATCCCCGCTAAGGTCCCGAGTAGGAGGGTTGCTCTCCACTCAGAGTAGTTTTGTAACTTAGGCGATTACGGGGTCACAGCTAAGCCCTTGAGTGGGAGGATTGGTCCCCACTCGGAGTAGTTTTGTAACTTAGGCGAGTACGGGGTCACAGCTAAGCCCCCGAGTGGGAGGATTGCTCTCCACTCAGAGTATTTTTGTAAGTTAGGCGAGTACGGGGTCGCAGCTAAGCCCCCGAGTGCGAGGATTGCTCCCCACTCGGAGATGTTTTGTAACTTAGGTGAGTACAGGGTCGCAGCTAAGCACCCGAGTGGGAGGATTGCTCTCCACTCGGAGTAGTTTTGTAACTTAGCCGAGTACGGGTGTCGCTGCTAAGCCACCGATTGGGAGGATTGCTCCCCACTCTGAGTAGTTCTGTAACCTAGGCGAGTACGAGATCCCCGCTAAGCCCCCGAGTAGGAGGGTTGCTCTCCACTCAGAGTAGTTTTGTAACTTAGGTGAGTACGGGGTCACAGCTAAGCCCTTGAGTGGGAGGATTGGTCCCCACTGGGAGTAGTTTGGTTACTTAGGTGAGTACGGGGTCGCAGCTAAGCCCCCGAGTGGGAGGATTTCTCTCCGCTTGGAGTAGTTTTGTAACTTAGGCGAGTACTGGGTTGCAGCTAAGCCCCCGAGTGGGAGGATTGCTCTCCACTCAAAGTAGTTTTGTAAGTTAGGCGAGTACGGGGTCGCAGCTAAGCCCCCGAGTGCGAGGATTGCTCCCCACTCGGAGAAGTTTTGTAACTTAGGTGAGTACAGGGTCGCAGCTAAGCACCCGAGTGGGAGGTTTGCTCTCCACCCAGAGTAGTTTTGTAAGTTAGGCGAGTACGGGGTCGTAGCTAAGCCCCCGAGTGCGAGGATTGCTCCCCATTCAGAGAAGTTTTAACTTAGGTGAGTACGGGGTCGCAGCTAAGCACACGAGTGGGAGGATTGCTCTCCACTCGGAGTAGTGTTATAACTTAGGCGAGTACGGGGTTGCTGGTAAGCTCCCGACTTGGAGTATTGCTCTCCACTTGGAGTAGTTTTGTCAGTTAGGCGAGTACGAGGTCGCAGCTAAGCCCCCGAGTGGCAGGATTTCTCTCCACTCAGAGTAGTTTTGTAAGTTAGGCGAGTACGGGGTCTCAGGTAAGCCCCCGAGTGGGAGGATTGCTCTCAACTCGGAGTTGTTTGGTAAGTTAGGTGAGTACAGGGCCGCAGCTAAGCACCAGAGTGGGAGGATTGCTCTCCACTCGGAGTAGTTTTGTAACTTAGGCCAGTACGGGTGTCGCAGCTAAGCCACCGATTGGGAGGATTGCTCCCCACTCGGAGTAGTTCTGTAACCTAGGCGAGTACGAGATCCCCGCTAAGCCCCCGAGTAGGTGGGTTGCTCTCCACTCAGAGTAGTTTTGTAACTTAGGCGAGTACGGGGTCACAGCTAAGCCCTTGAGTGGGAGGATTGGTCCCCACTCGAAGTAGTTTTGGTACTTAGGTGAGTACGGGGTCGCAGCTAAGCCCCCGAGTGGGAGGATTTCTCTCCGCTTGGAGTAGTTTTGTAACTTAGGCGAGTACGGGTTTGCAGCTAAGCCTCGAGTGGGATGATTGTTCTCCACTCGGAGTAGTTTTGTAAGTTAGGCGAGTACGGGGTCGCAGCTAAGCCCCCGAGTGCAAGGATTACTCCCCACTCGGAGAAGTTTTGTAACTTAGGTGAGTACAGGGTCGCAGCTAAGCACCCGAGTGGGATGATTGCTCTCCACCCGGAGTAGTTTTGTAAGTTAGGCGACTACGGGGTCGCAGCTAAGCCCCGAGTGCGAGGATTGCTCCTCATTCAGAGAAGTTTTAACTTAGGTGAGTACGGGGTCGCAGCTAAGCACCCGAGTGGGAGGATTGCTCTCCATTCGGAGTAGTGTTATAACTTAGGCGAGTACGGGGTCGCTGGTAAGCCCCCTAGTGGGAGTATTGCTCTCCACTTGGAGTAGTTTTGTCAATTAGGCTAGTAGGGGGTCGCAGCTAAGCCCCCGAGTGGGAGGATTGCTCTCCACTCAAAGTAGTTTTGTAACTTAGGTGAGTACGGGGTCTCAGGTAAGCCCCCAAGTGGGAGGATTGCTCTCCACTCAAAGTAGTTTTGTAACTTAGGTGAGTACGGGGTCGCAGCTAAGCCCCGAGTGGGAGGATTTCTCTCCGTTTGGAGTAGTTTTGTAACTTAGGCGAGTACGGGGTAGCAGCAAAGCCCCCGAGTGGGAGGATTGCTCTCCACTAGGAGTAGTTTTGTAAGTTAGGCGAGTACGGGGTCGCAGCTAAGCCTCCGAGTGCGAGGATTGCTCCCCGCTCGGAGAATTTTTGTACCTTAGGTGAGTACTGGGTCGCAGCTAAGCACCCGAGTGGGAGGATTGCTCTCCACCCGAAGTAGTTTTGTAAGTTAGGCGAGTACAGTGTCGCAGCTAAGCCCCCGAGTGCGAGGATTGCTCCCCACTCAAAGAAGTTTTGTAACGTAGGTGAGTACGGGGACGCAGCTATGCACCCGAGCGGGAGGATTTCTCTCCACTCGGAGTAGTTTTGTAACTTAGGCGAGTACGGGTGTCGCAGCTAAGGCACCGATTGGGAGGATTGCTCCCCACTCGGAGTAGTTCTGTAACCTAGGCGAGTACGATATACCCGCTAAGCCCCCGAGTAGGAGGGTTGCTCTCCACTCAGAGTACTTTTGTAACTTAGGCGAGTACGGGGTCACAGCTAAGCCCTTGAGTGGGAGGATTGGTCCCCACTCGGAGTAGTTTTGTTACTTAGGTGGGTACGGGGTCGCAGCTAAGCCCCCGAGTGGGAGGATTTCTCTCCGCTTGGAGTAGTTTTGTTACTTAGGCGAGTACGGGGTTGCAGCTAAGCTCCCGAGTGGGAGGATTGCTCTCCGCTCGGAGTAGTTTTGTAATTTAGGCGAGTACGGGGTCGCAGCTAAGCCCCTGAGTGCGAGGATTGCTCCCCACTCGGAGAAGTTTTGTAACTTAGGTGAGTACAGGGTCGCAGCTAAGCACCCGAGTGGGAGGATTGCTCTCCACCCGGAGTAGTTTTGTAAGTTAGGCGAGTATGGGGTCGCAGCTAAGCCCCCGAGTGCGAGGATTGCTCCCAATTCAGAGAAGTTTTAACATACGTGAGTACGGGGTCGCAGCTAAGCACCCGAGTGGGAGGATTGCTCTCCACTCGGAGTAGTGTTATAACTTAGGCGAGTATGGGGTCGCTGGTAAGCCCCCGAGTGGGAGTATTGCTTTCCACATGGAGTAGTTTTGTCAATTAGGCGAGTACAGGGTTGCAGCTAAGCACCCGAGTGGGAGGATTACTCACCACTCAAAGTAGTTTTGTAACTTAGGCGAGTACGGGGTCTCAGGTAAGCCCCCGAGTGGGAGGATTGCTCTCCACTCGGAGTTGTTTTGTAAGTTAGGCTAGTACAGGGTCACAGCTAAGCACCTGAGTGGGAGGATTGCTCTCCACTCGGAGTAGTTTTGTAACTTAGGCGAGTACGGGTGTCGCAGCTAAGCCACCGATTGGGAGGATTCCTCCCCACTCGGAGTAGTTTTGTAACCTGGCGAGTACGAGATCCCCGCTAAGGTCCCGAGTAGGAGGGTTGCTCTCCACTTAGAGTAGTTTTGTAACTTAGGCGAGTACGGGGTCACAACTAAGCCCTTGAGTGGGAGGATTGGTCCCCACTCGGAGTAGTTTTGTTACTTATGCGAGTACGGGGTCGCAGCTAAGCCCCCGAGCGGGAGGATTTCTCTCCGCTCGGAGTAGTTTTGTAACTTAGGTGAGTACGGGGTCACAGCTAAGCCCCCGAGTGGGAGGATTTCTCTCCGCTCGGAGTAGTTTTGTAGATTAGGCGAGTACGGGGTCGCAGCTAAGCCCCCGAGTGGGAGGATTGCTATCCCCTCGGAGTAGTTTTGTAAGTTAGGCGAGTACGGGGTCGCAGCTAAGACCCCGAGTGCGAGGAGTGCTCCCCACTCGGAGAAGTTTTGTAACTTAGGTGAGTACGGGGTCGCAGCTAAGCACCCGAGTGGGAGGATTGCTCTCCACCCGGAGTAGTTTTGTAAGTTAGGCGAGTACGGTGTCCCAGCTAAGCCCCCGAGTGCGAGGATTGCTCCCCACTCAAAGAAGTTTTGTAACTTAGGTGAGTACGGGGTCGCAGCTAAGCACCCGAGTGGGAGGATTGCTCTCCACTCGGAGTAGTTTTGTAACTTAGGCGAGTACGGGTGTCGCAGCTAAGCCACCGATTGGAAGGATTGCTCCCCACTCGGAGTAGTTCTGTAAATTAGGCGAGTACGAGATCCCCGCTAAGCCCCCGAGTAGGTGGGTTGCTCTCCACTCAGAGTAGTTTTGTAACTTAGGCGCGTACGGGGTCACAGCTAAGCCCTTGAGTGGGAGGATTGGTCCCCACTTGGAGTAGTTTTGTTACTTAGGTGAGTACGGGGTCGCAGCTAAGCCCCCGAGTGGGAGGATTTCTCTCCGCTTGGAGTAGTTTTGTAACTTAGGCGATTACGGGTTTGCAGCTAAGCCCCAAGTGGGATGATTGTTCTCCACTCGGAGTAGTTTTGTAAGTTAGGCGAGTATGGGGTTGCAGCTAAGCCCCCGAGTGCAAGGATTGCTCCCCACTCGGAGAAGTTTTGTTCATTAGGCGAGTACGGGGTCGCAGCTATGCCCCCGAGTGGGAGGATTGCTCTCCACTCGAAGTAGTTTTGTAACTTATGCGAGTACGGGGTCTCAGGTAAGCCCCCGAGTGGGAGGATTGCTCTCCACTCGGAGTTGTTTTGTGAGTTAGGCTAGTACAGGGTCACAGCTAAGCACCCGAGTGGGAGGATTGCTCTCCACTCGGAGTAGTTTTGTAACTTAGGCGAGTACGGGTGTCGCAGCTAAGCCACCGATTGGGAGGATTCCTCCCCACTCGGAGTAGTTTTGTAACCTGGCGAGTACGAGATCCCCGTTAAGGTCCCGAGTAGGAGGGTTTCTCTCCACTCAGAGTAGTTTTGTAACTTAGGCGAGTACGGGGTCACAACTAAGCCCTTGAGTGGGAGGATTGGTCCCCACTCGGAGTAGTTTTGTTACTTAGGCGAGTACGGGGTTGCAGCTAAGCCCCCGAGCGGGAGGATCTCTCTCCGCTCGGAGTAGTTTTGTAACTTAGGTGAGTACGGGGTCGCAGCTAAGCCCCGAGTGGGAGGATTTCTCTCCGCTCGGAGTAGTTTTGTAACTTAGGCGAGTACGGGTGTTGCAGCTAAGCCACCGATTGGGAGGATTGCTCCCCACTCGGAGTAGTTCTGTAACCTAGGCGAGTACGAGATCCCCGCTAAGCCCCCGAGTAGGAGGGTTGCTCTCCACTCAGAGTAGTTTTGTAACTTAGGCGAGTACGGGGTCACAGCTAAGCCCTTGAGTGGGAGGATTGGTCCCCACTCGGAGTAGTTTTGTTACTTAGGTGAGTACGGGGTCGCAGCTAAACCCCCGAGTGGGAGGATTTCTCTCCGCTTGGAGTAGTTTTGTAACTTAGGCGAGTACGGGGTTGCAGCTAAGCCCCCGAGTGGGAGGATTCCTCTCCACTCGGAGTAGTTTTGTAAGTTAGGCGAGTACGGGGTCGCAGCTAAGCCCCCGAGTGCGAGGATTGCTCCCCACTCGGAGAAGTTTTGTAACTTAGGTGAGTACAGGATCGCAGCTAAGCACCCGAGTGGGAGGATTGCTCTCCACCCGGAGTAGTTTTGTAAATTAGGCGAGTACGGGGTCGCAGCTAAGCCCCCGAGTGCGAGGATTGCTCCCAATTCAGAGGAGTTTTAACATAGGTGAGTACGGGGTCGCAGCGAAGCACCCGAGTGGGAGGATTGCTCTCCACTCGGAGTAGTGTTATAACTTAGGCGAGTATGGGGTCGCTGGTAAGCCCCCCGAGTGGGAGTATTGCTCTCCACTTGGAGTAGTTTTGTCAATTAGGCGAGTATGGGGTTGCAGCTAAGCCCCCGAGTGGGAGCATTGCTCTCCACTCAGAGTAGTTTGTAACTTAGGCGAGTACGGGGTCACAGGTAAGCCCCCGAGTGGGAGGATTGCTCTCCACTCGGAGTTGTTTTGTAAGTTAGGCTAGTACAGGGTCACAGCTAAGCACCCGAGTGCGGGGATTGCTGTCCACTCGGAGTAGTTTTGTAACTTAGGCGAGTACGGGTGTCGCAGCTAAGCCACCGATTGGGAGGATTCCTCCCCACTCGGAGTAGTTTTGTAACCTGGCGAGTACGAGATCCCCGCTAAGGTCCCGAGTAGGAGGGTTGCTCTCCACTTAGAGTAGTTTTGTAACTTAGGCGAGTACGGGGTCACAACTTAGCCCTTGAGTGGGAGGATTGGTCCCCACTCGGAGTAGTTTTGTTACTTAGGCGAGTACGGGGTCGCAGCTAAGCCCCCGAGCGGGAGGATTTCTCTCCGCTCGGAGTAGTTTTGTAACTTAGGTGAGTACGGGGTCACAGCTAAGCCCCCGAGTGGGAGGATTTCTCTCCGCTCGGAGTAGTTTTGTAGATTAGGCGAGTACGGGGTCGCAGCTAAGCCCCCGAGTGGGAGGATTGCTATCCCCTCGGAGTAGTTTTGTAAGTTAGGCGAGTACGGGGTCGCAGCTAAGACCCCGAGTGCGAGGATTGCTCCCCACTCGGAGAAGTTCTGTAACTTAGGTGAGTACGGGGTCGCAGCTAAGCACCCGAGTGGGAGGATTGCTCTCCACCCGGAGTAGTTTTGTAAGTTAGGCGAGTACGGTGTCCCAGCTAAGCCCCCGAGTGCGAGGATTGCTCCCCACTCAAAGAAGTTTTGTAACTTAGGTGAGTATGGGGTCGCAGCTAAGCACCCGAGTGGGAGGATTGCTCTCCACTCGGAGTAGTTTTGTAACTTAGGCGAGTACGGGTGTCGCAGCTAAGCCACCGATTGGGAGGATTGCTCCCCACTCGGAGTAGTTCTGTAACCTAGGCGAGTACGAGATCCCCGCTAAGCCCCCGAGTAGGTGGGTTGCTCTCCACTCAGAGTAGTTTTGTAACTTAGGCGCGTACGGGGTCACAGCTAAGCCCTTGAGTGGGAGGATTGGTCCCCACTTGGAGTAGTTTTGTTACTTAGGTGAGTACGGGGTCGCAGCTAAGCCCCCGAGTGGGAGGATTTCTCTCCGCTTGGAGTAGTTTTGTAACTTAGGCGAGTACGGGTTTGCAGCTAAGCCCCGAGTGGGATGATTGTTCTCCACTCGGAGTAGTTTTGTAAGTTAGGCGAGTATGGGGTTGCAGCTAAGCCCCCGAGTGCAAGGATTGCTCCCCACTCGGAGAAGTTTTGTAACTTAGGTGAGTACAGGGTCGCAGCTAAGCCCCCGAGTGGGAGGACTGCTCTCCACCCGGAGTAGTTTTGTAAGTTAGGCGAGTACGGGGTCGCAGCTAAGCCCCCGAGTGCGAGGATTGCTCCCCATTCAGAGAAGTTTTAACGTAGGTGAGTACTGGGTCACAGCTAAGCACCCGAGTGGGAGGATTGGTCTCCACTCGGAGTAGTGTTATAACTTAGGCGAGTACGGGGTCGCTGGTAAGCCCCCTAGTGGGAGCATTGCTCTCCACTTGGAGTAGTTTTGTTCATTAGGCGAGTACGGGGTCGCAGCTATGCCCCCGAGTGGGAGGATTGCTCTCCACTCGAAGTAGTTTTGTAACTTAGGCGAGTACGGGGTCTCAGGTAAGCCCCCGAGTGGGAGGATTGCTCTCCACTCGGAGTTGTTTTGTGAGTTAGGCTAGTACAGGGTCACAGCTAAGCACCCGAGTGGGAGGATTGCTCTCCACTCGGAGTAGTTTTGTAACTTAGGCGAGTACGGGTGTCGCAGCTAAGCCACCGATTGGGAGGATTCCTCCCCACTCGGAGTAGTTTTGTAACCTGGCGAGTACGAGATCCCCGTTAAGGTCCCGAGTAGGAGGGTTTCTCTCCACTCAGAGTAGTTTTGTAACTTAGGCGAGTACGGGGTCACAGCTAAGCCCTTGAGTGGGAGGATTGGTCCCCACTCGGAGTAGTTTTGTTACTTAGGCGAGTACGGGGTTGCAGCTAAGCCCCCGAGCGGGAGGATCTCTCTCCGCTCGGAGTAGTTTTGTAACTTAGGTGAGTACGGGGTCGCAGCTAAGCCCCGAGTGGGAGGATTTCTCTCCGCTCGGAGTAGTTTTGTAACTTAGGCGAGTACGGGTGTCGCAGCTAAGCCACCGATTGGGAGGATTGCTCCCCACTCGGAGTAGTTCTGTAACCTAGGCGAGTACGAGATCCCCGCTAAGCCCCCGAGTAGGAGGGTTGCTCTCCACTCAGAGTAGTTTTGTAACTTAGGCGAGTACGGGGTCACAGCTAAGCCCTTGAGTGGGAGGATTGGTCCCCACTCGGAGTAGTTTTGTTACTTAGGTGAGTACGGGGTCGCAGCTAAACCCCCGAGTGGGAGGATTTCTCTCCGCTTGGAGTAGTTTTGTAACTTAGGCGAGTACGGGGTTGCAGCTAAGCCCCCGAGTGGGAGGATTGCTCTCCACTCGGAGTAGTTTTGTAAGTTAGGCGAGTACGGGGTCGCAGCTAAGCCCCCGAGTGCGAGGATTGCTCCCCACTCGGAGAAGTTTTGTAACTTAGGTGAGTACAGGGTCGCAGCTAAGCACCCGAGTGGGAGGATTGCTCTCCACCCGGAGTAGTTTTGTAAATTAGGCGAGTACGGGGTCGCAGCTAAGCCCCCGAGTGCGAGGATTGCTCCCAATTCAGAGGAGTTTTAACATAGGTGAGTACGGGGTAGCAGCGAAGCACCCGAGTGGGAGGATTGCTCTCCACTCGGAGTAGTGTTATAACTTAGGCGAGTATGGGGTCGCTGGTAAGCCCCCCGAGTGGGAGTATTGCTCTCCACTTGGAGTAGTTTTGTCAATTAGGCGAGTATGGGGTTGCAGCTAAGCCCCCGAGTGGGAGCATTGCTCTCCACTCAGAGTAGTTTGTAACTTAGGCGAGTACGGGGTCACAGGTAAGCCCCCGAGTGGGAGGATTGCTCTCCACTCGGAGTTGTTTTGTAAGTTAGGCTAGTACAGGGTCACAGCTAAGCACCCGAGTGCGGGGATTGCTGTCCACTCGGAGTAGTTTTGTAACTTAGGCGAGTACGGGTGTCGCAGCTAAGCCACCGATTGGGAGGATTCCTCCCCACTCGGAGTAGTTTTGTAACCTGGCGAGTACGAGATCCCCGCTAAGGTCCCGAGTAGGAGGGTTGCTCTCCACTTAGAGTAGTTTTGTAACTTAGGCGAGTACGGGGTCACAACTAAGCCCTTGAGTGGGAGGATTGGTCCCCACTCGGAGTAGTTTTGTTACTTAGGCGAGTACGGGGTCGCAGCTAAGCCCCCGAGCGGGAGGATTTCTCTCCGCTCGGAGTAGTTTTGTAACTTAGGTGAGTACGGGGTCACAGCTAAGCCCCGAGTGGGAGGATTTCTCTCCGCTCGGAGTAGTTTTGTAGATTAGGCGAGTACGGGGTCGCAGCTAAGCCCCCGAGTGGGAGGATTGCTATCCCCTCGGAGTAGTTTTGTAAGTTAGGCGAGTACGGGGTCGCAGCTAAGACCCCGACTGCGAGGATTGCTCCCCACTCGGAGAAGTTTTGTAACTTAGGTGAGTACGGGGTCGCAGCTAAGCACCCGAGTGGGAGGATTGCTCTCCACCCGGAGTAGTTTTGTAAGTTAGGCGAGTACGGTGTCCCAGCTAAGCCCCCGAGTGCGAGGATTGCTCCCCACTCAAAGAAGTTTTGTAACTTAGGTGAGTATGGGGTCGCAGCTAAGCACCCGAGTGGGAGGATTGCTCTCCACTCGGAGTAGTTTTGTAACTTAGGCGAGTACGGGTGTCGCAGCTAAGCCACCGATTGGGAGGATTGCTCCCCACTCGGAGTAGTTCTGTAACCTAGGCGAGTACGAGATCCCCGCTAAGCCCCCGAGTAGGTGGGTTGCTCTCCACTCAGAGTAGTTTTGTAACTTAGGCGCGTACGGGGTCACAGCTAAGCCCTTGAGTGGGAGGATTGGTCCCCACTTGGAGTAGTTTTGTTACTTAGGTGAGTACGGGGTCGCAGCTAAGCCCCCGAGTGGGAGGATTTCTCTCCGCTTGGAGTAGTTTTGTAACTTAGGCGAGTACGGGTTTGCAGCTAAGCCCCGAGTGGGATGATTGTTCTCCACTCGGAGTAGTTTTGTAAGTTAGGCGAGTATGGGGTTGCAGCTAAGCCCCCGAGTGCAAGGATTGCTCCCCACTCGGAGAAGTTTTGTAACTTAGGTGAGTACAGGGTCGCAGCTAAGCCCCCGAGTGGGAGGACTGCTCTCCACCCGGAGTAGTTTTGTAAGTTAGGCGAGTACGGGGTCGCAGCTAAGCCCCCGAGTGCGAGGATTGCTCCCCATTCAGAGACGTTTTAACGTAGGTGAGTACTGGGTCACAGCTAAGCACCCGAGTGGGAGGATTGGTCTCCACTCGGAGTAGTGTTATAACTTAGGCGAGTACGGGGTCGCTGGTAAGCCCCCTAGTGGGAGTATTGCTCTCCACTTGGAGTAGTTTTGTTCATTAGGCGAGTACGGGGTCGCAGCTATGCCCCCGAGTGGGAGGATTGCTCTCCACTCGAAGTAGTTTTGTAACTTAGGCGAGTACGGGGTCTCAGGTAAGCCCCCGAGTGGGAGGATTGCTCTCCACTCGGAGTTGTTTTGTGAGTTAGGCTAGTACAGGGTCACAGCTAAGCACCCGAGTGGGAGGATTGCTCTCCACTCGGAGTAGTTTTGTAACTTAGGCGAGTACGGGTGTCGCAGCTAAGCCACCGATTGGGAGGATTCCTCCCCACTCGGAGTAGTTTTGTAACCTGGCGAGTACGAGATCCCCGTTAAGGTCCCGAGTAGGAGGGTTTCTCTCCACTCAGAGTAGTTTTGTAACTTAGGCGAGTACGGGGTCACAGCTAAGCCCTTGAGTGGGAGGATTGGTCCCCACTCGGAGTAGTTTTGTTACTTAGGCGAGTACGGGGTTGCAGCTAAGCCCCCGAGCGGGAGGATCTCTCTCCGCTCGGAGTAGTTTTGTAACTTAGGTGAGTACGGGGTCGCAGCTAAGCCCCGAGTGGGAGGATTTCTCTCCGCTCGGAGTAGTTTTGTAACTTAGGCGAGTACGGGTGTCGCAGCTAAGCCACCGATTGGGAGGATTGCTCCCCACTCGGAGTAGTTCTGTAACCTAGGCGAGTACGAGATCCCCGCTAAGCCCCCGAGTAGGAGGGTTGCTCTCCACTCAGAGTAGTTTTGTAACTTAGGCGAGTACGGGGTCACAGCTAAGCCCTTGAGTGGGAGGATTGGTCCCCACTCGGAGTAGTTTTGTTACTTAGGTGAGTACGGGGTCGCAGCTAAACCCCCGAGTGGGAGGATTTCTCTCCGCTTGGAGTAGTTTTGTAACTTAGGCGAGTACGGGGTTGCAGCTAAGCCCCCGAGTGGGAGGATTGCTCTCCACTCGGAGTAGTTTTGTAAGTTAGGCGAGTACGGGGTCGCAGCTAAGCCCCCGAGTGCGAGGATTGCTCCCCACTCGGAGAAGTTTTGTAACTTAGGTGAGTACAGGGTCGCAGCTAAGCACCCGAGTGGGAGGATTGCTCTCCACCCGGAGTAGTTTTGTAAATTAGGCGAGTACGGGGTCGCAGCTAAGCCCCCGAGTGCGAGGATTGCTCCCAATTCAGAGGAGTTTTAACATAGGTGAGTACGGGGTCGCAGCGAAGCACCCGAGTGGGAGGATTGCTCTCCACTCGGAGTAGTGTTATAACTTAGGCGAGTATGGGGTCGCTGGTAAGCCCCCGAGTGGGAGTATTGCTCTCCACTTGGAGTAGTTTTGTCAATTAGGCGAGTATGGGGTTGCAGCTAAGCCCTCGAGTGGGAGCATTGCTCTCCACTCAGAGTAGTTTGTAACTTAGGCGAGTACGGGGTCTCAGGTAAGCCCCCGAGTGGGAGGATTGCTCTCCACTCGGAGTTGTTTTGTAAGTTAGGCAAGTACAGGGTCACAGCTAAGCACCCGAGTGCGGGGATTGCTGTCCACTCGGAGTAGTTTTGTAACTTAGGCGAGTACGGCTGTAGCAGCTAAGCCACCGATTGGGAGGATTGCTCCCCACTCGGAGTAGTTTTCTAACCTAGCGAGTACGAGATCCCCGCTAAGGTCCCGAGTAGGAGGGTTGCTCTCCATTCAGAGTAGTTTTGTAAGTTAGGCGTGTACGGGGTCACAGCTAAGCCCTTGAGTGGGAGGATTGGTCCCCACTCGCAGTAGTTTTGTTACTTAGGCGAGTACGGGGTCGCAGCTAAGCCCCCGAGCGGGAGGATTTCTCTCCGCTCGGAGTAGTTTTGTAACTTAGGCGAGTACGGGTGTCGCAGCTAAGGCACCGATTGGGAGGATTACTCCCCACTCGGAGTAGTTCTGTAACCTAGGCGAGTACGAGATCCGCACTAAGCCCCCGAGTAGGAGGGCTGCTCTCCACTCAGAGTAGTTTTCTAACTTAGGCGAGTACGGGGTCACAGCTAAGCCCTTGAGTGAGAGGATTGGTCCCCACTCGGAGTAGTTTTGTTACTTAGGTGAGTACGAGGTCGCAGCTAAGCCCCCGAGTGGGAGGATTTCTCTCCGCTTGGAGTAGTTTTGTAACTTAGGCGAGTACGAGGTTGCAGCTAAGTCCCCGAGTGGGAGGATTGCTCTCCACTCGGAGTAGTTTTGTAAGTTAGGCGAGTACGGGGTCGCAGCTAAGCCCCCGAGTGCGAGGATTGCTCCCCACTTGGAGAAGTTTTGTAACTTAGGTGAGTACAGGTCGCAGCTAAGCACCCAAGTGGGAGGATTGCTTTCCACTCGGAGTAGTGTTATAACTTAGGCGAGTACGGGGTCGCTGGTAAGCCCCCGAGTGGGAGTATTGCTCTCCACTTAGATTAGTTTTGTCAATTAGGCAAGTACGGGGTTGTAGCTAAGCCCCCGAGTGGGAGGATTGCTCTCCACTCAGAGTAGTTTGTAATTTAGGTGAGTATGGGGTCTCAGGTAAGCCCCCTAGTGGGAGGATTGCTCTCCACTCAGAGTAGTTTTGTAACTTAGGCGAGTATGGGTGTCGCAGCTAAGCCACCGATTGGGAGGATTGCTCCCCACTCGGAGTAGTTTTGTAACCTAGCGAGTACGAGATCCCCGCTGAGGTCCCGAGTAGGAGGGTTGCTCTCCACTCAGAGTACTTTTGTAACTTAGGCGAGTACGGGGTCACAGCTAAGCCCTTGAGTGGGAAGATTGGTCCCCACTCGGAGTAGTTTTATTTCTTAGGCAAGTACGGGGTCGCAGCTAAGCCCCCGAGCGGGAGGATTTCTCTCCGTTCGGAGTAGTTTTGTAACTTAGGTGAGTACGGGGTCACAGCTAAGCCCCCGAGTGGGAGGATTTCTCTTTCGCCCGGAGTAGTTTTGTAACTTAGGCGACTACGGGGTCGCAGCTAAGCCCCCAAGTGCGAGGATTGCTCCCCACTCGGAGAAGTTTTGTAACTTAGGTGAGTACGGGGTCGCAGCTAAGCACCCGAGTGGGAGGATTGCTCTCCACCCGGAGTAGTTTTGTAAGTTAGGCGAGTACGGTGTCGCAGCTAAGCCCCCGAGTGCGAGGATTGCTCCCCACTCAAAGAAGTTTTGTAACTAAGGTGAGTACGGGGTCGCAGCTAAGCACCCGAGTGGGAGGATTGCTCTCCACTCGGACTAGTTTTGTAACTTAGGCGAGTACGGGTGTCGCAACTATGCCACCGATTGGGAGGATTGCTCCCCACTCGGAGTACTTCTGTAACCTAGGCGAGTACGAGATCCCCGCTAAGCCTCCGAGTAGGAGGGTTGCTCTCAACTCAGAGTAGTTTTGTAACTTAGGCGAGTACGGGGTCACAGCTTAGCCCTTGAGTGGGAGGATTGGTCCCCACTCGGAGTAGTTTTGTTACTTAGGTGAGTATGGGGTCGCAGCTAAGCCCCCGAGTGGGAGGATTTCTCTCCTCTTGGAGTAGTTTTGTAACTTAGGCGAGTACGGGGTTGCAGCTAAGCCCCCGAGTGGGAGGATTGCTCTCCACTCGGAGTAGTTTTGTAAGTTAGGCGAGTACGGGGTCGCAGCTAAGCCCCCGAGTGTGAGGATTGCTCCCCACTTGGAGAAGTTTTGTAGCTTAGGTGAGTACAGGGTCGCAGCTAAGCACCCGAGTGGGAGGATTGCTCTCCACCCGGAGTAGTTTTGTAAGTTAGGCGAGTACGGGGTCGCTGCTAAGCCCCCGAGTGCGAGGATTGCTCCCCATTCAGAGAAGTTTTAACTTAGGTGAGTACGGGGTCGCAGCTAAGCACCCGAGTGGGAGGATTTCTCTCCACTCGGAGTAGAGTTATAACTTAGGCGAGTACGGGGTCGCTGGTAAGACCCCGAGTGGGAGTATTGCTCTCCACTTGGAGTAGTTTGGTCAATTAGAAGAGTACGGGGTTGCAGCTAAGCCCCGAGTGGGAGGATTGCTCTCCACTCAGAGTAGTTTGTAACTTAGGCGAGTACGGGGTCTCAGGTAAGCCCCCTAGTGGGAGGATTGCTCTCCACTCGGAGTAGTTTTGTAACTTAGGCGAGTACGGGGTCACAGCTAAGCCCTTAAGTGGGAGGATTGGTTCCTACTCGGAGTAGTTTTGTTACTTAGGCGAATACGGGGTCGCAGCTAAGCCCCCGAGCGGGAGGATTTCGCTCCGCTCGGAGTAGTTTTGTAACTTAGGTGATTACGGGGTCACAGCTAAGCCCCCGAGTGGGAGGATTTCTCTCCGCTCGTAGTAGTTTTGTAACTTAGGCGAGTACGGGGTCGCACCTAAGCCCCCGAGTGGGAGGACTGCTATCCCCTCGGAGTAGTTTCGAATGTTAGGCGAGTACGAGGTCGCAGCTAAGCCCCCGAGTGCGAGGATTGCTCCCCACTCGGAGAAGTTTTGTAACTTAGGGGAGTACGGGGTCGCAGCTAAGCACCCGAGTGGGAGGATTGCTCTCCACCCGGAGTAGTTTTGTAAGTTAGGCGAGTACGGGTGTCGCAGCTAAGCCACCGATTGGGAGGATTGCTCCCCACTCGGAGTAGTTCTGTAACCTAGGCGAGTACGAGATCCCTGCTAAGCCCCCGAGTAGGAGGGTTGCTCTCCACTCAGAGTAGTTTTGTAACTTAGGCGAGTACGGGGTCACAGCTAAGCCCTTGAGTGGGAGGATTGGTCCCCACTCGGAGTAGTTTTGTTACTTAGGTGAGTACGGGGTCGCAGCTAAGCCCCCGAGTGGGAGGATTTCTCTCCGCTTGGAGTAGTTTTGTAACTTAGGCGAGTACGGGGTTGCAGCTAAGCCCCCGAGTGGGAGGATTGCTCTCCACTCGGAGTAGTTTTGTAAGTTAGGCGTGTACGGGGTCGCAGCTAAGCCCCCGAGTGCGAGGATTGCTCCCCACTCGGAGAAGTTTTGTAACTTAGGTGAGTACAGGGTCGCAACTAAGCACCCGATTGGGAGGATTGCTCTCCACCCGGAGTAGTTTTGTAAGTTAGGCGAGTACAGGGTCGCAGCTAAGCCCCCGAGTGCGAGGATTGCTCCCAATTCAGAGAAGTTTTAACATAGGTGAGTACGGGGTCGCAGCGAAGCACCCGAGTGGGAGGATTGCTCTCCACTCGGAGTAGTGTTATAACTTAGGCGAGTATGGGGTCGCTGGTAAGCCCCCGAGTGGGAGTATTGCTCTCCACTTGGAGTAGTTTTGTCAATTAGGCGAGTATGGGGTTGCAGCTAAGCCCCCGAGTGGGAGCATTGCTCTCCACTCAGAGTAGTTTGTAACTTAGGCGAGTACGGGGTCTCAGGTAAGCCCCCGAGTGGGAGGATTGCTCTCCACTCGGAGTTGTTTTGTAAGTTAGGCTAGTACAGGGTCACAGCTAAGCACCCGAGTGCGGGGATTGCTGTCCACTCGGAGTAGTTTTGTAACTTAGGCGAGTACGGGTGTCGCAGCTAAGCCACCGATTGGGTGGATTGCTCCCCACTCGGAGTAGTTTTCTAACCTAGCGAGTACGAGATCCCCGCTAAGGTCCCGAGTAGGAGGGTTGCTCTCCACTCAGAGTAGTTTTGTAAGTTAGGCGTGTACGGGGTCACAGCTAAGCCCTTGAGTGGGAGGATTGGTCCCCACTCGGAGTAGTTTTGTTACTTAGGCGAGTACGGGGTTGCAGCTAAGCCCCCGAGCGGGAGGATCTCTCTCCGCTCGGAGTAGTTTTGTAACTTAGGTGAGTACGGGGTCGCAGCTAAGCCCCGAGTGGGAGGATTTCTCTCCGCTCGGAGTAGTTTTGTAACTTAGGCGAGTACGGGTGTCGCAGCTAAGCCACCGATTGGGAGGATTGCTCCCCACTCGGAGTAGTTCTGTAACCTAGGCGAGTACGAGATCCCCGCTAAGCCCCCGAGTAGTAGGGTTGCTCTCCACTCAGAGTAGTTTTGTAACTTAGGCGAGTACGGGGTCACAGCTAAGCCCTTGAGTGGGAGGATTGGTCCCCACTCGCAGTAGTTTTGTTACTTAGGTAAGTACGGGGTCGCAGCTAAACCCCCGAGTGGGAGGATTTCTCTCCGCTTGGAGTAGTTTTGTAACTTAGGCGAGTACGGGGTTGCAGCTAAGCCCCCGAGTGGGAGGATTGCTCTCCACTCGGAGTAGTTTTGTAAGTTAGGCGAGTACGGGGTCGCAGCTAAGCCCCCGAGTGCGAGGATTGCTCCCCACTCGGAGAAGTTTTGTAACTTAGGTGAGTACAGGGTCGCAGCTAAGCACCCGAGTGGGAGGATTGCTCTCCACCCGGAGTAGTTTTGTAAATTAGGCGAGTACGGGGTCGCAGCTAAGCCCCCGAGTGCGAGGATTGCTCCCAATTCAGAGGAGTTTTAACATAGGTGAGTACGGGGTCGCAGCGAAGCACCCGAGTGGGAGGATTGCTCTCCACTCGGAGTAGTGTTATAACTTAGGCGAGTATGGGGTCGCTGGTAAGCCCCCGAGTGGGAGTATTGCTCTCCACTTGGAGTAGTTTTGTCAATTAGGCGAGTATGGGGTTGCAGCTAAGCCCCCGAGTGGGAGGATTGCTCTCCACTCGGAGTTGTTTTGTAAGTTAGGCTAGTACAGGGTCACAGCTAAGCACCCGAGTGCGGGGATTGCTGTCCACTCGGAGTAGTTTTGTAACTTAGGCGAGTACGGGTGTCGCAGCTAAGCCACCGATTGGGAGGATTGCTCCCCACTCGGAGTAGTTTTCTAACCTAGCGAGTACGAGATCCCCGCTAAGGTCCCGAGTAGGAGGGTTGCTCTCCACTCAGAGTAGTTTTGTAAGTTAGGCGTGTACGGGGTCACAGCTAAGCCCTTGAGTGGGAGGATTGGTCCCCACTCGCAGTAGTTTTGTTACTTAGGCGAGTACGGGGTCGCAGCTAAGCCCCCGAGCGGGAGGATTTCTCTCCGCTCGGAGTAGTTTTGTAACTTAGGCGAGTACGGGTGTCGCAGCTAAGGCACCGATTGGGAGGATTACTCCCCACTCGGAGTAGTTCTGTAACCTAGGCGAGTACGAGATCCGCACTAAGCCCCCGAGTAGGAGGGTTGCTCTCCACTCAGAGTAGTTTTCTAACTTAGGCGAGTATGGGGTCACAGCTAAGCCCTTGAGTGAGAGGATTGGTACCCACTCGGAGTAGTTTTGTTACTTAGGTGAGTACGGGGTCGCAGCTAAGCCCCCGAGTGGGAGGATTTCTCTCCGCTTGGAGTAGTTTTGTAACTTAGGCGAGTACGAGGTTGCAGCTAAGTCCCCGAGTGGGAGGATTGCTCTCCACTCGGAGTAGTTTTGTAAGTTAGGCGAGTACGGGGTCGCAGCTAAGCCCCCGAGTGCGAGGATTTCTCCCCACTCGGAGAAGTTTTGTAACTTAGGTGAGTACAGGTCGCAGCTAAGCACCCAAGTGGGAGGATTGCTTTCCACTCGGAGTAGTGTTATAACTTAGGCGAGTACGGGGTCGCTGGTAAGCCCCCGAGTGGGAGTATTGCTCTCCACTTAGATTAGTTTTGTCAATTAGGCAAGTACGGGGTTGTAGCTAAGCCCCCGAGTGGGAGGATTGCTCTCCACTCAGAGTAGTTTGTAATTTAGGTGAGTATGGGGTCTCAGGTAAGCCCCCGAGTGGGAGGATTGCTCTCCACTCAGAGTAGTTTTGTAACTTAGGCGAGTATGGGTGTCGCAGCTAAGCCACCGATTGGGAGGATTGCTCCCCACTCGGAGTAGTTTTGTAACCTAGCGAGTACGAGATCCCCGTTAAGGTCCCGAGTAGGAGGGTTGCTCTCCACTCAGAGTACTTTTGTAACTTAGGCGAGTACGGGGTCACAGCTAAG
This sequence comes from Triticum monococcum, assembly GCA_034509565.1. Taxonomy (NCBI): domain Eukaryota; kingdom Viridiplantae; phylum Streptophyta; class Magnoliopsida; order Poales; family Poaceae; genus Triticum; species Triticum monococcum. Next base: position 183,806,424 of record CM067845.1, on the reverse strand, counting down.
CCCTTGAGTGGGAAGATTGGTCCCCACTCGGAGTAGTTTTATTTCTTAGGCGAGTACGGGGTCGCAGCTAAGCCCCCGAGCGGGAGGATTTCTCTCCGTTCGGAGTAGTTTTGTAACTTAGGTGAGTACGGGGTCACAGCTAAGCCCCCGAGTGGGAGGATTTCTCTTTCGCCCGGAGTAGTTTTGTAACTTAGGCGAGTACGGGGTCGCAGCTAAGCCCCCAAGTGCGAGGATTGCTCCCCACTCGGAGAAGTTTTGTAACTTAGGTGAGTACGGGGTCGCAGCTAAGCACCCGAGTGGGAGGATTGCTCTCCACCCGGAGTAGTTTTGTAAGTTAGGCGAGTACGGGGTCGCAGCTAAGCCCCCGAGTGCGAGGATTGCTCCCCACTTGGAGAAGTTTTGTAACTTAGGTGAGTACAAGTCGCAGCTAAGCACCCAAGTGGGAGGATTGCTTTCCACTCGGAGTAGTGTTATAACTTAGGCGAGTACGGGGTCGCTGGTAAGCCCCCGAGTGGGAGTATTGCTCTCCACTTAGATTAGTTTTGTCAATTAGGCAAGTACGGGGTTGTAGCTAAGCCCCCGAGTGGGAGGATTGCTCTCCACTCAGAGTAGTTTGTAATTTAGGTGAGTATGGGGTCTCAGGTAAGCCCCCTAGTGGGAGGATTGCTCTCCACTCAGAGTAGTTTTGTAACTTAGGCGAGTATGGGTGTCGCAGCTAAGCCACCGATTGGGAGGATTGCTCCCCACTCGGAGTAGTTTTGTAACCTAGCGAGTACGAGATCCCCGCTGAGGTCCCGAGTAGGAGGGTTGCTCTCCACTCAGAGTACTTTTGTAACTTAGGCGAGTACGGGGTCACAGCTAAGCCCTTGAGTGGGAAGATTGGTCCCCACTCGGAGTAGTTTTATTTCTTAGGCGAGTACGGGGTCGCAGCTAAGCCCCCGAGCGGGAGGATTTCTCTCCGTTCGCAGCAGTTTTGTAACTTAGGTGAGTACGGGGTCACAGCTAAGCCCCCGAGTGGGAGGATTTCTCTTTCGCCTGGAGTAGTTTTGTAACTTAGGCGAGTACGGGGTCGCAGCTAAGCCCCCAAGTGCGAGGATTGCTCCCCACTCGGAGAAGTTTTGTAACTTAGGTGAGTACGGGGTCGCAGCTAAGCACCCGAGTGGGAGGATTGCTCTCCACCCGGAGTAGTTTTGTAAGTTAGGCGAGTACGGTGTCGCAGCTAAGCCCCCGAGTGCGAGGATTGCTCCCCACTCAAAGAAGTTTTGTAACTAAGGTGAGTACGGGGTCGCAGCTAAGCACCCGAGTGGGAGGATTGCTCTCCACTCGGACTAGTTTTGTAACTTAGGCGAGTACGGGTGTCGCAACTATGCCACCGATTGGGAGGATTGCTCCCCACTCGGAGTACTTCTGTAACCTAGGCGAGTACGAGATCCCCGCTAAGCCTCCGAGTAGGAGGGTTGCTCTCAACTCAGAGTAGTTTTGTAACTTAGGCGAGTACGGGGTCACAGCTTAGCCCTTGAGTGGGAGGATTGGTCCCCACTCGGAGTAGTTTTGTTACTTAGGTGAGTACGGGGTCGCAGCTAAGCCCCCGAGTGGGAGGATTTCTCTCCTCTTGGAGTAGTTTTGTAACTTAGGCGAGTACGGGGTTGCAGCTAAGCCCCCGAGTGGGAGGATTGCTCTCCACTCGGAGTAGTTTTGTAAGTTAGGCGAGTACGGGGTCGCAGCTAAGCCCCCGAGTGTGAGGATTGCTCCCCACTTGGAGAAGTTTTGTAGCTTAGGTGAGTACAGGGTCGCAGCTAAGCACCCGAGTGGGAGGATTGCTCTCCACCCGGAGTAGTTTTGTAAGTTAGGCGAGTACGGGGTCGCTGCTAAGCCCCCGAGTGCGAGGATTGCTCCCCATTCAGAGAAGTTTTAACTTAGGTGAGTACGGGGTCGCAGCTAAGCACCCGAGTGGGAGGATTTCTCTCCACTCGGAGTAGAGTTATAACTTAGGCGAGTACGGGGTCGCTGGTAAGCCCCCGAGTGGGAGTATTGCTCTCCACTTGGAGTAGTTTGGTCAATTAGAAGAGTACGGGGTTGCAGCTAAGCCCCGAGTGGGAGGATTGCTCTCCACTCAGAGTAGTTTGTAACTTAGGCGAGTACGGGGTCTCAGGTAAGCCCCCTAGTGGGAGGATTGCTCTCCACTCGGAGTAGTTTTGTAACTTAGGCGAGTACGGGGTCACAGCTAAGCCCTTAAGTGGGAGGATTGGTCCCTACTCGGAGTAGTTTTGTTACTTAGGCGAATACGGGGTCGCAGCTAAGCCCCCGAGCGGGAGGATTTCGCTCCGCTCGGAGTAGTTTTGTAACTTAGGTGAGTACGGGGTCACAGCTAAGCCCCCGAGTGGGAGGATTTCTCTCCGCTCGTAGTAGTTTTGTAACTTAGGCGAGTACGGGGTCGCACCTAAGCCCCCGAGTGGGAGGACTGCTATCCCCTCGGAGTAGTTTCGAATGTTAGGCGAGTACGAGGTCGCAGCTAAGCCCCCGAGTGCGAGGATTGCTCCCCACTCGGAGAAGTTTTGTAACTTAGGGGAGTACGGGGTCGCAGCTAAGCACCCGAGTGGGAGGATTGCTCTCCACCCGGAGTAGTTTTGTAAGTTAGGCGAGTACGGGTGTCGCAGCTAAGCCACCGATTGGGAGGATTGCTCCCCACTCGGAGTAGTTCTGTAACCTAGGCGAGTACGAGATCCCTGCTAAGCCCCCGAGTAGGAGGGTTGCTCTCCACTCAGAGTAGTTTTGTAACTTAGGCGAGTACGGGGTCACAGCTAAGCCCTTGAGTGGGAGGATTGGTCCCCACTCGGAGTAGTTTTGTTACTTAGGTGAGTACGGGGTCGCAGCTAAGCCCCCGAGTGGGAGGATTTCTCTCCGCTTGGAGTAGTTTTGTAACTTAGGCGAGTGCGGGGTTGCAGCTAAGCCCCCGAGTGGGAGGATTGCTCTCCACTCGGAGTAGTTTTGTAAGTTAGGCGTGTACGGGGTCGCAGCTAAGCCCCCGAGTGCGAGGATTGCTCCCCACTCGGAGAAGTTTTGTAACTTAGGTGAGTACAGGGTCGCAACTAAGCACCCGATTGGGAGGATTGCTCTCCACCCGGAGTAGTTTTGTAAGTTAGGCGAGTACGGGGTCGCAGCTAAGCCCCCGAGTGCGAGGATTGCTCCCAATTCAGAGAAGTTTTAACATAGGTGAGTACGGGGTCGCAGCGAAGCACCCGAGTGGGAGGATTGCTCTCCACTCGGAGTAGTGTTATAACTTAGGCGAGTATGGGGTCGCTGGTAAGCCCCCGAGTGGGAGTATTGCTCTCCACTTGGAGTAGTTTTGTCAATTAGGCGAGTATGGGGTTGCAGCTAAGCCCCCGAGTGGGAGCATTGCTCTCCACTCAGAGTAGTTTGTAACTTAGGCGAGTACGGGGTCTCAGGTAAGCCCCCGAGTGGGAGGATTGCTCTCCACTCGGAGTTGTTTTGTAAGTTAGGCTAGTACAGGGTCACAGCTAAGCACCCGAGTGCGGGGATTGCTGTCCACTCGGAGTAGTTTTGTAACTTAGGCGAGTACGGGTGTCGCAGCTAAGCCACCGATTGGGAGGATTGCTCCCCACTCGGAGTAGTTTTCTAACCTAGCGAGTACGAGATCCCCGCTAAGGTCCCGAGTAGGAGGGTTGCTCTCCACTCAGAGTAGTTTTGTAAGTTAGGCGTGTATGGGGTCACAGCTAAGCCCTTGAGTGGGAGGATTGGTCCCCACTCGGAGTAGTTTTGTTACTTAGGCGAGTACGGGGTTGCAGCTAAGCCCCCGAGCGGGAGGATCTCTCTCCGCTCGGAGTAGTTTTGTAACTTAGGTGAGTACGGGGTCGCAGCTAAGCCCCGAGTGGGAGGATTTCCCTCCGCTCGGAGTAGTTTTGTAACTTAGGCGAGTACGGGTGTCGCAGCTAAGCCACCGATTGGGAGGATTGCTCCCCACTCGGAGTAGTTCTGTAACCTAGGCGAGTACGAGATCCCCGCTAAGCCCCCGAGTAGTAGGGTTGCTCTCCACTCAGAGTAGTTTTGTAACTTAGGCGAGTACGGGGTCACAGCTAAGCCCTTGAGTGGGAGGATTGGTCCCCACTCGGAGTAGTTTTGTTACTTAGGTAAGTACGGGGTCGCAGCTAAACCCCCGAGTGGGAGGATTTCTCTCCGCTTGGAGTAGTTTTGTAACTTAGGCGAGTACGGGGTTGCAGCTAAGCCCCCGAGTGGGAGGATTGCTCTCCACTCGGAGTAGTTTTGTAAGTTAGGCGAGTACGGGGTCGCAGCTAAGCCCCCGAGTGCGAGGATTGCTCCCCACTCGGAGAAGTTTTGTAACTTAGGTGAGTACAGGGTCGCAGCTAAGCACCCGAGTGGGAGGATTGCTCTCCACCCGGAGTAGTTTTGTAAATTAGGCGAGTACGGGGTCGCAGCTAAGCCCCCGAGTGCGAGGATTGCTCCCAATTCAGAGGAGTTTTAACATAGGTGAGTACGGGGTCGCAGCGAAGCACCCGAGTGGGAGGATTGCTCTCCACTCGGAGTAGTGTTATAACTTAGGCGAGTATGGGGTCGCTGGTAAGCCCCCGAGTGGGAGTATTGCTCTCCACTTGGAGTAGTTTTGTCAATTAGGCGAGTATGGGGTTGCAGCTAAGCCCCCGAGTGGGAGCATTGCTCTCCACTCAGAGTAGTTTGTAACTTAGGCGAGTACGGGGTCTCAGGTAAGCCCCCGAGTGGGAGGATTGCTCTCCACTCGGAGTTGTTTTGTAAGTTAGGCTAGTACAGGGTCACAGCTAAGCACCCGAGTGCGGGGATTGCTGTCCACTCGGAGTAGTTTTGTAACTTAGGCGAGTACGGGTGTCGCAGCTAAGCCACCGATTGGGAGGATTGCTCCCCACTCGGAGTTGTTTTCTAACCTAGCGAGTACGAGATCCCCGCTAAGGTCCCGAGTAGGAGGGTTGCTCTCCACTCAGAGTAGTTTTGTAAGTTAGGCGTGTACGGGGTCACAGCTAAGCCCTTGAGTGGGAGGATTGGTCCACACTCGCAGTAGTTTTGTTACTTAGGCGAGTACGGGGTCGCAGCTAAGCCCCCGAGCGGGAGGATTTCTCTCCGCTCGGAGTAGTTTTGTAACTTAGGCGAGTACGGGTGTCGCAGCTAAGGCACCGATTGGGAGGATTACTCCCCACTCGGAGTAGTTCTGTAACCTAGGCGAGTACGAGATCCGCACTAAGCCCCCGAGTAGGAGGGTTGCTCTCCACTCAGAGTAGTTTTCTAACTTAGGCGAGTACGGGGTCACAGCTAAGCCCTTGAGTGAGAGGATTGGTACCCACTCGGAGTAGTTTTGTTACTTAGGTGAGTACGGGGTCGCAGCTAAGCCCCCGAGTGGGAGGATTTCTCTCCGCTTGGAGTAGTTTTGTAACTTAGGCGAGTACGAGGTTGCAGCTAAGTCCCCGAGTGGGAGGATTGCTCTCCACTCGGAGTAGTTTTGTAAGTTAGGCGAGTACGGGGTCGCAGCTAAGCCCCCGAGTGCGAGGATTGCTCCCCACTCGGAGAAGTTTTGTAACTTAGGTGAGTACAGGTGGCAGCTAAGCACCCAAGTGGGAGGATTGCTTTCCACTCGGAGTAGTGTTATAACTTAGGCGAGTACGGGGTCGCTGGTAAGCCCCCGAGTGGGAGTATTGCTCTCCACTTAGATTAGTTTTGTCAATTAGGCAAGTACGGGGTTGTAGCTAAGCCCCCGAGTGGGAGGATTGCTCTCCACTCAGAGTAGTTTGTAATTTAGGTGAGTATGGGGTCTCAGGTAAGCCCCCGAGTGGGAGGATTGCTCTCCACTCAGAGTAGTTTTGTAACTTAGGCGAGTATGGGTGTCGCAGCTAAGCCACCGATTGGGAGGATTGCTCCCCACTCGGAGTAGTTTTGTAACCTAGCGAGTACGAGATCCCCGCTAAGGTCCCGAGTAGGAGGGTTGCTCTCCACTCAGAGTACTTTTGTAACTTAGGCGAGTACGGGGTCACAGCTAAGCCCTTGAGTGGGAAGATTGGTCCCCACTCGGAGTAGTTTTATTTCTTAGGCGAGTACTGGGTCGCAGCTAAGCCCCCGAGCGGGAGGATTTCTCTCCGTTCGGAGTAGTTTTGTAACTTAGGTGAGTACGGGGTCACAGCTAAGCCCCCGAGTGGGAGGATTTCTCTTTCGCCCGGAGTAGTTTTGTAACTTAGGCGAGTACGGGGTCGCAGCTAAGCCCCCAAGTGCGAGGATTGCTCCCCACTCGGAGAAGTTTTGTAACTTAGGTGAGTACGGGGTCGCAGCTAAGCACCCGAGTGGGAAGATTGCTCTCCACCCGGAGTAGTTTTGTAAGTTAGGCGAGTACGGTGTCGCAGCTAAGCCCCCGAGTGCGAGGATTGCTCCCCACTCATAGAAGTTTTGTAACTAAGGTGAGTACGGGGTCGCAGCTAAGCACCCGAGTGGGAGGATTGCTCTCCACTCGGACTAGTTTTGTAACTTAGGCGAGTACGGGTGTCGCAACTATGCCACCGATTGGGAGGATTGCTCCCCACTCGGAGTACTTCTGTAACCTAGGCGAGTACGAGATCCCCGCTAAGCCTCCGAGTAGGAGGGTTGCTCTCAACTCAGAGTAGTTTTGTAACTTAGGCGAGTACGGGGTCACAGCTTAGCCCTTGAGTGGGAGGATTGGTCCCCACTCGGAGTAGTTTTGTTACTTAGGTGAGTACGGGGTCACAGCTAAGCCCCCGAGTGGGAGGATTTCTCTCCTCTTGGAGTAGTTTTGTAACTTAGGCGAGTACGGGGTTGCAGCTAAGCCCCCGAGTGGGAGGATTGCTCTCCACTCGGAGTAGTTTTGTAAGTTAGGCGAGTACGGGGTCGCAGCTAAGCCCCCGAGTGTGAGGATTGCTCCCCACTCGGAGAAGTTTTGTAGCTTAGGTGAGTACAGGGTCGCAGCTAAGCACCCGAGTGGGAGGATTGCTCTCCACCCGGAGTAGTTTTGTAAGTTAGGCGAGTACGGGGTCGCTGCTAAGCCCCCGAGTGCGAGGATTGCTCCCCATTCAGAGAAGTTTTAACTTAGGTGAGTACGGGGTCGCAGCTAAGCACCCGAGTGGGAGGATTGCTCTCCACTCGGAGTAGAGTTATAACTTAGGCGAGTACGGGGTCGCTGGTAAGCCCCCGAGTGGGAGTATTGCTCTCCACTTGGAGTAGTTTGGTCAATTAGACGAGTACGGGGTTGCAGCTAAGCCCCGAGTGGGAGGATTGCTCTCCACTCAGAGTAGTTTGTAACTTAGGCGAGTACGGGGTCTCAGGTAAGCCCCCTAGTGGGAGGATTGCTCTCCACTCGGAGTAGTTTTGTAACTTAGGCGAGTACGGGGTCACAGCTAAGCCCTTAAGTGGGAGGATTGGTCCCTACTCGGAGTAGTTTTGTTACTTAGGCGAATACGGGGTCGCAGCTAAGCCCCCGAGCGGGAGGATTTCGCTCCGCTCGGAGTAGTTTTGTAACTTAGGTGAGTACGGGGTCACAGCTAAGCCCCCGAGTGGGAGGATTTCTCTCCGCTCGTAGTAGTTTTGTAACTTAGGCGAGTACGGGGTCGCACCTAAGCCCCCGAGTGGGAGGACTGCTATCCCCTCGGAGTAGTTTCGAATGTTAGGCGAGTACGAGGTCGCAGCTAAGCCCCCGAGTGCGAGGATTGCTCCCCACTCGGAGAAGTTTTGTAACTTAGGTGAGTACGGGGTCGCAGCTAAGCACCCGAGTGGGAGGATTGCTCTCCACCCGGAGTAGTTTTGTAAGTTAGGCGAGTACGGGTGTCGCAGCTAAGCCACCGATTGCGAGGATTGCTCCCCACTCGGAGTAGTTCTGTAACCTAGGCGAGTACGAGATCCCTGCTAAGCCCCCGAGTAGGAGGGTTGCTCTCCACTCAGAGTAGTTTTGTAACTTAGGCGAGTACGGGGTCACAGCTAAGCCCTTGAGTGGGAGGATTGGTCCCCACTCGGAGTAGTTTTGTTACTTAGGTGAGTATGGGGTCGCAGCTAAGCCCCCGAGTGGGAGGATTTCTCTCCGCTTGGAGTAGTTTTGTAACTTAGGCGAGTACGGGGTTGCAGCTAAGCCCCCGAGTGGGAGGATTGCTCTCCACTCGGAGTAGTTTTGTAAGATAGGCGTGTACGGGGTCGCAGCTAAGCCCCCGAGTGCGAGGATTGCTCCCCACTCGGAGAAGTTTTGTAACTTAGGTGAGTACAGGGTCGCAACTAAGCACCCGATTGGGAGGATTGCTCTCCACCCGGAGTAGTTTTGTAAGTTAGGCGAGTACGGGGTCGCAGCTAAGCCCCCGAGTGCGAGGATTGCTCCCAATTCAGAGAAGTTTTAACATAGGTGAGTACGGGGTCGCAGCTAAGCACCCGAGTGGGAGGATTGCTCTCCACTCGGAGTAGTGTTATAACTTAGGCGAGTATGGGGTCGCTGGTAAGCCCCCGAGTGGGAGTATTGCTCTCCACTTGGAGTAGTTTTGTCAATTAGGCGAGTACGGGGTTGCAGCTAAGCCCCCGAGTGGGAGGATTGCTCTCCACTCAGAGTGGTTTGTAACTTAGGCGAGTACGGGGTCTCAGGTAAGCCCCCGAGTGGGAGGATTGCTCTCCACTCGGAGTTGTTTTGTAAGTTAGGCTAGTACAGGGTCACAGCTAAGCACCCGTGTGGGGGGATTGCTCTCCACACGAAGTAGTTTTGTAACTTAGGCGAGTAGGGGTGTCGCAGCTAAGCCACCGATTGGGAGGATTGCTCCCCACTCGGAGTAGTTTTCTAACCTAGCGAGTACGAGATCCCCGCTAAGGTCCCGAGTAGGAGGGTTGCTCTCCACTCAGAGTAGTTTTGTAACTTAGGCGAGTACAGGGTCACAGCTAAGCCCTTGAGTGGGAGGATTGGTCCCCACTCGGAGTAGTTTTGTTACTTAGGCGCGTACGGGGTCGTAGCTAAGCCCCCGAGCGGGAGGATTTCTCTCCGCTCGGAGTAGTTTTGTAACTTAGGCGAGTACGGGTGTCGCTGCTAAGCCACCGATTGGGAGGATTACTCCCCACTCGGAGTAGTTCTGTAACCTAGGCGAGTACGAGATCCCCGCTAAGCCCCCGAGTAGGAGGGTTGCTCTCCACTCAGAGTAGTTTTGTAACTTAGGCGAGTACGGGGTCACAGCTAAGCCCTTGAGTGGGAGGATTGGTCCCCACTCGGAGTAGTTTTGTTACTTAGGTGAGTACGGGGTCGCAGCTAAGCCCCCGAGTGGGAGGATTTCTCTCCGCTTGGAGTAGTTTTGTAACTTAGGCGAGTACGGGGTTGCAGCTAAGCCCCAGAGTGGGAGGATTGCTCTCCACTCGGAGTAGTTTTGTAAGTTAGGCGAGTACGGGGTTGCAGCAAAGCCCCCGAGTGCGAGGATTGCTCCCCACTCGGAGAAGTTTTGTAACTTAGGTGAGTACAGGGTCGCAGCTAAGCACCCGAGTGGGAGGATTGCTCTCCACCCAGAGTAGTTTTGTATGTTAGGCGAGTACGGGGTCGCAGCTAAGCCCCCGAGTGCGAGGATTGCTCCCCATTCAGAGATGTTTTAACTTAGGTGAGTACGGGGTCGCAGCTAAGCACCCGAGTGGGAGGATTGCTCTCCACTCGGAGTAGTGTTATAACTTAGGCGAGTACGGGGTCGCTGGTGAGCCCCCGAGTGGGAGTATTGCTCTCCATTTGGATTAGTTTTGTCAATTAGGCGAGTACGGGGTTGCAGCTAAGCCCCCGAGTGGGAGGATTGCTCTCCACTCAGAGTAGTTTGTAACTTAGGCGAGTACGGGGTCTCAGGTAAGCCCCCGAGTGGGAGGATTGCTCTCCACTCGGAGTTGTTTTGTAAGTTAGGCTAGTACAGGGTCACAGCTAAGCACCCGTGTGGGGGGATTGCTCTCCACTCGGAGTAGTTTTGTAACTTAGGCGAGTAGGGGTGTCGCAGCAAAGCCACCGATTGGGAGGATTGCTCCCCACTCGGAGTAGTTTTCTAACCTAGCGAGTACGAGATCCCCGCTAAGGTCCCGAGTAGGAGGGTTGCTCTCCACTCAGAGTAGTTTTGTAACTTAGGCGAGTACAGGGTCACAGCTATGCCCTTGAGTGGGAGGATTGGTCCCCACTCGGAGTAGTTTTGTTACTTAGGCGAGTACGGGGTCGCAGCTAAGCCCCCGAGCAGGACGATTTCACTCCGCTCGGAGTAGTTTTGTAACTTAGGCGAGTACGGGTGTCGCTGCTAAGCCACCGATTGGGAGGACTACTCCCCACTCGGAGTAGTTCTGTAACCTAGGCGAATACGAGATCCCCGCTAAGCCCCCGAGTAGGAGGGTTGCTCTCCACTCAGAGTAGTTTTGTAACTTAGGCGAGTACGGGGTCACAGCTAAGCCCTTGAGTGGGAGGATTGGTCCTCACTCGGAGAAGTTTTGTAACTTAGGTGAGTACAGGGTCGCAGCTAAGCACCCCACTGGGAGGATTGCTCTCCACTCGGAGTAGTTTTGTATGTTAGGCGAGTACGGGGTCGCAGCTAAGCCCCCGAGTGCGAGAATTGCTCCCCATTCAGAGAAGTTTTAACTTAGGTGAGTACGGGGTCGCAGCTAAGCACCCGAGTGGGAGGATTGCTCTCCACTCGGAGTAGTGTTATAACTTAGGCGAGTACGGGGTCGCTGGTGAGCCCCCGAGTGGGAGTATTGCTCTCCACTTGGATTAGTTTTGTCAATTAGGCGAGTACGGGGTTGCAGCTAAGCCCCCGAGTGGGAGGATTGCTCTCCACTCAGAGTAGTTTGTAACTTAGGCGAGTATGGGGTCTCAGGTAAGCCCCCGAGTGGGAGGATTGCTCTCCACTCGGAGTAGTTTTGTAACTTAGGCGAGTATGGGTGTCGCAGCTAAGCCACCGATTGGGAGGATTGCTCCCCACTCGGAGTAGTTTTGTAACTTAGGCGAGTAGGGGTGTCGCAGCTAAGCCACCGATTGGGAGGATTGCTCCCCACTCGGAGTAGTTTTCTAACCTAGCGAGTACGAGATCCCCGCTAAGGTCCCGAGTAGGAGGGTTGCTCTCCACTCAGAGTAGTTTTGTAACTTAGGCGAGTACGGGGTCACACCTAAGCCCTTGAGTGGGAGGATTGGTCCTCACTCGGAGCAGTTTTGTTACTTAGGTGAGTACGGGGTCGCAGCTAAGCCCCCGAGTGGGAGGATTTCTCTCCGCTTGGAGTAGTTTTGTAACTTAGGCGAGTACGGGGTTGCAGCTAAGCCCCCGAGTGGGAGGATTGCTCTCCACTCGGAGTAGTTTTGTAAGTTAGGCGAGTACGGGGTCGCAGCTAAGCCCCCGAGTGCGAGGATTGCTCCCCACTCTGAGAAGTTTTGTAACTTAGGTGAGTACAGGGTCGCAGCTAAGCACCCGGGTGGGAGGATTGCTCTCCACCCGGAGTAGTTTTGTATGTTAGGCGAGTACAGGGTCGCAGCTAAGCCCCCGAGTGCGAGGATTGCTCCCCATTTAGAGAAGTTTTAACTTAGGTGAGTACGGGGTCGCAGCTAAGCACCCGAGTGGGAGGATTGCTCTCCACTCGGAGTAGTGTTATAACTTAGGCGAGTACGGGGTCGCTGGTGAGCCCCCGAGTGGGAGTATTGCTCTCCACTTGGATTAGTTTTGTCAATTAGGCGAGTACGGGGTTGCAGCTAAGCCCCCGAGTGGGAGGATTGCTCTCCACTCAGAGTAGTTTGTAACTTAGGCGAGTATGGGGTCTCAGGTAAGCCCCCGAGTGGGAGGATTGCTCTCCAATCGGAGTAGTTTTGTAACTTAGGCGAGTATGGGTGTCGCAGCTAAGCCACCGATTGGGAGGATTGCTCCCCACTCGGAGTAGTTTTGTAACCTAGCGAGTACGAGATCCCCCCTAAGGTCCCGAGTAGGAGGGTTGCTCTCCACTCAGAGTACTTTTGTAACTTAGGCGAGTACGGGGTCACTGCTAGGCCCTTGAGTGGGAGGATTGGTCCCCACTCAGAGTAGTTTTATTTCTTAGGCGAGTACGGGGTCGCAGCTAAACCCCGAGCGGGAGGATTTCTCTTCGCTCGGAGTAGTTTTGTAACTTAGGTGATTACGGGGTCACAGCTAAGCCCCCGAGTGGGAGGATTTCTCTTTCGCCCGGAGTAGTTTTGTAACTTAGGCGAGTACGGGGTCGCAGCTAAGCCCCCGAGTGGGAGGATTGCTCTCCACTCGGAGTAGTTTTGTAAGTTAGGTGAGTATGGGGTCGCAGCTAAGCCCCCGAGTGGGAGGATTGCTCCTTACTCAGAGTAGTTTTGTAACTTAGGCGAGTACAGGGTCGCAGCTAAGCCCTCGAGTTGGAGGATTGCTCTCCACTTATAGTAGTTTTGTAACTTAGGTGAGTACAGGGTCGCAGCTAAGCCCCCGAGTGCGAGGATTGCTCCCCACTCAAAGAAGTTTTGTAACTAAGGTGAGTACGGGGTCGCAGCTAAGCACCCGAGTGGGAGGATTGCTCTCCACTCGGAGTAGTTTTGTAACTTAGGCGAGTACGGGTGTCGCAACTAAGCCACCGATTGGGAGGATTGCTCCCCACTCGGAGTACTTCTGTAACCTAGGCGAATACGAGATCCCCGCTAAGCCCCCGAGTAGGAGGCTTGCTCTCCACTCAGAGTAGTTTTGTAACTTAGGCGAGTACGGGGTCACACCTAAGCCCTTGAGTGGGAGGATTGGTCCCCACTCGGAGTAGTTTTGTTACTTAGGTGAGTACGGGCTCGCAGCTAAGCCCCCGAGTGGGAGGATTTCTCTCCGCTTGGAGTAGTTTTGTAACTTAGGCGAGTACGGGGTTGCAGCTAAGCCCCCGAGTGGGAGGATAGCTCTCCACTCGGAGTAGTTTTGTAAGTTAGGCAACTACGGGGTCGCAGCTAAGCCCCCGAGTGTGAGGATTGCTCCCCACTCGGAGAAGTTTTGTAACTTAGGTGAGTACAGGGTCGCAGCTAAGCACCCGAGTGGGAGGATTGCTCTCCACCCGGAGTAGTTTTGTAAGTTAGGCGAGTACGGGGTCGCTGCTAAGCCCCCGAGTGCGAGGATTGCTCCCCATTCAGAGAAGTTTTAACATAGGTGAGTACGGGGTCGCAGCTAAGCACCCGAGTGGGAGGATTGCTCTCCACTCGGAGTAGTGTTATAACTTAGGCGAGTACGGGGTCGCTGGTAAGCCCCCGAGTGGGAGTATTGCTCTCCACTTGGAGTAGTTTGGTGAATTAGACGAGTACGGGGTTGCAGCTAAGCCCCCGAGTGGGAGGATTGCTCTCCACTCAGAGTAGTTTGTAACTTAGGCGAGTACGGGGTCTCAGGTACGCCCTCGAGTGGGAGGATTGCTCGCCACTCGGAGTTGTTTTGTAAGTTTGGCTAGTACAGGGTCACAGCTAAGCACCCGAGTGGGAGGATTGCATTCCGCTCGGAGAAGTTTTGTAACTTAGGCGAGTACGGGGTTGCAGCTAAGCCCCCGAGTGGGAGGATTGCTCTCCACTCGGAGTAGTTTTGTAAGTTAAGCGAGTACGGGGTCGCAGCTAAGCCCCCGAGTGCGAGGATTGCTCCCCACTCGGAGAAGTTTTGTAACTTAGGTGAGTACAGGGTCGCAGCTAAGCACCCGAGTGGGAGGATTGCTCTCCACCCGGAGTAGTTTTGTAAGTTAGGCGAGTACGGGGTCGTAGCTAAGCCCCCGAGTGCGAGGATTGCTCCCCATTGAGAGAAGTTTTAACTTAGGTGATTACGGGGTCGCAGCTAAGCACCCGAGTGGGAGGATTGCTCTCCACTCGGAGTAGTGTTATAACTTAGGCGAGTACGGGGTCGCTGGTAAGCCCCCGAGTGGGAGTATTGCTCTCCACTTGGAGTAGTTTGGTCAATTAGACGAGTACGGGGTTGCAGCTAAGCCCCTGAGTGGGAGGATTGCTCTCCACTCAGAGTAGTTTGTAACTTAGGCGAGTACGGGGTCTCAGGTAAGCCCTCGAGTGGGAGGATTGCTCTCCACTCGGAGTAGTTTTGTAAGTTAAGCGAGTACGGGGTCGGAGCTAAGCCCCCGAGTGCGAGGATTGCTCCCCACTCTGAGAAGTTTTGTAACTTAGGTGAGTACAGGGTCGCAGCTAAGCACCCGAGTGGGAGGATTGCTCTCCACCCGGAGTAGTTTTGTATGTTAGGCGAGTACGGGGTCGCAGCTAAGCCCCCGAGTGCGAGGATTGCTCCCCATTCAGAGAAGTTTTAACTTAGGTGAGTACGGGGTCGCAGCTAAGCACCCGAGTGGGAGGATTGCTCTCCACTCGGAGTAGTGTTATAACTTAGGCGAGTACGGGGTCGCTGGTGAGCCCCGAGTGGGAGTATTGCTCTCCACTTGGATTAGTTTTGTCAATTAGGCGAGTACGGGGTTGCAGCTAAGCCCCCGAGTGGGAGGATTGCTCTCCACTCAGAGTAGTTTGTAACTTAGGCGAGTACGGGGTCTCAGGTAAGCCCCCGAGTGGGAGGATTGCTCTCCACTCGGAGTAGTTTTGTAACTTAGGCGAGTATGGGTGTCGCAGCTAAGCCACCGATTGGGAGGATTGCTCCCCACTCGGAGTAGTTTTATAACCTATCGAGTACGAGATCCCCGCTAAGGTCCCGAGTAGGAGGGTTGCTCTCCACTCAGAGTACTTTTGTAACTTAGGCGAGTACGGGGTCACAGCTAGGCCCTTGAGTGGGAGGATTGGTCCCCACTCGGAGTAGTTTTATTTCTTAGGCGAGTACGGGGTCGCAGCTAAACCCCGAGCGGGAGGATTTCTCTCCGCTCGGAGTAGTTTTGTAACTTAGGTGAGTACGGGGTCATAGCTAAGCCCCCGAGTGGGAGGATTTCTCTTTCGCCCGGAGTAGTTTTGTAACTTAGGCGAGTACGGGGTCGCAGCTAAGCCCCCGAGTGGGAGGATTGCTCTCCACTCGGAGTAGTTTTGTAAGTTAGGCGAGTACGGGGTCGCAGCTAAGCCCCTGAGTGCGAGGATTGCTCCCCACTCGGAGAAGTTTTGTAACTTAGGTGAGTACGGGGTCGCAGCTAAGCACCCGAGTGGGAGGATTGCTCTCCACCCGGAGTACTTTTGTAAGTTAGGTGAGTACGGTGTCGCAGCTAAGCCCCCGAGTGCGAGGAATGCTCCCCACTCAAAGAAGTTTTGTAACTAAGGTGAGTACGGGGTCGCAGCTAAGCACCCGAGTGGGAGGATTGCTCTCCACTCGGAGTAGTTTTGTAACTTAGGCGAGTACGGGTGTCGCAACTAAGCCACCAATTGGGAGGATTGCTCCCCACTCGGAGTACTTCTGTAACCTAGGCGAGTACGAGATCCCCGCTAAGCCCCCGAGTAGGAGGCTTGCTCTCCACTCAGAGTAGTTTTGTAACTTAGGCGAGTACGGGGTCACAGCTAAGCCCTTGAGTGGGAGGATTGGTCCCGACTCGGAGTAGTTTTGTTACTTAGGTGAGTACGGGCTCGCAGCTAAGCCCCCGAGTGGGAGGATTTCTCTCCGCTTGGAGTAGTTTTGTAACTTAGGCAAGTACGGGGTCGCAGCTAAGCCCCCGAGTGGGAGCATAGCTCTCCACTCGGAGTAGTTTTGTAACTTAGGTGAGTACAGGGTCGCAGCTAAGCACCCGAGTGGGAGGATTGCTCTCCACCCGGAGTAGTTTTGTAAGTTAGGCGAGTACAGGGTCGCTGCTAAGCCCCCGAGTGCGAGGATTGCTCCCCATTCAGAGAAGTTTTAACTTAGGTGAGTACGGGGTCGCACCTAAGCACCCGAGTGGGAGGATTGCTCTCCACTCGGAGTAGTGTTATAACTTAGGCGAGTACGGGGTCGCTGGTAAGCCCCCGAGTGGGAGTATTGCTCTCCACTTGGAGTAGTTTGGTCAATTAGACGAGTACGGGGTTGCAGCTAAGCCCCCGAGTGGGAGGATTGCTCTCCGCTCAGAGTAGTTTGTAACTTAGGCGAGTACGGGGTCTCAGGTAAGCCCTCGAGTGGGAGGATTGCTCTCCACTCGGAGTTGTTTTGTAAGTTTGGCTAGTACAGGGTCACAGCTAAGCACCCGAGTGGGAGGATTGCTCTGCGCTCGGAGAAGTTTTGTAACTTAGGCGAGTACGGGGTTGCAGCTAAGCCCCCAAGTGGGAGGATTGCTCTCCACTCGGAGTAGTTTTGTAAGTTAAGCGAGAACGGGGTCGGAGCTAAGCCCCCCGAGTGCGAGGATTGCTCCCCACTCTGAGAAGTTTTGTAACTTTGGTGAGTACAGGGTCGCAGCTAAGCACCCGAGTGGGAGGAATGCTCTCCACCCGGAGTAGTTTTGTATGTTAGGTGAGTACGGGGTTGCAGCTAAGCCCCTGAGTGCGAGGATTGCTCCCCATTCAGAGAAGTTTTGACTTAGGTGAGTACGGGGTCGCAGCTAAGCACCCGGGTGGGAGGATTGCTCTCCACTCGGAGTAGTGTTATAACTTAGGCGAGTACGGGGTCGCTGGTGAGCCCCCGAGTGGGAGTATTGCTCTCCACTTGGATTAGTTTTGTCAATTAGGCGAGTACGGGGTTGCAGCTAAGCCCCCGAGTGGTAGGATTGCTCTCCACTCAGAGTAGTTTGTAACTTAGGCGAGTATGGGTCTCAGGTAAGCCCCCGAGTGGGAGGATTGCTCTCCACTCGGAGTAGTTTTGTAACTTAGGCGAGTATGGGTGTCGCAGCTAAGCCACCGATTGGGAGGATTGCTCCCCACTCGGAGTAGTTTTGTAACCTATCGAGTACGAGATCCCCGCTAAGGTCCCGAGTAGGAGGGTTGCTCTCCACTCAGAGTACTTTTGTAACTTAGGCGAGTATGGGGTCACAGCTAGGCCCTTGAGTGGGAGGATTGGTCCCCACTCAGAGTAGTTTTATTTCTTAGGCGAGTACGGGGTCGCAGCTAAACCCCGAGCGGGAGGAATTCTCTCCGCTCGGAGTAGTTTTGTAACTTAGGTGAGTACAGGGTCATAGCTAAGCCCTCGAGTGGGAGGATTTCTCTTTCGCCCGGAGTAGTTTTGTAACTTTGGCGAGTACGGGGTCGCAGCTAAGCCCCCGAGTGGGAGGATTGCTCTCCACTCGGAGTAGTTTTGTAAGTTAGGCGAGTACGGGGTCGCAGCTAAGCCCCCGAGTCCGAGGATTGCTCCCCACTCGGAGAAGTTTTGTAACTTAGGTGAGTACGGGGTCGCAGCTAAGCACCCGAGTGGGAGGATTGCTCTCCACCCGGAGTAGTTTTGTAAGTTAGGCGAGTACGGTGTCGCAGCTAAGCCCCCGATTGCGAGGATTGCTCCCCACTCAAAGAAGTTTTGTAACTAAGGTGAGTACGGGGTCGCAGCTAAGCACCCGAGTGGGAGGATTGCTCTCCACTCGGAGTAGTTTTGTAACTTAGGCGAGTACGGGTGTCGCAACTAAGCCACCAATTGGGAGGATTGCTCCCCACTCAGAGTACTTCTGTAACTTAGGCGAGTACGAGATCCCCGCTAAGCCCCCGAGTAGGAGGGTTGCTCTCCACTCAGAGTAGTTTTGTAACTTAGACGAGTACGGGGTAACAGCTAAGCCCTTGAGTGGGAGGATTGGTCCCCACTCGGAGTAGTTTTGTTACTTAGGTGAGTATGGGGTCGCAGCTAAGCCCCCGAGTGGGAGGATTTCTCTCCGCTTGGAGTAGTTTTGTAACTTAGGCGAGTACGGGGTTGCAGCTAAGCCCCCGAGTGGGAGGATAGCTCTCCACTCGGAGTAGTTTTGTAAGTTAGGCTAGTACGGGGTCGCAGCTAAGCCCCCGAGTGTGAGGATTGCTACCCACTCGGAGAAGTTTTGTAACTTAGCTGAGTACAGGGTCGCAGCTAAGCACTCGAGTGGGAGGATTGCTCTCCACCCGGAGTAGTTTTGTAAGTTAGGCGAGTACGGGGTCGCTGCTAAGCCCCCGAGTGCGAGGATTGCTCCCCATTCAGAGAAGTTTTAACTTAGGTGAGTACGGGGTCGCAGCTAAGCACCCGAGTGGGAGGATTGCTCTCCACTCGGAGTAGTGTTATAACTTAGGCGAGTACGGGGTCGCTGGTAAGCCCCCGAGTGGGAGTACTGCTCTCCACTTGGAGTAGTTTGGTCAATTAGACGAGTACCGGGTTGCAGCTAAGCCCCCGAGTGCGAGGATTGCTCCTCACTCGGAGAAGTTTTGTAACTTAGGTGAGTACAGGGTCGCAGCTAAGCACCCGAGTGGGAGGATTGCTCTCCACCCGGAGTAGTTTTGTAAGTTAGGCGAGTACGGGGTCGTAGCTAAGCCCCCGAGTGCGAGGATTGCTCCCCATTGAGAGAAGTTTTAACTTAGGTGAGTACGGGGTCGCAGCTAAGCACCCGAGTGGGAGGATTGCTCTCCACTCGGAGTAGTGTTATAACTTAGGCGAGTACGGGGTCGCTGGTAAGCCCCCGAGTGGGAGTATTGCTCTCCACTTGGAGTAGTTTGGTCAATTAGACGAGTACGGGGTTGCAGCTAAGCCCCTGAGTGGGAGGATTGCTCTCCACTCAGAGTAGTTTGTAACTTAGGCGAGTACGGGGTCTCAGGTAAGCCCTCGAGTGGGAGGATTGCTCTCCACTCGAAGTTGTTTTGAAAGTTTGGCTAGTACAGGGTCACAACTAAGCACCCGAGTGGGAAGATTGCTCTGTGCTTGGAGAAGTTTTGTAACTTAGGCGAGTACGGGGTTGCAGCTAAGCCCCCGAGTGGGAGGATTGCTCTCCACTCGGAGTAGTTTTGTAAGTTAAGCGAGTACGGGGTCGCAGCTAAGCCCCCGAGTGTGAGGATTGCTCCCCACTCAGAGAAGTTTTGTAACTTAGGTGAGTACAGGGTCGCAGCTAAGCACCCGAGTGGGAGGATTGCTTTCCACCCGGAGTAGTTTTGTAAGTTAGGCGAGTACGGGGTCGCTGCTAAGCCCCCGAGTGCGAGGATTGCTCCCCATTCAGAGAAGTTTTAACTTAGGTGAGTACGGGGTCGCAGCTAAGCACCCGAGTGGGAGGATTGCTCTCCACTCGGAGTAGTGTTATAACTTAGGCGAGTACGGGGTCGCTGGTAAGCCCCCGAGTGGGAGTACTGCTCTCCACATGGAGTAGTTTGGTCAATTAGACGAGTACGGGGTTGCAGCTAAGCCCCCGAGTGGGAGGATTGCTCTCCACTCAGAGTAGTTTGTAACTTAGGCGAGTACGGGGTCTCAGGTAAGCCCTCGAGTGGGAGGATTGCTCTCCACTCGGAGTTGTTTTGTAAGTTTGGCTAGTACAGGGTCACAGCTAAGCACCCGAGTGGGAGGATTGTTTTCCGCTCGGAGAAGTTTTGTAACTTAGGCGAGTACGGGGTTGCAGCTAAGCCCCCGAGTGGGAGGATTGCTCTCCACTCGGAGTAGTTTTGTAAGTTAAGCGAGTACGGGGTCGCAGCTAAGCCCCCGAGTGCGAGGATTGCTCCCCACTCGGAGAAGTTTTGTAACTTAGGTGAGTACAGGGTCGCAGCTACGCACCCGAGTGGGAGGATTGCTCTCCACCCGGAGTAGTTTTGTAAGTTAGGCGAGTACGGGGTTTGCAGCTAAGCCCCCGAGTGCGAGGATTGCTCCCCATTGAGAGAAGTTTTAACTTAGGTGAGTATGGGGTTGCAGCTAAGCACCCGAGTGGGAGGATTGCTCTCCACTCGGAGTAGTGTTATAACTTAGGCGAGTACGGGGTCGCTGGTAAGCCCCCGAGTGGGAGTATTGCTCTCCACTTGGAGTAGTTTGGTCAATTAGACGAGTACGGGGTTGCAGCTAAGCCCCTGAGAGGGAGGATTGCTCTCCACTCAGAGTAGTTTGTAACTTAGGCGAGTACGGGGTCTCAGGTAAGCCCTCGAGTGGGAGGATTGCTCTCCACTCGGAGTTGTTTTGTAAGTTTGGGTAGTACAGGGTCACAGCTAAGCACCCGAGTGGGAGGATTGCTCTGCGCTTGGAGAAGTTTTGTAACTTAGGTGAGTACGGGGTTGCAGCTAAGCCCCCGAGTGGGAGGATTGCTCTCCACTCGGAGTAGTTTTGTAAGTTAAGCGAGTACGGGGTCGCAGCTAAGCCCCCGAGTGCGAGGATTGCTCCCCACTCTGAGAAGTTTTGTAACTTAGGTGAGTACAGGGTCGCAGCTAAGCACCCGAGTGGGAGATTGCTCTCCACCCGGAGTAGTTTTGTATGTTAGGCGAGTACGGGGTCGCAGCTAAGCCCCCGAGTGCGAGGATTGCTCCCCATTTAGAGAAGTTTTAACTTAGGTGAGTACGGGGTCGCAGCTAAGCACCCGAGTGGGAGGATTGCTCTCCACTCGGAGTAGTGTTATAACTTAGGCGAGTACGGGGTCGCTGGTGAGCCCCCGAGTGGGAGTATTGCTCTCCACTTGGATTAGTTTTGTCAATTAGGCGAGTACGGGGTTGCAGCTAAGCCCCCGAGTGGGAGGATTGCTCTCCACTCAGAGTAGTTTGCAACTTAGGCGAGTATGGGGTCTCAGGTAAGCCCCCGAGTGGGAGGATTGCTCTCCACTCGGAGTAGTTTTGTAACTTAGGCGAGTATGGGTGTCGCAGCTAAGCCACCGATTGGGAGGATTGCTCCCCACTCGGAGTAGTTTTGTAACCTAGCGAGTACGAGATCCCCGCTAAGGTCCCGAGTAGGAGGGTTGCTCTCCACTCAGAGTACTTTTGTAACTTAGACGAGTACGGGGTCACAGCTAGGCCCTTGAGTGGGAGGATTGGTCCCCACTCGGAGTAGTTTTATTTCTTAGGCGAGTACGGGGTCGCAGCTAAACCCCGAGCGGGAGGATTTCTCTCCGCTCGGAGTAGTTTTGTAACTTAGGTGAGTAAGGGGTCACAGCTAAGCCCCCAAGTGGGAGGATTTCTCTTTCGCCCGGAGTAGTTTTGTAACTTAGGCGAGTACGGGGTCGCAGCTAAGCCCCCGAGTGGGAGGATTGCTCTCCACTCGGAGTAGTTTTGTAAGTTAGGCGAGTACAGGGTCGCAGCTAAGCCCCGAGTGCGAGGATTGCTCCCCACTCAAAGAAGTTTTGTAACTAAGGTGAGTACGGGGTCGAAGCTAAGCACCCGAGTGGGAGGATTGCTCTCCACTCGGAGTAGTTTTGTAACTTAGGCGAGTACGGTTGTCGCAACTAAGCCACCGATTGGGAGGATTGCTCCCCACTCGGAGTACTTCTGTAACCTAGGCGGGTACGAGATCCCCGCTAAGCCCCCGAGTAGGAGGGTTGCTCTCCACTCAGAGTAGTTTTGTAACTTAGGCGAGTACGGGGTCACAGCTAAGCCCTTGAGTGGGAGGATTGGTCCCCACTCGGAGTAGTTTTGTTACTTAGGTGAGTACGGGGTCGCAGCTAAGCCCCTGAGTGGGAGGATTTCTCTCCGCTTGGAGTAGTTTTGTAACTTAGGCGAGTACGGGGTTGCAGCTAAGCCCCCGAGTGGGAGGATAGCTCTCCACTCGGAGTAGTTTTGTAAGTTAGGCAAGTACGGGGTCGCAGCTAAGCCCCCGAGTGTGAGGATTGCTCCCCACTCGGAGAAGTTTTGTAACTTAGCTGAGTACAGGGTCGCAGCTAAGCACCCGAGTGGGAGGATTGCTCTCCACCCGGAGTAGTTTTGTAAGTTAGGCGATTACGGGGTCGCTGCTAAGCCCCCGAGTGCGAGGATTGCTCCCCATTCAGAGAAGTTTTAACTTAGGTGAGTACGGGGTTGCAGCTAAGCACCAGAGTGGGAGGATTGCTCTCCACTCGGAGTAGTGTTATAACTTAGGCGAGTACGGGGTCGCTGGTAAGCCCCCGAGTGGGAGTATTGCTCTCCACTTGGAGTAGTTTGGTCAATTAGACGAGTACGTGGTTGCAGCTAAGCCCCCGAGTGGGAGGATTGCTCTCCACTCAGAGTAGTTTGTAACTTAGGCGATTACGGGGTCTCAGGTAAGCCCTCGAGTGGGAGGATTGCTCTCCACTCGGAGTTGTTTTGTAAGTTTGGCTAGTACAGGTTCACAGCTAAGCACCCGAGTGGGAGGATTGCTCTCCGCTCGGAGAAGTTTTGTAACTTAGGCGAGTACGGGGTTGCAGCTAAGCCCCCGAGTGGGAGGATTGCTCTCCACTCGGAGTAGTTTTGTAAGTTAAGCTAGTACGGGGTCGCAGCTAAGCCCCCGAGTGCGAGGATTGCTCCCCACTCGGAGAAGTTTTGTAACTTAGGTGAGTACAGGGTCGCAGCTAAGCACCCGAGTGGGAGGATTGCTCTCCACCCGGAGTAGTTTTGTAAGTTAGGCGAGTACGGGGTCGCAGCTAAGCCCCCGAGTGCGAGGATTGCTCCCCATTGAGAGAAGTTTAAACTTAGGTGAGTACGGGGTCGCAGCTAAGCACCCGAGTGGGAGGATTGCTCTCCACTCGGAGTAGTGTTATAACTTAGGTGAGTATGGGGTCGCTGGTAAGCCCCCGAGTGGGAGTATTGCTCTCCACTTGGAGTAGTTTTGTCAATTAGGCGAGTACGGGGTTGCAGCTAAGCCCCCGAGTGGGAGGATTGCTCCCCACTCAGAGTAGTTTGTAACTTAGGCGAGTACGGTGTCTCAGGTAAGCCCCCGAGTGGGAGGATTGCTCTCCACTCGGAGTTGTTTTGTAAGTAAGGCTAGTACAGGGTCACAGCTAAGCACCCGAGTGGGGGATTGCTCTCCACTCGGAGTAGTTTTGTAACTTAGGCGAGTACGGGTGTCGCAGCTAAGCCACCGATTGGGAGGATTGTCCCCACTCGGAGTACTTCTGTAACCTAGGCGAGTACGAGATCCCCGCTAAGCCCCCGAGTAGGAGGGTTGCTCTCCACTCAGAGTAGTTTTGTAACTTAGGCGAGTACGGGGTCATAGCTAAGCCCTTGAGTGGGAGGATTGGTCCCCACTCGGAGTAGTTTTGTTACTTAGGCGAGTACGGGGTCGCAGCTAAGCCCCCGAGTGGGAGGATTTCTCTCCGCTCGGAGTAGTTTTGTAACTTAGGCGAGTACGGGTGTTGCAGCTAAGCCACCGATTGGGAGGATTACTCCCCACTCGGAGTAGTTCTGTAACCTAGGCGAGTACGAGATCCCCGCTAAGCCCCCGAGTAGGAGGGTTGCTCTCCACTCAGAGTAGTTTTGTAACTTAGGCGAGTATGGGGTCACAGCTAAGCCCTTGAGTGGGAGGATTGGTCCCCACTCGGAGTAGTTTTGTTACTTAGGTGAGTACGGGGTCGCAGCTAAGCCCCCAAGTGGGAGGATTTCTCTCCGCTTGGAGTAGATTTGTAACTTAGGCGAGTACGGGGTTGCAGCTAAGCCCCCGAGTGGGAGGATTGCTCTCCACTCGGAGTAGTTTTGTAAGTTAGGCGAGTACGGGGTTGCAGCTAAGCCCCCGAGTGCGAGGATTGATCCCCACTCGGAGAAGTTTTGTATGTTAGGCGAGTACGGGGTCGCAGCTAAGCCCCCGAGTGCGAGGGTTGCTCCCCCTTCAGAGAAGTTTTAACTTAGGTGAGTACGGGGTCGAAGCTAAGCACCCGAGTGGGAGGATTGCTCTCCACTCGGAGTAGTTTTGTAACTTAGGCGAGTACGGTTGTCGCAACTAAGCCACCGATTGGGAGGATTGCTCCCCACTCGGAGTACTTCTGTAACCTAGGCGGGTACGAGATCCCCGCTAAGCCCCCGAGTAGGAGGGTTGCTCTCCACTCAGAGTAGTTTTGTAACTTAGGCGAGTACGGGGTCACAGCTAAGCCCTTGAGTGGGAGGATTGGTCCCCACTCGGAGTAGTTTTGTTACTTAGGTGAGTACGGGGTCGCAGCTAAGCCCCTGAGTGGGAGGATTTCTCTCCGCTTGGAGTAGTTTTGTAACTTAGGCGAGTACGGGGTTGCAGCTAAGCCCCCGAGTGGGAGGATAGCTCTCCACTCGGAGTAGTTTTGTAAGTTAGGCAAGTACGGGGTCGCAGCTAAGCCCCCGAGTGTGAGGATTGCTCCCCACTCGGAGAAGTTTTGTAACTTAGCTGAGTACAGGGTCGCAGCTAAGCACCCGAGTGGGAGGATTGCTCTCCACCCGGAGTAGTTTTGTAAGTTAGGCGATTACGGGGTCGCTGCTAAGCCCCCGAGTGCGAGGATTGCTCCCCATTCAGAGAAGTTTTAACTTAGGTGAGTACGGGGTTGCAGCTAAGCACCGGAGTGGGAGGATTGCTCTCCACTCGGAGTAGTGTTATAACTTAGGCGAGTACGGGGTCGCTGGTAAGCCCCCGAGTGGGAGTATTGCTCTCCACTTGGAGTAGTTTGGTCAATTAGACGAGTACGTGGTTGCAGCTAAGCCCCCGAGTGGGAGGATTGCTCTCCACTCAGAGTAGTTTGTAACTTAGGCGATTACGGGGTCTCAGGTAAGCCCTCGAGTGGGAGGATTGCTCTCCACTCGGAGTTGTTTTGTAAGTTTGGCTAGTACAGGGTCACAGCTAAGCACCCGAGTGGGAGGATTGCTCTCCGCTCGGAGAAGTTTTGTAACTTAGGCGAGTACGGGGTTGCAGCTAAGCCCCCGAGTGGGAGGATTGCTCTCCACTCGGAGTAGTTTTGTAAGTTAAGCTAGTACGGGGTCGCAGCTAAGCCCCCGAGTGCGAGGATTGCTCCCCACTCGGAGAAGTTTTGTAACTTAGGTGAGTACAGGGTCGCAGCTAAGCACCCGAGTGGGAGGATTGCTCTCCACCCGGAGTAGTTTTGTAAGTTAGGCGAGTACGGGGTCGCAGCTAAGCCCCCGAGTGCGAGGATTGCTCCCCATTGAGAGAAGTTTAAACTTAGGTGAGTACGGGGTCGCAGCTAAGCACCCGAGTGGGAGGATTGCTCTCCACTCGGAGTAGTGTTATAACTTAGGTGAGTATGGGGTCGCTGGTAAGCCCCCGAGTGGGAGTATTGCTCTCCACTTGGAGTAGTTTTGTCAATTAGGCGAGTACGGGGTTGCAGCTAAGCCCCCGAGTGGGAGGATTGCTCCCCACTCAGAGTAGTTTGTAACTTAGGCGAGTACGGTGTCTCAGGTAAGCCCCCGAGTGGGAGGATTGCTCTCCACTCGGAGTTGTTTTGTAAGTAAGGCTAGTACAGGGTCACAGCTAAGCACCCGAGTGGGGGATTGCTCTCCACTCGGAGTAGTTTTGTAACTTAGGCGAGTACGGGTGTCGCAGCTAAGCCACCGATTGGGAGGATTGCTCCCCACTCGGAGTACTTCTGTAACCTAGGCGAGTACGAGATCCCCGCTAAGCCCCCGAGTAGGAGGGTTGCTCTCCACTCAGAGTAGTTTTGTAACTTAGGCGAGTACGGGGTCATAGCTAAGCCCTTGAGTGGGAGGATTGGTCCCCACTCGGAGTAGTTTTGTTACTTAGGCGAGTACGGGGTCGCAGCTAAGCCCCCGAGTGGGAGGATTTCTCTCCGCTCGGAGTAGTTTTGTAACTTAGGCGAGTACGGGTGTTGCAGCTAAGCCACCGATTGGGAGGATTACTCCCCACTCGGAGTAGTTCTGTAACCTAGGCGAGTACGAGATCCCCGCTAAGCCCCCGAGTAGGAGGGTTGCTCTCCACTCAGAGTAGTTTTGTAACTTAGGCGAGTATGGGGTCACAGCTAAGCCCTTGAGTGGGAGGATTGGTCCCCACTCGGAGTAGTTTTGTTACTTAGGTGAGTACGGGGTCGCAGCTAAGCCCCCAAGTGGGAGGATTTCTCTCCGCTTGGAGTAGATTTGTAACTTAGGCGAGTACGGGGTTGCAGCTAAGCCCCCGAGTGGGAGGATTGCTCTCCACTCGGAGTAGTTTTGTAAGTTAGGCGAGTACGGGGTTGCAGCTAAGCCCCCGAGTGCGAGGATTGATCCCCACTCGGAGAAGTTTTGTATGTTAGGCGAGTACGGGGTCGCAGCTAAGCCCCCGAGTGCGAGGGTTGCTCCCCCTTCAGAGAAGTTTTAACTTAGGTGAGTACGGGGTCGAAGCTAAGCACCCGAGTGGGAGGATTGCTCTCCACTCGGAGTAGTTTTGTAACTTAGGCGAGTACGGTTGTCGCAACTAAGCCACCGATTGGGAGGATTGCTCCCCACTCGGAGTACTTCTGTAACCTAGGCGGGTACGAGATCCCCGCTAAGCCCCCGAGTAGGAGGGTTGCTCTCCACTCAGAGTAGTTTTGTAACTTAGGCGAGTACGGGGTCACAGCTAAGCCCTTGAGTGGGA
This sequence comes from Triticum monococcum, assembly GCA_034509565.1. Lineage (NCBI taxonomy): Eukaryota > Viridiplantae > Streptophyta > Magnoliopsida > Poales > Poaceae > Triticum > Triticum monococcum. The sequence continues at coordinate 183,780,190 of CM067845.1, read as the reverse complement.
GGATTGGTCCCCACTCGGAGTAGTTTTGTTACTTAGGTGAGTACGGGGTCGCAGCTAAGCCCCTGAGTGGGAGGATTTCTCTCCGCTTGGAGTAGTTTTGTAACTTAGGCGAGTACGGGGTTGCAGCTAAGCCCCCGAGTGGGAGGATAGCTCTCCACTCGGAGTAGTTTTGTAAGTTAGGCAAGTACGGGGTCGCAGCTAAGCCCCCGAGTGTGAGGATTGCTCCCCACTCGGAGAAGTTTTGTAACTTAGCTGAGTACAGGGTCGCAGCTAAGCACCCGAGTGGGAGGATTGCTCTCCACCCGGAGTAGTTTTGTAAGTTAGGCGATTACGGGGTCGCTGCTAAGCCCCCGAGTGCGAGGATTGCTCCCCATTCAGAGAAGTTTTAACTTAGGTGAGTACGGGGTTGCAGCTAAGCACCGGAGTGGGAGGATTGCTCTCCACTCGGAGTAGTGTTATAACTTAGGCGAGTACGGGGTCGCTGGTAAGCCCCCGAGTGGGAGTATTGCTCTCCACTTGGAGTAGTTTGGTCAATTAGACGAGTACGTGGTTGCAGCTAAGCCCCCGAGTGGGAGGATTGCTCTCCACTCAGAGTAGTTTGTAACTTAGGCGATTACGGGGTCTCAGGTAAGCCCTCGAGTGGGAGGATTGCTCTCCACTCGGAGTTGTTTTGTAAGTTTGGCTAGTACAGGGTCACAGCTAAGCACCCGAGTGGGAGGATTGCTCTCCGCTCGGAGAAGTTTTGTAACTTAGGCGAGTACGGGGTTGCAGCTAAGCCCCCGAGTGGGAGGATTGCTCTCCACTCGGAGTAGTTTTGTAAGTTAAGCTAGTACGGGGTCGCAGCTAAGCCCCCGAGTGCGAGGATTGCTCCCCACTCGGAGAAGTTTTGTAACTTAGGTGAGTACAGGGTCGCAGCTAAGCACCCGAGTGGGAGGATTGCTCTCCACCCGGAGTAGTTTTGTAAGTTAGGCGAGTACGGGGTCGCAGCTAAGCCCCCGAGTGCGAGGATTGCTCCCCATTGAGAGAAGTTTAAACTTAGGTGAGTACGGGGTCGCAGCTAAGCACCCGAGTGGGAGGATTGCTCTCCACTCGGAGTAGTGTTATAACTTAGGCGAGTACGGGGTCGCTGGTAAGCCCCCGAGTGGGAGTATTGCTCTCCACTTGGAGTAGTTTGGTCAATTAGACGAGTACGGGGTTGCAGCTAAGCCCCTGAGTGGGAGGATTGCTCTCCACTCAGAGTATTTTGTAACTTAGGCGAGTACGGGGTCTCAGGTAAGCCCTCGAGTGGGAGGATTGCTCTCCACTCGGAGTTGTTTTGTAAGTTTGGCTAGTACAGGGTCACAGCTAAGCACCCGAGTGGGAGGATTGCTCTGCGCTCGGAGAAGTTTTGTAACTTAGGCGAGTACGGGGTTGCAGCTAAGCCCCTGAGTGGGAGGATTGCTCTCCACTCGGAGTAGTTTTGTAAGTTAAGCGAGTACGGGGTCGCAGCTAAGCCCCCGAGTGCGAGGATTGCTCCCCACTCGGAGGAGTTTTGTAACTTGGGTGAGTACAGGGTCGCAGCTAAGCACCCGAGTGGGAGGATTGCTCTCCACCCGGAGTAGTTTTGTAAGTTAGGCGAGTACGGGGTCGCAGCTAAGCCCCCGAGTGCGAGGATTGCTCCCCATTGAGAGAAGTTTTAACTTAGGTGAGTACGGGGTCGCAGCTAAGCACCCGAGTGGGAGGACTGCTCTCCACTCGGAGTAGTGTTATAACTTAGGTGAGTATGGGGTCGCTGGTAAGCCCCCGAGTGGGAGTACTGCTCTCCACTTGGAGTAGTTTTGTCAATTAGGCGAGTACGGGGTTGCAGCTAAGCCCCCGAGTGGGAGGATTGCTCCCCACTCAGAGTAGTTTGTAACTTAGGCGAGTACGGTGTCTCAGGTAAGCCCCCGAGTGGGAGGATTGCTCTCCACTCGGAGTTGTTTTGTAAGTAAGGCTAGTACAGGGTCACAGCTAAGCACCCGAGTGGGGGATTGCTCTCCACTCGGAGTAGTTTTGTAACTTAGGCGAGTACGGGTGTCGCAGCTAAGCCACCGATTGGGAGGATTGCTCCCCACTCGGAGTACTTCTGTAACCTAGGCGAGTACGAGATCCCCGCTAAGCCCCCGAGTAGGAGGGTTGCTCTCCACTCAGAGTAGTTTTGTAACTTAGGCGAGTACGGGGTCATAGCTAAGCCCTTGAGTGGGAGGATTGGTCCCCACTCGGAGTAGTTTTGTTACTTAGGCGAGTACGGGGTCGCAGCTAAGCCCCCGAGTGGGAGGATTTCTCTCCGCTCGGAGTAGTTTTGTAACTTAGGCGAGTACGGGTGTTGCAGCTAAGCCACCGATTGGGAGGATTACTCCCCACTCGGAGTAGTTCTGTAACCTAGGCGAGTACGAGATCCCCGCTAAGCCCCCGAGTAGGAGGGTTGCTCTCCACTCAGAGTAGTTTTGTAACTTAGGCGAGTATGGGGTCACAGCTAAGCCCTTGAGTGGGAGGATTGGTCCCCACTCGGAGTAGTTTTGTTACTTAGGTGAGTACGGGGTCGCAGCTAAGCCCCCAAGTGGGAGGATTTCTCTCCGCTTGGAGTAGTTTTGTAACTTAGGCAAGTACGGGGTTGCAGCTAAGCCCCCGAGCGGGAGGATTGCTCTCCACTCGGAGTAGTTTTGTAAGTTAGGCGAGTACGGGGTTGCAGCTAAGCCCCCGAGTGCGAGGATTGATCCCCACTCGGAGAAGTTTTGTATGTTAGGCGAGTACGGGGTCGCAGCTAAGCCCCCGAGTGCGAGGGTTGCTCCCCATTCAGAGAAGTTTTAACTTAGGTGAGTACGGGGTCGCAGCTAAGCACCCGAGTGGGAGGATTGCTCTCCACTCGGAGTAGTGTTATAACTTAGGCGAGTACGGGGTCGCTGGTAAGCCCCCGCGTGGGGGTATTGCTCTCCACTTGGATTAGTTTTGTCAATTAGGCGAGTACGGGGTTGCAGCTAAGCCCCCGAGTGGGAGGATTTCTCTTTTGCCCGGAGTAGTTTTGTAACTTAGGCGACTACGGGGTCGCAGCTAAGCCCCCGAGTGGGAGGATTGCTCTCCACTCGGAGTAGTTTTGTAAGTTAGGCGAGTACGGGGTCGCAGCTAAGCCCCCGAGTGCGAGGATTGCTCCCCACTCGGAGAAGTTTTGTAACTTAGGTGAGTACGGGGTCGCAGCTAAGCACCCGAGTGGGAGGATTGCTCTCCACCCGGAGTAGTTTTGTAAGTTAGGCGAGTACGGTGTCGCAGCTAAGCCCCCGAGTGCGAGGATTGCTCCCCACTCAAAGAAGTTTTGTAAATAAGGTGAGTACGGGGTCGCTGTTAAGCACCCGAGTGGAAGGATTGCTCTCCACTCGGAGTAGTTTTGTAACTTAGGCGAGTACGGGTGTCGCAACTAAGCCACCGATTGGGAGGATTGCTCCCCACTCGGAGTACTTCTGTAACCTAGGCGAGTACGAGATCCCTGCTAAGCCCCCGAGTAGGAGGGTTGCTCTCCACTCAGAGTAGTTTTGTAACTTAGGCGAGTACGGGGTCACAGCTAAGCCCTTGAATGGGAGGATTGGTCCCCACTCCGAGTAGTTTTGTTACTTAGGTGAGTACGGGGTCGCAACTAAGCCCCCGAGTGGGAGGATTTCTCTCCGCTTGGAGTAGTTTTGTAACTTAGGCGAGTACGGGGTTGCAGCTAAGCCCCTGAGTGGGAGGATTGCTCTCCACTCGGAGTAGTTTTGTAAGCTAGGCGAGGACGGGGTCGCAGCTAAGCCCCCGAGTGTGAGGATTGCTCCCCACTCGGAGAAGTTTTGTAACTTAGGTGAGTACAGGGTCGCAGCTAAGCACCCGAGTGGGAGTACTGCTCTCCACCCGGAGTAGTTTTGTAAGTTAAGCGAGTACGGGGTCGCTGCTAAGCCCCCGAGTGCGAGGAGTGCTCCCCATTCAGAAAAGTTTTAACTTAGGTGAGTACGGGGTCGCAGCTAAGCAGCCGAGTGGGAGGATTGCTCTCCACTCGGAGTAGTGTTATAACTTAGGCGAGTACGGGGTCGCTGGTAAGCCCCCGAGTGGGAGGATTGCTCTCCACCCGGAGTAGTTTTGTAAGTTAGGCGAGTACGGTGTCGCAGCTAAGCCCCCGAGTGCGAGGATTGCTCCCCACTCAAAGAAGTTTTGTAACTAAGGTGAGTACGGGGTCGCAGCTGAGCACCCGAGTGGGAGGATTGCTCTCCATTCGGAGTAGTTTTGTAACTTAGGCGAGTATGGGTGTCGCAACTAAGCCACCGATTGGGAGGATTGCTCCCCACTCGGAGTACTTCTGTAAACTAGGTGAGTACAAGATCCCCGCTAAGCCCCCGAGTAGGAGGGTTGCTCTCCACTCAGAGTAGTTTTGTAACTTAGGCGAGTACGGGGTCACAGCTAAGCCCTTGAGTGGGAGGATTGGTCCCCACTCGGAGTAGTTTTGTTACTTAGGTGAGTACGGGGTCACAGCTAAGCCCCCGAGTGGGAGGATTTCTCTCCGCTTGGAGTAGTTTTGTAACTTAGGCGAGTATGGGGTTGCAGCTAAGCCCCCGAGTGGGAGGATTGCTCTCCAGTCGGAGCAGTTTTGTAAGTTAGGCGAGTACGGGGACGCAGCTAAGCCCCCGAGTGTGAGGATTGCTCCCCACTCGGAGAAGTTTTGTAACTTAGGTGAGTACAGGGTCGCAGCTAAGGACCCGAGTGGGAGGATTGCTCTCCACCCGGAGTAGTTTTGTAAGTTAGGAGAGTACGGGGTCGCTGCTAAGCCCCTGAGTGCGAGGATTGCTCCCCATTCAGAGAAGTTTTAACTTAGGTGAGTACGGGGTTGCAGCTAAGCACCCGAGTGGGAGGATTGCTCTCCACTCGGAGTAGTGTTATAACTTAGGCGAGTACGGGGTCGCTGGTGAGCCCCCGGGTGGGAGGATTGCTCTCCACTCAGAGTAGTTTTGTAAGTTAGGCGAGTACGGGGTCGCAGCTAAGACCCCGAGTGCGAGGATTGCTCCCCATTCAGAGAAGTTTTAACTTAGGTGAGTACGGGGTCGCAGCTAAGCACCCGAGTGGGAGGATTGCTCTCCACTCGGAGTAGTGTTATAACTTAGGCGAGTACGGGGTCGCTGGTAAGCCCCCGAGTGGGAGTTTTGCTCTCCACATGGAGTAGTTTGGTCAATGAGACGAGTACGGGGTTGCAGCTAAGCCCCCGAGTGGGAGGATTGCTCTCCACTCAGAGTAGTTTGTAACTTAGGCGAGTACGGGGTCTCAGGTAAGCCCTCGAGTGGGAGGATTGCTCTCCACTCGGAGTTGTTTTGTATGTTTGGCTAGTACAAGGTCACAGCTAAGCACCCGATTGGGAGGATTGCTCTCCACTCGGAGAAGTTTTGTAACTTAGGCGAGTACGGGGTTGCAGCTAAGCCCCCGAGTGGGAGGATTGCTCTCCACTCGGAGTAGTTTTGTAAGTTAAGCGAGTACGGGGTCGCAGCTAAGCCCCCGAGTGCGAGGATTGCTCCCCATTGAGAGAAGTTTTAACTTAGGTGAGTACGGGGTCTCAGCTAAGCACCTGAGTGGGAGGATTGCTCTCCACTCGGAGTAGTGTTATAACTTAGGCGAGTACGGGGTCGCAGGTAAGCCCCCGAGTGGGAGTATTGCTCTCCACTTGGAGTAGTTTTGTCAATTAGGCGAGTACGGGGTTGCAGCTAAGCCCCCGAGTGGGAGGATTGCTCTCCACTCAGAGTAGTTTGTAACTTAGGCGAGTACGGGGTCTTAGGTAAGCCCCCGAGTGGGAGGATTGCTCTCCACTCGGAGTTGTTCTGTAAGTTAGGCTAGTACAGGGTCACAGCTAAGCACCTGAGTGGGAGGATTGCTCTCCACTCGGAGTAGTTTTGTAACTTAGGCGAGTACGGGTGTCGCAGCTAAGCCACCGATTGGGAGGATTGCTCCCCACTCGGAGTAGTTTTGTAAGCTAGCGACTACGAGATCCCCGCTAAGGTCCCGAGTAGGAGGGTTGCTCTCCACTAAGAGTTCTTTTGTAACTGAGGCGAGTACGGGGCCACAGCTAAGCCCTTGAGTGGGAGGATTGGTCCCCACTCGGAGTAGTTTTATTTCTTAGGCGAGTACGGGGTCACAGCTAAGCCCCCGAGCGGGAGGATTTCTCTCCGCTCGGAGTAGTTTTGTAACTTAGGTGAGTGCGGGGTCACAGCTAAGCCCCCGAGTGGGAGGATTTCTCTTTCGCTCGGAGTAGTTTTGTAACTTAGGCGAGTACGAGGTCGCAGCTAAGCCCCCGAGTGGGAGGATTGCTCTCCACTCGGAGTAGTTTTGTAAGTTAGGTGAGTACGGGGTCGCAGCTAAGCCCCCGAGTGCGAGGATTGCTCCCCACTCGGAGAAGTTTTGTAACTTAGGTGAGTACGGGGTCACAGCTAAGCACCCGAGTGGGAGGATTGCTCTCCACCCGGAGTAGTTTTGTAAGTTAGGCGAGTACGGTGTCGCAGCTAAGCCCCCGAGTGCGAGGATTGCTCCCCACTCAAAGAAGTTTTGTAACTTAGGTGAGTACGGGGTCGCAGCTAAGCACCCGAGTGGGAGGATTGCTCTCCACTCGGAGTAGTTTTGTAACTTAGGCGAGTACGGGTGTCGCAGCTAAGCCACCGATTGGGAGGATTGCTCCCCACTCGGAGTAGTTCTGTAACCTAGGTGAGTACAAGATCCCCGCTAAGCCCCCGAGTAGGAGGGTTGCTCTCCACTCAGAGTAGTTTTGTAACTTAGGCGAGTACGGGGTCACAGCTAAGCCCTTGAGTGGGAGGATTGGTCCCCACTCGGAGTAGTTTTGTTACTTAGGTGAGTACGGGGTCGCAGCTAAGCCCCCGAGTGGGAGGATTTCTCTTCGCTTGGAGTAGTTTTGTAACTTAGGCGAGTACGGGGTTGCAGCTAAGCCCCCGAGTGGGAGGATTGCTCTACACTCGGAGTAGTTTTGTAAGTTAGGCGAGTACGGGGTCGCAGCTAAGCCCCCGAGTGCGAGGATTGCTCCCCATTCAGAGAAGTTTTAACTTAGGTGAGTACAGGGTCACAGCTAAGCACCCGAGTGGGAGGATTGCTCTCCACTCGGAGTAGTGTTATAACTTAGCCGAGTACGGGGTCGCTGGTAAGCCCCCGAGTGGGAGTATTGCTCTCCACTTGGAGTAGTTTTGTCAATTAGGCGAGTACGGGGTTGCAGCTAAGCCCCCGAGTGGGAGGATTGCTCTCCACTCAGAGTAGTTTGTAACTTAGGCGAGTACGGGGTCTCAGGTAAGCCCCCGAGTGGGAGGGTTGCTCTCCACTCGGAGATGTTTTGTAAGTTAGGCTAGTACAGGGTGACAGCTAAGCACCCGAGTGGGAGGATTGCTCTCCACTCGGAGTAGTTTTGTAACTTAGGCGAGTACGGGTGTCGCAGCTAAGCCACCGATTGGGAGGATTGCTCCCCACTCGGAGTTGTTTTGTAACCTAGCGAGTACGAGATCCCCGCTAAGGTCCCGAGTAGGAGGGTTGCTCTCCACTCAGAGTATTTTTGTAACTGAGGCGAGTAAGGGGTCATAGCTAAGCCCTTGAGTGGGAGGATTGGTCCCCACTCGGAGTAGTTTTGTTACTTAGGCGAGTACGGGGTCGCAGCTAAGCCCCCGAGCGGGAGGTTTTCTCTCCGCTCGGAGTAGTTTTGTAACTTAGGTGAGTACGGGGTCACAGCTAAGCCCCCGAGTGGGAGGATTTCTCTCCGATCGGAGTAGTTTTGTAATTTAGGCGAGTACGGGGTCGCAGCTAGGCCCCCGAGTGGGAGGTTTGCTCTCCACTCGGAGTAGTTTTGTAAGTTAGGCGAGTTCGGGGTCGCAGCTAAGCCCCCGACTGCGAGGATTGCTCCCCACTCGGAGAAGTTTTGTAACTTTGGTGAGTACGGGGTCGTAGCTAAGCACCCGAGTGGGAGGATTGCTCTCCACCCGGAGTAGTTTTGTAAGTTAGGCGAGTACGGTGTCCCAGCTAAGCCCCCGAGTGCGACGATTGCTCCCCACTCAAAGAAGTTTTGTAACTTAGGTGAGTACGGGGTCGCAGCTAAGCACCCGAGTGGGAGGATTGCTCTCCACTCGGAGTAGTTTTGTAACTTAGGCGACTATGGGTGTCACAGCTAAGCCACCGATTGGGAGGATTGCTCACCACTCGGAGTAGTTCTGTAACCTAGGCGAGTACGAGATCCCCGCTAAGCCCCCGATTAGGAGGGTTGCTCTCCACTCAGTGTAGTTTTGTAACTTAGGCGAGTACGGGGTCACAGCTAAGCCCTTGAGTGGGAGGATTGATCCCCACTCGGAGTAGTTTTGTTACTTAGGTGAGTACGGGGTCGTAGCTAAGCCCCCGAGTGGGAGGATTTCTCTCCGCTTGGAGTAGTTTTGTAACTTAGGCGAGCACGGGGTTGCAGCTAAGCCCCCGAGTGGGAGGATTGCTCTCCACTCGGAGTAGTTTTGTAAGTTAGGCGAGTACGGGGTCGCAGCTAAGCCCCCGAGTGCGAGGATTGCTCCCCACTCGGAGAAGTTTTGTAACTTAGGTGAGTACAGGGTCGCAGCTAAGCACCCGAGTGGGAGGATTGCTCTCCACCCGCAGTAGTTTTGTAAGTTAGGCGAGTATGGGGTCGCAGCTAAGCCCCGAGTGCGAGGATTGCTCCCCATTCAGAGAAGTTTTAACTTAGGTGAGTACGGGGTCGCAGCTAAGCACCCGAGTGGGAGGATTGCTCTCCACTCGGAGTAGTGTTATAACTTAGGCGAGTACGGGGTCGCTGGTAAGCCCCAGAGTGGGAGTATTGCTCTCCACTTCGAGTAGTTTTGTCAATTAGGCGAGTACGGGGTTGCAGCTAAGCCCTCGAGTGGGAGGATTGCTCTCCACTCAGAGTAGTTTGTAACTTAGGCGAGTACGGGGTCTCAGGTAAGCCCCCGAGTGGGAGGATTGCTCTCCACTCGGAGTGGTTTTGTAAGTTAGGCTAGTACAGGGTCACAGCTAAGCACCCGAGTGGGAGGATTGCTCTCCACTCGGAGTAGTTTTGTAACTTAGGCGAGTACGGGTGTCGCAGCTAAGCCACTGATAGGGAGGATTGCTCCCCACTCGGAGTAGTTTTGTAACCTAGCGAGTACGAGATCCCCGCTAATGTCCCGAGTAGGAGGGTTGCTCTCCACTCAGAGTAGTTTCGTAACTTAGGCGAGTACGGGGTCACAGCTAAGCCCTTGAGTGGGAGGATTGGTCCACACTCGGAGTAGTTTTGTTACTTAGGCGAGTACGGGGTCGCAGCTAAGCCCCCGAGCGGGAGGATTTCTCCCCGCTCGGAGTAGTTTTGTAACTTAGGTGAGTACGGGGTCACAGCTAAGCCCCCGAGTGGGAGGATTTCTCTCCGCTCGGAGTAGTTTTGTAACTTAGGCGAGTACGGGTTCGCAGCTAAGCCCTCGAGTGGGAGGATTGCTGTCCACTCGGAGTAGTTTTCTAAGTTAGGCGAGTACGGGGTCGCAGCTAAGCCCCCGAGCGGGAGGATTTCTCCCCGCTTGGAGTAGTTTTGTAACTTAGGTGAGTACGGGGTCGCAGCTAAGCACTCGAGTGGGAGGATTGTTCTCCACCCAGAGTAGTTTTGTAAGTTAGGCGAGTACGGTGACCCAGCTAAGCCCCCGAGTGCGAAGATTGCTCCCCACTCAAAGAAGTTTTGTAGGTGAGTACGGGGTCGCAGCTAAGCACCCGAGTGCGACAATTGCTCTCCACTCGGAGTAGTTTTGTAACTTAGGCGAGTACGGGTGTCGCAGCTAAGCCACCGATTGGGAGGATTGCTCCCCACTAGGAGTAGTTCTGTAACCTAGGCGAGTACGAGATCCCCGCTAAACCCCTGAGTAGGAGGGTTGCTCTCCACTCAGAGTAGTTTTGTAACTTAGGCGAGTACGGGGTCACAGCTAAGCCCTTGAGTGGGAGGATTGGTCCCCACTTGGAGTAGTTTTGTTACTTAGGTGAGTACGGGGTCAGAGCTAAGCCCCCGAGTGGGAGGATTTCTCTCCGCTTGGAGTAGTTTTGTAACTTAGGCGAGTACGGGGTTGCAGCTAAGCCCCCGAGTGGGAGGATTGCTCTCCACTCGGAGTAGTTTTGTAAGTTAGGTGAGTACGGGATCGCAGCTAAGCCCCCGAGTGCGAGGATTGCTCCCCTCTCGGAGAAGTTTTGTAACTTAGGTGAGTACAGGGTCGCAGCTAAGCACCCGAGTGGGAGGATTGCTCTCCACCCGGAGTAGTTTTGTAAGTTAGGCGAGTACGGGGTCGCAGCTAAGCCCCCGAGTGCGAGGATTGCTCCCCATTCAAAGAAGTTTTAACTTAGGTGAGTACGGGGTCGCAGCTAAGCACCCGAGTGGGAGGATTGATCTCCACTCGGAGTAGTGTTATAACTTAGGCGAGTACGGGGTCGCTGGTAAGCCCCCGAGTGGGAGTATTGCTCTCCACTTGGAGTAGTTTTGTCAATTAGGCGAGTACGGGGTTGCAGCTAAGCCCCCGAGTGGGAGGATTGCTCTCCACTCAGAGTAGTTTGTAACTTGGGCGAGTACGGGGTCTCAGGTAAGCCCCCGAGTGGGAGGATTGCTCTCCACTCGGAGATGTTCTGTAAGTTAGGATAGTACAGGGTCACAGCTAAGCGCCCGAGTGGGAGGATTGCTCTCCACTCGGAGTAGTTTTGTAACTTAGGCGAGTACGGGTGTCGCAGCTAAGCCACCGATTGGGAGGATTGCTCCCCACTCGGAGTAGTTTTGTAACCTAGCGAGTACGAGATCCCCGCTAAGGTCCCGAGTAGGAGGGTTGCTCTCCAATCAGAGTACTTTTGTAACTTAGGCGAGTACGGGGTCACAGCTAAGCCCTTGAGTGGGAGGATTGGTCCCCACTCGGAGTAGTTTTATTTCTTAGGCGAGTACGGGGTCGCAGCTAAGCCCCCGAGTGGGGGGATTTCTCTCTGCTCGGAGTAGTTTTGTAACTTAGGTGAGTACGGGGTCACAGCTAAGCCCCCGAGTGGGAGGATTTCTCTCCGCTCGGAGTAGTTTTATAACTTAGGCGAGTACGGGGTCGCAGCTAAGCCCCCGAGTGGGAGGATTGCTCTCCACTCGGAGTAGTTTTGTAAGTTAGGCGAGTACGGGGTCGCAGCTAAGCACCCGAGTGCGAGGATTGCTCCCCACTCAGAGAAGTTTTGTAACTTGGGTGAGTACGGGGTCGCAGCTAAGCACCCGAGTGGGAGGATTGCTCTCCACCCGGAGTAGTTTTGTAAGTTAGGCGAGTATGGTGTCGCAGCTAAGCCCCCGAGTGGGAGGATTGCTCCCGACTCAAAGAAGTTTTGTAACTTAGGTGAGTACGGGGTCGCAGCTAAGCACCCGAGTGGGAGGATTGCTCTCCACTCGGAGTAGTTTTGTAAATTAGGCGAGTACGGGTGTCGCAGCTAAGCCACCAATTGAGAGGATTGCTCCCCACTCGGAGTAGTTCTGTAACCTGGGCGAGTACAAGATCCCCGCTAAGCCCCCGAGTAGGGGGGTTGCTCTCCACTCAGAGTAGTTTTGTAACTTAGGCGAGTACGGGGTCACAGCTAAGCCCTTGAGTTTGAGGATTGGTCCCCACTCGGAGTAGTTGTGTTAGTTAGGTGAGTACGGTGTCGCAGCTAAGCCCCCGAGTGGGAGGATTTCTCTCCGCTTGGAGTAGTTTTGTAACTTAGGCGAGTACGGTGTTGCAGCTAAGCCCCCGAGTGGGAGGATTTCTCTCCACTCGGAGTAGTTTTGTAACTTAGGCGAGTACGGGGTTGCAGCTAAGCCCCCGAGTGGGAGGATTGCTCTCCACTCGGAGTAGTTTTGTAAGTTAGGCGAGTAAGGGATCGCAGCTAAGCCCCCGAGTGCGAGGATTGCTCTCCACCCGGAGTAGTTTTGTAAGTTAGGCGAGTACGGGGTCGCAGCTAAGCCCCTGAGTGCGAGGATTGCTCCCCATTCAGAGAAGTTTAACTTAGGTGAGTACGGGTGTCGCAGCTAAGCCACCGATTGGGAGGATTGCTCCCCACTCGGAGTTGTTTTGTAACCTAGCGAGTACGAGATCCCCGCTAAGGTCCCGAGTAGGAGGGTTGCTCTCCACTCAGAGTATTTTTGTAACTGAGGCGAGTAAGGGGTCATAGCTAAGCCCTTGAGTGGGAGGATTGGTCCCCACTCGGAGTAGTTTTGTTACTTAGGTGAGTACGGGGTCGCAGCTAAGCCCCCGAGCGGGAGGTTTTCTCTCCGCTCGGAGTAGTTTTGTAACTTAGGTGAGTACGGGGTCACAGCTAAGCCCCCGAGTGGGAGGATTTCTCTCCGATCGGAGTAGTTTTGTAATTTAGGCGAGTACGGGGTCGCAGCTAGGCCCCCGAGTGGGAGGTTTGCTCTCCACTCGGAGTAGTTTTGTAAGTTAGGCGAGTTCGGGGTCGCAGCTAAGCCCCCGACTGCGAGGATTGCTCCCCACTCGGAGAAGTTTTGTAACTTTGGTGAGTACGGGGTCGTAGCTAAGCACCCGAGTGGGAGGATTGCTCTCCACCCGGAGTAGTTTTGTAAGTTAGGCGAGTACGGTGTCCCAGCTAAGCCCCCGAGTGCGACGATTGCTCCCCACTCAAAGAAGTTTTGTAACTTAGGTGAGTACGGGGTCGCAGCTAAGCACCCGAGTGGGAGGATTGCTCTCCACTCGGAGTAGTTTTGTAACTTAGGCGACTATGGGTGTCACAGCTAAGCCACCGATTGGGAGGATTGCTCACCACTCGGAGTAGTTCTGTAACCTAGGCGAGTACGAGATCCCCGCTAAGCCCCCGATTAGGAGGGTTGCTCTCCACTCAGTGTAGTTTTGTAACTTAGGCGAGTACGGGGTCACAGCTAAGCCCTTGAGTGGGAGGATTGATCCCCACTCGGAGTAGTTTTGTTACTTAGGTGAGTACGGGGTCGTAGCTAAGCCCCCGAGTGGGAGGATTTCTCTCCGCTTGGAGTAGTTTTGTAACTTAGGCGAGCACGGGGTTGCAGCTAAGCCCCCGAGTGGGAGGATTGCTCTCCACTCGGAGTAGTTTTGTAAGTTAGGCGAGTACGGGGTCGCAGCTAAGCCCCCGAGTGCGAGGATTGCTCCCCACTCGGAGAAGTTTTGTAACTTAGGTGAGTACAGGGTCGCAGCTAAGCACCCGAGTGGGAGGATTGCTCTCCACCCGCAGTAGTTTTGTAAGTTAGGCGAGTATGGGGTCGCAGCTAAGCCCCGAGTGCGAGGATTGCTCCCCATTCAGAGAAGTTTTAACTTAGGTGAGTACGGGGTCGCAGCTAAGCACCCGAGTGGGAGGATTGCTCTCCACTCGGAGTAGTGTTATAACTTAGGCGAGTACGGGGTCGCTGGTAAGCCCCAGAGTGGGAGTATTGCTCTCCACTTCGAGTAGTTTTGTCAATTAGGCGAGTACGGGGTTGCAGCTAAGCCCTCGAGTGGGAGGATTGCTCTCCACTCAGAGTAGTTTGTAACTTAGGCGAGTACGGGGTCTCAGGTAAGCCCCCGAGTGGGAGGATTGCTCTCCACTCGGAGTGGTTTTGTAAGTTAGGCTAGTACAGGGTCACAGCTAAGCACCCGAGTGGGAGGATTGCTCTCCACTCGGAGTAGTTTTGTAACTTAGGCGAGTACGGGTGTCGCAGCTAAGCCACTGATAGGGAGGATTGCTCCCCACTCGGAGTAGTTTTGTAACCTAGCGAGTACGAGATCCCCGCTAATGTCCCGAGTAGGAGGGTTGCTCTCCACTCAGAGTAGTTTCGTAACTTAGGCGAGTACGGGGTCACAGCTAAGCCCTTGAGTGGGAGGATTGGTCCACACTCGGAGTAGTTTTGTTACTTAGGCGAGTACGGGGTCGCAGCTAAGCCCCCGAGCGGGAGGATTTCTCCCCGCTCGGAGTAGTTTTGTAACTTAGGTGAGTACGGGGTCACAGCTAAGCCCCCGAGTGGGAGGATTTCTCTCCGCTCGGAGTAGTTTTGTAACTTAGGCGAGTACGGGTTCGCAGCTAAGCCCTCGAGTGGGAGGATTGCTGTCCACTCGGAGTAGTTTTCTAAGTTAGGCGAGTACGGGGTCGCAGCTAAGCCCCCGAGCGGGAGGATTTCTCCCCGCTTGGAGTAGTTTTGTAACTTAGGTGAGTACGGGGTCGCAGCTAAGCACTCGAGTGGGAGGATTGTTCTCCACCCAGAGTAGTTTTGTAAGTTAGGCGAGTACGGTGACCCAGCTAAGCCCCCGAGTGCGAAGATTGCTCCCCACTCAAAGAAGTTTTGTAGGTGAGTACGGGGTCGCAGCTAAGCACCCGAGTGCGACAATTGCTCTCCACTCGGAGTAGTTTTGTAACTTAGGCGAGTACGGGTGTCGCAGCTAAGCCACCGATTGGGAGGATTGCTCCCCACTAGGAGTAGTTCTGTAACCTAGGCGAGTACGAGATCCCCGCTAAACCCCTGAGTAGGAGGGTTGCTCTCCACTCAGAGTAGTTTTGTAACTTAGGCGAGTACGGGGTCACAGCTAAGCCCTTGAGTGGGAGGATTGGTCCCCACTTGGAGTAGTTTTGTTACTTAGGTGAGTACGGGGTCAGAGCTAAGCCCCCGAGTGGGAGGATTTCTCTCCGCTTGGAGTAGTTTTGTAACTTAGGCGAGTACGGGGTTGCAGCTAAGCCCCCGAGTGGGAGGATTGCTCTCCACTCGGAGTAGTTTTGTAAGTTAGGTGAGTACGGGATCGCAGCTAAGCCCCCGAGTGCGAGGATTGCTCCCCTCTCGGAGAAGTTTTGTAACTTAGGTGAGTACAGGGTCGCAGCTAAGCACCCGAGTGGGAGGATTGCTCTCCACCCGGAGTAGTTTTGTAAGTTAGGCGAGTACGGGGTCGCAGCTAAGCCCCCGAGTGCGAGGATTGCTCCCCATTCAAAGAAGTTTTAACTTAGGTGAGTACGGGGTCGCAGCTAAGCACCCGAGTGGGAGGATTGATCTCCACTCGGAGTAGTGTTATAACTTAGGCGAGTACGGGGTCGCTGGTAAGCCCCCGAGTGGGAGTATTGCTCTCCACTTGGAGTAGTTTTGTCAATTAGGCGAGTACGGGGTTGCAGCTAAGCCCCCGAGTGGGAGGATTGCTCTCCACTCAGAGTAGTTTGTAACTTGGGCGAGTACGGGGTCTCAGGTAAGCCCCCGAGTGGGAGGATTGCTCTCCACTCGGAGATGTTCTGTAAGTTAGGATAGTACAGGGTCACAGCTAAGCACCCGAGTGGGAGGATTGCTCTCCACTCGGAGTAGTTTTGTAACTTAGGCGAGTACGGGTGTCGCAGCTAAGCCACCGATTGGGAGGATTGCTCCCCACTCGGAGTAGTTTTGTAACCTAGCGAGTACGAGATCCCCGCTAAGGTCCCGAGTAGGAGGGTTGCTCTCCAATCAGAGTACTTTTGTAACTTAGGCGAGTACGGGGTCACAGCTAAGCCCTTGAGTGGGAGGATTGGTCCCCACTCGGAGTAGTTTTATTTCTTAGGCGAGTACGGGGTCGCAGCTAAGCCCCCGAGTGGGGGGATTTCTCTCTGCTCGGAGTAGTTTTGTAACTTAGGTGAGTACGGGGTCACAGCTAAGCCCCCGAGTGGGAGGATTTCTCTCCGCTCGGAGTAGTTTTATAACTTAGGCGAGTACGGGGTCGCAGCTAAGCCCCCGAGTGGGAGGATTGCTCTCCACTCGGAGTAGTTTTGTAAGTTAGGCGAGTACGGGGTCGCAGCTAAGCACCCGAGTGCGAGGATTGCTCCCCACTCAGAGAAGTTTTGTAACTTGGGTGAGTACGGGGTCGCAGCTAAGCACCCGAGTGGGAGGATTGCTCTCCACCCGGAGTAGTTTTGTAAGTTAGGCGAGTATGGTGTCGCAGCTAAGCCCCCGAGTGGGAGGATTGCTCCCGACTCAAAGAAGTTTTGTAACTTAGGTGAGTACGGGGTCGCAGCTAAGCACCCGAGTGGGAGGATTGCTCTCCACTCGGAGTAGTTTTGTAAATTAGGCGAGTACGGGTGTCGCAGCTAAGCCACCAATTGAGAGGATTGCTCCCCACTCGGAGTAGTTCTGTAACCTGGGCGAGTACAAGATCCCCGCTAAGCCCCCGAGTAGGGGGGTTGCTCTCCACTCAGAGTAGTTTTGTAACTTAGGCGAGTACGGGGTCACAGCTAAGCCCTTGAGTTTGAGGATTGGTCCCCACTCGGAGTAGTTGTGTTAGTTAGGTGAGTACGGTGTCGCAGCTAAGCCCCCGAGTGGGTGGATTTCTCTCCGCTTGGAGTAGTTTTGTAACTTAGGCGAGTACGGTGTTGCAGCTAAGCCCCCGAGTGGGAGGATTTCTCTCCACTCGGAGTAGTTTTGTAACTTAGGCGAGTACGGGGTTGCAGCTAAGCCCCCGAGTGGGAGGATTGCTCTCCACTCGGAGTAGTTTTGTAAGTTAGGCGAGTAAGGGATCGCAGCTAAGCCCCCGAGTGCGAGGATTGCTCTCCACCCGGAGTAGTTTTGTAAGTTAGGCGAGTACGGGGTCGCAGCTAAGCCCCTGAGTGCGAGGATTGCTCCCCATTCAGAGAAGTTTAACTTAGGTGAGTACGGGGTCGCAGCTAAGCACCCGAGTGGGAGGATTGGTCTCCACTCGGAGTAGTGTTATAACTTAGGCAACTACGGGGTCGCTGGTAAGCCCCCGAGTGGGAGTATTGGTCTCCACTAGGAGTAGTTTTGTCAATTAGGCGAGTACGGGGTTGCAGCTAAGCCCCCGAGTGGCAGGATTACTCTCCACTCCGAGTAGTTTTGTAACTTAGGCGAGTACGGGGTCTCAGGTAAGCCCCCGAGTGGGAGGATTGCTCTCCACTCGGAGTTGTTTTGTATGTTAGCCTAGTATAGGGTCACAGCTAAGCACCCGAGTGGGAGGATTGGTCTCCACTCGGAGTAGTTTTGTAACTTAGGAGAGTACGGGTGTCGCAGCTAAGCCACCGATTAGGAGGATTGCCCCCCACTCGGAGTAGTTTTGTAACCTAGGCGAGTAGGAGATCCCCGCTAAGGTCCCGAGTAGGAGGGTTGCTCTCCACTAAGAGTAGTTTTGTAACTTAGGCGAGTACGGGGTCACAGCTAAGCCCTTGAGTGGGGGGATTGGTCCCCACTCGGAGTAGTTTTGTAACTTAGGCGAGTACGGGGTCGCAGCTAAGCCCCCGAGTGGGAGGATTACTCTCCACTCGGAGTAGTTTTGTAAGTTAGGCGAGTACGGGGTCACAGCTAAGCCCCCGAGTGCGAGGATTGCTCCCCACTCGGAGAAGTTTTGTTACTTAGGTGAGTACAGGGTCGCAGCTAAGCACCCGAGTGGGAGGATTGCTCTCCACGCGGAGTAGTTTTGTAAGTTAGGCGAGTACGGGGTCGCAGCTAAGCCCCCGAGTGCGAGGATTGCTCCCCACTCGGAGAAGTTTTGTAACTTAGGTGAGTACAGGGTCGCAGCTAAGCACCCGAGTGGGAGGATTGCTCTCCACCCGGAGTAGTTTTGTAAGTTAGGCGAGTACGGGGTCGCAGCTAAGCCCCCGAGGGCGAGGATTGCTCCCCATTCAGAGAAGTTTTAACTTAGGTGAGTACGGGGTCGCAGCTAAGCACCCGACTGGGAGGATTGCTCTCTACTCGGAGTAGTGTTATAACTTAGGCGAGTACGGGGTCGCTAGTAAGCCCCCGAGTGGGAGTATTGGTCTCCACTTGGAGTAGTTTTGTCAATTAGGTGAGTACGGGGTCGCAGCTAAGCCCCCGAGTGGCAGGATTGCTCTCCACTCCGAGTAGTCTTGTAACTTAGGCGAGTACGGGGTGTCAGGTAAGCCCCCGAGTGGGAGGATTGCTCTCCACTCAGAGTTGTTTTGTAAGTTGCATAGTATAGGGTCACAGCTAAGCACCCGAGTGGGACGATTGCTCAACACTCGGAGTAGTTTTGTAACCTAGCGAGTACGGATGTCGCAGCTAAGCCACTCAAAGAAGTTTTGTAACTTAGGTGAGTACGGGGTCACACCTAAGCACCCAAGTGGGAGGATTGCTCTCACTCGGATTAGTTTTGTAACTTAGGCGAGTACGGGTGTCGCATTTAAGCCACCGATTAGGAGGATTGCCCCCCACACGGAGTAGTTTTGTAACCTAGGCGAGTAGGAGATCCCCGCTAAGGTCCCGAGTAGGAGGGTTGCTCTCCACTCAGAGTAGTTTTGTAACTTAGGCAAGTACGTGGTCACAGCTAAGCCCTTGAGTGGGAGGATTGGTCCCCACTCGGAGTAGTTTTGTAACTTAGGCGTGTACGGGGTCGCAGCTAAGCCCCCGAGTGGGAGGATTGCTCTCCACTCGGAGTAGTTTTGTAAGTTAGGCGAGTACGGGGTCGCAGCTAAGCCCCCGAGTGCGAGGATTGCTCCCCACTCGGAGAAGTTTTGTAACTTAGGTGAGTACAGGGTCGCAGCTAAGCACCCGAGTGGGAGGATTGCTCCCCACCCGGAGTAGTTTTGTAAGTTAGGCGAGTACGGGGTCGCAGCTAAGCCCCCGAGTGGGAGGGTTGCTCTCCACTCAGAGTAGTTTTGTAACTTAGGCGAGTACGGGGTCACAGCTAAGCCCTTGAGTGGGAGGATTGGTCCCCACTCGGAGTAGTTTTGTTACTTAGGCGAGTACGGGGTCGCAACTAAGCCCCCGAGCGGGAGGATTTCTCTCCGCTCGGAGAAGTTTTGTAACTTAGGTGAGTACGGGGTCACAGCTAAGCCCCCGAGTGGGAGGATTTCTCTCCGCTCGGAGTTGTTTTGTAACTTAGGCGAGTACGGGGTCGCAGTTAAGCCCCCGAGTGCGAGGATTGCTCCCCATTCGGAGAAGTTTTAACTTAGGTGAGTACGGGGTCGCAGCTAAGCACCCGAGTGGGAGGATTGCTCTCCACTCGGAGTAGTGTTATAACTTAGGCGAGTACGGGTTCGCTGGTAAGCCCCCGGGTGGGAGTATTGCTCTCCACTTGGAGTAGTTTTGTCAATTAGGCGAGTACGGGGTCGCAGCTAAGCCCCCGAGTGGGGGGATTGCTCTCCACTCAGAGTAGTTTGTAAGTTAGGCGAGTACGGGGTCGCAGCTAAGCCCCCGAGTGCGAGGATTGTTCCCCACTCGGAGAAGTTTTGTAACTTAGGTGAGTACGGGGTCACAGCTAAGCACCCGAGTGGGAGGATTGCTCTCCACCCGGAGTAGTTTTATAAGTTAGGCGAGTACGGTGTCGCAGCTAAGCACCCGAGTGGGAGGATTGCTCTCCACTCGGAGTAGTTTTGTAACTTAGGCGAGTACGGGGTCGCAGCTAAGCCACCGATTAAGAGGATTGCTCCCCACTCGGAGTAGTTCTGTAACTTGGGCGAGTACGAGATCCCCGCTAAGCCATGAGTAGGGGGGTTGCTCTCCAGTCAGAGTAGTTCTGTAACTTAGGCGAGTACGGGGTCACAGCTAAGCCCTTGAGTTTGAGGATTGGTCCCCACTCGGAGTACTTTTGTTACTTAGGTGAGTACGGGGTCGCAGCTAAGCACCCGAGTGGGATGATTTCTCTCCGCTTGGAGTAGTTTTGTAACTTAGGCGAGTACGATGTTGCAGCTAAGCCCCCGAGTGGGAGGATTGCTCCCCACTCGGAGTCGTTTTGTAAGTTAGGCGAGTACGGGGTCGCAGCTAAGCCCCCGAGTGCGAGGATTGCTCCCCACTCGGAGAAGTTTTGTAACTTAGGTGAGTACAGGGTCGCAGCTAAGCACCCGAGTGGGAGGATTGCTCTCCACCCGGAGTAGTTTTGTAAGTTAGGCGAGTACGGGGTCGCAGCTAAGCCCCTAAGTGCGAGGATTGCTCCCCATTCAGAGAAGTTTAACTTAGGTGAGTACGGGGTCGCAGCTAAGCACCCGAGTGGGAGGATTGGTCTCCACTCGGAGTAGTGTTATAACTTAGGCGACTACGGGGTCGCTGGTAAGCCCCCGAGTGGGAGTATTGGTCTCCACTAGGAGTAGTTTTGTCAATTAGGAGAGTACGGGGTTGCAGCTAAGCCCCCGACTGGCAGGATTACTCTCCACTCCGAGTAGTTTTGTAACTTAGGCGAGTACGGGGTCTCAGGTAAGCCCCCGAGTGGGAGGATTGCTCTCCACTCAGAGTTGTTTTGTAAGTTAGCCTAGTATAGGGTCACAGCTAAGCACCCGAGTGGGAGGATTGGTCTCCACTCGGAGTAGTTTTGTAACTTAGGAGAGTACGGGTGTCGCAGCTAAGCCACCGATTAGGAGGATTGCCCCTCACTCGGAGTAGTTTTGTAACCTAGGCGAGTAGGAGATCCCCGCTAAGGTCCCGAGTAGGAGGGTTGCTCTCCACTAAGAGTAGTTTTGTAACTTAGGCGAGTACGGGGTCACAGCTAAGCCCTTGAGTGGGAGGATTGGTCCCCACTCGGAGTAGTTTTGTAACTTAGGCGAGAACGGGGTCGCAGCTAAGCCCCCGAGTGGGAGGATTACTCTCCACTCGGAGTAGTTTTGTAAGTTAGGCGAGTACGGGGTCGCAGCTAAGCCCCCGAGTGCGAGGATTTCTCCCCACTCGGAGAAGTTTTGTTACTTAGGTGAGTACAGGGTCGCAGCTAAGCACCCGAGTGGGAGGATTGCTCTCCACCCGGAGTAGTTTTGTAAGTTAGGCGAGTACGGGGTCGCAGCTAAGCCCCCGAGTGCGAGGATTGCTCCCCACTCGGAGAAGTTTTGTAACTTAGGCGAGTATAGGGTCGCAGCTAAGCACCCGAGTGGGAGGATTGCTCTCCACCCGGAGTAGTTTTGTAAGTTAGGCGAGTACGGGGTCGCAGCTAAGCCCCCGAGGGCGAGGATTGCTCCCCATTCAGAGAAGTTTTAACTTAGGTGAGTACGGGGTCGCAGCTAAGTACCCGAGTGGGAGGATTGCTCTCTACTCGGAGTAGTGTTATAACTTAGGCGAGTACGGGGTCGCTAGTAAGCCCCCGAGTGGGAGTATTGGTCTCCACTTGGAGTAGTTTTGTCAATTAGGGCGAGTACGGGGTCGCAGCTAAGCCCCCGAGTGGCAGGATTGCTCTCCACTCCGAGTAGTTTTGTAACTTAGGCGAGTACGGGGTGTCAGGTAAGCCCCCGAGTGGGAGGATTGCTCTCCACTCAGAGTTGTTTTGTAAGTTGCATAGTATAGGGTCACAGCTAAGCACCCGAGTGGGAGGATTGCTCTCCAGTCGGAGTAGTTTTGTAACCTAGCGAGTACGGGTGTCGCAGCTAAGCCACTCAAAGAAGTTTTGTAACTTAGGTGAGTACGGGGTCACACCTAAGCACCCGAGTGGGAGGATTGCTCTCACTCGGATTAGTTTTGTAACTTAGGCGAGTACGGGTGTCGCATTTAAGCCACCGATTAGGAGGATTGCCCCCCACACGGAGTAGTTTTGTAACCTAGGCGAGTAGGAGATCCCCGCTAAGGTCCCGAGTAGGAGGGTTGCTCTCCACTCAGAGTAGTTTTGTAACTTAGGCAAGTACGGGGTCACAGCTAAGCCCTTGAGTGGGAGGATTGGTCCCCACTCGGAGTAGTTTTGTAACTTAGGCGTGTACGGGGTCGCAGCTAAGCCCCCGAGTGGGAGGATTGCTCTCCACTCGGAGTAGTTTTGTAAGTTAGGCGAGTACGGGGTCGCAGCTAAGCCCCCGAGTGCGAGGATTGCTCCCCACTCGGAGAAGTTTTGTAACTTAGGTGAGTACAGGGTCGCAGCTAAGCACCCGAGTGGGAGGATTGCTCCCCACCCGGAGTAGTTTTGTAAGTTAGGCGAGTACGGGGTCGCAGCTAAGCCCCCGAGTGGGAGGGTTGCTCTCCACTCAGAGTAGTTTTGTAACTTAGGCGAGTACGGGGTCACAGCTAAGCCCTTGAGTGGGAGGATTGGTCCCCACTCGGAGTAGTTTTGTTACTTAGGCGAGTACGGGGTCGCAGCTAAGCCCCCGAGCGGGAGGATTTCTCTCCGCTCGGAGAAGTTTTGTAACTTAGGTGAGTACGGGGTCACAGCTAAGCCCCCGAGTGGGAGGATTTCTCTCCGCTCGGAGTTGTTTTGTAACTTAGGCGAGTACGGGGTCTCAGGTAAGCCCCCGAGTGGGAGGATTGCTCTCCACTCGGAGTTGTTTTGTAAGTTAGCCTAGTATAGGGTCACAGCTAAGCACCCGAGTGGGAGGATTGGTCTCCACTCGGAGTAGTTTTGTAACTTAGGAGAGTACGGGTGTCGCAGCTAAGCCACCGATTAGGAGGATTGCCCCCCACTCGGAGTAGTTTTGTAACCTAGGCGAGTAGGAGATCCCCGCTAAGGTCCCGAGTAGGAGGGTTGCTCTCCACTAAGAGTAGTTTTGTAACTTAGGCGAGTACGGGGTCACAGCTAAGCCCTTGAGTGGGAGGATTGGTCCCCACTCGGAGTAGTTTTGTAACTTAGGCGAGAACGGGGTCGCAGCTAAGCCCCCGAGTGGGAGGATTACTCTCCACTCGGAGTAGTTTTGTAAGTTAGGCGAGTACGGGGTCGCAGCTAAGCCCCCGAGTGCGAGGATTTCTCCCCACTCGGAGAAGTTTTGTTACTTAGGTGAGTACAGGGTCGCAGCTAAGCACCCGAGTGGGAGGATTGCTCTCCACCCGGAGTAGTTTTGTAAGTTAGGCGAGTACGGGGTCGCAGCTAAGCCCCCGAGTGCGAGGATTGCTCCCCACTCGGAGAAGTTTTGTAACTTAGGTGAGTACAGGGTCGCAGCTAAGCACCCGAGTGGGAGGATTGCTCTCCACCCGGAGTAGTTTTGTAAGTTAGGCGAGTACGGGGTCGCAGCTAAGCCCCCGAGGGCGAGGATTGCTCCCCATTCAGAGAAGTTTTAACTTAGGTGAGTACGGGGTCGCAGCTAAGTACCCGAGTGGGAGGATTGCTCT
Source organism: Triticum monococcum (assembly GCA_034509565.1). Classification (NCBI taxonomy): domain Eukaryota; kingdom Viridiplantae; phylum Streptophyta; class Magnoliopsida; order Poales; family Poaceae; genus Triticum; species Triticum monococcum. Next base: position 183,757,239 of record CM067845.1, on the reverse strand, counting down.
CTACTCGGAGTAGTGTTATAACTTAGGCGAGTACGGGGTCGCTAGTAAGCCCCCGAGTGGGAGTATTGGTCTCCACTTGGAGTAGTTTTGTCAATTAGGGCGAGTACGGGGTCGCAGCTAAGCCCCCGAGTGGCAGGATTGCTCTCCACTCCGAGTAGTTTTGTAACTTAGGCGAGTACGGGGTGTCAGGTAAGCCCCCGAGTGGGAGGATTGCTCTCCACTCAGAGTTGTTTTGTAAGTTGCATAGTATAGGGTCACAGCTAAGCACCCGAGTGGGAGGATTGCTCTCCACTCGGAGTAGTTTTGTAACCTAGCGAGTACGGGTGTCGCAGCTAAGCCACTCAAAGAAGTTTTGTAACTTAGGTGAGTACGGGGTCACACCTAAGCACCCGAGTGGGAGGATTGCTCTCACTCGGATTAGTTTTGTAACTTAGGCGAGTACGAGTGTCGCATTTAAGCCACCGATTAGGAGGATTGCCCCCCACACGGAGTAGTTTTGTAACCTAGGCGAGTAGGAGATCCCCGCTAAGGTCCCGAGTAGGAGGGTTGCTCTCCACTCAGAGTAGTTTTGTAACTTAGGCAAGTACGGGGTCACAGCTAAGCCCTTGAGTGGGAGGATTGGTCCCCACTCGGAGTAGTTTTGTAACTTAGGCGTGTACGGGGTCGCAGCTAAGCCCCCGAGTGGGAGGATTGCTCTCCACTCGGAGTAGTTTTGTAAGTTAGGCGAGTACGGGGTCGCAGCTAAGCCCCCGAGTGCGAGGATTGCTCCCCACTCGGAGAAGTTTTGTAACTTAGGTGAGTACAGGGTCGCAGCTAAGCACCCGAGTGGGAGGATTGCTCCCCACCCGGAGTAGTTTTGTAAGTTAGGCGAGTACGGGGTCGCAGCTAAGCCCCCGAGTGGGAGGGTTGCTCTCCACTCAGAGTAGTTTTGTAACTTAGGCGAGTACGGGGTCACAGCTAAGCCCTTGAGTGGGAGGATTGGTCCCCACTCGGAGTAGTTTTGTTACTTAGGCGAGTACGGGGTCGCAGCTAAGCCCCCGAGCGGGAGGATTTCTCTCCGCTCGGAGAAGTTTTGTAACTTAGGTGAGTACGGGGTCACAGCTAAGCCCCCGAGTGGGAGGATTTCTCTCCGCTCGGAGTTGTTTTGTAACTTAGGCGAGTACGGGGTCGCAGTTAAGCCCCCGAGTGCGAGGATTGCTCCCCATTCAGAGAAGTTTTAACTTAGGTGAGTACGGGGTCGCAGCTAAGCACCCGAGTGGGAGGATTGCTCTCCACTCGGAGTAGTGTTATAACTTAGGCGAGTACGGGTTCGCTGGTAAGCCCCCGGGTGGGAGTATTGCTCTCCACTTGGAGTAGTTTTGTCAATTAGGCGAGTACGGGGTCGCAGCTAAGCCCCCGAGTGGGGGGATTGCTCTCCACTCAGAGTAGTTTTGTAACTTAGGCGAGTACGGGGTCTCAGGTAAGCCCCCGAGTGGGAGGATTGCTTTCCACTCGGAGTTGTTTTGTAAGTTAGCCTAGTACAGGGTCACAGCTAAGCACCCGAGTGGGAGGATTGCTCTCCACTCTGAGTTGTTTTGTAACTTAGGCGAGTACGGGTGTCGCAGCTAAGCCACCATTTGGGAGGATTGCTCCCCACTGGGAGTAGTTTTGTAACCTAGGCGAGTACGAGATCCGCGCTAAGGTCCCGAGTAGGAGGGTTGCTCTCCACTCAGAGTAGTTTTGTAACATAGGCGAGTACTGGGTCACAGCTAAGCCCTTGAGTGGGAGGATTGGTCCCCACTCGGAGTAGTTTTGTTACTTAGGCAAGTACAGGGTCGCAGCTAAGCCCCCGAGTGGGAGGCTTTATCTCCGCTCGGAGTAGTTTTGTAACTTAGGTGAGTACGGGGTCGCAGCTAAGCCCCCGAGTGGGAGGATTTCTCTCCGCTCGGAGTAGTTTTGTAACTTAGGCGAGTACGGGGTCGCAGCTAAGCCCCCGAGTGGGAGGATTGCTCTCCACTCGGAGTAGTTTAGTAATCTAGCAAGTACGAGCTCCCCGCTAAGGTCCCGAGTAGGAGGGTTGCTCTCCACTCAGAGTAGTTTTGTAACTTAGGCGAGTACGGGGTCACAGCTAAGCCCTTCAGTGGGAGGATTGGTCGCCACTCGGAGCAGTTTTGTTACTTAGGCGAGTACGGGGTCGCAGCTAAGCCCCCGAGCGGGAGGATTTCTCTCTGCTCGAAGTAGTTTTGTAACTTAGGTGAGTACGGGGTCGCAGCTAAGCCCCCGAGTGGGAGGATTTCTCTCCGCTCGGAGAAGTTTTGTAACTTAGGTGAGTACGGGGTCGTAGCTAAGCCCCCGAGTGGGAGGATTGCTCTCCACTCGGAGTAGTTTGTAAGTTAGGCGAGTACGGGGTCGCAGCTAAGCCCCCGAGTGCGAGGATTGTTCCCCACTCGGAGAAGTTTTGTAACTTAGGTGAGTACGGGGTCGCAGCTAAGCACCCGAGTGGGAGGATTGCTCTCCACCCGGAGTAGTTTTGTAAGTTAGGCGAGTACGGTGTCGCAGCTAAGCCCCCGAGTGCGAGGATTGCTCCCCACTCAAAGAAGTTTTGTAACTTAGGTGAGTACGGGTACGCAGCTAAGCACCCGAGTGGGAGGATTGCTCTCCACTCGGAGTAGTTTTGTAACTTAGGCGAGTACGGGTGTCGCAGCTAAGCCACCGATTGGGAGAATTGCTCCCCACTCGGAGTAGTTCTGTAACCTAGGCGAGTACGAGATCCCCGCTAAGCCCCCGAGTAGGAGGGTTGCTCTCCACTCAGAGTAGTTTTGTAACTTAGGCGAGTACGGGGTCACAGCTAAGCCCTTGAGTGGGAGGATTGGTCCCCACTCAGAGTAGTTTTGTTACTTAGGTGAGTACGGGGTCGCAGCTAAGCCCCCGAGTGGGAGGATTTCTCTCCGCTTGGAGTAGTTTTGTAACTTAGGCGAGTACGGGGTCGCAGCTAAGCCCCCGAGTGGGAGGATTGCTCTCCACTCGGAGTAGTTTAGTAACCTAGCAAGTACGAGCTCCCCGCTATGATCCCGAGTAGGAGGGTTGCTCTCCACTCAGAGTAGTTTAGTAACTTAGGCGAGTACGGGGTCACAGCTAAGCCCTTCAGTGGGAGGATTGGTCGCCACTCGGAGCAGTTTTGTTACTTAGGCGAGTACGGGGTCGCAGCTAAGCCCCCGAGCGGGAGGATTTCTCCCTGCTCGGAGTAGTTTTGTAACTTAGGTGAGTACGGGGTCGCAGCTAAGCCCCCGAGTGGGAGGATTTCTCTCCGCTCGGAGAAGTTTTGTAACTTAGGCGAGTACGGGGTCGTAGCTAAGCCCCCGAGTGGGAGGATTTCTCTCCGCTTGGAGTAGTTTTGTAACTTAGGTGAGTATGGGGTCACAGCTAAGCAACCGAGTGGGAGGATTGCTCTCCACCCGGAGTAGTTTTGTAAGTTAGGCGAGTACGGTGTCGCAGCTAAGCACCCGAGTGGGAGGATTGCTCTCCACTCGGAGTAGTTTTGTAACTTAGGCGAGTACGGGGTCGCAGCTAAGCCACCGATTGAGAGGATTGCTCCCCACTCGGAGTAGTTCTGTAACCTGGGCGAGTACGAGATCCCCGCTAAGCCATGAGTAGGGGGGTTGCTCTCCAGTCAGAGTAGTTCTGTAACTTAGGCGAGTACGGGGTCACAGCTAAGCCCTTGAGTTTGAGGATTGGTCCCCACTCGGAGTAGTTTTGTTACTTAGGTGAGTACGGGGTCGCAGCTAAGCCCCCGAGTGGGATGATTTCTCTCCGCTTGGAGTGGTTTTGTAACTTAGGCGAGTACGGTGTTGCAGCTAAGCCCCCGAGTGGGAGGATTGCTCCCCACTCGGAGTCGTTTTGTAAGTTAGGCGAGTACGGGGTCGCAGCTAAGCCCCCGAGTGCGAGGATTGCTCCCCACTCGGAGAAGTTTTGTAACTTAGGTGAGTACAGGGTCGCAGCTAAGCACCCGAGTGGGAGGATTGCTCTCCACCCGGAGTAGTTTTGTAAGTTAGGCGAGTACGGGGTCGCAGCTAAGCCCCTAAGTGCGAGGATTGCTCCCCATTCAGAGAAGTTTAACTTAGGTGAGTACGGGGTCGCAGCTAAGCACCCGAGTGGGAGGATTGGTCTCCACTCGGAGTAGTGTTATAACTTAGGCGACTACGGGGTCGCTGGTAAGCCCCCGAGTGGGAGTATTGGTCTCCACTAGGAGTAGTTTTGTCAATTAGGCGAGTACGGGGTTGCAGCTAAGCCCCCGAGTGGCAGGATTACTCTCCACTCCGAGTAGTTTTGTAACTTAGGCGAGTACGGGGTCTCAGGTAAGCCCCCGAGTGCGAGGATTGCTCTCCACTCGGAGTTGTTTTGTAAGTTAGCCTAGTATAGGGTCACAGCTAAGCACCCGAGTGGGAGGATTGGTCTCCACTCGGAGTAGTTTTGTAACTTAGGAGAGTACGGGTGTCGCAGCTAAGCCACCGATTAGGAGGATTGCCCCCCACTCGGAGTAGTTTTGTAACCTAGGCGAGTAGGAGATCCCCGCTAAGGTCCCGAGTAGGAGGGTTGCTCTCCACTAAGAGTAGTTTTCTAACTTAGGCGAGTACGGGGTCACAGCTAAGCCCTTGAGTGGGAGGATTGGTCCCCACTCGGAGTAGTTTTGTAACTTAGGCGAGAACGGGGTCGCAGCTAAGCCCCCGAGTGGGAGGATTACTCTCCACTCGGAGTAGTTTTGTAAGTTAGGCGAGTACGGGGTCGCAGCTAAGCCCCCGAGTGCGAGGATTTCTCCCCATTTAGAGAAGTTTTAACTTAGGTGAGTACGGGGTCGCAGCTAAGTACCCGAGTGGGAGGATTGCTCTCTACTCGGAGTAGTGTTATAACTTAGGCGAGTACGGGGTCGCTAGTAAGCCCCCGAGTGGGAGTATTGGTCTCCACTTGGAGTAGTTTTGTCAATTAGGGCGAGTACGGGGTCGCAGCTAAGCCCCCGAGTGGCAGGATTGCTCTCCACTCCGAGTAGTTTTGTAACTTAGGCGAGTACGGGGTGTCAGGTAAGCCCCCGAGTGGGAGGATTGCTCTCCACTCAGAGTTGTTTTGTAAGTTGCATAGTATAGGGTCACAGCTAAGCACCCGAGTGGGAGGATTGCTCTCCACTCGGAGTAGTTTTGTAACCTAGCGAGTACGGGTGTCGCAGCTAAGCCACTCAAAGAAGTTTTGTAACTTAGGTGAGTACGGGGTCACACCTAAGCACCCGAGTGGGAGGATTGCTCTCACTCGGATTAGTTTTGTAACTTAGGCGAGTACGGGTGTCGCATTTAAGCCACCGATTAGGAGGATTGCCCCCCACACGGAGTAGTTTTGTAACCTAGGCGAGTAGGAGATCCCCGCTAAGGTCCTGAGTAGGAGGGTTGCTCTCCACTCAGAGTAGTTTTGTAACTTAGGCAAGTACGGGGTCACAGCTAAGCCCTTGAGTGGGAGGATTGGTCCCCACTCGGAGTAGTTTTGTAACTTTGGCGTGTACGGGGTCGCAGCTAAGCCCCCGAGTGGGAGGATTGCTCTCCACTCGGAGTAGTTTTGTAAGTTAGGCGAGTACGGGGTCGCAGCTAAGCCCCCGAGTGCGAGGATTGCTCCCCACTCGGAGAAGTTTTGTAACTTAGGTGAGTACAGGGTCGCAGCTAAGCACCCGAGTGGGAGGATTGCTCCCCACCCGGAGTAGTTTTGTAAGTTAGGCGAGTACGGGGTCGCAGCTAAGCCCCCGAGTGGGAGGGTTGCTCTCCACTCAGAGTAGTTTTGTAACTTAGGCGAGTACGGGGTCACAGCTAAGCCCTTGAGTGGGAGGATTGGTCCCCACTCGGAGTAGTCTTGTTACTTAGGCGAGTACGGGGTCGCAGCTAAGCCCTCGAGCGGGAGGATTTCTCTCCGCTCGGAGAAGTTTTGTAACTTAGGTGAGTACGGGGTCACAGCTAAGCCCCCGAGTGGGAGGATTTCTCTCCGCTCGGAGTTGTTTTGTAACTTAGGCGAGTACGGGGTCGCAGTTAAGCCCCCGAGTGCGAGGATTGCTCCCCATTCAGAGAAGTTTTAACTTAGGTGAGTACGGGGTCGCAGCTAAGCACCCGAGTGGGAGGATTGCTCTCCACTCGGAGTAGTGTTATAACTTAGGCGAGTACGGGTTCGCTGGTAAGCCCCCGGGTGGGAGTATTGCTCTCCACTTGGAGTAGTTTTGTCAATTAGGCGAGTACGGGGTCGCAGCTAAGCCCCCGAGTGGGGGGATTGCTCTCCACTCAGAGTAGTTTTGTAACTTAGGCGAGTACGGGGTCTCAGGTAAGCCCCCGAGTGGGAGGATTGCTTTCCACTCGGAGTTGTTTTGTAAGTTAGCCTAGTACAGGGTCACAGCTAAGCACCCGAGTGGGAGGATTGCTCTCCACTCTGAGTTGTTTTGTAACTTAGGCGAGTACGGGTCTCGCAGCTAAGCCACCATTTGGGAGGATTGCTCCCCACTGGGAGTAGTTTTGTAACCTAGGCGAGTACGAGATCCGCGCTAAGGTCCCGAGTAGGAGGGTTGCTCTCCACTCAGAGTAGTTTTGTAACATAGGCGAGTACTGGGTCACAGCTAAGCCCTTGAGTGGGAGGATTGGTCCCCACTCGGAGTAGTTTTGTTACTTAGGCAAGTACAGGGTCGCAGCTAAGCCCCCGAGTGGGAGGCTTTATCTCCGCTCGGAGTAGTTTTGTAACTTAGGTGAGTACGGGGTCGCAGCTAAGCCCCCGAGTGGGAGGATTTCTCTCCGCTCGGAGTAGTTTTGTAACTTAGGCGAGTACGGGGTCGCAGCTAAGCCCCCGAGTGGGAGGATTGCTCTCCACTCGGAGTAGTTTAGTAATCTAGCAAGTACGAGCTCCCCGCTAAGGTCCCGAGTAGGAGGGTTGCTCTCCACTCAGAGTAGTTTTGTAACTTAGGCGAGTACGGGGTCACAGCTAAGCCCTTCAGTGGGAGGATTGGTCGCCACTCGGAGCAGTTTTGTTACTTAGGCGAGTACGGGGTCGCAGCTAAGCCCCCGAGCGGGAGGATTTCTCTCTGCTCGAAGTAGTTTTGTAACTCAGGTGAGTACGGGGTCGCAGCTAAGCCCCCGAGTGGGAGGATTTCTCTCCGCTCGGAGAAGTTTTGTAACTTAGGTGAGTACGGGGTCGTAGCTAAGCCCCCGAGTGGGAGGATTGCTCTCCACTCGGAGTAGTTTGTAAGTTAGGCGAGTACGGGGTCGCAGCTAAGCCCCCGAGTGCGAGGATTGTTCCCCACTCGGAGAAGTTTTGTAACTTAGGTGAGTACGGGGTCGCAGCTAAGCACCCGAGTGGGAGGATTGGTCTCCACCCGGAGTAGTTTTGTAAGTTAGGCGAGTACGGTGTCGCAGCTAAGCCCCCGAGTGCGAGGATTGCTCCCCACTCAAAGAAGTTTTGTAACTTAGGTGAGTACGGGTACGCAGCTAAGCACCCGAGTGGGAGGATTGCTCTCCACTCGGAGTAGTTTTGTAACTTAGGCGAGTACGGGTGTCGCAGCTAAGCCACCGATTGGGAGAATTGCTCCCCACTCGGAGTAGTTCTGTAACCTAGGCGAGTACGAGATCCCCGCTAAGCCCCCGAGTAGGAGGGTTGCTCTCCACTCAGAGTAGTTTTGTAACTTAGGCGAGTACGGGGTCACAGCTAAGCCCTTGAGTGGGAGGATTGGTCCCCACTCAGAGTAGTTTTGTTACTTAGGTGAGTACGGGGTCGCAGCTAAGCCCCCGAGTGGGAGGATTTCTCTCCGCTTGGAGTAGTTTTGTAACTTAGGCGAGTACGGGGTCGCAGCTAAGCCCCCGAGTGGGAGGATTGCTCTCCACTCGGAGTAGTTTAGTAACCTAGCAAGTACGAGCTCCCCGCTAAGATCCCGAGTAGGAGGGTTGCTCTCCACTCAGAGTAGTTTAGTAACTTAGGCGAGTACGGGGTCACAGCTAAGCCCTTCAGTGGGAGGATTGGTCGCCACTCGGAGCAGTTTTGTTACTTAGGCGAGTACGGGGTCGCAGCTAAGCCCCCGAGCGGGAGGATTTCTCCCTGCTCGGAGTAGTTTTGTAACTTAGGTGAGTACGGGGTCGCAGCTAAGCCCCCGAGTGGGAGGATTTCTCTCCGCTCGGAGAAGTTTTGTAACTTAGGCGAGTACGGGGTCGTAGCTAAGCCCCCGAGTGGGAGGATTTCTCTCCGCTTGGAGTAGTTTTGTAACTTAGGTGAGTATGGGGTCACAGCTAAGCAACCGAGTGGGAGGATTGCTCTCCACCCGGAGTAGTTTTGTAAGTTAGGCGAGTACGGTGTCGCAGCTAAGCACCCGAGTGGGAGGATTGCTCTCCACTCGGAGTAGTTTTGTAACTTAGGCGAGTACGGGGTCGCAGCTAAGCCACCGATTGAGAGGATTGCTCCCCACTCGGAGTAGTTCTGTAACCTGGGCGAGTACGAGATCCCCGCTAAGCCATGAGTAGGGGGGTTGCTCTCCAGTCAGAGTAGTTCTGTAACTTAGGCGAGTACGGGGTCACAGCTAAGCCCTTGAGTTTGAGGATTGGTCCCCACTCGGAGTAGTTTTGTTACTTAGGTGAGTACGGGGTCGCAGCTAAGCCCCCGAGTGGGATGATTTCTCTCCGCTTGGAGTGGTTTTGTAACTTAGGCGAGTACGGTGTTGCAGCTAAGCCCCCGAGTGGGAGGATTGCTCCCCACTCGGAGTCGTTTTGTAAGTTAGGCGAGTACGGGGTCGCAGCTAAGCCCCCGAGTGCGAGGATTGCTCCCCACTCGGAGAAGTTTTGTAACTTAGGTGAGTACAGGGTCGCAGCTAAGCACCCGAGTGGGAGGATTGCTCTCCACCCGGAGTAGTTTTGTAAGTTAGGCGAGTACGGGGTCGCAGCTAAGCACCAGAGTGGGACTATTGCTCTCCACTCGGAGTAGTTTTGTAACTTAGGCGAGTACGGGGTCGCAGCTAAGCCCCCGAGTAGGAGGATTGCTCTCCACTCGGAGTAGTTTTGTAATTAGGCGAGTACGGGGTCACAGCTAAGCCCCCTAGTGGGAGGATTGCCCTCCACTCAGAGTAGTTTTGTAACTTAGGCGAGTACGGGGTCGCAGCTAAGCACCAGAGTGGGACTATTGCTCTCCACTCGGAGTAGTTTTGTAACTTAGGCGAGTACGGGGTCGCAGCTAAGCCCCCGAGTAGGAGGATTGCTCTCCACTCGGAGTAGTTTTGTAATTAGGCGAGTACGGGGTCACAGCTAAGCCCCCTAGTGGGAGGATTGCCCTCCACTCAGAGTAGTTTTGTAACTTAGGCGAGTACGGGGTCGCAGCTAAGCCCCCGAGTGGGAGGATTGCTCTCCACTCGGAGTAGTTTAGTAACCTAGCAAGTACGAGCTCCCCGCTAAGATCCCGAGTAGGAGGGTTGCTCTCCACTCAGAGTAGTTTAGTAACTTAGGCGAGTACGGGGTCACAGCTAAGCCCTTCAGTGGGAGGATTGGTCGCCACTCGGAGCAGTTTTGTTACTTAGGCGAGTACGGGGTCGCAGCTAAGCCCCCGAGCGGGAGGATTTCTCCCTGCTCGGAGTAGTTTTGTAACTTAGGTGAGTACGGGGTCGCAGCTAAGCCCCCGAGTGGGAGGATTTCTCTCCGCTCGGAGAAGTTTTGTAACTTAGGCGAGTACGGGGTCGTAGCTAAGCCCCCGAGTGGGAGGATTTCTCTCCGCTTGGAGTAGTTTTGTAACTTAGGTGAGTATGGGGTCACAGCTAAGCAACCGAGTGGGAGGATTGCTCTCCACCCGGAGTAGTTTTGTAAGTTAGGCGAGTACGGTGTCGCAGCTAAGCACCCGAGTGGGAGGATTGCTCTCCACTCGGAGTAGTTTTGTAACTTAGGCGAGTACGGGGTCGCAGCTAAGCCACCGATTGAGAGGATTGCTCCCCACTCGGAGTAGTTCTGTAACCTGGGCGAGTACGAGATCCCCGCTAAGCCATGAGTAGGGGGGTTGCTCTCCAGTCAGAGTAGTTCTGTAACTTAGGCGAGTACGGGGTCACAGCTAAGCCCTTGAGTTTGAGGATTGGTCCCCACTCGGAGTAGTTTTGTTACTTAGGTGAGTACGGGGTCGCAGCTAAGCCCCCGAGTGGGATGATTTCTCTCCGCTTGGAGTGGTTTTGTAACTTAGGCGAGTACGGTGTTGCAGCTAAGCCCCCGAGTGGGAGGATTGCTCCCCACTCGGAGTCGTTTTGTAAGTTAGGCGAGTACGGGGTCGCAGCTAAGCCCCCGAGTGCGAGGATTGCTCCCCACTCGGAGAAGTTTTGTAACTTAGGTGAGTACAGGGTCGCAGCTAAGCACCCGAGTGGGAGGATTGCTCTCCACCCGGAGTAGTTTTGTAAGTTAGGCGAGTACGGGGTCGCAGCTAAGCCCCTAAGTGCGAGGATTGCTCCCCATTCAGAGAAGTTTAACTTAGGTGAGTACGGGGTTGCAGCTAAGCACCCGAGTGGGAGGATTGGTCTCCACTCGGAGTAGTGTTATAACTTAGGCGACTACGGGGTCGCTGGTAAGCCCCCGAGTGGGAGTATTGGTCTCCACTAGGAGTAGTTTTGTCAATTAGGCGAGTACGGGGTTGTAGCTAAGCCCCCGAGTGGCAGGATTACTCTCCACTCCGAGTAGTTTTGTAACTTAGGCGAGTACGGGGTCTCAGGTAAGCCCCCGAGTGCGAGGATTGCTCTCCACTCGGAGTTGTTTTGTAAGTTAGCCTAGTATAGGGTCACAGCTAAGCACCCGAGTGGGAGGATTGGTCTCCACTCGGAGTAGTTTTGTAACTTAGGAGAGTACGGGTGTCGCAGCTAAGCCACCGATTAGGAGGATTGCCCCCCACTCGGAGTAGTTTTGTAACCTAGGCGAGTAGGAGATCCCCGCTAAGGTCCCGAGTAGGAGGGTTGCTCTCCACTAAGAGTAGTTTTGTAACTTAGGCGAGTACGGGGTCACAGCTAAGCCCTTGAGTGGGAGGATTGGTCCCCACTCGGAGTAGTTTTGTAACTTAGGCGAGAACGGGGTCGCAGCTAAGCCCCCGAGTGGGAGGATTACTCTCCACTCGGAGTAGTTTTGTAAGTTAGGCGAGTACGGGGTCGCAGCTAAGCCCCCGAGTGCGAGGATTTCTCCCCATTCAGAGAAGTTTTAACTTAGGTGAGTACGGGGTCGCAGCTAAGTACCCGAGTGGGAGGATTGCTCTCTACTCGGAGTAGTGTTATAACTTAGGCGAGTACGGGGTCGCTAGTAAGCCCCCGAGTGGGAGTATTGGTCTCCACTTGGAGTAGTTTTGTCAATTAGGGCGAGTACGGGGTCGCAGCTAAGCCCCCGAGTGGCAGGATTGCTCTCCACTCCGAGTAGTTTTGTAACTTAGGCGAGTACGGGGTGTCAGGTAAGCCCCCGAGTGGGAGGATTGCTCTCCACTCAGAGTTGTTTTGTAAGTTGCATAGTATAGGGTCACAGCTAAGCACCCGAGTGGGAGGATTGCTCTCCACTCGGAGTAGTTTTGTAACCTAGCGAGTACGGGTGTCGCAGCTAAGCCACTCAAAGAAGTTTTGTAACTTAGGTGAGTACGGGGTCACACCTAAGCACCCGAGTGGGAGGATTGCTCTCACTCGGATTAGTTTTGTAACTTAGGCGAGTACGGGTGTCGCATTTAAGCCACCGATTAGGAGGATTGCCCCCCACACGGAGTAGTTTTGTAACCTAGGCGAGTAGGAGATCCCCGCTAAGGTCCCGAGTAGGAGGGTTGCTCTCCACTCAGAGTAGTTTTGTAACTTAGGCAAGTACGGGGTCACAGCTAAGCCCTTGAGTGGGAGGATTGGTCCCCACTCGGAGTAGTTTTGTAACTTTGGCGTGTACGGGGTCGCAGCTAAGCCCCCGAGTGGGAGGATTGCTCTCCACTCGGAGTAGTTTTGTAAGTTAGGCGAGTACGGGGTCGCAGCTAAGCCCCCGAGTGCGAGGATTGCTCCCCACTCGGAGAAGTTTTGTAACTTAGGTGAGTACAGGGTCGCAGCTAAGCACCCGAGTGGGAGGATTGCTCCCCACCCGGAGTAGTTTTGTAAGTTAGGCGAGTACGGGGTCGCAGCTAAGCCCCCGAGTGGGAGGGTTGCTCTCCACTCAGAGTAGTTTTGTAACTTAGGCGAGTACGGGGTCACAGCTAAGCCCTTGAGTGGGAGGATTGGTCCCCACTCGGAGTAGTTTTGTTACTTAGGCGAGTACGGGGTCGCAGCTAAGCCCCCGAGCGGGAGGATTTCTCTCCGCTCGGAGAAGTTTTGTAACTTAGGTGAGTACGGGGTCACAGCTAAGCCCCCGAGTGGGAGGATTTCTCTCCGCTCGGAGTTGTTTTGTAACTTAGGCGAGTACGGGGTCTCAGGTAAGCCCCCGAGTGGGAGGATTGCTCTCCACTCGGAGTTGTTTTGTAAGTTAGCCTAGTATAGGGTCACAGCTAAGCACCCGAGTGGGAGGATTGGTCTCCACTCGGAGTAGTTTTGTAACTTAGGAGAGTACGGGTGTCGCAGCTAAGCCACCGATTAGGAGGATTGCCCCCCACTCGGAGTAGTTTTGTAACCTAGGCGAGTAGGAGATCCCCGCTAAGGTCCCGAGTAGGAGGGTTGCTCTCCACTAAGAGTAGTTTTGTAACTTAGGCGAGTACGGGGTCACAGCTAAGCCCTTGAGTGGGAGGATTGGTCCCCACTCGGAGTAGTTTTGTAACTTAGGCGAGAACGGGGTCGCAGCTAAGCCCCCGAGTGGGAGGATTACTCTCCACTCGGAGTAGTTTTGTAAGTTAGGCGAGTACGGGGTCGCAGCTAAGCCCCCGAGTGCGAGGATTTCTCCCCACTCGGAGAAGTTTTGTTACTTAGGTGAGTACAGGGTCGCAGCTAAGCACCCGAGTGGGAGGATTGCTCTCCACCCGGAGTAGTTTTGTAAGTTAGGCGAGTACGGGGTCGCAGCTAAGCCCCCGAGTGCGAGGATTGCTCCCCACTCGGAGAAGTTTTGTAACTTAGGTGAGTACAGGGTCGCAGCTAAGCACCTGAGTGGTAGGATTGCTCTCCACCCGGAGTAGTTTTGTAAGTTAGGCGAGTACGGGGTCGCAGCTAAGCCCCCGAGGGCGAGGATTGCTCCCCACTCGGAGAAGTTTTAACTTAGGTGAGTACGGGGTCGCAGCTAAGTACCCGAGTGGGAGGATTGCTCTCTACTCGGAGTAGTGTTATAACTTAGGCGAGTACGGGGTCGCTAGTAAGCCCCCGAGTGGGAGTATTGGTCTCCACTTGGAGTAGTTTTGTCAATTAGGGCGAGTACGGGGTCGCAGCTAAGCCCCCGAGTGGCAGGATTGCTCTCCACTCCGAGTAGTTTTGTAACTTAGGCGAGTACGGGGTGTCAGGTAAGCCCCCGAGTGGGAGGATTGCTCTCCACTCAGAGTTGTTTTGTAAGTTGCATAGTATAGGGTCACAGCTAAGCACCCGAGTGGGAGGATTGCTCTCCACTCGGAGTAGTTTTGTAACCTAGCGAGTACGGGTGTCGCAGCTAAGCCACTCAAAGAAGTTTTGTAACTTAGGTGAGTACGGGGTCACACCTAAGCACCCGAGTGGGAGGATTGCTCTCACTCGGATTAGTTTTGTAACTTAGGCGAGTACGGGTGTCGCATTTAAGCCACCGATTAGGAGGATTGCCCCCCACACGGAGTAGTTTTGTAACCTAGGCGAGTAGGAGATCCCCGCTAAGGTCTCGAGTAGGAGGGTTGCTCTCCACTCAGAGTAGTTTTGTAACTTAGGCAAGTACGGGGTCACAGCTAAGCCCTTGAGTGGGAGGATTGGTCCCCACTCGGAGTAGTTTTGTAACTTAGGCGTGTACGGGGTCGCTGCTAAGCCCCCGAGTGGGAGGATTGCTCTCCACTCGGAGTAGTTTTGTAAGTTAGGCGAGTACGGGGTCGCAGCTAAGCCCCCGAGTGCGAGGATTGCTCCCCACTCGGAGAAGTTTTGTAACTTAGGTGAGTACAGGGTCGCAGCTAAGCACCCGAGTGGGAGGATTGCTCCCCACCCGGAGTAGTTTTGTAAGTTAGGCGAGTACGGGGTCGCAACTAAGCCCCCGAGTGGGAGGGTTGCTCTCCACTCAGAGTAGTTTTGTAACTTAGGCGAGTACGGGGTCACAGCTAAGCCCTTGAGTGGGAGGATTGGTCCCCACTCGGAGTAGTTTTGTTACTTAGGCGAGTACGGGGTCGCAGCTAAGCCCCCGAGCGGGAGGATTTCTCTCCGCTCGGAGAAGTTTTGTAACTTAGGTGAGTACGGGGTCACAGCTAAGCCCCCAAGTGGGAGGATTTCTCTCCGCTCGGAGTTGTTTTGTAACTTAGGCGAGTACGGGGTCGCAGTTAAGCCCCCGAGTGCGAGGATTGCTCCCCATTCAGAGAAGTTTTAACTTAGGTGAGTACGGGGTCGCAGCTAAGCACCCGAGTGGGAGGATTGCTCTCCACTCGGAGTAGTGTTATAACTTAGGCGAGTACGGGTTCGCTGGTAAGCCCCCGGGTGGGAGTATTGCTCTCCACTTGGAGTAGTTTTGTCAATTAGGCGAGTACGGGGTCGCAGCTAAGCCCCCGAGTGGGGGGATTGCTCTCCACTCAGAGTAGTTTTGTAACTTAGGCGAGTACGGGGTCTCAGGTAAGCCCCCGAGTGGGAGGATTGCTTTCCACTCGGAGTTGTTTTGTAAGTTAGCCTAGTATAGGGTCACAGCTAAGCACCCGAGTGGGAGGATTGCTCTCCACTCTGAGTTGTTTTGTAACTTAGGCGAGTACGGGTGTCGCAGCTAAGCCACCATTTGGGAGGATTGCTCCCCACTGGGAGTAGTTTTGTAACCTAGGCGAGTACGAGATCCGCGCTAAGGTCCCGAGTAGGAGGGTTGCTCTCCACTCAGAGTAGTTTTGTAACATAGGCGAGTACTGGGTCACAGCTAAGCCCTTGAGTGGGAGGATTGGTCCCCACTCGGAGTAGTTTTGTTACTTAGGCAAGTACAGGGTCGCAGCTAAGCCCCCGAGTGGGAGGCTTTATCTCCGCTCGGAGTAGTTTTGTAACTTAGGTGAGTACGGGGTCGCAGCTAAGCCCCCGAGTGGGAGGATTTCTCTCCGCTCGGAGTAGTTTTGTAACTTAGGCGAGTACGGGGTCGCAGCTAAGCCCCCGAGTGGGAGGATTGCTCTCCACTCGGAGTAGTTTAGTAATCTAGCAAGTACGAGCTCCCCGCTAAGGTCCCGAGTAGGAGGGTTGCTCTCCACTCAGAGTAGTTTTGTAACTTAGGCGAGTACGGGGTCACAGCTAAGCCCTTCAGTGGGAGGATTGGTCGCCACTCGGAGCAGTTTTGTTACTTAGGCGAGTACGGGGTCGCAGCTAAGCCCCCGAGCGGGAGGATTTCTCTCTGCTCGGAGTAGTTTTGTAACTTAGGTGAGTACGGGGTCGCAGCTAAGCCCCCGAGTGGGAGGATTTCTCTCCGCTCGGAGAAGTTTTGTAACTTAGGTGAGTACGGGGTCGTAGCTAAGCCCCCGAGTGGGAGGATTGCTCTCCACTCGGAGTAGTTTGTAAGTTAGGCGAGTACGGGGTCGCAGCTAAGCCCCCGAGTGCGAGGATTGTTCCCCACTCGGAGAAGTTTTGTAACTTAGGTGAGTACGGGGTCGCAGCTAAGCACCCGAGTGGGAGGATTGCTCTCCACCCGGAGTAGTTTTGTAAGTTAGGCGAGTACGGTGTCGCAGCTAAGCCCCCGAGTGCGAGGATTGCTCCCCACTCAAAGAAGTTTTGTAACTTAGGTGAGTACGGGTACGCAGCTAAGCACCCGAGTGGGAGGATTGCTCTCCACTCGGAGTAGTTTGTAACTTAGGCGAGTACGGGTGTCGCAGCTAAGCCACCGATTGGGAGAATTGCTCCCCACTCGAAGTAGTTCTGTAACCTAGGCGAGTACGAGATCCCCGCTAAGCCCCCGAGTAGGAGGGTTGCTCTCCACTCAGAGTAGTTTTGTAACTTAGGCGAGTACGGGGTCACAGCTAAGCCCTTGAGTGGGAGGATTGGTCCCCACTCAGAGTAGTTTTGTTACTTAGGTGAGTACGGGGTCGCAGCTAAGCCCCCGAGTGGGAGGATTTCTCTCCGCTTGGAGTAGTTTTGTAACTTAGGCGAGTACGGGGTCGCAGCTAAGCCCCCGAGTGGGAGGATTGCTCTCCACTTGGAGTAGTTTAGTAACCTAGCAAGTACGAGCTCCCCGCTAAGATCCCGAGTAGGAGGGTTGCTCTCCACTCAGAGTAGTTTTGTAACTTAGGCGAGTACGGGGTCACAGCTAAGCCCTTCAGTGGGAGGATTGGTCGCCACTCGGAGCAGTTTTGTTACTTAGGCGAGTACGGGGTCGCAGCTAAGCCCCCGAGCGGGAGGATTTCTCCCTGCTCGGAGTAGTTTTGTAACTTAGGTGAGTACGGGGTCGCAGCTAAGCCCCCGAGTGGGAGGATTTCTCTCCGCTCGGAGAAGTTTTGTAACTTAGGCGAGTACGGGGTCGTAGCTAAGCCCCCGAGTGGGAGGATTTCTCTCCGCTTGGAGTAGTTTTGTAACTTAGGTGAGTACGGGGTCACAGCTAAGCAACCGAGTGGGAGGATTGCTCTCCACCCGGAGTAGTTTTGTAAGTTAGGCGAGTACGGTGTCGCAGCTAAGCACCCGAGTGGGAGGATTTCTCTCCACTCGGAGTAGTTTTGTAACTTAGGCGAGTACGGGGTCGCAGCTAAGCCACCGATTGAGAGGATTGCTCCCCACTCGGAGTAGTTCTGTAACCTGGGCGAGTACGAGATCCCCGCTAAGCCATGAGTAGGGGGGTTGCTCTCCAGTCAGAGTAGTTCTGTAACTTAGGCGAGTACGGGGTCACAGCTAAGCCCTTGAGTTTGAGGATTGGTCCCCACTCGGAGTAGTTTTGTTACTTAGGTGAGTACGGGGTCGCAGCTAAGCCCCCGAGTGGGATGATTTCTCTCCGCGTGGAGTAGTTTTGTAACTTAGGCGAGTACGGTGTTGCAGCTAAGCCCCCGAGTGGGAGGATTGCTCCCCACTCGGAGTCGTTTTGTAAGTTAGGCGAGTACGGGGTCGCAGCTAAGCCCCCGAGTGCGAGGATTGCTCCCCACTCGGAGAAGTTTTGTAACTTAGGTGAGTACAGGGTCGCAGCTAAGCACCCGAGTGGGAGGATTGCTCTCCACCCGGAGTAGTTTTGTAAGTTAGGCGAGTACGGGGTCGCAGCTAAGCCCCTAAGTGCGAGGATTGCTCCCCATTCAGAGAAGTTTAACTTAGGTGAGTACGGGGTCGCAGCTAAGCACCCGAGAGGGAGGATTGGTCTCCACTCGGAGTAGTGTTATAACTTAGGCGACTACGGGGTCGCTGGTAAGCCCCCGAGTGGGAGTATTGGTCTCCACTAGGAGTAGTTTTGTCAATTAGGCGAGTACGGGGTTGCAGCTAAGCCCCCGAGTGGCAGGATTACTCTCCACTCCGAGTAGTTTTGTAACTTAGGCGAGTACGGGGTCTCAGGTAAGCCCCCGAGTGCGAGGATTGCTCTCCACTCGGAGTTGTTTTGTAAGTTAGCCTAGTATAGGGTCACAGCTAAGCACCCGAGTGGGAGGATTGGTCTCCACTCGGAGTAGTTTTGTAACTTAGGAGAGTACGGGTGTCGCAGCTAAGCCACCGATTAGGAGGATTGCCCCCCACTCGGAGTAGTTTTGTAACCTAGGCGAGTAGGAGATCCCCGCTAAGGTCCCGAGTAGGAGGGTTGCTCTCCACTAAGAGTAGTTTTGTAACTTAGGCGAGTACGGGGTCACAGCTAAGCCCTTGAGTGGGAGGATTGGTCCCCACTCGGAGTAGTTTTGTAACTTAGGCGAGAACGGGGTCGCAGCTAAGCCCCCGAGTGGGAGGATTACTCTCCACTCGGAGTAGTTTTGTAAGTTAGGCGAGTACGGGGTCGCAGCTAAGCCCCCGAGTGCGAGGATTTCTCCCCACTTGGAGAAGTTTTGTTACTTAGGTGAGTACAGGGTCGCAGCTAAGCACCCGAGTGGGAGGATTGCTCTCCACCCGGAGTAGTTTTGTAAGTTAGGCGAGTACGGGGTCGCAGCTAAGCCCCCGAGTGCGAGGATTGCTCCCCACTCGGAGAAGTTTTGTAACTTAGGTGAGTACAGGGTCGCAGCTAAGCACCCGAGTGGGAGGATTGCTCTCCACACGGAGTAGTTTTGTAAGTTAGGCGAGTACGGGGTCGCAGCTAAGCCCCCGAGGGCGGGGATTGCTCCCCATTCAGAGAAGTTTTAACTTAGGTGAGTACGGGGTCGCAGCTAAGTACCCGAGTGGGAGGATTGCTCTCTACTCGGAGTAGTGTTATAACTTAGGCGAGTACGGGGTCGCTAGTAAGCCCCCGAGTGGGAGTATTGGTCTCCACTTGGAGTAGTTTTGTCAATTAGGGCGAGTACGGGGTCGCAGCTAAGCCCCCGAGTGGCAGGATTGCTCTCCACTCTGAGTAGTTTTGTAACTTAGGTGAGTACGGGGTGTCAGGTAAGCCCCCGAGTGGGAGGATTGCTCTCCACTCAGAGTTGTTTTGTAAGTTGCATAATATAGGGTCACAGCTAAGCACCCGAGTGGGAGGATTGCTCTCCACTCGGAGTAGTTTTGTAACCTAGCGAGTACGGGTGTCGCAGCTAAGCCACTCAAAGAAGTTTTGTAACTTAGGTGAGTACGGGGTCACACCTAAGCACCCGAGTGGGAGGATTGCTCTCACTCGGATTAGTTTTGTAACTTAGGCGAGTACGGGTGTCGCATTTAAGCCACCGATTAGGAGGATTGCCCCCCACACGGAGTAGTTTTGTAACCTAGGCGAGTAGGAGATCCCCGCTAAGGTCCCGAGTAGGAGGGTTGCTCTCCACTCAGAGTAGTTTTGTAACTTAGGCAAGTACGGGGTCACAGCTAAGCCCTTGAGTGGGAGGATTGGTCCCCACTCGGAGTAGTTTTGTAACTTAGGCGTGTACGGGGTCGCAGCTAAGCCCCCGAGTGGGAGGATTACTCTCCACTCGGAGTAGTTTTGTAAGTTAGGCGAGTACGGGGTCGCAGCTAAGCCCCCGAGTGCGAGGATTGCTCCCCACTCGGAGAAGTTTTGTAACTTAGATGAGTACAGGGTCGCAGCTAAGCACCCGAGTGGGAGGATTGCTCCCCACCCGGAGTAGTTTTGTAAGTTAGGCGAGTACGGGGTCGCAGCTAAGCCCCCGAGTGGGAGGGTTGCTCTCCACTCAAAGTAGTTTTGTAACTTAGGCGAGTACGGGGTCACAGCTAAGCCCTTGAGTGGGAGGATTGGTCCGCACTCGGAGTAGTTTTGTTACTTAGGCGAGTACGGGGTCGCAGCTAAGCCCCCGAGCGGGAGGATTTCTCTCCGCTCGGAGAAGTTTTGTAACTTAGGTGAGTACGGGGTCACAGCTAAGCCCCCGAGTGGGAGGATTTCTCTCCGCTCGGAGTTGTTTTGTAACTTAGGCGAGTACGGGGTCGCAGTTAAGCCCCCGAGTGCGAGGATTGCTCCCCATTCAGAGAGGTTTTAACTTAGGTGAGTATGGGGTCGCAGCTAAGCACCCGAGTGGGAGGATTGCTCTCCACTCGGAGCAGTGTTATAACTTAGGCGAGTACGGGTTCGCTGGTAAGCCCCCGGGTGGGAGTATTGCTCTCCACTTGGAGTAGTTTTGTCAATTAGGCGAGTACGGGGTCGCAGCTAAGCCCCCGAGTGGGGGGATTGCTCTCCACTCAGAGTAGTTTTGTAACTTAGGCGAGTACGGGGTCTCAGGTAAGCCCCCGAGTGGGAGGATTGCTTTCCACTCGGAGTTGTTTTGTAAGTTAGCCTAGTACAGGGTCACAGCTAAGCACCCGAGTGGGAGGATTGCTCTCCACTCTGAGTTGTTTTGTAACTTAGGCGAGTACGGGTGTCGCAGCTAAGCCACCATTTGGGAGGATTGCTCCCCACTGGGAGTAGTTTTGTAACCTAGGCGAGTACGAGATCCGCGCTAAGGTCCCGAGTAGGAGGGTTGCTCTCCACTCAGAGTAGTTTTGTAACATAGGCGAGTACGGGGTCACAGCTAAGCCCTTGAGTGGGAGGATTGGTCCCCACTCGGAGTAGTTTTGTTACTTAGGCAAGTACAGGGTCGCAGCTAAGCCCCCGAGTGGGAGGCTTTATCTCCGCTCGGAGTAGTTTTGTAACTTAGGTGAGTACGGGGTCGCAGCTAAGCCCCCGAGTGGGAGGATTTCTCTCCGCTCGGAGTAGTTTTGTAACTTAGGCGAGTACGGCGTCGCAGCTAAGCCCCCGAGTGGGAGGATTGCTCTCCACTCGGAGTAGTTTAGTAACCTAGCAAGTACGAGCTCCCCGCTAAGGTCCCGAGTAGGAGGGTTGCTCTCCACTCAGAGTAGTTTTGTAACTTAGGCGAGTACGGGGTCACAGCTAAGCCCTTCAGTGGGAGGATTGGTCGCCACTCGGAGTAGTTTTGTTACTTAGGCGAGTACGGGGTCGCAGCTAAGCCCCCGAGCGGGAGGATTTCTCTCTGCTCGGAGTAGTTTTGTAACTTAGGTGAGTACGGGGTCGCAGCTAAGCCCCCGAGTGGGAGGATTTCTCTCCGCTCGGAGAAGTTTTGTAACTTAGGCGAGTACGGGGTCGTAGCTAAGCCCCCGAGTGGGAGGATTGCTCTCCACTCGGAGTAGTTTGTAAGTTAGGCGAGTACGGGGTCGGAGCTAAGCCCCCGAGTGCGAGGATTGTTCCCCACTCGGAGAAGTTTTGTAACTTAGGTGAGTACGGGGTCGCAGCTAAGCACCCGAGTGGGAGGATTGCTCTCCACCCGGAGTAGTTTTGTAAGTTAGGCGAGTACGGTGTCGCAGCTAAGCCCCCGAGTGCGAGGATTGCTCCCCACTCAAAGAAGTTTTGTAACTTAGGTGAGTACGGGTACGCAGCTAAGCACCCGAGTGGGAGGATTGCTCTCCACTCGGAGTAGTTTTGTAACTTAGGCGAGTATGGGTGTCGCAGCTAAGCCACCGATTGGGAGAATTGCTCCCCACTCGGAGTAGTTCTGTAACCTAGGCGAGTACGAGATCCCCGCTAAGCCCCCGAGTAGGAGGGTTGCTCTCCACTCAGAGTAGTTTTGTAACTTAGGCGAGTACGGGGTCACAGCTAAGCCCTTGAGTGGGAGGATTGGTCCCCACTCAGAGTAGTTTTGTTACTTAGGTGAGTACGGGGTCGCAGCTAAGCCCGCGAGTGGGAGGATTTCTCTCCGCTTGGAGTAGTTTTGTAACTTAGGCGAGTACGGGGTCGCAGCTAAGCCCCCGAGTGGGAGGATTGCTCTCCACTCGGAGTAGTTTAGTAACCTAGCAAGTACGAGCTCCCCGCTAAGGTCCCGAGTAGGAGGGTTGCTCTCCACTCAGAGTAGTTTTGTATCTTAGGCGAGTACGGGGTCACAGCTAAGCCCTTCAGTGGGAGGATTGGTCGCCACTCGGAGCAGTTTTGTTACTTAGGCGAGTACGGGGTCGCAGCTAAGCCCCCGAGCGGGAGGATTTCTCTCTGCTCGGAGTAGTTTTGTAACTTAGGTGAGTACGGGGTCGCAGCTAAGCCCCCGAGTGGGAGGATTTCTCTCCGCTCGGAGAAGTTTTGTAACTTAGGCGAGTATGGGGTCGTAGCTAAGCCCCCGAGTGGGAGGATTGCTCTCCACTCGGAGTAGTTTGTAAGTTAGGCGAGTACGGGGTCGCAGCTAAGCCCCCGAGTGCGAGGATTGTTCCCCACTCGGAGAAGTTTTGTAACTTAGGTGAGTACGGGGTCGCAGCTAAGCACCCGAGTGGGAGGATTGCTCTCCACCCGGAGTAGTTTTGTAAGTTAGGCGAGTACGGTGTCGCAGCTAAGCCCCCGAGTGCGAGGATTGCTCCCCACTCAAAGAAGTTTTGTAACTTAGGTGAGTATGGGTACGCAGCTAAGCACCCGAGTGGGAGGATTGCTCTCCACTCGGAGTAGTTTTGTAACTTAGGCGAGTACGGGTGTCGCAGCTAAGCCACCGATTGGGAGAATTGCTCCCCACTCAGAGTAGTTCTGTAACCTAGGCGAGTACGAGATCCCCGCTAAGCCCCCGAGTAGGAGGGTTGCTCTCCAATCATAGTAGTTTTGTAACTTAGGCGAGTACGGGGTCACAACTAAGCCCTTGAGTGGGAGGATTGGTCCCCACTCAGAGTAGTTTTGTTACTTAGGTGAGTACAGGGTCGTAGCTAAGCCCCCGAGTGGGAGGATTTCTCTCCGCTTGGAGTAGTTTTGTAACTTAGGCGAGTACGGCGTCGCAGCTAAGCCCCCGAGTGGGAGGATTGCTCTCCACTCGGAGTAGTTTAGTAACCTAGCAAGTACGAGCTCCCTGCTAAGGTCCCGAGTAGGAGGGTTGCTCTCCACTCAGAGTAGTTTTGTAACTTAGGCGAGTACGGGGTCACAGCTAAGCCCTTCAGTGGGAGGATTGGTCGCCACTCGGAGCAGTTTTGTTACTTAGGCGAGTACGGGGTCGCAGCTAAGCCCCCGAGCGGGAGGATTTCTCTCTGCTCGGAGTAGTTTTGTAACTTAGGTGAGTACGGGGTCACAGCTAAGCCCCCGAGTGGGAGGATTTCTCTCCGCTCGGAGAAGTTTTGTAACTTAGGCGAGTACGGGGTCGTAGCTAAGCCCCCGAGTGGGAGGATTGCTCTATACTCGGAGTAGTTTGTAAGTTAGGCGAGTACGGGGTCGCAGCTAAGCCCCCGAGTGCGAGGATTGTTCCCCACTCGGAGAAGTTTTGTAACTTAGGTGAGTACGGGGTCGCAGCTAACCACCCGAGTGGGAGGATTGCTCTCCACCCGGAGTAGTTTTGTAAGTTAGGCGAGTACGGTGTCGCAGCTAAGCCCCCGAGTGCGAGGATTGCTCCCCACTCAAAGAAGTTTTGTAACTTAGGTGAGTACGGGTACGCAGCTAAGCACCCGAGTGGGAGGATTGCTCTCCACTCGGAGTAGTTTTGTAACTTAGGCGAGTACGGGTGTCGCAGCTAAGCCACCGATTGGGAGAATTGCTCCCCACTCGGAGTAGTTCTGTAATCTAGGCGAGTACGAGATCCCCGCTAAGCCCCCGAGTAGGAGGGTTGCTGTCCACTCAGAGTAGTTTTGTAACTTAGGCGAGTACAGGGTCACAGCTAAGCCCTTGAGTGGGAGGATTGGTCCCCACTCAGAGTAGTTTTGTTACTTAGGCGAGTATGGTGTTGCAGCTAAGCCCCGAGTGGGAGGATTGCTCTCCACTCGGAGTCGTTTTGTAAGTTAGGCGAGTACGGGGTCCCAGCTAAGCCCCCGAGTGCGAGGATTGCTCCCCACTTGGAGAAGTTTTGTAACTTAGGTGAGTACAAGGTCGCAGCTAAGCACCCGAGTGGGAGGTTTGCTCTCCACCCGGAGTAGTTTTGTAAGTTAGGCGAGTATGGGGTCGCAGCTAAGCCCCCGAGTGCGAGGATTGCTCCCCATTCAGAGTAGTTTTAACTTAGGTGAGTACGGGGTCGCAGCTAAGCACCCGAGTGGGAGGATTGCTCTCCACTCAGAGTAGTGTTATAACTTAGGCGAGTACAGGGTCGCAGCTAAGCCCCCGAGTGGCAGGATTGCTCTCCACTCCGAGTAGTTTTGTAACTTAGGCGAGTACAGGGTCTCAGTTAAGCCCCCGAGTTGGAGGGTTGCTCTCCACTCGGAGTTGTTTTGTAAGTTAGCCTAGTATAGGGTCACAGCTAAGCACCCGAGTAGGAGGATAGCTCTCCACTCGGAGTAGTTTTGTAACTTAGGCGAGTACGGGTGTCGCAGCTAAGTCACCGATTAGGAGGATTGCCCCCCACTCGGAGCAGTTTTGTAACCTAGGCGAGTACGAGATCCCTGCTAAGGTCCCGAGAAGGAGGGTTGCTCTCCACTCAGAGTAGTTTTGTAACTTAGGCGAGTACGAGGTCGCAGCTAAGCCCCCGAGTGGGAGGACTGCTCTCCACTTGGAGTAGTTTTGTTAGTTAGGCGAGTACGGGGTCGCAGCTAAGCCCCCGAGTGCGAGGATTTCTCCCCACTCGGAGAAGTTTTGTTACTTAGGTGAGTACAGGGTCGCAGCTAAGCACCCGAGTGGGACGATTGCTCTCCACCCGGAGTAGTTTTGTAAGTTAGGCGAGTACGGGGTGTGCAGCTAAGCCCCCGAGTGCGAGGATTGCTCCCCATTCAAATAAGTTTTAACTTAGGTGAGTACGGGGTCGCAGCTAAGCACCTGAGTGGGAGGATTGCTCTCCACTCGGAGTAGTGTTATAACTTAGGCGAGTACGGGGTCGCTAGTAAGCCCCCGAGGGGGAGTATTGCTCTCCACTTGGAGTAGTTTTGTCAATTAGGCGAGTACGAGTTCGCAGCTAAGCCCCCGAGTGGGAGGATTGCTCTCCACTCAAAGTAGTTTTGTAACTTAGGCGAGTACGGGATCTCAGGTAATCCCCCGAGTGGGAGGATTGCTCTCCACTCGGAGTTGTTTTGTAAGTTAGGCTAGTACAGGGTCACAGCTAAGCACCCGAGTGGGAGGATTGCTCTCCACTCGGAGTAGTTTTGTAACTTAGGCGAGTACAGGGTCTCAGTTAAGCCCCCGAGTTGGAGGGTTGCTCTCCACTCGGAGTTGTTTTGTAAGTTAGCCTAGTATAGGGTCACAGCTAAGCACCCGAGTAGGAGGATAGCTCTCCACTCGGAGTAGTTTTGTAACTTAGGCGAGTACGGGTGTCGCAGCTAAGTCACCGATTAGGAGGATTGCCCCCCACTCGGAGCAGTTTTGTAACCTAGGCGAGTACGAGATCCCTGCTAAGGTCCCGAGAAGGAGGGTTGCTCTCCACTCAGAGTAGTTTTGTAACTTAGGCGAGTACGAGGTCGCAGCTAAGCCCCCGAGTGGGAGGACTGCTCTCCACTTGGAGTAGTTTTGTTAGTTAGGCGAGTACGGGGTCGCAGCTAAGCCCCCGAGTGCGAGGATTTCTCCCCACTCGGAGAAGTTTTGTTACTTAGGTGAGTACAGGGTCGCAGCTAAGCACCCGAGTGGGACGATTGCTCTCCACCCGGAGTAGTTTTGTAAGTTAGGCGAGTACGGGGTGTGCAGCTAAGCCCCCGAGTGCGAGGATTGCTCCCCATTCAAATAAGTTTTAACTTAGGTGAGTACGGGGTCGCAGCTAAGCACCTGAGTGGGAGGATTGCTCTCCACTCGGAGTAGTGTTATAACTTAGGCGAGTACGGGGTCGCTAGTAAGCCCCCGAGGGGGAGTATTGCTCTCCACTTGGAGTAGTTTTGTCAATTAGGCGAGTACGAGTTCGCAGCTAAGCCCCCGAGTGGGAGGATTGCTCTCCACTCAAAGTAGTTTTGTAACTTAGGCGAGTACGGGATCTCAGGTAATCCCCCGAGTGGGAGGATTGCTCTCCACTCGGAGTTGTTTTGTAAGTTAGGCTAGTACAGGGTCACAGCTAAGCACCCGAGTGGGAGGATTGCTCTCCACTCGGAGTAGTTTTGTAACTTAGGCGAGTACGGGTGTCGCAGCTAAGCCACCGATTGGGAGGATTGCTCCCCACTCGGAGTAGTTCTGTAACCTAGGTGAGTACGAGATCCCCGCTAAGCCCCCGAGTAGGAGGGTTGCTCTCCACTCAGAGTAGTTTTGTAACTTAGGCGAGTACGGGGTCACAGCTAAGACCTTGAGTGGGAGGATTGGTCCCCACTCGGAGTAGTTTTGTTACTTAGGTGAGTACGGGATCGCAGCTAAGCCCCCGAGTGGGAGGATTTCTCTCCGCTTGGAGTAGTTTTGTAACTTAAGCGAGTACGGGGTTGCAGCTAAGCCCCCGAGTGGGAGGATTGCTCTCCACTCGGAGTAGTTTTGTAAGTTAGGCGAGTCCAGGGTCGCAGCTAAGCCCCCGAGTGCGAGGATTGCTCCCCACTTGGCGAAGTTTTGTAACTTAGGTGAGTACAGGGTCGCAGCTAAGCACCCGAGTGGGAGGATTGCTCTCCACCCGGAGTAGTTTTGTAAGTTAGGCGAGTACGGTGTCGCAGCTAAGCCCCCGAGTGCGAGGATTGCTCCCCACTCAAATAAGTTTTGTAACTTAGGTGAGTACGGGTACGCAGCTAAGCACCCGAGTGGGAGGATTGCTCTCCACTCGGAGTAGTTTTGTAACTTAGGCGAGTACGGGTGTCGCAGCTAAGCCACCGATTGGGAGAATTGCTCCCCACTCGGAGTAGTTCTGTAATCTAGGCGAGTACGAGATCCCCGCTAAGCCCCCGAGTAGGAGGGTTGCTGTCCACTCAGAGTAGTTTTGTAACTTAGGCGAGTACAGGGTCACAGCTAAGCCCTTGAGTGGGAGGATTGGTCCCCACTCAGAGTAGTTTTGTTACTTAGGCGAGTATGGTGTTGCAGCTAAGCCCCGAGTGGGAGGATTGCTCTCCACTCGGAGTCGTTTTGTAAGTTAGGCGAGTACGGGGTCCCAGCTAAGCCCCCGAGTGCGAGGATTGCTCCCCACTTGGAGAAGTTTTGTAACTTAGGTGAGTACAAGGTCGCAGCTAAGCACCCGAGTGGGAGGTTTGCTCTCCACCCGGAGTAGTTTTGTAAGTTAGGCGAGTATGGGGTCGCAGCTAAGCCCCCGAGTGCGAGGATTGCTCCCCATTCAGAGTAGTTTTAACTTAGGTGAGTACGGGGTCGCAGCTAAGCACCCGAGTGGGAGGATTGCTCTCCACTCAGAGTAGTGTTATAACTTAGGCGAGTACAGGGTCGCAGCTAAGCCCCCGAGTGGCAGGATTGCTCTCCACTCCGAGTAGTTTTGTAACTTAGGCGAGTACAGGGTCTCAGTTAAGCCCCCGAGTTGGAGGGTTTCTCTCCACTCGGAGTTGTTTTGTAAGTTAGCCTAGTATAGGGTCACAGCTAAGCACCCGAGTAGGAGGATAGCTCTCCACTCGGAGTAGTTTTGTAACTTAGGCGAGTACGGGTGTCGCAGCTAAGTCACCGATTAGGAGGATTGCCCCCCACTCGGAGCAGTTTTGTAACCTAGGCGAGTACGAGATCCCTGCTAAGGTCCCGAGTAGGAGGGTTGCTCTCCACTCAGAGTAGTTTTGTAACTTAGGCGAGTACGAGGTCGCAGCTAAGCCCCCGAGTGGGAGGACTGCTGTCCACTTGGAGTAGTTTTGTTAGTTAGGCGAGTACGGGGTCGCAGCTAAGCCCCCGAGTGCGAGGATTTCTCCCCACTCGGAGAAGTTTTGTTACTTAGGTGAGTACAGGGTCGCAGCTAAGCACCCGAGTGGGACGATTGCTCTCCACCCGGAGTAGTTTTGTAAGTTAGGCGAGTACGGGGTGTGCAGCTAAGCCCCCGAGTGCGAGGATTGCTCCCCATTCAAATAAGTTTTAACTTAGGTGAGTACGGGGTCGCAGCTAAGCACCTGAGTGGGAGGATTGCTCTCCACTCGGAGTAGTGTTATAACTTAGGCGAGTACGGGGTCGCTAGTAAGCCCCCGAGGGGGAGTATTGCTCTCCACTTGGAGTAGTTTTGTCAATTAGGCGAGTACGAGTTCGCAGCTAAGCCCCCGAGTGGGAGGATTGCTCTCCACTCAAAGTAGTTTTGTAACTTAGGCGAGTACGGGATCTCAGGTAATCCCCCGAGTGGGAGGATTGCTCTCCACTCGGAGTTGTTTTGTAAGTTAGGCTAGTACAGGGTCACAGCTAAGCACCCGAGTGGGAGGATTGCTCTCCACTCGGAGTAGTTTTGTAACTTAGGCGAGTACGGGTGTCGCAGCTAAGCCACCGATTGGGAGGATTGCTCCCCACTCGGAGTAGTTCTGTAACCTAGGTGAGTACGAGATCCCCGCTAAGCCCCCGAGTAGGAGGGTTGCTCTCCACTCAGAGTAGTTTTGTAACTTAGGCGAGTACGGGGTCACAGCTAAGACCTTGAGTGGGAGGATTGGTCCCCACTCGGAGTAGTTTTGTTACTTAGGTGAGTACGGGATCGCAGCTAAGCCCCCGAGTGGGAGGATTTCTGTCCGCTTGGAGTAGTTTTGTAACTTAGGCGAGTACGGGGTTGCAGCTAAGCCCCCGAGTGGGAGGATTGCTCTCCACTCGGAGTAGTTTTGTAAGTTAGGCGAGTCCAGGGTCGCAGCTAAGCCCCCGAGTGCGAGGATTGCTCCCCACTTGGCGAAGTTTTGTAACTTAGGTGAGTACAGGGTCGCAGCTAAGCACCCGAGTGGGAGGATTGCTCTCCACCCGGAGTAGTTTTGTAAGTTAGGCGGGTACGGGGTCGCAGCTAAGCCCCCGAGTGCGAGGATTGCTCCCCATTCAGAGAAGTTTTAGCTTTGTGAGTACGGGGTCGCAGCTAAGCACCTGAGTGGGAGGATTGCTCTCCACTCGGAGTAGTGTTATAACTTAGGCGAGTACGGGGTCACTGGTAAGCCCCCGAGTGGGAGTATTGCTCTCCACTTGGAGTAGTTTAGTCAATTAGGCGAGTACGAGTTCGTGGCTAAGCCCCCGAGTGGGAGGATTGCTCTCCACTCAGAGTAGTTTTGTAACATAGGCAAGTACGGGGTCTCAGGTAAGCCCCCCAGTGGGAGGATTGCTCTCCACTCGGAGTTGTTTTGTAAGTTAGGCTAGTACAGGGTCACAGCTAAGCACCCGAGTGGGAGGATTGCTCTCTACTCGGAGTAGTTTTGTAACTTAGGCGAGTACGGGTGTCGCAGCTAAGCCACCGATTGGGAGGATTGCTCCCCACTCGGAGTAGTTTTGTAACCTAGCGTGTACGAGATCCCCGCTAAGGTCCCGAGTAGGAGGGTTGCTCTCCAATCAGAGTAGTTTTGTAACTTTGGCGAGTACGGGGTCACAGCTAAGCCCTTGAGAGGGAGGATTGGTCCCCACTCGGAGCAGTTTTGTTACTTAGGCGAGTACGGGGTCGCAGCTAAGCCCCCGAGTGCGAGGATTGTTCCCCACTCGGAGAAGTTTTGTAAGTAACGTGAGTACGGGGTCGCAGCTTCACCCGAGTGGGAGGATTGCTCTCCACCCGGAGTAGTTTTGTAAGTTAGGCGAGTACGGTGTCGCAGCTATGCCCCCGAGTGCTAGGATTGCTCCCCACTCAAAGAAGTTTTGTAACTTAGGTGAGTACGGGGTCGAACCTAAGCACCCGAGTGGGAGGATTGCTCTCCACTCGGAGTAGTTTTGTAACTTAGGCGAGTACGGGTGTCGCAGGTAAGCGACCGATTGGGAGGATTGCTCCCCACTCGGAGTAGTTCTGTAACCTAGGCGAGTATGAGATCCCCGGTAAGCCCCCGAGTAGGAGGGTTGCTCTCCACTCAGAGTAGTTTTGTAACTTAGGCGAGTACGGGGTCACAGCTAAGACCTTGAGTGGGAGGATTGGTCCCCACTCGGAGTAGTTTTGTTACTTAGGTGAGTACGGGATCGCGGCTAAGCCCCCGAGTGGGAGGATTTCTCTCCGCTTGGAGTAGTTTTGTAACTTAGGCAAGTACGGGGTTGCAGCTAAGCCCCCGAGTGGGAGGATTGCTATCCACTCGGAGTAGTTTTGTAAGTTAGGCGAGTACGGGGTCGCAGCTAAGCCCCCGAGTGCGAGGATTGCTCCCCACTTGGAGAAGTTTTGTAACTTAGGTGAGTACAGGGTCGCAGCTAAGCACCCGAGTGGGAGGATTGCTCTCCACCCGGAGTAGTTTTGTAAGTTAGGCGAGTACGGGGTCGCAGCTAAGCCCCCGAGTGTGAGGATTGCTCCCCATTCAGAGAAGTTTTAGCTTAGGTGAGTACAGGGTCGCAGCTAAGCACCCGAATGGGAGGATTGCTCTCCACTCGAACTAGTTTCAAAACTTAGGCGAGTACAGGTTCGCTGGTAAGCCCCCGAGTGGGAGTATTGCTCTCCACATGGAGTAGTTTTGTCAATTAGGCGAGTACGGGGTCGCAGCTAAGCCCCCGAGTGGGAGGATTGCTCTCCACTCAGAGTAGTTTTGTAACTTAGGCGAGTACGGGGTCTCAGGTAAGCCCCCGAGTGGGAGGATTGCTCTCCACTCGGAGTTGTTTTGTAAGTTAGCCTAGTACAGGGTCACAGCTAAGCACCCGAGTGGCACAATTGCTCTCCACTCTGAGTTGTTTTGTAACTTAGGCGAGTACGGGTGTCGCAGCTAAGCCACCGTTTGGGAGGATTGCTCCCCACTCGGAGTAGTTTTGTAACCTAGGCGAGTACAAGATCCCTGCTAAGGTCCCGAGTAGGAGGGTTGCTCTCCACTCAGAGTAGTTTTGTAACTTAGGCGAGTACGGGGTCACAGCTATGCCCTTGAGTGGGAGGATTGGTCCCCACTCGGAGTAGTTTTGTTACTTAGGCAAGTACGGGGTCGCAGCTAAGCCCCGAGTGGGAGGATTTCTCCCCGCTCGGAGTAGTTTTGTAACTTAGGTGAGTACGGGGTCGCAGCTAAGCCCCCGAGTGGGAGGATTTCTCTCCGCTCGGAGTAGTTTTGTAACTTAGGCGAGTACGGGGTCGCAGCTAAGCCCCCGAGTGGGAGGATTGCTCTCCACTCGGAGTAGTTTTGTAAGTTAGGCGAGTACAGGGTCGCAGCTAAGCCCCCGAGTGCGAGGATTGCTCCCCACTCGGAGAAATTTTGTAACTTAGGTGAGTACGGGGTCGCAGCTAAGCACCCGAGTGGGAGGATTGCTCTCCGCCCAGAGTAGTTTTGTAAGTTAGGTGAGTACGGTGTCGCAGCAAAGCCCCCAAGTGCGAGGATTGCTCCCCACTCAAAGAAGTTTTGTAACTTAGGTGAGTACGGGGTTGCAGCTAAGCACCCGAGTGGGAGGATTGCTCTCCACTCGGAGTAGTGTTATAACTTAGGCGAGTACGGGGTCGCTGGTAAGCCCCCGAGTGGGAGAATTGCTCTCCACTCGGAGTAGTTTTGTCAATTAGGCGAGTACGGGGTTGCAGCTAAGCCACCGAGTGGGAGGATTGCTCTCCACTCAGAGTAGTTTTGTAACTTAGGCGAGTACGGGGTCTCAGGTAAGCCCCCGAATGGGAGGATTGCTCTCCACTCGGAGTTGTTTTGTAAGTTAGGCTAGTACAGGGTCACAGCTAAGCACCCGAGTGGGAGGATTGCTCTCCACTCGGAGTAGTTTTGTAACTTAGGCGAGTACGGGTGTCGCAGCTAAGCGACCGATTGGGAGGATTGCTCCCCACTCGGAGTAGTTTTGTAACCTAGGCGAGTACGAGATCCCCGCTAAGCCCCCGAGTAGGAGGGTTGCTCTCCACTCAGAGTAGTTTTGTAACTTAGGCGAGTACGGGGTCACAGCTGAGCCCTTGACTGGGAGGATTGGTCCCCACTCGGAGTAGGTTTGTTACTTAGGTGAGTACGGGGTCGCAGCTAAGCCCCCGAGTGGGTGGATTTCTCTCTGCTCGGAGTACTTTTGTAACTTAGGCGAGTACGGGGTCGTAGCTAAGCCCCCGAGTGGCAGGATTGCTCCCCACTCGGAGTAGTTTTGTAACTTAGGCGAGAACGGGGTCGCAGCTAAGCCCCCGAGTGGGAGGATTGCTCTCCGCTCGGAGTAGTTTTGTAAGTTACCCGAGTACGGGGTCGCAGCTAAACCCCCGAGTGCGAGGATTGCTCCGAACTCGGAGAGGTTTTGTAACATAGGTGAGTACGGGGTCGTATCTAAGCACCCGAGTGGGAGGATTGCTCTCCACTCGGAGTAGTTTTCTAAGATAGGCGAGTACGGGGTCGCAGCTAAGCCCCCGAGTGCGAGGTTTGCTCCCCACTCGGAGAAGTTTTGTAACTTCGGAGAGTACGGGGTCGCAGCTAAGCACCTTAGTGGGAGGATTGCTCTCCACTCGGAGTAGTGTTATAACTTAAGCGAGTACGGGGTCGCTGGTAAACCCCCGAGTGGGAGTATTTCTGTCCACTCGGAGTAGTTTTGTAACTTAGGCAACTACGAGGTCGCAGCTAAGCCCCCGAGTAGGAGGATTGCTCTCCAATCGGAGTAGTTTTGTAACTTAGGCGAGTACGAGGTCGCAGCTAAGCCCCCGAGTGGGAGTATTGCACCCCGCTCGTAGTAGTTTTGTAACCTAGGCGAGTACGGGGTCGCAGCTAAGCTCCCGAGTGGGAGGGTTGCTCTCGACTCGGAGTAGTTTTGTAACTTAGGCGAGTACGGGGTCGCTGCTAAGACCCCGAGCGGGAGGATTGTTCCCCACTCGGAGTAGTTTTGTTACTAAGGTGAGTACGGGGTCACAGCTAAGCCCTCGAGTGGGAGGATTGCTCCCCACTCAAAGTAGTTTTGTAACTTAGGCGAGTATAGGGTCACATCTAAGCCCCCGAGTGGGAGGATTGCTCTCCACTCAGAGTAGTTTTGTAACTTAGGCAAGTACAGGGTCACAACTAAGCCCCCGAGTGGGAGGATTACTCTCCCCTCGGAATAGCTTTTGTAACTTAGGCGAATCGGGTTTGCGACTAAGCCCATTGAAACTTAGGCGAATCAGGTTCACGGCTAAGCCCCCGAGTGGGAGGACTCCTCTCCACTCAGAGTAGTTTTGTATGTTAGGCGAGTGTACGGGCTCGCAGCTAAGCCCCCAAGTGGGAGGATTGCTCCCCACTCAGAGTAATTTTGCAACTTATGCGAGCCGGGGTCGCAGCTAAGCCCCCAAGTGGGAGGATTGCTCTCCACACGGATTAGCTTTTGTAACTTAGGCAAACCGGGTTTGCAACTAAGCCCTTTGAAACTTAGGCGAATCGGGTTCGCGGTTAAGCCCCCGAGTGGGAGGATTAGTCTCCACTCGGAGTAGTTTTGTAACTTAGGCGAGTACGGGGTCGCAGCTAAGCCCCTGAGTGGGAGGATTGCTCTCCACTCGGAGTAGTTTTATATCTTAAGCGAGTACGGGGTCGCAGGTCAGCCCCCGAGTGGGAGTATTGCTCTCCACTCGGAGTAGTTTTGTAACATAGGCGAGTACGGGGTTGCAGCTAAGCCGCCGAGTAGGAGGATTGCTCTACACTCGGAGTAGTTTTGTAACTTAGGCGAGTACGGGGTCGCAGCTAAGCCGCTGAGTCGGAGGATTGCTCTCCACTCGGAGTAGTTTTGTTACTTAGGCGAGTTCGGGGTCGTCGCTAAGTGAAAACATATCTCTTGTTGGACTAAAACTTTTACCTAGTATGTTTCAGATAAGTTCAACAATGAAGTGGCATGGACTAGAGGATCTGGAACCCTTTCAAGATGCTAAGGACAAAGGATTGGCTCAAGCTTCAAGATCAAGACTCTACATATTATATTTTAGTGATCGAAGATCACATTGAGTCTATAGGAAAAGCCAATACTATCAAGGAGGGATGAGGTGTTGCTTAATGGCTTGCTTGCTCAAAGTTCTTAGTGATATGCTCCAAAACCCTCAACTACCTTCCCACATCCACATATGACCTAAACCAAAAGTCAAACTCGGCCCTACCAATTCTTTCTATCTGGCGCCGCCGAGTTTCAAATGTCATAGCAACTGTCACAAACCCTAATCAGTTCGGTCTCACCGATGGGATCTCGGTCTCACCGAGATGGGCTTGCAAACTCTTTGTTACCTGTTGCAATATTTTTGGTCCCACCAAGATATGCAATCGGCCCCACCGAGTTTTCTTGGCCAACTCTCTGTTTCGCTTATTTCCCAAATAAGTCCCACCGAGTTTGAGTAATCGGTCAAACCGAGTTTTGGTTTTACCCTAACCCTAGCACATCGGTTCCACCGAGTTGATCTAGTCGGTCCCACCGAAAATCCTGACAATCACTAGGTTTGCTAAATCGGTCCGACCGAGTTTTTCACTTCGGTCTCACCGAGAGTGGTAAATTGCGTGTAACCGTTAGATTTTGTGTGGAAGCTATATATACCCCTCCCCCCACTCTTCATTCGTGGAGAGAGCCATCAGAACATACCTACACTTCCAATACACATTTTCTGAGAGAGAACCACCTACTCATGTGTTGAGGCCAAGATATTCCATTCCTACCATGTGAATCTTGATCTCTAGCCGTCCCCAAGTTGCTTTCCACTCAAACCTTCTTTCCACCAAATCCATATCCTGTGAGAGAGAGTTGAGTGTTGGGGAGACTATCATTTGAAGCACAAGAGCAAGGAGTTCATCATCAACACAACATTTGTTACTTCTTGGAGAGTGGTGTCTCCTAGATTGGCTAGGTGTCACTTGGGTGCCTCCGACAAAGATTGTGGAGTTGAACCAAGGAGTTTGTAAGGGCAAGGAGATCGCCTACTTCGTGAAGATCTACCACTAGTGAGGCAAGTCCTTCGTGGGCGATGGCCATGATGGGATAGACAAGGTTGCTTCTTCGTGGACCCTTCGTGGGTGGAGCCCTCCGTGGACTCGCACAACAGTTACCCTCCGTGGGTTGAAGTCTCCATCAACATGGATGTACGATAGCACCACCTATCGGAACCACGACAAAAACATCCGCGTCTCCAATTGCGTTTGAATTCTCCAAACCCTTCCCCTTACATTCTTGAAAGTTGCATGCTTTACTTTCCAGTGCTCATATACTCTTTGCATGCTTGCTTGATATGTATTGTGTTTGTTAAACTAGTGCCTAAACTCCACTTCAACTTAAAGAAATTAAAAACTGCAACTTTTGGCACTTAGTGTCTAATCACCCCCCTCTAGACACCTCTTCTCGATCCTTTCAATTGGTATCAGAGCTTTGGTCTCCATTACCTTGGTTTAAACACCATTGGAGGAAGATGGATGAGTCTACTTTGGGGAGTCTTAGACGTAGAGTGCCTATTCTTGATGAAGAATATTTTCATGAGTGGAAAAATGAAATGCTTGAGATTTTCGATGAATATCACTTGAACAAGTATATTGCTAGCCCTTGTGCACCTCATGTTGATCCCATGCATCCTACCCTTGATGAATCAATTGACATGATTCACAATCTTAGAACGGTCAATCTAATCACTAGAGGCTTGCCTAGAAACTTTGTTGGGTGTTTGCCTACTCTTAATTGTGCCTACACCATATGGAAATTTCTTGAGGAACTCTTTCCTAACTATTCCTTGAAAGATCTAGATGCAATCCTCGATAAGTCTATTGCCTTGATTAAGATGAGTTCCAATGATCCCAAATTTGGTGACTACTTAATTGAGCTTATTAATCTTACGAGTGCCAAAGGAGATGTTGGAATCATTAGCAATATCATTTCTAGAGCTATTAGAATTCATAAAGATAACTATAGAAATGATCATTTATCTAATGATTTGCCCTCTCTAGGAATTGATCAATCACAAGATGATCTTGAACATGAATACTCGGATGAGGAGGATGATGATTGTGACTATGATCTTGATGATGCGATGAGACACTTTGGTCTTGTGGCAAATCTTCGCGGCTACATGGCTGGACGAAAGGAATGGGTCCTTGATAGTGGATGCACTGATCATATGACCAGAGATAAAGACATGTTCCGTGAGCCTGCTGAAAACGACGGCCCTCGAAAGTATGTCACTTTTGTTGATAATTCAAAGGGTAAGGTGGTTGGCCTTGGTAAGGTGGCCATCTCACATGATAGCTCCATACACAATGTCATGCTTGTTGAATCTCTTGGCTACAACTTACTCTCAGTATTTAGACTCGCTGACTTCGGTTTCAATGTCCTATTTACTGAAGTAGACTGCCAAGTGATTCGTAGAGATAATCATAAAATGGTCTTTACCGGTATACATAGAGGAGATCTTTACATTATTGATTTCACTAAAAGTGCTCAACCTAAAACTTGCTTAGCTGCTAAATCTTCTAAAGGCTGGTTGTGGCATCGAAGGCTAGGCCATGTGGGCATGCGAAACCTTGACAAACTCATTAAAGGAAATCATATCCTTGGCGTTAACGATGTCATATTTGACAAGGATAGACTTTGTAGTGCTTGTCAAGCAGGGAACAAGTTGGAGGAAGTCATCGTGGTAAGGACATCATGACCACAAGAAGACCACTCGAGCTACTTCACATGGATCTCTTTGGTCCAAATGCCTACAAGAGTCTTGGTGGTAACTCATTTGGTCTAGTCATAGTTGATGATTTTTCAAGATTTACATGGGTGTTCTTTCTTGATGACAAATCGCAGGTCCAAAAGATCTTCAAAAACTTTGCTAGGAAGGCCCAAAATCAATTCGACGTGAAGATCAAGAAGGTTCGGAGCGACAATGGAACGGAGTTCAAGAACGCAAATCTGGACACCTTTATTGACGAAGAAGGGATCGCACATGAGTTCTCGGCTACGTACACACCTCAACAAAATGGAGTTGATGAGAGGAAGAACCGGACTCTTATCGAGATGGCGAGAATGATGCTTGATGAGTACAAGACGCCAAAACACTTTTGGGCGGAAGCGGTTGAGACAGCTTGTCATGCAACACATCGTTTGTATCCTCACAAACTACTCGGCAAGACAGCATACGAGCTCCTCACCAGTAACAAACCCCAAGTTGGATACTTTCGAGTATTCGGCTCAAAGTGCTACATTCTTGATAAGAATCGTCGTTCTAAATTTTCTCCGAAGTCTCATGACCGTTTCCTACTTGGTTATGGCTCAAACTCTCACACATATCGTGTCTACAACAATTTCACCCGAAAGGTTGAAGAAACGGTAGATGTGAAGTTTGATGAATCTAATGGCTAGCAAGTAGAGCAATTGCCAATTGATGTAGGAGACAAAGGTCCCTCGGAAGCAATCCAAGACTTGTCTATCGGCAAGATTCGTCCAATGAGGTGAAGGAGAGTACCTCATCCATCCAAGTGGAATCTTCTACCTCACGACAAGGTGAACCAAGAGTTGATACGGAAGCATCCATGAGTGGGACACACCAAGAAGAAGAAAACGAGGAAGTGCACCAAGATGAACATCAACAACCTCCTTCTCCACCACGACAAGAGAATGACAACGCCAACAATGAAGAAGGCCGAGAAGAAGAACAAGATGAAGAAGATGTTCAACAAAGACCCAAGCAAAAGCTTTCACGAGGTCGAGCAAGAATTGCTAAAGATCATCCCGTGGAGAAAATCTACAATGATATCCAAACCGGGAGAATCACTCGCTCAAAAACTCATTTAGCTAACTTTTGTGCACACTATTCATTCATCTCTCGCATTGAACCTATGAAGGTTGAAGAAGCATTGGAAGATCCAGATTGGATAAATGCTATGCATGAAGAGCTACACAACTTTGAGAGAAATCAAGTGTGGACATTGGTTGAGAAGCCCGATAACAACCACAATATCATCGGTACCAAATGGGTATTTCACAACAAGCAAGATGAAGATGGACAAGTGGTTCGCAACAAAGCACGTCTTGTCGCACAAGGCTACACACAAGTCGAAGGTATGGACTATGGTGAGACATATGCTCCCGTTGCTAGACTTGAGTCCATCCGCATCTTATTTGCTTATGCTAATCACCATGATATCACTTTGTACCAAATTGACATTAAAAGTTCTTTATTGAAAAAGGCTTTGAAATTGGAAAAATAGATTCTACTCTTTTTACTAAAAGGGTTAATGGAGAACTATTTGTATGCCAAATTTATGTTGATGATATTATATTTGGATCAACTAACCCTCATTTTAGTGAAAAGATTGGGAAGCTAATGTCGGAGAAGTTTGAGATGTCTATGATGAGTGAACTCAAATTCTTTGTTGGTTTGCAAATCAAGCAAACTAAGGAAGGCACCTTTGTCTCTCAAACGAAGTACACCAATGACTTGTTCAAGAAGTTCAATATGGAAGAATGCAATGGTATGACTACACCCATGCCTACTAGTGGACATCTTGATTTGACCAAAGATGGTGAACCGGTTGATCAAAAAATTTACCGCTCTATGATTGGTTCATTATTATATCTATGTGCTTCACGTCCCGATATCATGTTAAGTGTGTGCATGTGTGCACGATATCAAGCTGCTCCTAAGGAATGTCATCTTAAGGCCGTGAAGAGGATAGTGAAATACTTAATACATACACCAAATTTTGGCATTTGGTATCCAAAGAGAGCTTCTTTTGATCTTGTTGGCTACTCGGACTCGGACTATGCCGGTGACAAGGTTGATAGGAAGTCCACTTCGGGTACTTGTCAATTCCTTGGTAGATATCTTGTGTCTTGGTCTTCCAAGAAACAAAACTCGATATCCTTATCCACCGCTGAAGCGGAATACATTACCGCTGGTTCATGTTGTGCTCAATTACTCTGGATGACCTAGACTCTTAAATATTATGGGATATATGTGACACATGTTCCATTACTTTGTGACAATGAAAGTGCTATCAAGATTGCTCACAATCCCGTGCAACACTCTCGAACTAAGCATATTGAAGTTCGTCATCATTTCATCCGAGATCACGTTCCTAAGGGTGACATAAACCTTAAGCATGTTCGCACCAATAAGCAATTAGAGGATATATTCACCAAACCACTTGATTAGAAAGTGTTTTGCAGGTTAAGAGGTGAATTGAACATCATTGACGCTTCAAACTTGGAGTAGGAACTCCATTGGATACATGCAAGATTTGAGCTTACGACTAATCTCTTGATATTTCTCCTATGATGATTATCTTATGTCTTGAAAATTTGCATGTTGCATGTTTTCTAACCCTTGTAGGTACTTGGACGAATCTAATTCTATGAGATTGCAAGTCACTCACATCTTTAGCAATCTCTACATCACCAAGTCTCTACACAATGGTGATTGATGACAAGGAAGCACGAAACCTTTCAAACATATCCTTTAACAAATTCTATGTTGAGTTTCATGATTGTCATGTTGAATACACAAGTGCTCTTCCTTGCGAAAACTAACCCATGTAGGTAGATGAACTCAAAATCCAAAGGGTGCTCCCAACTCTTGATGGGCTACATCAACCTTGAGCAACTCACACAAGTTCAACTACATGATCAAGATCAACACCGCCACCCAAGGTATGTCATTCCATCTTAGAGTAGCTTTACTCCAAGTCATGAGTCAAAGCAACTCGACAGGATGTGAATACATCAAGATACTTCAACGAAAAATCGTAACCCCATTTTGAGCTTAAATGATGAGTACGACCTATGATCAAGTGATCTCACTTGACTCCTAAGTCAATGTACTCTAACATAGGTGACTTTGTCACCGCCCAACTCTAGATGAAGTTCTCTTCTGTTCTTTTCTATGCTCTTGCATTTGTCTCATGCATATTTGTTTCCCCCTTCAAAAAAACTTCATCTAGATCTTTTAGTTTCTTTTCTTTGTTCTTTGTTCTGCATTTTCTGCATCCAATTCATTGCAAATCTTTGTGAGATCTTATTTGTCTAGTGAGCTGAGGTGACAAGTGTTTTTCTCTGTGATGAACTCGGTTCCACCGGTTTCATGTTTCCGGTCTAACCGAAGATTTTCGGAGCAACCGAAGCATACAACTCGGTGACACCGATTTCACTACAGAAAAAAACATTTTTGCCATTTATTCCTGCTTTATTCTTGATCCAGCTCCACTCAATGAATCTTGTCCTCTGCAAGCATCACATTTACCTTAATGCTTTGTACTGTGATTCAAGGACCGAACCCATTCACAACAAATTCCAGAAGACCCTTCTTGGAAATTGATGTCAACGGGGGAGAGAGAGATCACATCGAAGCTTAATCATATCTCTAGGGGGAGGGAATACTCCAGGGGAGAGATCTCTACGGGGAGAGATCTCTAGGGGGAGGGAATACACCAGGAAAGAGTAATCTTCGAGGATCCCAGATGCTTGATGTTCAAGAGGAGAGATGCCACATGTCTTCTTGGGGGAAAGACATGTTCATATGTGCTTATTTGCATTAGCTTTGTTCATTTGTTTCTTTGAGCTCTGTTTTTCTGTTCCCTATCTTCTCACAACATCCCATGCTAGATTCAGGGGGAGCAAGACATCCAAGGGAAAGAAAACTCTTGAATTCATTGCATATCCTTACCTTTGGGGACATGTCAATATCTATCGTGGTACTCTGTACTCACTCTACATGTCATCCCAGTCTTGGTACTCTTGTGGTTTCTTTTGTTTGCTCTAGCTAGTAGGTGCGTCTGTGTTATCTAACCTTCACTACTAGGGAAAAGCCTATACACAGAATCTTACCAGCAGCACGCTTTAAAATCAGGCGCTGCTGCTAAGTAGCAGGAGCGCGGGTTTTTAAACCTCGCTACTACTAAGTTGATAGCAGTAGCGAGGGTTTATAACCCTCGCTACTACTAAGCGGTCTCTACCGTGCCCCCCGGGACATGCCATAGTAGTAGCGCGGGTTTTTAACCCTCGCTACTACTAAGTTGATAGCAGTAGTGCTGATTTTTACCCCTCGCTAGTACTAAGCGGTCTCTACCGTGCCCCCTGGGCCATGCCATAGTAGTAGCGAGGGTTATAAACCCGCGCTACTACTATGTTTTTACCCCTAGCTACTACTAAGAGGTCTCAACCGTGCCCCGGGGACATGCCATAGTAGTAGCGAGGGGTAAAATCCCTCGCTACTACTAAAGGTCCCATTTTGAAACTCTACCCCCCCCCCCCCCCCCCGTGGATCGCCTTTTTGGTTTTGTAAAAAGCAAAAGAAAATGATAAAAACTTCAAAAATTAAAATCCTTTGAGATGTAGTTATGTTACTACATCTACTAGTTAGGAAAATTTAAAATCTTAAATTTGGACATGTTTCGCAAAAAGTGTAGGGAAAATGTAAAACGGCTATAACTTTTGCATACGATGTCAGAAAAAAAGGATAATATATCAAAATGTTCAGCATGAAAATCCGCATACAATGGAGACGGCCTACGGCCTGTTTGCAAATCTTTAGAATCCTCAAATTCTAAAAGGAAAAAAAGTTATGCTCAAATTTCAGTTTTTTTTTAATTTTTGTCAAATCTGGTCAAACTATGGTCAAACTACTTATTCAAGACGTATTAGTGTTACTAAATAATTATTCAAGAATATTAGTGTTACTAAATAATTATTTCAGTTTTTTGGAATTTTGGTCAAATCTGGTCAAACTTTGGTCAAACTTTGGTCAAAATGTGGTCAAACTCCTTATTCAAGAAATATTAGTGTTACTAAATAATTATTGCGGTTTATAACAATAGTTTTAAACTCAAACAGTGAAATGTGTGACTTCATGCTCAAGCTAAACTCCCGAGGGTTAATAGGACTGACATCTTACTATTGTCAGGAAAACAACAAGTGCAGACTTGGAATCGAGGGAGAATAGAATCCGGAAGTTAAGCGTGCTCAGGCTGGAGTAGTGAGAGGATGGGTGACCGTTCGGGAAGTTAGATGATTTGGAATGATGAGGGATGATTAGAGATTAAATTGAGCAGCGATGAGGGTGATTAGAGATTATAGGTTAAAATAATTTAGAAATTTGAAAATTCGGGCAAAAAATTTGAAAAATTTTTTCCGCGGGTTAGTAGTAGCGCGGGTTTTTACCCACGCTACTACTAACGGACGTAGTAGTAGCGCGGGTGCGCCCGCGCTACTGCTATACGTTAGTTGTAGCGCCTTATTAGTAGCGCCGGCCCCCGCACTGCTAATAGGCCCAAAACCCGCACTGCTGCTAGGCTTTTCCCTAGTAGTGCTTGTTTATGCAG
The DNA here is from genome assembly GCA_034509565.1 of Triticum monococcum. Taxonomy (NCBI): domain Eukaryota; kingdom Viridiplantae; phylum Streptophyta; class Magnoliopsida; order Poales; family Poaceae; genus Triticum; species Triticum monococcum. The sequence goes on along the minus strand of CM067845.1, from coordinate 183,715,574 downwards.
GTTCATCCCATCCTAGCCAGCTCAAGACCACAAGGTAAGTATATGCATCATGGTCATGTGTATGAGAAATTCTTGCTGATGTACATACTGTTTGCAAGGACTTATGGGCATGAAGGTACATTTCTCATATTTTCATCACTTGCTCTAATACATATAGCCAAGATACATGTAACGCATTGCTACTCTGTCATGGTTATGCTCTCACATGCTTCTATATACCATATTCACATGATTGCATACATGTAGGGGGAGCCTATGCTTGTTACATGTCTTTCCAAAGCTTTACTTGCTACTCTCTATATCTTTATCTAAAGCTTTGATGTATGTTGCCATCAATTACCAAAAAGGGGGAGATTGAAAGAACAAGTGCTCCCTAGGTGGTTTTGGTAATTAATGACAACATATCTCTTGTTGGACTAACACTTTTACCTAGTATGTTTCAGATAAGTTCAACAATGAAGTGGCATGGACTAGAGGATGTGGAACCCCTTCAAGATGCTAAGGACAAAGGATTGGCTCAAGCTTCAAGATCAAGACTCTACATTTTATATTTTAGTGATCCAAGATCACATTGAGTCTATAGGAAAAGCCAATACTATCAAGGAGGGATGAGGTGTTGCTTAATGGCTTGCTTGCTCAAAGTGCTTAGTGATATGCTCCAAAACCCTCAACTACCTTCCCACATCCACATATGACCTAAACGAAAAGTCAAACTCGGCCCTATGATTATTTCTATCCGGCGCCACCGAGTTTCAAATGTCATAGCCACTGCCACAAACCCTAATCAGTTCGGTATCACCGATGGGATCTCGGTCTCACCGAGATGGGCTTGCAAACTCTCTGTTTCCTGTTGCAATATTTTTGGTCCCACCAAGATATGCAGTCGGCCCCACCGAGTTTGCTTGGCCAGCTCTCTGTTTCGCTTATTACCAAAATCGGTCCCACTGAGTTTGAGTAATCGGTCAAATCAAGTTTTGGTTTTACCCTAACCCTAGCAGATCGGTTCCACAGAGTTGATCTAGTCGGTCCCACTGAAAATCCTAACGGTCACTAGGTTTGCTAAATCGGTCCGACCGAGTTTTTCACTTCGGTCTCACCGATATTGGTAAATTTTGTGTAATGGTTAGAATTTGTGTGGAGGCTATATATACCCCTCCACCCACTCTTCATTCATGGAGAGAGCCATCAGAACATACCTACACTTCCAATACACATTTTCTGAGAGAGAACCACCTACTCATGTGTTGAGGCCAACATATTCCATTCCTTCCATATGAATCTTGATCTCTAGCATTCCCCAAGTTGCTTTCCACTCAAACCTTCTTTCCACCAAATCCATATCATGTGAGAGAGAGTTGAGTGTTGAGGAGACTATCATTTGAAGCACAAGAGCAAGGAGTTCATCATCAACACACCTTTTGTTACTTCTTGGAGAGTGGTGTCTCCTAGATTTGCTAGGTGTTACTTGGGAGCCTCCGACAAAGATTGTGGAGTTGAACTAAGGAGTTTGTAAGGGCAAGGAGATCGCCTACTTCATGAAGATGTACCTCTAGTGAGGCAAGTCCCTCGTGGGCGATGGCCATGATGGGATAGGAAAATTTGCTTCTTCATGGACTCTTCGTGGGTGGAGCCCTCCGTGGACTCGAGCAACCGTTACCCTCCGTGGGTTGAAGTCTCCATCAACGTGGATGTACGATAGCACCACCTATCGGAACCACGACAAAAACATCCGTGTCTCCAATTGCGTTTGAATTCTCCAAACCCTTCCCCTTACATTCTTGAAAGTTGCATGCTTTACTTTCCGCTGCTCATATACTCTTTGCATGCTTGCTTGATATGTATTGTGTTTGTTAAACTAGTGCCTAAACTCCACTTCAACTTAAAGAAATTAAAAACTGCAACTTTTGGCACTTACTGTCTAATCACCCCCCTCTAGACACCTCTTCTCGATCCTTTCACTAAGCCCCCGAGTGGAAGGATTGCTCTCCACTCAGAGTAGTTTGTAACTTAGGCGAGTACGGGGTCTCAGCTAAGCCCCCAAGTGGGAGGATTGCTCTCCACTCGGAGTAGTTTTGTAAGTTAGGCTAGTACGGGGTCGCAGCTAAGCCCCTGAGTGAGAGGATTTCTCTCCACTCGGAGAAGTTTTTTAACTTAGGCGAGTACGGTGTCGCAGCTAAGCACCCGAGTTGGAGGATTTCTCTCCACTCGGAGTAGTTTTGTAACTTAGGCGAGTACGGGGTAGCAGCTAGGCCCCCGAGTGGGAGTATTGCTCCCCGCTTGCAGTAGTTTTGTAGCCTACGCGAGTACGGGGTCGTAGCTAAGCCCCCGAGTGGGAGGGTTGCTCTCTACTAGGAGTAGTTTTGTAACTTAGGCGACTATGGGGTCGCAGCTAAGACCCCGAGTGGGAGGATTGGTCCCCACTCGGAGTAGTTTTGTTACTATGGCGAGTACGGGGTCGCAGCTAAGCCCCCAAGTGGGAGGATTGCTCCGCACTCAGAGTAGTTTTGTAACTTAGGTGAGTACGGGGTCACAGCTAAGCCCCCAAGTGGGAGGATTGCTCTCCACTCAGAGTAGTTTTGTAACTTAGGCGAGTACGGTGTCGCAGCTAAGCCCCCGAGTGGGAGGATTGCTCTCCACTCGGAATACCTTTTGTAACTTAGGCGAATAGGGTTTGCGACCAAGCCCTTTGAAACTTAGGCGAATCGGGTTCGCGGCTAAGCCCTGCTATGTGTCGAGCTAGTGTTGGTTTTCCCCGAAGTGGAGGGGGTGATGCGTCATAGTAGCATCAGTATTTCCCTCAGTTTTTGAGAACCAAGGTATCAATCCAGTAGGAGGTCACGCGCAAGTCCCTCGTACCTGCACAAAACGGTAGCAACTCGCAACCAACACTTAGGGGTTGTCAATCCCTTCATGGTCACTTACGAGACTGAGATCTGATAGAGATAATATTTTTGGTATTTTTGGTATAAAGATGCAAAGTGAAAAGTAAAAGCAAAACAAGTAAAATAAAGTAATGGAGATTGATATGATGAGAATAGAGCCCGGGGCCATAGGGTTCACTAGTGGCTTCTCTCAAGAGCATAGATATTCTACGATAGGTGAACAAATTACTGTTGAGCAATTAATAGAATTTAGCTTAGTTATGAGGTTATCTAGGTATGATCATGTATATAGGCATCACGTCCGTGACAAGTAGACCGACTCCTGCCTGCATCTACTACTATTACTCCACTCATCGACCGCTATCCATCATGCATCTAGAGTATTAAGGTAAAAACAGAGTAACGCCTTAAGCAAGATGACTTGATGTAGAGGAATAAATTCATGCAATAAGATAAATACCCCATCTTGTTATCCTCGATGGCAACAATACAATACATGCCTTGCAACTCTTTCTGTCACTGAGTAAGGACACCGCAAGAACTACCATTGCGAGAACTACCAATCTAGTTGGCGAAACCAAACGAATAATTCGAAGAGACTTGCAAAGATAACTCAATCATACATAAAAGAATTCAGAGAAGATTCAAATATTATTCATAGATAAGTTGGATCATAAACCCACAATTCATCGGTCTCAACAAACACACCGCAAAAAGAAGATTACATCGAATAGATCTCCACGGGAGAGGGGGAGAACATTGTATTGAGATCCAAAAAGAGAGAAGAAGCCATCTAGCTACTGGCTGTGGACCCGAAGGTCTGAAGTAAACTACTCACACTTCATCGGAAGGGCTATGGTGTTGATGTAGAAGCCCTCCGTGATGGATGCCCTCTCCGGCGGAGCTCCGGAACAGGCCCTAAGATGGGATCTCGTGGATACAGAAAGTTGCGGTGGTGGAATTAGGTTTTTGGCTCCCTCTCTGGTCTAATGGGGGTACGTAGGTATATATAGGAGGAAGGAGCACGTCGGTGGAGCTCCGAAGGGCCCACGAGGCAGGGGGCGCGCCCCGGGGGGGGGGGCCTCCACCCTCGTGACCTCCCCGGAAACTTCTTGGAGTAGGGTTCAAGTCTCCTAGATCACGTTCGGTGAGAAGATCACATTCCCGAAGGTTTCATTCCGTTTGGACTCCGTTTGATATTCTGTTTCCTTGAAATACTGAAATAGGCAGAAAACAGCAATTCTGGGCTGGGCCTCCGGTTAATAGGTTAGTCCCAAAAATAATATAAAAGTGGAAAATAAAGCACAATATAGTCCAAAACAGTAGATAAAGTAGCATGGAGCAATCAAAAATTATAGATACGTTGGAGACGTATCAGGCATCCCCAAGCTTAATTCCTGCTCTTCCTCGAGTAGGTAAATGATAAAAAGAGAATTTTTGATGCGGAGTGATACTTTGGCATAATTTCAATGTAAATCTTCTTAATCATGGTATGAATATTCAGATCCGAAAGGTTCAAGATAAAAGTTCATATTGACATAAAAATGATAATACTTCAAGCATACTAATCAAACAATTATGTCATCTCAAAATAACATGGCCAAAGGAAGTTCATCCCTACAAAATTATATAGTTAGGCTATGCTTCATTTTCATCACACAAAGATGTTCCCAACTTCTATACCCCCGATGACAAGCCAAGCAATTGTTTCATACTCAAATAATCTCAAACTTTTTCAACCTTCACGCAATACATGAGCGCGAGGCATGGACATAGCACTATGGGTGGTATAGAATATGATGATGGGGATTGTGTGGAGAAGACAAAAAAAGGAGAAAGTCTCACATCAACGAGGCTAATCAATGAGCTATGGAGATGCCCATCAATTGATGTTAATGCAAGGAGTAGGGATTGCCATGCAACGGATGCACTAGAGCTAAGAATGCTCAACAAAAGAAAACTAGTGGGTGTGCATCTAACTTGCTTTCTCATGAAGACCTAGGGCATTTTGAGGAAGCCCATCGTTGGAATATACAAGCCAAGTTCTATAATGAAAAATTCCCACTAGTATGAACAAGACAACTTATGAGACTCACTATATGAAATCATGGTGCTACTTTGAAGCAAAATATATTAGACTCACGACATGAAGAACAAGGTGCTACTTTGAAGCACAAGTGTGGAAAAAGAGATAGTAGCATTGCCCTTTTTATTTTCTCCTTCTTTTTTTGGGCCTTTCTTTTTTTATTTTTGGCCTTTCTCTCTCTTTTTTTGATTGGGCAATGCTCTAAGAATGATGATCATCACACTTCTATTGATTACAACATAATGATTACAACTCGATACTAGAACAAGATATGACTCTATATGAATGCCTCCGGCGGTGTACCGGGATGGTGCAATGAATCAAGAGTGACATGTATGAAAAATAATGCATGGTGGCTTTGCCACAAATATGATGTCAACTACAAGATCATGCAATGGCAATATGACAAAAGTAAAGCATGTCATGATGATGATGATGATGATGATGATGGAAGTTGCATGGCAATATATCTCGGAATGGCTACAGAAATGCCATGATAGGTAGGTATGGTGGCTGTTTTGAGGAAGATATAGGGAGGTTTGTGTGTGAAAGAGCGTATCATATCATGGGGTTTGGATGCACCGGCGAAGTTTGCACCAACTCTCAATGTGAGAAAGGGCAATGCACGGTACCGAAGAGGCTAGCAAATGGCGGAAAGGTAAAAGTGCGTATAATCCATGGACTCAACATTAGTCAAAAGAACTCATATACTTATTGCAAAAATTTAGAAGTCATCAAAAATCAAGTACTACGCGCATGCTCCTAGGGGGATAGATTGGTAGGAAAAGACCATCGCTCGTCCCCGACCGCCACTCATAAGGATGCACAAGCCAGGTACACTTCATGCTTCAAATTTGTTACACAACTTTAACCATACGTGCATGCTACGGGACTTGCTAACTTCAACACAAGTATTTCTCAAATTCACAACTACTCAACTAGCACGACTATGATATTATCACCTCCATATCTCAAAACAATTATCAAGCATCAAACTTATCTTAGTATTCAACCCACTAAAAAGAAAGTTTCACATATCTTGAATACCAAGTATATTAACATTAAGCAAATTACCATGCTATTAACGACTCTCAAAATAATCTAAGTGAAGCATGAGAGATCAAGTTTCTTTAAAACAAACCACCACCATGCTCTAAAAGATCTAAGTGAAGCACTAGAGCAAAAATTATCACGCTCAAAAAGATATAAGTGAAGCACATAGAGTAAACTATCAAGCTCAAAAGATATAAGTGAAGCACATAGAGTATTCTAACAAATTTCAATTCATACATGGCTCTCTCAAAAGGTGTGTAGAGCAAGGATGATTGTGGTAGACTAACAAGCAAAGACACAAATAATACAAGACGCTCCAAGCAAAACACATATCATGTGGTGAATAAAAATATAGCTCCAAGTAAATTACCGATGGAAGTGGACAAAAGAGGGGATGCCTTCCGGGGCATCCCCAAGCTTTGACTTTTTGGTGTCCTTGGATTATCTTGGGGCTGCCATGGGCATCCCCAAGCTTAGGCTCTTGCCACTCCTTGTTCCATAATCCATCAAAAGAATTCACCCAAAACATGAAAACTTCACAACACAAAACTCAATAGAAATCTCGTGAGCTCCGTTAGAGAAAGAAAACAAAAGACTACTTTAAGGTGTTGTAGTGAACTTGTTCTTTATTTGTATTGGTGTTAAACCTACTGTATTCCAACTTCTCTATGGTTTATAAACTATTTTATTAGCCATAGATTCATCAAAATAAGCAAACAACACACGCAAAACAGAATTTGTCAAAAACAGAACAGTCTGTAGTAATCTGTTACTAACGCAAACTTCTGGAACCCAAAAACATTCTACCAAAATTATAAGACCTGGGAAATTTGTTTATTGATCAGCAGAAATTGGAATCACTATTTTATCACGTTCTGGTGATTTTTGACAATTCGGGCACTGAGCGCAATGATTCTGGAAATTACAGCAAGATCAAATAACTATCTTCCAAGAAGATCTAATAGGTTTAACTTGGCACAAACACTAATTAAAAGATAAAACCACATATAAACATAATCTAGATGGATTATTTATTACTAAACAGAACCAAAAACAAAAAACACAAAATAAAATTGGGTTGCCTCCCAACAAGTGCTATCGTTTAACGCCCCTAGCTAGGCATAAAAGCAAGGATAGATCTAGGTATTGCCATCTTTGGTAGGCAATCCATAAGTGGCTCTCATGATAGATTCATATGGTAATTTTATTTTATTTCTAGGAAAGTGTTCCATGCCCTTATTTAAGGGAAATTGGAATTTAATATTCCCTTCCTTCATATCAATAATTGCACCAATCGTTCTAAGGAAAGGTCTACCAAGAATAATAGGACATGAAGGATTGCAATCTATATCAAGAACGATAAAATCTGCGGGCACATAATTCCTATTTGCAACAATAAGAACCTCATTAATTCTTCCCATAGGCTTTTTAATAGTGGAATCCGCAAGATGCAAGTTTAGAGAGCAATCATCAAAGTCACGGAAATCTAGCAAATCACACAAAGCTTTGGGGATAGTAGAGACACTAGCACCCAAATCACACAAATCATGAAACTCATAATTTTTAATTTTAATCTTAGTTGTAGGTTCCCACTCATCATGGAGTTTTCTAGGGATAGAAACTTTCAACTCAAGCTTTTCTTCATAAGATTGCATTAAGGCGTCAACAATGTGTTCGGTAAAGGCCTTATTTCGACTATAAGCATGAGGAGAATTTAACATGGATTGCAACAAGGAAATACAATCAATTAAAGAGAAATTTTCATAGTTAAATTCCTTGAGATCCAAAATAGTGGGTTTAGCAATATCTAGATTTTTATTTCTTTCAATCCCTTTTTTCTCAATTTCATCATCAGGATCTAAAAACTCAGAATTCTTAGAACGCCTTCTAGGTAAGGGAAGGTCATAATCAGATTCATCAAGATTCACATTGCAAAACAAAGATTTAATAGGGGACACATCAATAACTTTCAGATCTTCATCTTGATTTTCATAGGATTTAGAAGAACACGCTTTAATAAACGCATCTTTGTAAGCACGCATCCTAGCGGTTCTTTCTTTGCACTCATCAATGGAAATTCTCATGGCTTTGAGAGACTCATTGATATCATGCTTAGGAGGAATAGATCTAAGCTTTAAAGAATCAACCTCAAGAGAAATTCTATCAACGTTCCTAGCCAAATCATCAACTTTAAGCAATTTCTCTTCAAGCAAAGCATTGAAATTCTTTTGCGAATTCATAAACTCTTTAACACTACTCTCAAATTCAGAGGGCATCTTATTAAAATTTCGATAAGAGTTGTTGTAGGAATTTCCATAATTATTAGAAGGATTACTAGGATAAGGCCTAGAATTAAAATTCCCTCTATACACGTTGTTACCAAAACTATTCCTACCAACAAAATTCACATCGATAGATTCATTATTATTCTCAAGCAAAGTAGATAAAGGCACATTATTGGGATCAGAAGAAACACTCTTAACAAATAAATTCCTAAGTTCATCCATCTTTTCACTCAAAACATTGATTTCTTCTATAGCATGCACTTTTTTATTAGTAGATCTTTCAGTATGCCATTGAGAATAATTGACCATAATATTATCTAGCAGTTTAGTAGCATCTCCTAAAGTGATTTCCATAAAAGTGCCTCCCGCGGCCGAATCTAAAAGATTTCTAGAATCAAAATTCAATCCAGCATAAATTTTTTGTATAATCATCCATAAGTTCAAAGCATGAGTAGGACAATTACGTAGCATTAATTTCATTCTCTCCCAAGCTTGTGCAACATGTTCATGATCAAGTTGCTTAAAATTCATAATATCATTCCTAAGAGAGATAATCTTAGCGGGAGGAAAATACTTAGAGATAAAAGCATCTTTGCACTTGTTCCAAGAATCAATACTATTTTTAGGCAAAAATGAAAACCACGCTTTAGCACGATCTCTAAGCGAAAAAGGAAATAGCTTCAATTTAACGACATCATTATCAACATCCTTTTTCTTTTGCATATCACATAAAGAAAAACAAAGCCATTTTGATGAGTAGTGGCATCTTCACTAGGAAGGCCGGTGAATTGATCTTTCATAACAAGATTCAACAAAGCAGTATTGATTTCACAAGATTCAGTATTGGCAAGAGGAGTAATCGGAGTGCTAAGGGAATCATTGTTATTGGTATTGGTGAAGTCACACAATTTGGTAGCATCTTGGGCCATCACGACAAGCAAGCAAACTAACACACGAGCAAACAAAAGGCAAAGGGAAAGAGAGGGCGAATAAAACGGCAAGGGTGAAGTGGGGGGAGAGGAAAACGAGAGGCAAATGGCAAATAATGTAATGTGAGAGATAGATATTGTGATGGGTACTTGGTATGTTGACTTTTGCGTAGGCTTCCCCGGCAACGGCGCCTGAAATGGCTCGTTGACAAGAGGGTAAATATTGACTTGACTTGGCGTAGGCCTCCCCGGCAACGGCGCCAGAAATCCTTCTTGCTACGTCTCGAGCTAGCATTGGTTTTCCCCGAAGAGGAGGGGGTGATGTAGCACAGTAGCGTAAGTATTTCACTCAGTTTTTGAGAACCAAGGTATCAATCCAGTAGGAGGTCACGCGCAAGTCCCTCGTACCTGCACAAAACGGTAGCAACTCGCAACCAACGCTTAGGGGTTGTCAATCCCTTCACGGTCACTTACGAGAGTGAGATCTGATAGAGATAATATTTTTGGTATTTTTGGTATAAAGATGCAAAGTGAAAAGTAAAAGCAAAACAAGTAAAATAAAGTAATGGAGATTGATATGACGAGAATAGACCCGGGGGCCATAGGTTTCACTAGTGGCTTCTCTCAAGAGCATAGATATTCTACGGTGGGTGAACAAATTACTATTGAGCAATTAATAGAATTTAGCATAGTTATGATGTTATCTAGGTATGATCATGTATATAAGCGTCACGTCCGTGACAAGTAGACCGACTCCTGCCTGCATCTATTACGATTACTCCACTCATCGACCGCTATCCAGCATGCATCTAGAGTATTAAGTTAAAAACAGAGTAACGCCTTAAGGAACATGACATGATGTAGAGGAATAAATTCATGCAATATGATAAATACCCCATCTTGTTATCCTCGATGGCAACAATACAATACATGCCTTGCAACTCTTTCTGTCACTGAGTAAGGACATCGCAAGATTGAACCCAAAGCTAAGCACTTCTCCCATTGCAAGAACTACCAATCTAGTTGGCCAAACCAAACGGATAATTCGAAGAGACTTGCAAAGATAACTCAATCATACATAAAAGGATTCAGAGAAGATTCAAATATTATTCTTAGATAAGTTGGATCATAAACCCACAATTCATCGGTCTCAACAAACACACCGCAAAAAGAAGATTACATCGAATAGATCTCCATGAGAGAGGGGGAGAACATTGTATTGAGATCCAAAAAGAGAGAAGAAGCCATCTAGCTACTAGCTATGGACCCGAAGGTCTGAAGTAAAATACTCACACTTCATCGGAAGGGCTATGGTGTTGATGTAGAAGCCCTCCGTGATGGATGCCCTCTCCGGCGGAGCTCCGGAACAGGCCCCAAGATGGGATCTCATGGATAGAGAAAGTTGCGGTGGTGGAATTAGGTTTTTGGCTCCCTCTCTGGTCTAATGGGGGTACGTAGGTATATATAAGAGGAAGGAGCACGTCGGTGGAGCTCCGAGGGGCCCACGAGGTAGGGGGGCGCGCCCAGGGGGCGCCCTCCACCCTCGTGACCTCCCCGGAAACTTCTTGGAGTAGGGTCCAAGTCTCATGGATCACGTTCGGTGAGAAGATCACGTTCCCGAAGGTTTCACTCCGTTTGGACTCCGTTTGATATTCTGTTTCCTCGAAATACTGAAATAGGCAAAAACAGCAATTCTGGGCTGGGCCTCCGATTAATAGGTTTGTCCCAAAAATAATATAAAAGTGGAAAATAAAGCCCAATATAGTCCAAAACAGTAGATAAAGTAGCATGGAGCAATAAAAAATTAAAGATACGTTGGAGACGTATCAAGCCCCTGAGTGGGAGGACTGCTCTCCACTCGGAGTAGTTTTGTATGTTTGGTCAGTGTACGGGGTCGCAGCTAAGCTCCCAAGTGGGAGGATTGCTCCCCACTCGGAGTAGTTTTGTAACTTAGACGAGTACGAGGTCGCAGCGAAGCCCCTGAGTGGGAGGATTGCTCCCCACGCGGAGTAGTTTTGTAACTTAGGAGAGTACGGGGTCGCAGCTAAGCCCCCGAGTGGGAGGATTGCTCTACACTCGGAGTAGTATTGTAAGTTAGGCGAGTAAGGGGTCACAGCTAAGCCCCCGAGTGCGAGGATTGCTCCCCACTCGGAGAAGTTTTGTAACTTAGGCGAGTACAGGGTCGCAGCTAAGCACCCGAGTGGGAGGATTGCTCTCCACTCGGAGTAGTATTATAACTTAGGCGAGGACGGGGTCGCTGATAAGCCTCGAGTGGGATATTGCTCTCCACTCGGAGTAGTTTTGTAACTTAGGCGAGTACAGGGTCGCAGCTAGGTCCCCAAGTAGGAGGATTGCTCTCCACTCAGAGTAGTTTGTTAACTTAGGCGAGTACGGGTCACAGCAAAGCCCCCGAGTGGGAGTATTGCACCCGCAAACAGTAGTTTTGTAACCTAGGCGAGTACGGGGTCGCAGTTAAGCCCCCGAGTGGGAGGGTTGCTCTTGAGTCGAAGTAGTTTTGTAACTTAGGCGAGTACGGGGTCGCAGCTAAGACCACGAGTGGGAGGATTGCTCCCCACTCGGAGTAGGTTTGTTACTAAGGCGAGTATGGGGTCGTAGCTAAGCCCCCGAGTGGGAGGATTGCTCCCCACTCAGAGTAGTTTTGTAACTTTGGCGAGTACGGGGTTGCAGCTAAGCCCCCGAGTGGGAGGATTGCTCTCCACTCGGAATAGCTTTTGTAACTTAGGCGAATCGGGTTTGCGACTAAGCCCTTTGAAACTTAGGCGAACCGGGTTCGCGGCTAAGCCCCCGAGTGGGAGGACTGCTCTCCACTTGGAGTAGTTTTGTATGTTAGGCAAGTGTACGGGGTCGCATCTATGCCCCCAAATGGGAGGATTGCTCCCCACTCGGAGTAGTTTTGTAAATTAGGCGAGTACGGGGTCGCAGCGAAGCCCCCGAGTGGGAGGATTGCTCCCCACTCGGAGTAGTTTTGTAACTTAGGCGAGTACGGGGTCGTAGCGAAGCCCCCGAGTGGGAGGATTGCTCTCCGCTCGGAGTAGTTTTGTAACTTAGGCGAGTACGGGGTCGCGGCTAAGCCCCCGAGTGGGAGGACTGCTCTCCACTTGGAGTAGTTTTGTATGTTAGGCAAGTGTACGGGGTCGCATCTATGCCCCCAAATGGGAGGATTGCTCCCCACTCGGAGTAGTTTTGTAAATTAGGCGAGTACGGGGTCGCAGCGAAGCCCCCGAGTGGGAGGATTGCTCCCCACTCGGAGTAGTTTTGTAACTTAGGCGAGTACGGGGTCGTAGCGAAGCCCCCGAGTGGGAGGATTGCTCCCCACTCAGAGTAGTTTGTAACTTAGGTGACCCGGCATCGCAGCTTAGCCCCCGAGTGGGAGGATTGCTCTCCACTCGGAATAGCTTTTGTAACTTAGGCGAATCGGGTTTGCGACTAAGTCCTTTGAAACTTAGGCGATTCTGTTTCGCGGTTAAGCCCCCGAGTGGGAGGATTTCTCTCCACTTGGAATAGTTTTGTAACTTAGGCGAGTACGCGGTCGCAGCTAAGCCCCCGAGTGGGAGGATTGCTCTCCACTCGGAGTAGTTTTATAACTTAGGCGAGTACGGGGTCGCAGGTAAGCTCCCGAGTGGGAGTATTGCTCTCCACGCGGAGTAGTTTTGTAACTTAGACGACTATGGGGTCGCAGCTAAGCCACCGACTAGGAGTATTGCAATCCACTCGGAGTAGTTTTTTATGTTAGGCGAGTACGGGGTCGCAGCTAAGCCGCCGAGTGGGAGGATTGCTGTCCACTCAGAGTAGTATTGTAAGTTAGGCGAGTACGGGGTCGCAGCTAAGCCCCTGAGTGCGAGGATTGCTCCCCACTCGGAGAAGTTTTGTAACTTAGGCGAGTATGGGGTCGCAGCTAAGCACCCGAGTGGGAGGATTGCTCTCCACTCGGAGTAGTGTTATAACTTAGGCGAGTACGGGGTCGCTGGTAAGCCCCCGAGTGGGAGTATTGCTCTCCACTCGGAGTAGTTTTGTAACTTAGGCGAGTATGGGGTCGCAGCTAGGCCCCCGAGTAGGAGGATTGCTCTCCACTCGTAGTAGTTTTGTAACTTTGTCGAGTACGGGGTCGCAGCTAAGCCCCCGAGTGGGAGTAGTGCTCCCCGCTCGTAGTAGTTTTCCAACCTAGGCGAGTACGGGGTCATAGTTAAGCCCCCGAGTGGGAGGGTTGCTCTCAACTCGGAGTAGTTTTGTAATTAGGCGAGTATGGGGTCGCAGCTAAGACCACGAGTGGGATGATTGCTCCCCACTGGGAGGAGTTTTGTTACTAAGGCGAGTACGGGGTCACAGCTAATCCCCCGAGTGGGAGGATTGCTCCCCACTCAGAGTAGTTTTGTGACTTAGGCGAGTACGGGGTCGCAGCTAAGCCCCCGAGTGGGAGGATTGCTCTCCACTCAGAGTAGTTTTGTAACTTAGGCGAGTACAGGGTCGCACCTAAGCCCCCGAGTGGGAGGATTGCTCTCCACTCGGAATAGCTTTTGTAACTCAGGCGAATCGGGTTTGCGACTAAGCCCTTTGAAACTTAGGCGAATCGGTTTCGCGGCTAAGCCCTCGAGTGGGAGGACTGCTCTCCACTCGGAGTAGTTTTGTATGTTAGGCGAGTGTACGGGGTCGCAGCTAAGCCCCCGAGTGTGAGGATTGCTCCCCACTCAGAGTAGTTTTGTAACTTAGGCGAGTACGTGGTCGCAGCGAAGAACCCGAGGGGGAGGATTGCTCCCCACTCAGAGTAGTTTTGTAACTTAGGCGACCCGGGGTCGCAGCTAAGCCCCCGAGTGGGAGGATTGCTCTCCACTCGGAATAGCATTTGTAACTTAGGAGAATCGGGTTTGCGACTAAGCCCGTTGAAACTTAGGCGAATCGGGTTCGCGGTTAAGCCCCCGAGTTGGAGGATTTCTCTCCACTCGGAGTAGTTTTGTAACTTAGGCAAGTACGGGGTCGCAGCTAAGCCCCCGAGTGGGAGGATTGCTCTCCACTCGGAGTAGTTTTATAACTTAGGCGAGTACGGGGTCGCAGGTAAGCCCCCGAGTGGGAGTATTGCTCTGCACTCGGAGTAGTTTTGTAACTTAGGGGAGTATGGGGTCGCAGCTAAGCCACCGAATCGGAGGATTGCTCTCCACTCGGAGTAGTTTTGTAACTCAGGCGAGTACGGGTTCGCAGCTAAGCCGCTGAGTGGGAGGATTGCTCTCTACTCAGAGGAGTTTTGTAACTTAGGTGATCACGGGGTCGCAGCTAAGGACCCGAGTGGGAGGATTGCTCTCCACTCGGAGTAGTGTTATAACTTAGGCGAGTACGGGGTCGCTGGTAAGCCCCCGAGTGGGAGTATTGCTCTCCACTCGGAGTAGTTTTGTAACTTAGGCGAGTACGGGGTCGCAGCTAAGCCCCCGAGTGGGAGTATTGCTCCTCGGTCACAGTAGTTTTGTAACCTAGGCGAGTACGGGGTCGCAGTTAAGCGCGCGAGTGGGAGGGTTGCTCTTGACTCGAAGTAGTTTTGTAACTTAGGCGAGTATGGGGTCGCAGCTAAGACCACGAGTGGGATGATTGCTCCCCACTCGGAGTAGTTTTGTTACTAAGGCGAGTATGGGGTCGCAACTAAGCCCCTGAGTGGGAGGATTGCTCCCCACTCAGAGTAGTTTTGTAACTTAGGCGAGTACGGGGTCGCAGCTAAGCCCTCGGGTGGGAGGATTGCTCTCCACTCAGAGTAGTTTTGTAACTTAGGCGAGTACAGGGTCGCAGCTAAGCCCCCGAGTGGGAAGATTGCTCTCCACTTGGAATAGCTTTTGTAACTTAGGCGAATTGGGTTTGCCACTAACCCTTTGAAACTTAGGCGAATCGGGTTCGCGGCTAAGCCCCCGAGTGGGAGGACTGCTCTCCACTCGGATTAGTTATGTATGTTAGGCGAGTGTACGGGTTCGAAGTTAAGCCCCCGAGTGGGAGGATTTCTCTCCACATGGAGTAGTTTTGTAACTTAGGCGAGTACAGGGTCGCAGCTAAGCCCCCAAGTGGGAGGATTGCTCTCCACTCGGAATAGCTTTTGTAACTTAGGCGAATCGGGTTTGCGACTCAGCCCTTTGAAACTTAGGGGAATCGGGTTCGCGGCTAAGCCCCCGAGTGGGAGGATTGCTCTCCACTCGGAGTAGTTTTGTAACTTACGCGACTACGGGGTCGCAGCTAAGCCCCCGTGTGGGAGGATTGCTCTCCACTCAGAGTAGTTTTGTAACTTAGGCGAGTACAGGGTCCCAGCTAAGCCCCCGAGTGGGAGGATTGCTCTCCACTCGGAATAGCTTTTGTAACTTAGGCGAATCGGGTTTGCGACTAAGCCCTTTGAAACTTAGGCGAATCGGGTTCCTGGCTAAGGCCCCGAGTGGTAGGACTGCTCTCCACTCGGAGTAGTTTTGTATGTTAGGCGAGTGTACGGGGTCGTAGCTAAGGCCCCGAGTGTGAGGATTGCTCCCCACTCGGAGTAGTTCTGTAACTTAGGCGAGTACGGGGTCGCAGCGAAGCCCCCGAGTGGGAGGATTGCTCCCCACTCAGAGTAGTTTTGTAAGTTAGGTGACTCGGGGTCGCAGCTAAGCCCCCGAGTGAGAGGATTGCTCTCCACTTGGAATAGCTTTTGTAACTTAGGCGAATCGGGTTTGCGACTAAGCCCATTGAAACTTAGGTGAATCGGGTTCGCAGTTAAGCCCCCGAGTGGGAGGATTTCTCTCCACTCGGAGTAGTTTTGTAACTTAGGCGAGCACGGGGTCGCAGCTAAGCCCCCGAGTGGGAGGATTGCTCTCCACTCAGAGTAGTTTGTAACTTAGGCGAATACAGGGTCGCACCTAAGCCCCCGAGTGGGAGGATTGCTCTCCACTCGGAATAGCTTTTGTAACTTAGGCGAATCGGGTTTGCGACTAAGCCCTTTGAAACTTAGGGGAATCGGGTTCGCGGCTAAGCCCCCGAGTGGGAGGACTGCTCTCCACTCGGAGTAGTTTTGTATGTTAGGCGAGTGTACGGGGTCGCAACTAAGCCCCCGAGTGTGAGGATTGCTCCCCACTCGGAGTAGTTTTGTAACTTAGGCGAGTACGTGGTCGCAGCGAAGCCCCCGAGGGGGAGGATTGCTCCCCACTCAGAGTAGTTTTGTAACTTAGGCGACCCGGGGTAGCAGCTAAGCCCCCGAGTGGGAGGATTGCTCTCCACTCGGAATAGCTTTTGTAACTTAGGCGAATCGGGTTTGCGACTAAGCGCTTTGAAACTTAGGGGAATCGGGTTCGCGGCTAAGTCCCCGAGTGGGAGGACTGCTCTCCACTTGGAGTGGTTTTGTATGTTAGGCGAGTGTACGGGGTCGCAACTAAGCCCCCGAGTGTGAGGATTGCTCCCCACTCGGAGTAGTTTTGTAACTTAGGCGAGTACATGGTCGCAGCGAAGCCCCCAAGGGGGAGGATTGCTCCTCACTTAGAGTAATTTTGTAACTTAGGCGACCCGGGGTCGCAGCTAAGCCCCCGAGTGGGAGGATTGCTCTCCACTCGGAATAGGTTTTGTAACTTAGGCGAATCGGGTTTGCGACTAAGCCCTTTGAAACTTAGGCGAATCGGGTTCGCGGTTAAGCCCCCAAGTGGGAGGATTTGTCTCCACTCGGAGTAGTTTTATAACTTAGGCGAGTACGGGGTCGCTGCTAAGCCCCCGAGTGGGAGGATTGCTCTCCACTCAGAGTAGTTTTGTAACATAGGTGAGTACAGGGTCGCACCTAAGCCCCCGAGTGGGAGGATTGCTCTCCACTCGGAGTAGTTTTGTAACTTAGGCGAGTATGGGGTCGCAGCTAAGCCCCCGAGTGGGAGTATTGCTCCCCGGTCGCAGTAGTTTTGTACCCTAGGCGAGTACGGGGTCGCAGTTAAGCCCCCGAGTGGGAGGGTTTCCCTTGACTCGGAGTAGTTTTGTAACTTAGGCGAGTATGGGGTCGCAGCTAAGACCACGAGTGGGATGATTGCTCCCCACTCGGAGTAGTTTTGTTACTATGGCGAGTATGGGGTCGCAGCTAAGCCCCTGAGTGGGAGGATTGCTCCCCACTCAGAGCAGTTTTGTAACTTAGGCGACTACGGGGTCGCAGCTAAGCCCCCGAGTAGGAGGATTGATCTCCACTCGGAGTAGTTTCGTAAATTAGGTGAGTATGGGGTCGCAGCTAAGCCCCCGAGTGGGAGTATTGCTCCCCGGTCACAGTAGTTTTGTAACCTAGGCGAGTACGGGGTCACAGTTAAGCCCCCGAGTGGGAGGCTTGATTTCGACTCGGAGTATTTTTGTAACTTAGGCGAGTATGGGGTCGCAGCTAAGACCACGAGTGGGATGACTGCTCCCCACTCGGAGTAGTTTTGTTACTAAGGCGAGTATGGGGTCGCAGCTAAGCCCTTGAGTGGGAGGATTGCTCCCCACTCAGAGTAGTTTTGTAACTTACGCGACTACGGGGTCGCAGCTAAGCCCCCGTGTGGGAGGATTGCTCTCCACTCAGAGTAGTTTTGTAACTTAGGCGAGTACAGGGTCGCAGCTAAGCCCCCGAGTGGGAGGATTGCTCTCCACTCGGAATAGCTTTTGTAACTTAGGCGAATCGGGTTTGTGACTAAGCCCTTTGAAACTTAGGCGAATCGGGTTCCTGGCTAAGGCCCCGACTGGTAGGACTGCTCTCCACTCGGAGTAGTTTTGTATGTTAGGCGAGTGTACGGGGTCGTAGCTAAGGCCCCGAGTGTGAGGATTGCTCCCCACTCGGAGTAGTTTTGTAACTTAGGCGAGTACGGGGTCGCAGCGAAGCCCCCGAGTGGGAGGATTGCTCCCCACTCAGAGTAGTTTTGTAAGTTAGGCGACCCGGGGTCGCAGCTAAGCCCCCGAGTGAGAGGATTGCTCTCCACTTGGAATAGCTTTTGTAACTTAGACGAATCGGGTTTGCGACTAAGCCCATTGAAACTTAGGTGAATCGGGTTCGCAGTTAAGCCCCCGAGTGGGAGGATTTCTCTCCACTCGGAGTAGTTTTGTAACTTAGGCGAGCACGGGGTCGCAGCTAAGCCCCCGAGTGGGAGGATTGCTCTCCACTCAGAGTAGTTTGTAACTTAGGCGAATACAGGGTCGCACCTAAGCCCCCGAGTGGGAGGATTGCTCTCCACTCGGAATAGCTTTTGTAACTTAGGCGAATCGGGTTTGCGACTAAGCCCTTTGAAACTTAGGGGAATCGGGTTCGCGGCTAAGCCCACGAGTGGGAGGACTGCTCTCCACTCGGAGTAGTTTTGTATGTTAGGCGAGTGTACGGGGTCGCAACTAAGCTCCCGAGTGTGAGGATTGCTCCCCACTCGGAGTAGTTTTGTAACTTAGGCGAGTACGTGGTCGCAGCGAAGCCCCCGAGGGGGAGGATTGCTCCCCACTCAGAGTAGTTTTGTAACTTAGGCGACCCGGGGTAGCAGCTAAGCCCCCGAGTGGGAGGATTGCTCTCCACTCGGAATAGCTTTTGTAACTTAGGCGAATCGGGTTTGCGACTAAGCGCTTTGAAACTTAGGGGAATCGGGTTCGCGGCTAAGTCCCCGAGTGGGAGGACTGCTCTCCACTTGGAGTGGTTTTGTATGTTAGGCGAGTGTACGGGGTCGCAACTAAGCCCCCGAGTGTGAGGATTGCTCCCCACTCGGAGTAGTTTTGTAACTTAGGTGAGTACATGGTCGCAGCGAAGCCCCCAAGGGGGAGGATTGCTCCCCACTCAGAGTAGTTTTGTAACTTAGGTGACCCGGGGTCGCAGCTAAGCCCCCGAGTGGGAGGATTGCTCTCCACTCGGAATAGCTTTTGTAATTTAGGCGAATCGGGTTTGCGACTAAGCCCTTTGAAACTTAGGCGAATCGGGTTCGCGGTTAAGCCCCCAAGTGGGAGGATTTCTCTCCACTCGGAGTAGTTTTGTAACTTAGGCAAGTACGGGGTCGCAGCTAAGCCCCCGAGTGGGAGGATTGCTCTCCACTCAGAGTAGTTTTGTAACATAGGCGAGTACAGGGTCGCACCTAAGCCCCTGAGTGGGAGGATTGCTCTCCACTCGGAGTAGTTTTGTAACTTAGGCGAGTACGGGGTCGCATCTAAGCCCCCGAGTGGGAGTATTGCTCCCCGGTCGCAGTAGTTTTGTACCCTAGGCGAGTACGGGGTCGCAGTTAAGCCCCCGAGTGGGAGGGTTTCTCTTGACTCGGGGTAGTTTTGTAACTTAGGCGAGTATGGGGTCGTAGCTAAGACCACGAGTGGGATGATTGCTCCCCAGTCGGAGTAGTTTTGTTACTAAGGCGAGTATGGGGTCGCAGCTAAGCCCCTGAGTGGGAGGATTGCTCCCCACTCAGAGTAGTTTTGTAACTTAGGCGACTACGGGGTCGCAGCTAAGCCCCCGAGTAGGAGGATTGATCTCCACTCGGAGTAGTTTCGTAATTTAGGCGAGTATGGGGTCGCAGCTAAGCCCCCGAGTGGGAGTATTGCTCCCCGGTCACAGTAGTTTTGTAACCTAGGCGAGTACGGGGTCACAGTTAAGCCCCCGAGTGGGAGGCTTGCTCTCGACTCGGAGTATTTTTGTAACTTAGGCGAGTATGGGGTCGCAGCTAAGACCACGAATGGGATGATTGCTCCCCCACTCGGAGTAATTTTATTACTAAGGCGATACGGGGTCGCAGCTAAGCCCCCGAGTGGGAGGATTGCTCCCCACTCAGAGTAGTTTGGTAACTTAGGCGAGTACGGGGTCGCAGCTAAGCCCCCGAGTGGGAGGATTGCTCTCCACTCGGAGTAGTTTTGTTACTAAGGCGATACGGGGTCGCAGCTAAGACCCCGAGGGGGAGGATTGCTCCCCTCTCGGAGTAGTTTTGTTACTAAGGCGATACGGGGTCGCAGCTAAGCCCCCGAGTGGGAGGATTGCTCCCCACTCAAAGTAGTTTTGTAACTTAGGCGAGTACAGGGTCGCAGCTAAGCCCCCGAGTGGGAGGATTGCTCTCCACTCGAAATAGCTTTTGTAACTTAGGCAAATCGGGTTTGCGACTAAGCCCTTTGAAACTTAGGTGAATCGGGTTCGCGGCTAAGCCCCCGAGTGGGAGGACTGCTCTCCACTCGGAGTAGTTTTGTAACTTAGGCGAGTACGAGGTGGCAGGTAAGCCCCCGAGTGTGAGGATTGCTCCACACTCGGGGTAGTTTTGTAACTTAGGCGAGTACGGGGTCGCAGCGAAGCCCCCGAGTGGGAGGATTGATCCCCACTCAGAGTAGTTTTCTAAGTTTGGCGACCCGGGGTCGCAGCTAAGCCCCCGAGTGAGAGGATTGCTCTCCACTCAGAATAGCTTTTGTAACTTAGGTGAATCGGGTTTGCGACTAAGCCCTTTGAAAGTTGGGCAAATCGGGTTCGCAGTTAAGCCCCCGAGTGGGAGGATTTCTCTCCACTCGGAGTAGTTTTGTAACTTAGGCGAGTACGGGGTCGCAGCTAAGCCCCCGAGTGGGAGGATTGCTCTCCACTCGGAGTAGTTTAATAACTTAGGCGAGTACGGGGTCACAGGTAAGCCCCCGAGTGGGAGTATGGCTCTCCACTCGGAGTAGTTTTGTAACTCAGGCGAGTACGGGGTTGCAGCTAAGTCGCCGAGTGGGAGGATTGCTCTCTACTCGAAGAAGTTTTGTAACTTAGGCGAGTACGGGTTCGCAGCTAAGCACCCGAGTGGGAGGATTGCTCTCCACTCAGAGTAGTGTTATAAATTAGGCGAGTACGGGGTCGCTGGTAAGCCCCCCGAGCGGGAGTATTGCTCTCCACTCGGAGTAGTTTCGTAACTTTGGCGAGTACGGGGTCGCAGCTAGGGCCCCGAGTTGGAGGATTGCTCTCCACTCAGAGTAGTTTTGTAACTTAGGTGTGTACGGGGTCGCAGCTAAGCCCCCGAGTGGGGGTATTGCTCCCCGCTCGCAGTAGTTTTGTAACCTAGGCAAGTACGGGGTCGCTGTTAAGCCCCCGAGTGGGAGGGTTGCTCTTGACTCGGAGTAGTTTTGTAACTTAGGCAAGTATGGGGGCACAGCTAAGACCACTAGTGGGATGATTGCTCCCCACTCGGAGTAGTTTTGTTACTAAGGCGAGTACGGGGTCGCAGCTAAGCCCCTGAGTGGGAGGGTTGCTCCCCACTCAGAGTAGTTTTGTAACTTCGGCGAGTACGGGGTTGCAGCTAAGCCCCCGAGTGGGAGGATTGCTCTCCACTCAGAGTAGTTTTGTAACTTAGGCGAGTTCAGGGTCGCAACTAAGCCCCCGAGTGGGAGGATTGCTCTCCACTCGGAATAGCTTTTGTAACTTAGGCGAATCAGGTTTGCGACTAAGCCCTTTTAAACTTAGGCGAATTGGGTTCGCAGCTAAGCCCTCGAGTGGGAGGACTGCTCTCCACTCGGAATAGCTTTTGTAACTTAGGCGAATCGGGTTTGCAACTAATCCCTTTGAAACATAGGCGAATCGGGTTCGCGGTTAAGCCCCCGAGTGGGAGGATTGCTCTCCACTCGTAGTAGTTTTATAACTTAGGCGAGTACGGGGTCGCAGGTAAGCCCCCGAGTGGGAGTATTGCTCTCCACTTGGATTAGTTTTGTAACTTAGGCGAGTACGGGGTCGCAGCTAAGCCCTCGAGTGGGAGGATTGCTCTACACTCGGAGTAGTTTTATAACTGAGGCGACTATGGGGTAGCAGGTAAGCCCCCGAGTGGGAGTATTGCTCTCCACTCGGAGAAGTTTTGTAACTTAGGCGAGTACGGGGTCACAGCTAAGCACCCGAGTCGGAGGATTGCTCTCCACTCGGAGCAGTGTTATAACTTAGGAGAGTACAGGGTCGCTGGTAAGCACCCGAGTGGGAGTATTGCTCTCCACTTGGAGTAGTTTTGTAACTTAGGCGAGTACGGGGTCGCAGCTAAGCCCCCGAGTAGAAGGATTGCTCTCCACTCGGAGTAGTTTTGTAACTTAGGCGAGTACGGGGTCGATGCTAAGCCCCCGAGTGGGAGTATTACTCCCCGCTCGGAGTAGTTTTGTAACCTAGGCAAGTACGGGGTCGCAGTTAAGCCCCCGAGTGGGAGGGTTGCTCTCGACTCGAAGTAGTTTTGTAACTTCGGCGAGTACAGGGTCGCAGCTAAGACCACGAGTGGGAGGATTGCTCCCCACTCGGAGTAGTTTTGCTACTATGGCGAGTACGGGGTCGCAGCTAAGCCCCCGAGTGTGAGGATTGCTCCCCACTCGGAGTAGTTTTGTGACTTGGGCGAGTACGGGGCGCAGCAAAGCCCCGAGTGGGAGGATTGCTCACCACTTAGAGTATTTTTCTACTTAGGCGAGTACAGGGTCGCAGCTAAGCCCCAGAGTGGGAGGATTGCTCTCCACTCGGAATAACTTTTGTAACTTAGGTGAATCGGGTTTGCGACTAAGCCCTTTGAAACTTCGGCGAATCGGGTTCGCGGCTAAGCCCCCGAGTGGGAGGACTGCTCTCCACTCATAGTAGTTTTGTATGTTAGGCGAATGTACGGGGGCGTAGCTAAGCCCCCGAGTGGGAGGATTGCTCCCCACTCGGAGTAGTTTTGTAACTTAGGCCAGTACGGGGTCGCAGCGAAGCCCTCGAGTTGGAGGATTGCTCCCCACTCAGAATAGTTTAACTTAGGCGACTCGAGGTCGCAGCTAAGCCCCCGAGTGGGAGAATTGCTCTCCACTTAATAGCTTTTGTAACTTAGGCGAATCGGGTTCGCGGTTAAGCCTCAGAGTGGGAGGATTGCTCTCCACTCAGAGTAGTTTTGTAACTTAGGCGAGTGCGGGGTCGCAGCTAAGCCCCCAAGTGGGAGGATTGCTCCCCACTCAGAGTAGTTTTGTAACTTAGGCGAGTACGGGGTCGCAACTAAGCCCCCGAGTGGGAGTATTGCTCTCCACTCGCAGTACTTTTGTAACTTAGGCGAGTACGGGGTCGCAGCGAAGCCCCCGAGTGGGAGGATTGCTCCCCGCTCACAGTAGTTTTGTAACCTAGGCAAGTACGGGGTCGTAGTGAAGCCCTCGAGTGGGAGGGTTGTGCTCAACTCGGAGTAGTTTTGTAACTTAGGGGAGTACGGGGTCGCAGCCAAGACCATGAGTGGGAGGATTGCTCCCCACTCGGAGTAGTTTTGTTACTAAGGTGAGTACGGGGTCGCAGCTAAGCCCCCGAGTGGGAGTATTGCTCCTTACTTAGAGTAGTTTTGTAACTTAGGCGAGTACAGGGTCACAGCAAAGCCCCCGAGTTGGAGAATTGCTCTCCACTCAGAGTAGTTTTGTTACCTAGGCGAGTACAGGGTCGCAGCTAAGCCCCCGAGTGGGAGGATTGCTCTCCACTCGGAATAGCTTTTGTAACTTAGGCGAATCGGGTTTGCGACTAAGCCCTTTGAAACTTAGGCGAATCGGGTTTGCGGCTAAGCCCCCGAGTGGGAGGACTGCTCTCCACTCATAGTAGTTTTGTATGTTAGGCGAGTGTACAGGGTCGCAGCTAAGCCCCCGAGTGGGAGGATTGCTCCCCACTCGGCGTAGTTTTGTAACTTAGGCGAGTACGGGATCGCAGCAAAGCCCCCGAGTGGGAGGATTGCTCCCCACTCAGAGTAGTTTTGTAACTTAGGTGACTCAGGGTCGCAGCTAAGCCCCCGAGTGGGAGGATTGCTCTCCACTCAGAGTAGTTTTGTAACTTAGGCGAGTACAGGGTCGCAGCTAAGCGCCTGAGTGGGAGGATTGCTCTCCACTTGGAGTAGTTTTGTAACTTAGGCGAGTACGGGGTCGCAGCTAAGCCACCGTGTAGGAGGATTGCTCTCCACTCGGAGTAGTTTTGTATCTTAGGCGAGTACGGGGTCGCAGCTAAGCACCCGAGTGGGAGGATTGCTCTCCACTCGGAGTAGTGTTATAACTTAGGCGAGTACGGGGTCACATCTAAGCACCCGAGTGGGAGGATTGCTCTCCACTCGGAGTAGTGTTATAACTTAGGCGAGTACGGGGTCGCTGGTAAGCCCCCGAGTGGGAGTATTGCTCTCCACTTGGAGTAGTTTTGTAACTTAGGCGAGTACGGGGTCATAGCTAAGCCCCCGAGTAGGAGGATTGCTCTCCACTCAGAGTAGTTTTGTAACTTAGGCGAGTACGGGGTCGCAGGTAAGCTCCCGAGTGGGAGTATTGCTCCCCGCTCGCAGTAGTTTTGTAACCTAGGCAAGTACGGGGTCGCAGTTAAGCCCCCGAGTGGGAGGGCTGCTCTCGACTCGGAGTAGTTTTGTAACTTAAGCGAGTACAGGGTCACAGCTAAGACCACGAGTGGGAGGATTGCTCCCCACTCGGAGTAATTTTGTTACTAAGGCGAGTACGGGGTCGCAGCTAAGCCCCCGAGTGTGAGGATTACTCCCCACTCAGAGTAGTTTTGTAACTTAGGCGAGTACGGGGTCGCAGCGAAGCCCCTGAGTGGGAGGATTGCTCACCACTTAGAGTAGTTTTGTAACTTAGGCGAGTACAGGGTCGCGGCTAAGCCCTAGAGTGGGAGGATTGCTCTCCACTCGGAATAACTTTTGTAACTTAGGTGAATCGGGTTTGCGACTAATCCCTTTGAAACTTAGGCGAATCGGGTCCGTGGCTAAGCCCCCGAGTGGGAGGACTGCTCTCCACTCATAGTAGTTTTGTATGTTAGGCGAGTGTACGGGGGCGTAGCTAAGCCCCCAAGTGGGAGGATTGCTCCCCACTCGGAGTAGTTTTCTAACTTAGGCGAGTACGGGGTCGCAGCGAAGCCCTCGAGTTGGAGGATTGCTCCCCACTCAGAATAGTTTAACTTAGGCGACTCGGGGTCGCAGCTAAGCCCCCGAGTGGGAGGATTGCTCTCCACTTAATAGCTTTTGTAACTTAGGCGAATCGGGTTCGGGTTAAGCCCCCGAGTAGGAGGATTTCTCTCCACTCGGAGTAGTTTTGTAACTTAGGCAAGTACGGGGTCACAGCTAAGCCCACGAGTGGGAGGATTGCTCTACACTCGGAGTAATTTTATAACTTAGGTGAGTACGGGGTCGCAGGTAAGCCCCCGAGTGGGAGTATTGTTCTCCACTCGGAGTAGTTTTGTAACTTAGGCGAGTATGGGGTCGCAGCTAAGCCATCGAGTAGGAGGATTGCTCTCCACTCGGAGTAGTTTTCTAACTTAGGTGAGTACGGGGTCGCAGCTAAGCCGCGGAGTGGGAGGATTGCTCTCCACTCGGAGTAGTTTTGTTACTTAGGCGAGTTCAGGGTCGCAGCTAAGCCCCCGAGTGGGAGAATTGCTCTCCACTTAATAGCTTTTGTAACTTAGGCGAATCGGGTTCGCGGTTAAGCCTCTGAGTGGGAGGATTGCTCTCCACTCAGAGTAGTTTTGTAACTTAGGCGAGTGCGGGGTCGCAGCTAAGCCCCCAAGTGGGAGGATTGCTCCCCACTCAGAGTAGTTTTGTAACTTAGGCGAGTACGGGGTCGCAACTAAGCCCCCGAGTGGGAGTATTGCTCTCCACTCGCAGTAGTTTTGTAACTTAGGCGAGTACGGGGTCATAGCTAAGCCCCCGAGTAGGAGGATTGCTCTCCACTCAGAGTAGTTTTGTAACTTAGGCGAGTACGGGGTCGCAGCGAAGCCCCCGAGTGGGAGGATTGCTCCCCGCTCACAGTAGTTTTGTAACCTAGGCAAGTACGGGGTCGTAGTGAAGCCCTCGAGTGGGAGGGTTGCGCTCAACTCGGAGTAGTTTTGTAACTTAGGGGAGTACGGGGTCGCAGCCAAGACCACGAGTGGGAGGATTGCTCCCCACTCGGAGTAGTTTTGTTACTAAGGTGAGTACGGGGTCGCAGCTAAGCCCCCGAGTGGGAGTATTGCTCCTTACTTAGAGTAGTTTTGTAACTTAGGCGAGTACAGGGTCGCAGCAAAGCCCCCGAGTTGGAGAATTGCTCTCCACTCAGAGTAGTTTTGTTACCTAGGCGAGTACAGGGTCGCAGCTAAGCCCCCGAGTGGGAGGATTGCTCTCCACTCGGAATAGCTTTTGTAACTTAGGCGAATCGGGTTTGCGACTAAGCCCTTTGAAACTTAGGCGAATCGGGTTTGCGGCTAAGCCCCCGAGTGGGAGGACTGCTCTCCACTCATAGTAGTTTTGTATGTTAGGCGAGTGTACAGGGTCGTAGCTAAGCCCCCGAGTGGGAGGATTGCTCCCCACTAGGCGTAGTTTTGTAACTTAGGCGAGTACGGGATCGCAGCAATGCCCCCGAGTGGGAGGATTGCTCCCCACTCAGAGTAGTTTTGTAACTTAGGCAACTCAGGGTCGCAGCTAAGCCCCCGAGTGGGAGGATTGCTCTCCACTCAGAGTAGTTTTGTAACTTAGGCGAGTACAGGGTCGCAGCTAAGCCCCTGAGTGGGAGGATTGCTCTCCACTTGGAGTAGTTTTGTAACTTAGGCGAGTACGGGGTCGCAGCTAAGCCACCGTGTAGGAGGATTGCTCTCCACTCGGAGTAGTTTCGTATCTTAGGCGAGTACGGGGTCGCAGCTAAGCACCCGAGTGGGAGAATTGCTCTCCACTCGGAGTAGTGTTATAACTTAGGCGAGTACGGGGTCACATCTAAGCACCCGAGTGGGAGGATTGCTCTCCACTTGGAGTAGTGTTATAACTTAGGCGAGTACGGGGTCGCTGGTAAGCCCCCGAGTGGGAGTATTGCTCTCCACTCGGAGTAGTTTTGTAACTTAGGCGAGTACGGGGTCATAGCTAAGCCCCCGAGTAGGAGGATTGCTCTCCACTCAGAGTAGTTTTGTAACTTAGGCGAGTACGGGGTCGCAGCTAAGCTCCCGAGTGGGAGTATTGCTCCCCGCTCGCAGTAGTTTTGTAACCTAGGCAAGTACGGGGTCGCAGTTAAGCCCCCGAGTGGGAGGGTTGCTCTCGACTCGGAGTAGTTTTGTAACTTAAGCGAGTACAGGGTCACAGCTAAGACCACGAGTGGGAGGATTGCTCCCCACTCGGAGTAATTTTGTTACTAAGGCGAGTACGGGGTCGCAGCTAAGCCCCCGAGTGTGAGGATTACTCCCCACTCGGAGTAGTTTTGTAACTTAGGCGAGTACGGGGTCGCAGCGAAGCCCCCGAGTGGGAGGATTGCTCACCACTTAGAGTAGTTTTGTAACTTAGGCGAGTACAGGGTCGCGGCTAAGCCCTAGAGTGGGAGGATTGCTCTCCACTCGGAATAACTTTTGTAACTTAGGTGAATCGGGTTTGCGACTAATCCCTTTGAAACTTAGGCGAATCGGGTCCGTGGCTAAGCCCCCGAGTGGGAGGACTGCTCTCCACTCATAGTAGTTTTGTATGTTAGGCGAGTGTACGGGGGCGTAGCTAAGCCCCCAAGTGGGAGGATTGCTCCCCACTCGGAGTAGTTTTCTAACTTAGGCGAGTACGGGGTCGCAGCGAAGCCCTCGAGTTGGAGGATTGCTCCCCACTCAGAATAGTTTAACTTAGGCGACTCGGGGTCGCAGCTAAGCCCCCGAGTGGGAGGATTGCTCTCCACTTAATAGCTTTTGTAACTTAGGCGAATCGGGTTCGGGTTAAGCCCCCGAGTAGGAGGATTTCTCTCCACTCGGAGTAGTTTTGTAACTTAGGCAAGTACGGGGTCACAGCTAAGCCCACGAGTGGGAGGATTGCTCTACACTCGGAGTAATTTTATAACTTAGGTGAGTACGGGGTCGCAGGTAAGCCCCCGAGTGGGAGTATTGTTCTCCACTCGGAGTAGTTTTGTAACTTAGGCGAGTATGGGGTCGCAGCTAAGCCATCGAGTAGGAGGATTGCTCTCCACTCGGAGTAGTTTTCTAACTTAGGTGAGTACGGGGTCGCAGCTAAGCCGCGGAGTGGGAGGATTGCTCTCCACTCGGAGTAGTTTTCTTACTTAGGCGAGTTCAGGGTCGCAGCTAAGCCCCCGAGTGGGAGAATTGCTCTCCACTTAATAGCTTTTGTAACTTAGGCGAATCGGGTTCGCGGTTAAGCCTCTGAGTGGGAGGATTGCTCTCCACTCAGAGTAGTTTTGTAACTTAGGCGAGTGCGGGGTCGCAGCTAAGCCCCCAAGTGGGAGGATTGCTCCCCACTCAGAGTAGTTTTGTAACTTAGGCGAGTACGGGGTCGCAACTAAGCCCCCGAGTGGGAGTATTGCTCTCCACTCGCAGTAGTTTTGTAACTTAGGCGAGTACGGGGTCATAGCTAAGCCCCCGAGTAGGAGGATTGCTCTCCACTCAGAGCAGTTTTGTAACTTAGGCGAGTACGGGGTCGCAGCGAAGCCCCCGAGTGGGAGGATTGCTCCCCGCTCACAGTAGTTTTGTAACCTAGGCAAGTACGGGGTCGTAGTGAAGCCCTCGAGTGGGAGGGTTGCGCTCAACTCGGAGTAGTTTTGTAACTTAGGGGAGTACGGGGTCGCAGCCAAGACCACGAGTGGGAGGATTGCTCCCCACTCGGAGTAGTTTTGTTACTAAGGTGAGTACGGGGTCGCAGCTAAGCCCCCGAGTGGGAGTATTGCTCCTTACTTAGAGTAGTTTTGTAACTTAGGCGAGTACAGGGTCGCAGCAAAGCCCCCGAGTTGGAGAATTGCTCTCCACTCAGAGTAGTTTTGTTACCTAGGCGAGTACAGGGTCGCAGCTAAGCCCCCGAGTGGGAGGATTGCTCTCCACTCGGAATAGCTTTTGTAACTTAGGCGAATCGGGTTTGCGACTAAGCCCTTTGAAACTTAGGCGAATCGGGTTTGCGGCTAAGCCCCCGAGTGGGAGGACTGCTCTCCACTCATAGTAGTTTTGTATGTTAGGAGAGTGTACAGGGTCGTAGCTAAGCCCCCGAGTGGGAGGATTGCTCCCCACTAGGCGTAGTTTTGTAACTTAGGCGAGTACGGGATCGCAGCAATGCCCCCGAGTGGGAGGATTGCTCCCCACTCAGAGTAGTTTTGTAACTTAGGCAACTCAGGGTCGCAGCTAAGCCCCCGAGTGGGAGGATTGCTCTCCACTCAGAGTAGTTTTGTAACTTAGGCGAGTACAGGGTCGCAGCTAAGCCCCTGAGTGGGAGGATTGCTCTCCACTTGGAGTAGTTTTGTAACTTAGGCGAGTACGGGGTCGCAGCTAAGCCACCGTGTAGGAGGATTGCTCTCCACTCGGAGTAGTTTTGTATCTTAGGCGAGTACGGGGTCGCAGCTAAGCACCCGAGTGGGAGAATTGCTCTCCACTCGGAGTAGTGTTATAACTTAGGCGAGTACGGGGTCACATCTAAGCACCCGAGTGGGAGGATTGCTCTCCACTTGGAGTAGTGTTATAACTTAGGCGAGTACGGGGTCGCTGGTAAGCCCCCGAGTGGGAGTATTGCTCTCCACTCGGAGTAGTTTTGTAACTTAGGCGAGTACGGGGTCATAGCTAAGCCCCCGAGTAGGAGGATTGCTCTCCACTCAGAGTAGTTTTGTAACTTAGGCGAGTACGGGGTCGCAGCTAAGCTCCCGAGTGGGAGTATTGCTCCCCGCTCGCAGTAGTTTTGTAACCTAGGCAAGTACGGGGTCGCAGTTAAGCCCCCGAGTGGGAGGGTTGCTCTCGACTCGGAGTAGTTTTGTAACTTAAGCGAGTACAGGGTCACAGCTAAGACCACGAGTGGGAGGCTTGCTCCCCACTCGGAGTAATTTTGTTACTAAGGCGAGTACGGGGTCGCAGCTAAGCCCCCGAGTGTGAGGATTACTCCCCACTCGGAGTAGTTTTGTAACTTAGGCGAGTACGGGGTCGCAGCGAAGCCCCCGAGTGGGAGGATTGCTCACCACTTAGAGTAGTTTTGTAACTTAGGCGAGTACAGGGTCGCGGCTAAGCCCTAGAGTGGGAGGATTGCTCTCCACTCGGAATAACTTTTGTAACTTAGGTGAATCGGGTTTGCGACTAATCCCTTTGAAACTTAGGCGAATCGGGTCCGTGGCTAAGCCCCCGAGTGGGAGGACTGCTCTCCACTCATAGTAGTTTTGTATGTTAGGCGAGTGTACGGGGGCGTAGCTAAGCCCCCAAGTGGGAGGATTGCTCCCCACTCGGAGTAGTTTTCTAACTTAGGCGAGTACGGGGTCGCAGCGAAGCCCTCGAGTTGGAGGATTGCTCCCCACTCAGAATAGTTTAACTTAGGCGACTCGGGGTCGCAGCTAAGCCCCCGAGTGGGAGGATTGCTCTCCACTTAATAGCTTTTGTAACTTAG
Source organism: Triticum monococcum (assembly GCA_034509565.1). Lineage (NCBI taxonomy): Eukaryota > Viridiplantae > Streptophyta > Magnoliopsida > Poales > Poaceae > Triticum > Triticum monococcum. The sequence goes on along the minus strand of CM067845.1, from coordinate 183,685,118 downwards.
GCGAATCGGGTTCGGGTTAAGCCCCCGAGTAGGAGGATTTCTCTCCACTCGGAGTAGTTTTGTAACTTAGGCAAGTACGGGGTCACAGCTAAGCCCACGAGTGGGAGGATTGCTCTACACTCGGAGTAATTTTATAACTTAGGTGAGTACGGGGTCGCAGGTAAGCCCCCGAGTGGGAGTATTGTTCTCCACTCGGAGTAGTTTTGTAACTTAGGCGAGTATGGGGTCGCAGCTAAGCCATCGAGTAGGAGGATTGCTCTCCACTCGGAGTAGTTTTCTAACTTAGGTGAGTACGGGGTCGCAGCTAAGCCGCGGAGTGGGAGGATTGCTCTCCACTCGGAGTAGTTTTGTTACTTAGGCGAGTTCAGGGTCGCAGCTAAGCCCCCGAGTGGGAGGATTGCTCTCCACTCAGAGTAGTTTTGTAACTTAGGCGAGTACAGGGTCGCAGCTACGCCCCCGAGTGGGAGGATTGCTCTCCACTCAGAGTAGTTTTGTAACTTAGGCGATTACGGGGTCGCAGCTAAGCCACCGAGTAGGAGGATTGCTCTCCACTAGGAGTAGTTTTGTAACTTAGGCAAGTACGGGGTCGCAGCTAAGCACCCGAGTGGGAGGATTGCTCTCCACTCGGAGTAGTTTTGGAACTTAGGCAAGTACGGGGTCGCAGCTAAGCCCCCGAGTGGGAGTATTTCTCCCAGCTCGCAGTAGTTTTGTAACCTAAGCGAGTACGGGGTCGCAGCTAAGACCCCGAGTGGGAGGATTGCTCTCCACTCAGAGTAGTTTTGTTACTAAGGCGAGTACGGGGTCGCAGCTAAGACCCCGAGTGGGAGGATTGCTCCCCACTCGGAGTAGTTTTGTTACTAAGGCGAGTACGGGGTCGCAAGCTAAGCCCCGGAATGGGAGGATTGCTCCCCACTCAGAGTAGTTTTGGAACTTAGGCAAGTACGGGGTCGCAGCTAAGCCCCCGAGTGGGAGTATTTCTCCCAGCTCGCAGTAGTTTTGTAACCTAAGCGAGTACGGGGTCGCAGCTAAGACCCCGAGTGGGAGGATTGCTCTCCACTCAGAGTAGTTTTGTTACTAAGGCGAGTACGGGGTCGCAGCTAAGACCCCGAGTGGGAGGATTGCTACCCACTCGGAGTAGTTTTGTTACTAAGGCGAGTACGGGGTCGCAAGCTAAGCCCCGGAATGGGAGGATTGCTCCCCACTCAGAGTAGTTTTGTAACTTAGGCGAGTACGGGGTCACAACTAAGCCCCCGAGTGGGAGGATTGCTCTCCACTCAGAATAGTTTTGTAACTTAGGCGAGTGCAGGGTCGCAGCTAAGCCCCTGAGTGGGAGGATTGCTCTCCACTTGGAGTAGTTTTGTAACATAGGCGAGTACGGGGTCGCACCTTAGCCCCCGAGTGGGAGGATTGCTCCCCACTCAGAATAGTTTTGTAACTTAGGCGAATACGGGGTCGCAGCTAAGCCCCCGAGTGGGAGGATTGCTATCCACTCAGAGTAGTTTTGTAACTTAGGCGAGTACAGGTTCGCAGCTAAGCCCCTGAGTGGGAGGATTGCTGTCCACTTGGAGTAGTTTTATAACTTAGGCGAGTACGGGGTCGCAGCAAAGCCCCCGAGTGGGAGGATTGCTTTCCAGTCAGAGTAGTTTTGTAACTTAGGCGAGTACGGGGTCTCAGCTAAGCTCCCGAGTGGGAGGATTGCTCCCCACTCGGAGTAGTTTTGAACTTAGGCGAGTACGGGGTCGCAGCTAAGCCCCCGAGTGGGAGTATTGCTCCCCGCTCACAGTAGTTTTGTAACCTAGGCAAGTACGGGGTCGTAGTTAAACCCCTGAGTGGGAGGGTTGCGCTCAACTCGGAGTAGTTTTGTAACTTAGGCGAGTACGGGGTCGCAGCTAAGACCTCGAGCGGGAGGATTCCTCCCCACTCGGAGTAGTTTTGTTACTAAGGTGAGTACGGGGTCGCAGCTAAGCTCCCGAGTGGGAGGATTGCTCCTTACTTAGAGTAGTTTTGTAACTTAGGTGAGTACAGGGTCGCAGCTAAGCCCCCGAGTGGGAGGATTGCTCTCCACTCAGAGTAGTTTTGTAACTTAGGCGAGTACAGGGTCGCAGCTAAGCCCCCGAGTGGGAGGATTGCTCTCCACTCGGAATAGCTTTTGTACCTTAGGTGAATCGGGTTTGCGACTAACCCCTTTGAAACTTAGGCGAATCGGGTTCGGGGCTAAGCCCCCGAGTGTTAGGACTGCTCTCCACTCATAGTAGTTTTGTATGTTAGGCGAGTGTACGGGGTCGCAGCTAAGCCCCCGAGTGGGAGGATTGCTCCCCACTCGGCGTAGTTTTGTAACTTAGGCGAGTACAGCGTCACAGCGAAGCCCCCGAGTGGGAGGATTGTTCCCCACTCAGAGTAGTTTTGTGACTTAGGCGACTCAGGGTCGTAGCTTTGCCCCCGAGTGGGAGGATTGCTCTCCACTTAATAACTTTTGTAACTTAGGCGAATCGGGTTCGCGGTTAATCCCCCTAGTAGGAGTACGGGGTCGCAGCTAAGCCCTCGAGTGGGAGGATTGCTCTACACTCGGAGTAATTTTATAACTAAGGCGAGTATGGCGTCGCAGGTAAGCCCCCGAGTGGGAGTATTGCTCTCCACTCGGAGTAGTTTTGTAACTTAGGCGAGTATGTGGTCACAGCTAAGCCATCGAGTAGGAGGATTGCTCTCCACTCAGAGTAGTTTTCTAAATTAGGCGAGTACGGGGTCGCAGCTAAGCCGCTGAATGGGAGGATTGCTCTCCACTCGGAGTAGTTTTGTTACTTAGGCGAGTTCGGTGTCGCAGCTATGCCCCCGAGTGGGAGGATTGCTCCCCACTCGGAGTAGTTTTGTAACTTAGGCGAGTACGGGGTCGCAGCAAAGCCCTCGAGTGGGAGGATTGCTCCCCACTCAGAGTAGTTTAACTTAGCTGACTCGGGGACGCAGCTAAGCCCCTGAGTGGGAGGATTGCTCTCCACTTAATAGCTTTTGTAACTTAGGCGAATCGGGTTCGGTTAAGCCCCGAGTAGGAGTATTTCTCTCCACTCGGAGTAGTTTTGTAACTTAGGCGAGCACGGGGTCACAGCTAAGCCCCCGAGTGGGAGGATTGCTCTACACTTGGAGTAATTTTATAACTTATGTGAGTACGGGGTCGCAGGTAAGCCCCTGAGTGGGAGTATTGCTCTCCACTCGGAGTAGTTTTGTAACTGAGGTGAGTATGGGGACGAAGCTAAGCCATCGAGTAGGAGGATTGCTCTCCACTCGGAGTAGTTTTCTAACTTAGGCGAGTATGGGGTCGCAGCTAAGCCCCCGAGTGGGAGGATTGCTCTCCACTCGGAGTAGTTTTGTAACATAGGCGAGTACAGGGTCGCAGCTAAGCCCCTGAGTGGGAGGATTGCTCTCCAATTGGAGTAGTTTTGTAACTTAGGCGAGTACGGGGTCGCAGCTAAGCCACCAAGTAGGAGGATTGCTCTCCACTCGGAGTAGTTTTGTAACTTAGGCGAGTACGGGGTCGCAGCTAAGCACCCGAGTGGGAGGATTGCTCTCCACTCGGAGTAGTTTTGGAACTTAGGCAAGTACGGGGTCGCAGCTAAGCCCCCGAGTGGGAGTATTGCTCCCGCTCGCAGTAGTTTTGTAACCTAGGCGAGTACGGGGTCGCAGCTAAGCCCCCGAGTGGGAGGGTTGCTCTCTACTAGGAGTAGTTTTGTATGTTAGGCGAGTACGGGGTCACAGCTAAGACCCCGAGTGGGAGGATTGGTCCCCACTCGGAGGAGTTTTGTTACTAAGGCGAGTACGGGGTCGAAAGCTAAGCCCCCAAATTGGAGGATTGCTCCCCACTCAGAGTAGTTTTGTAACTTCGGCGAGTACGGGGTCGCAACTAAGCCCCCGAGTGGGAGGATTGCTCTTCACTCAGAGTAGTTTTGTAAATTAGGCAAGTACAGGGTCGCAGCTAAGCCCTTGAGTGGGAGGATTGCTCTCCACTTGGAGTAGTTTTGTAACTTAGGCGAGTACGGGGTCGCAGCTAAGCCACCGAGTAGGAGGACTGCTCTCCACTCAGAGTAGTTTTGTAACTTAGGCGAGTACAGGGTCGCAGCTAAGCACCCGAGTGGGAGGATTGCTCTCCACTCGGAGTAGTGTCATAACTTAGGCGAGTACGGGGTCACATCTAAGCACCCGAGTGGGAGGATTGCTCTCGACTCGGAGTAGTGTTATAACTTAGGCGAGTACGGGGTCGCTGGTAAGCCCCCGAGTGGGAGTATTGCTCTCCACTCGGAGTAGTTTTGTAACTTAGGCGAGTACGGGGTCATAGCTAAGCCCCCGAGTAGGAGGATTTCTCTCCACTCAGAGTAGTTTTGTAACTTAGGCGAGTACGGGGTCACAGCTAAGCCCCCGAGTGGGAGTATTGCTCCCCGCTCGCAGTAGTTTTGTAACCTAGGCAAGTACGGGGTCGCAGTTAAGCCCCCGATTGGGAGGGTTGCGCTCAACTCGGAGTAGTTTTGTAACTTAGGTGAGTACAGGGTCGCAGCTAAGACCACGAGTGGGAGGATTGCTCCCCACTCAGAGTAGTTGTGTTACTAAGGTGAGTACGGGGTCGCAGCTAAGCCCCCGAGTGGAAGGATTTCTCCTTACTTAGAGTAGTTTTGTAACTTAGGCGAGTACAGGGTCGCAGCTAAGCCCCCAAGTGGGAGGATTGCTCTCCACTCGGAATAGCTTTTGTAACTTAGGCGAATCGGGTTTGCGACTAAGCCCTTTGAAACTTAGGCGACTCGGGTTCGCGGCTAAGCCCCCGTGTGGGAGGACTGCTCTCCACTCATAGTAGTTTTGTATGTTAGGCGAGTGTACAGGGTCACAGCTAAGCCCCCGAGTGGGAGGATTGCTCCCCACTCGGCGTAGTTTTGTAACTTAGGCGAGTACGGGGTCGAAGCGAAGCGCCCGAGTGGGAGGATTGCTCCCCACTCAGAGTAGTTTTGTAACTTAGGCGACTCAGGGTCGCAGCTAAGCCCCCAGTGGGAGGATTGCCCTCCACTTAATAACTTTTGTAACTTAGGTGAATCGGGTTCGCGGTTAATCCCCCGAGTAGGAGCATTTCTCTCCACTCGGAGTAGTTTTGTAACTTAGGCGAGTACGGGGTCGCAGCTAAGCCCTTGAGTGGGAGGATTCCTCTACACTCGGAGTAATTTTATAGCTGAGGCGAGTACGGCCTCGTAGGTAAGCCCCCGAGTGGGAGTATTGCTCTCCACTCGGAGTAGTTTTGTAACTTAGGCGAGTATGGGGTCACAACTAAGCCATCGAGTAGGAGGATTCCTCTCCACTCAGAGTAGTTTTCTAACTTAGGCGAGTACGGGGTCGCAGCTAGGCCGCCGAGTGGGAGGATTGCTCTCCACTCGGAGTAGTTTTGTTACTTAGGCGAGTACGGGGTCTCAGCTAAGCGCCCGAGTGGGAGGATTGCTCTCCACTCGGAGTAGTTTTTTAAGTTAGGCTAGTACGGAGTCGCAGCTAAGCCCCCAAGTGAGAGGATTTCTCTCCACTCGGAGAAGATTTGTAACTTAGGCGAGTACGGGGTCGCAGCTAAGCACCCGAGTGGGAGGATTGCTCTCCACTTAGAGTAGTTTTGTAACTTAGGCGAGTACGGGGTCGTAGCTAAGGCCCCGAGTAGGAGGATTGCTCTCCACTCAAAGTAGTTTTGTAAGTTAGGCGAGTACGGGGTCGTAGCTAAGCCCCCGAGTGGGAGTATTGCCCCCCGCTCGCAGTAGTTTTGTAACCTAGGCAAGTGCGGGGTCGCAGTTAAGCCCCCGAGTGGGAGGGTTGCGCTCGACTCGGAGTAGTTTTGTAACTTAGGCGAGTACGGGGTCGCAGCTAAGACCACGAATGGGAGGATTGCTCTCCACTCGGAGTAGTTTTGTTACTAAGGTGAGTACGGGGTCGCAGCTAAGCCCCCGAGTGGGAGGATTGCTCCTTACTCAGAGTAGTTTTGTAACTTAGGCGAGTACAGGGTCGCAGCTAAGTCCCCGAGTGGGAGGATTGCTCTCCACTTAGCGTAGTTTTGTAACTTAGGCGAGTACAGGGTCGCAGCTAAGCCCCCGAGTGGGAGGATTGCTCTCCACTCGGAATAGCTTTTGTAAGTTAGGAGAATCGGGTTTGCGACTAAGCCCTTTGAAACTTAGGCGAATCGGGTTCGCGGCTAAGCCCCCGAGTGGGAGGACTGCTCTGCACTCATAGTAGTTTTGTATGTTAGGCGAGTGTACGGGGTCGCAGCTAAGCCCCCGAGTGGGAGGATTGCTCCCCACTCGGCGTAGTTTTGTAAATTAGGCGAGTACGGGGTCGCAGCGAAGCCCCCAAGTGGGAGGATTGCTCCCCACTCAGAGTAGTTTTGTAACTTAGGCGACTCAGGGTCGCAGCTAAGCCCCCGAGTGGGAGGATTGCTCTCCACTTAATAGCTTTTGTAACTTAGTCGAATCGGTTCGCGGTTAAGCCCCCGAGTAGGAGGATCTCTCTCCACTCGGAGTAGTTTTGTAACTTAGGCGAGTACGGGGTCGCAGCTAAGCCCTCGAGTGGGAGGATTGCTCTACACTCGGAGTAGTTTTATAACTGAGGTGAGTACGGGGTCGCAGGTAAGCCCCCGAGTGGGAGTATTGCTCTCCATTTGGAGTAGTTTTGTAACTTAGGCGAGTATGGGGTCACAGCTAAGCCATCGAGTAGGAGGATTGCTCTCCACTCGGAGTAGTTTTCTAACTTAGGCGAGTACGGGGTCGTAACTAAGCCGTCGAGAGGGAGGATTGCTCTCCACTCGGAGTAGTTTTGTTACTTAGGCGAGTTCGGTGTCGCAGCTATGCCCCGGAGTGTGAGGATTGCTCTCCACTCAGAGTAGTTTTGTAACTTAGGCGAGTACGGGGTCTCAGCTAAGGCACCGAGTGGGAGGATTGCTCTCCACTCGGAGTAGTTTTGTAAGTTAGGCTAGTATGGAGTCGCAGCTAAGCCCCCAAGTGAGAGGATTTCTCTCCACTCGGAGAAGCTTGGCAACTTAGGAGAGTACGGGGTCGCAGCTAAGCACCCGAGTGGGAGGATTGCTCTCCACTCGGAGTAGTTTTGTAACTTAGGCAAGTACGGGGTCGCAGCTAAGCCCCCGAGTGGGAGTATTGCTCCCTGCTCGCAGTAGTTTTGTAACCTAGGCGAGTACGGGGTCGCAGCTAAGCCCCCGAGTGGGAGGGTTGCTCTCTACTAGGAGTAGTTTTGTAACTTAGGCGAGTACGGGGTCGCAGCTAAGACCCCGAGTGGGAGGATTGGTCCCCACTCGGAGGAGTTTTGTTACTAAGGCGAGTACGGGGTCGCAAGCTAAGCCCCCGAATGGGAGGATTGCTCCCCACTCAGAGTAGTTTTGTAATTTTGGCGAGTACGGGGTCGCAACTAAGCCCCCGAGTGGGAGGATTGCTCTCCACTCAGAGTAGTTTTGTAACTTAGGCGAGTACAGGGTCGCAGCTAAGCCCCTGAGTGGGAGGATTGCTCTCCACTTGGAGTAGTTTTGTAACTTAGGCGAGTACGGGGTCGCAGCTAAGCCACCGAGTAGGAGGATTGCTCTCCACTCGGAGTAGTTTTGTAACTTAGGCGAGTACAGGGTCGCAGCGAAGCCCTCAAGTGGGAGGATTGCTCCCCACTCAGAGTAGTTTAACTTAGGCGACTCGGGGTCGCAGCGAAGCCCCCGAGTGGGAGGATTGCTCTCCACTTAATAGCTTTTGTAACTTAGGCGAATCGAGTTCGGGTTAAGCCCCCGAGTAGGAGTATTTCTCTCCACTCGGAGTAGTTTTGTAACTTAGGCGAGTACGGGGTCACATCTAAGCCCCCGAGTGGGAGGATTGCTCTACACTCGGAGTAATTTATAACTTATGTGAGTACGGGGTCGCAGGTAAGCCCCTGAGTGGGAGTATTGCTCTCCACTCGGAGTAGTTTTGTAACTTAGGCGAGTATGGGGTCGCAGCTAAGCCATCAAGTAGGAGGATTGCTCTCCACTCGGAGTAGTTTTCGAACTTAGGCGAGTACGGGGTCGCAGCTAAGCCGCTGAGTGGGAGGATTGCTCTCCACTCAGAGTAGTTTTGTAACATAGGCGAGTACAGGGTCGAAGCTAAGCCCCTGAGTGGGAGGATTGCTCTCCACTTGGAGTAGTTTTGTAACTTAGGCGAGTACGGGGTCACGGCTAAGCCACCGAGTAGGAGGATTGCTCTCCATTCGTAGTAGTTTTGTAACTTAGGCGAGTACGGGGTCGCAGCTAAGCACCCGAGTGGGAGGATTGCTCTCCACTCGGAGTAGTTTTGGGACTTAGGAAAGTATGGGGTCGCAGCTAAGCCCCCGAGTCGGAGTATTGCTCCCGCCGCAGTAGTTTTGTAACCTAGGCGAGTACGGGGTCGCAGCTAAGCCCCCCCGTGGGAGGGTTGCTCTCTACTAGGAGTAGTTTTGTAACTTAGGCGAGTACGGGGTCGCAGCTAAGACCTCGAGTGGGAGGATTGGTCCCCTCTCGGAGGAGTTTTGTTACTAAGGCGAGTACGGGGTCGCATGCTAAGCCCCCGAATGGGAGGATTGCTCTCCACTCGGAGTAGTGTTATAACTTAGGCGAGTACGGGGTCACATCTAAGCACCCGAGTGGGAGGATTGCTCTCCACTCAAAGTAGTTTTGTAACTTAGGCGAGTACGGGGTCACAGTGAAGCCCTCAAGTGGGAGGATTGCTCCCCACTTGGAGTAGTTTTGTAACTTAGGCGAGTACGGGGTCGCAGCTAAGCCCTCGAGTGGGAGGATTGCTCTACACTCGGAGTAGTTTTATAACTGAGGCGAGTACGGGGTCGCAGGTAAGCCCCCGAGTGGGAGTATTGCTCTCCATTTGGAGTAGTTTTGTAACTTAGGCGAGTATGGGGTCACAGCTAAGCCATCGAGTAGGAGGATTGCTCTCCACTCGGAGTAGTTTTCTAACTTAGGCGAGTACGGGGTCGTAACTAAGCCGTCGAGAGGGAGGATTGCTCTCCACTCGGAGTAGTTTTGTTACTTAGGCGAGTTCGGTATCGCAGCTATGCCCCGGAGTGTGAGGATTGCTCTCCACTCAGAGTAGTTTTGTAACTTAGGCGAGTACGGGGTCTCAGCTAAGGCACCGAGTGGGAGGATTGCTCTCCACTCGGAGTAGTTTTGTAAGTTAGGCTAGTATGGAGTCGCAGCTAAGCCCCCAAGTGAGAGGATTTCTCTCCACTCGGAGAAGCTTGGTAACTTAGGAGAGTACGGGGTCGCAGCTAAGCACCCGAGTGGGAGGATTGCTCTCCACTCGGAGTAGTTTTGTAACTTAGGCAAGTACGGGGTCGCAGCTAAGCCCCCGAGTGGGAGTATTGCTCCCTGCTCGCAGTAGTTTTGTAACCTAGGCGAGTACGGGGTCGCAGCTAAGCCCCCGTGTGGGAGGGTTGCTCTCTACTAGGAGTAGTTTTGTAACTTAGGCGAGTACGGGGTCGCAGCTAAGACCCCGAGTGGGAGGATTGGTCCCCACTCGGAGGAGTTTTGTTACTAAGGCGAGTACGGGGTTGCAAGCTAAGCCCCCGAATGGGAGGATTGCTCCCCACTCAGAGTAGTTTTGTAATTTTTGCGAGTACTGGGTCGCAACTAAGCCCCCGAGTGGGAGGATTGCTCTCCACTCAGAGTAGTTTTGTAACTTAGGCGAGTACAGGGTCGCAGCTAAGCCCCTGAGTGGGAGGATTGCTCTCCACTTGGAGTAGTTTTGTAACTTAGGCGAGTACGGGGTCGCAGCTAAGCCACCGAGTAGGAGGATTGCTCTCCACTCGGAGTAGTTTTGTAACTTAGGCGAGTACAGGGTCGTAGCGAAGCCCTCAAGTGGGAGGATTGCTCCCCACTCAGAGTAGTTTAACTTAGGCGACTCGGGGTCGCAGCGAAGCCCCCGAGTGGGAGGATTGCTCTCCACTTAATAGCTTTTGTAACTTAGGCGAATCGAGTTTGGGTTAAGCCCCCGAGTAGGAGTATTTCTCTCCACTCGGAGTAGTTTTGTAACTTAGGCGAGTACGGGGTCACATCTAAGCCCCCGAGTGGGAGGATTGCTCTACACTCGGAGTAATTTATAACTTATGTGAGTACGGGGTCGCAGGTAAGCCCCTGAGTGGGAGTATTGCTCTCCACTCGGAGTAGTTTTGTAACTTAGGCGAGTATGGGGTCGCAGCTAAGCCATCAAGTAGGAGGATTGCTCTCCACTCGGAGTAGTTTTCGAACTTAGGCGAGTACGGGGTCGCAGCTAAGCCGCTGAGTGGGAGGATTGCTCTCCACTCAGAGTAGTTTTGTAACATAGGCGAGTACAGGGTCGAAGCTAAGCCCCTGAGTGGGAGGATTGCTCTCCACTTGGAGTAGTTTTGTAACTTAGGCGAGTACGGGGTCGCGGCTAAGCCACCGAGTAGGAGGATTGCTCTCCATTCGTAGTAGTTTTGTAACTTAGGCGAGTACGGGGTCGCAGCTAAGCACCCGAGTGGGAGGATTGCTCTCCACTCGGAGTAGTTTTGGGACTTAGGCAAGTATGGGGTCGCAGCTAAGCCCCCGAGTGGGAGTATTGCTCCCGCCCGCAGTAGTTTTGTAACCTAGGCGAGTACGGGGTCGCAGCTAAGCCCCCCCCGTGGGAGGGTTGCTCTCTACTAGGAGTAGTTTTGTAACTTAGGCGAGTACGGGGTCGCAGCTAAGACCTCGAGTGGGAGGATTGGTCCCCACTCGGAGGAGTTTTGTTACTAAGGCGAGTACGGGGTCGCATGCTAAGCCCCCGAATGGGAGGATTGCTCTCCACTCGGAGTAGTGTTATAACTTAGGCGAGTACGGGGTCACATCTAAGCACCCGAGTGGGAGGATTGCTCTCCACTCAAAGTAGTTTTGTAACTTAGGCGAGTACGGGGTCACAGTGAAGCCCTCAAGTGGGAGGATTGCTCCCCACTTGGAGTAGTTTTGTAACTTAGGCGAGTACGGGGTCGCAGCTAAGCCACCGAGTAGGAGGATTTCTCTCCACTCGGAGTAGTTTTGTAACTTAGGCGAGTACGGGGTCGCAGCTAAGCACCCGAGTGGGAGGATTGCTCTCCACTTGGAGTAGTGTTAAAACTTAGGCGAGTACGGGGTCACATCTACGCACCCAAGTGGGAGGATTGCTCTCCACTCGGAGTAGTGTTATAACTTAGGCGAGTACGGGGTCGCTGGTAAGCCCCCGAGTGGGAGTATTGCTCTCCACTCGGAGTAGTTTTGTAACTTAGGCGAGTACGGGGTCATAGCTAAGCCCCCGAGTAGGAGGATTGCTCTCCACTCAGAGTAGTTTTGTAACTTAGGCGAGTACGGGGTCGCAGCTAAGCCCCCGAGTGGGAGTATTGCTCCCCGCTCGCAGTAGTTTTGTAACCTAGGCAAGTACGGGGTCACAGCTAAGACCATGAGTGGGAGGATTGCTCCCCATTCGAAGTAGTTTTGTTACTAAGGTGAGTACGGGGTCGCAGCTAAGCCCCCGAGTGGGAGGATTGCTCCTTACTTAGAGTAGTTTTGTAACTTAGGCGAGTACGGGGTCGCAGCTAAGCACCCGAGTGGGAGGATTGCTCTCCACTCGGAGTAGTTTTGGGACTTAGGCAAGTATGGGGTCGCAGCTAAGCCCCCGAGTGGGAGTATTGCTCCCGCCCGCAGTAGTTTTGTAACCTAGGCGAGTACGGGGTCGCAGCTAAGCCCCCCCGTGGGAGGGTTGCTCTCTACTAGGAGTAGTTTTGTAACTTAGGCGAGTACGGGGTCGCAGCTAAGACCTCGAGTGGGAGGATTGGTCCCCACTCGGAGGAGTTTTGTTACTAAGGTGAGTACGGGGTCGCAGCTAAGCCCCCGAGTGGGAGGATTGCTCCTTACTTAGAGTAGTTTTGTTACTAAGGCTAGTACGGGGTCGCAAGCTAAGCCCCCAAATGGGAGGATTGCTCCCCACTCAGAGTAGTTTTGTAACTTAGGCGAGTACGGGGTCGCAACTAAGCCCCCGAGTGGGAGGATTGCTCTCCACTCAAAGTAGTTTTGTAACTTATGCGAGTACAGGGTCGCAGCTAAGCCCCTGAGTTGGAGGATTGCTCTCCACTGGGAGTAGTTTTGTAACTTAGGCGAGTACGGGGTCGCAGCTAAGCCACCGAGTAGGAGGATTGCTCTCCACTCGGAGTAGTTTTGTAACTTAGGCGAGTACGGGGTCGCATAGAAGCCCTCAAGTGGGAGGATTGCTCCCCAGTCAGAGTAGTTTAACTTAGGCGACTCGGGGTCGCAGCTAAGCCCCCGAGTGGGAGGATTGCTCTACACTCGGAGTAATTTTATAAATTATGTGAGTACGGGGTCACAGGTAAGCCCCCGAGTGGGAGTATTGCTCTCCACTTGGAGTAGTTTTGTAACTTAGGCAAGTATGGGGTCGCAGCTAAGCCATCGAGTAGGAGGATTGCTCTCCACTCGGAGTAGTTTTCTAACTTAGGCGAGTACGGGGTCGCAGCTAAGCCGCTGAGTGGGAGGATTGCTCTCCACTCGGAGTAGTTTTGTAACTTAGGCGAGTGCGGGGTCGCAGCTAAGCCCCTGAGTGGGAGGATTGCTCTCCACTTGGTGTACTTTTGTAACTTAGGCGAGTACGGGGTCCCAGCTAAGCCACCGAGTAGGAGGATTGCTCTCCACTCGTAGTAGTTTTTTAACTTAGGCGAGTAGGGGGTCGCAGCTAAGCACCCGAGTGGGAGGATTGCTCTCCACTCGCAGTAGTTTTGGGACTTAGGCAAGTACGGGGTCGCAGCTAAGCCACCGAGTGGGAGTATTGCTCCCGCCCGCAGTAGTTTTGTAACCTAGGTGAGTACGGGGTCGCAGCTAAGCCCCCCCGTGGGAGGGATGCTCTCTACTAGGAGTAGTTTTGTAACTTAGGCGAGTACGGGGTCGCAGCTAAGACCTCGAGTGGGAGGATTGGTCCCCACTCGGAGGAGTTTTGTTACTAAGGCGAGTACGGGGTCGCAAGCTAAGCCCCCGAATGGGAGGATTGCTCTCCACTCGGAGTAGTGTTATAACTTAGGCGAGTACGGGGTCACATCTAAGCACCCGAGTGGGAGGATTGCTCTCCACTCAGAGTAGTTTTGTAACTTAGGCGAGTACAGGGTCGCGGCTAAGCCCTTGAGTGGGAGGATTGCTCTCCACTTGGAGTAGTTTTGTAACTTAGGCGAGTACGGGGTCGCAGCTAAGCCACCGAGTAGGAGGATTTCTCTCCACTCGGAGTAGTTTTGTAACTTAGGCGAGTACGGGGTCGCAGCTAAGCACCCGAGTGGGAGGACTGCTCTCCACTCGGAGTAGTGTTATAACTTAGGCGAGTACGGGGTCGCAGGTAAGCCCCCGAGTGGGGTATTGCTCTCCACTCGGAGTAGTTTTGTAACTTAGGCTAGTAGGGGGTCGCAGCTAAGCCATCGATTAGGAGGATTGCTCTCCACTCGGAGTAGTTTTCTAACTTAGGCGAATACGGGGTCGCAGCTAAGCCGCTGAGTGGGAGGATTGCGCTCAACTCGGAGTAGTTTTGTAACTTAGGCGAGTACGGGGTCGCAGCTAAGCCCCCGAGTGGGAGGATTGCTCTCCACTCAGAGTAGTTTTGTAACTTAGGCGAGTATAGGGTCGCAGCTAAGCCCCTGAGTGGGAGGATTGCTCTCCACCTGGAGTAGTTTTATAACTTAGGCGAGTACGGGGTCGCAGCTAAGCCACCGAGTAGGAGGATTGCTCTCCACTTGGAGTAGTTTTGTAACTTAGGCGAGTACGGGGTCGCAGCTAAGACCCTGAGTGGGAGGATTGGTCCCCACTCGGAGGAGTTTTGTTACTAAGGCGAGTACGGGGTCGCAGCTAAGACCCCGAGTGGGAGGATTGGTCCCCAATCGGAGGAGTTTTGTTACTAAGGCGAGTACGGGGTCGCAGCTAAGCCCCAGAGTGGGAGGATTGCTCCCCACTCAGAGTAGTTTTGTAACTTAGGCGAGTACAGGGTCGCAGCTAAGCCCCTGAGTGGGAGGATTGCTCTCCACTGGGAGTAGTTTTGTAACTTAGGCGAGTACGGGATCGCAGCTAAGCCACCGAGTAGGAGGATTGCTCTCCACTCGGAGTAGTTTTGTAACTTAGGCGAGTACGGGGTCGCAGCGAAGCCCTCGAGTGGGAGGATTGCTCCCCACTCAGAGTAGTTTAACTTAGGCGACTCGGGGTCGCATCTAAGCCCCCGATTGGGAGGATTGCTCTCCACTTAATAGCTTTTGTAACTTAGGCGAATCAGGTTCGGGTTAAGACCCCGAGTAGGAGTATTTCTCTCCACTCGAAGTAGTTTTGTAACTTAGGCGAGTACGGGGTCACAGCTAAGCCCCCAAGTGGGAGGATTGCTCTACACTCGGAGTAATTTTATAACTTATGTGAGTACGGGGTCGCAGGTAAGCCCCCGAGTGGGAGTATTGCTCTCCACTCGGAGTAGTTTTGTAACTTAGGCGAGTATGGGGTCGCAGCTAATCCATCGAGTAGGAGGATTGCTCTCCACTCGGAGTAGTTTTCTAACTTAGGCGAGTATGGGGTCGCAGCTAAGCCCCTGAGTGGGAGGATTGCGCTCAACTCGGAGTAGTTTTGTAACTTAGGCGAGTATGGGGTCGCAGCTAAGACCACGAGTGGGAGGATTGCTCCCCACACGGAGTAGTTTCGTTACTAAGGTGAGTACGGGGTCGCAGCTAAGCCCCCGAGTGGGAGGATTGCTCCTTACTTAGAGTAGTTTTGTAACTTAGGCGAGTAGAGGGTCGCAGCTAAGCCCCCGAGTAGGAAGATTGCTCCCCACTAAGAGTAGTTTTGTAATTTAGGCGAGTACGGGGTCGCAACTAAGCCCCCGAGTGGGAGGATTGCTCTCCACTCAGAGTAGTTTTGTAACTTAGGCGAGTACAGGGTCGCAGCTAAGCCCCTGAGTGGGAGGATTGCTCTCCACTTGGAGTAGTTTTGTAACTTAGGCGAGTACGGGGTCGTAGCTAAGCCACCGAGTAGGAGGATTGCTCTCCACTCGGAGTAGTTTTGTAACTTAGGCGAGTACGGGGTCGCAGCTAAGACCCCGAGTGGGAGGATTGGTCCCCACTCGGAGGAGTTTTGTTACTAAGGCTAGTACGGGGTCGCAAGCTAAGCCCCCGAATGGGAGGATTGCTCCCCACTCAGAGTAGTTTTGTAACTTAGGCGAGTACGGGGTCGCAACTAAGCCCCCGAGTGGGAGGATTGCTCTCCACTCAAAGTAGTTTTGTAACTTATGCGAGTACAGGGTTGCAGCTAAGCCCCTGAGTGGGAGGATTGCTCTCCACTGGGAGTAGTTTTGTACCTTAGGCGAGTACGGGGTCGCAGCTAAGCCACCGAGTAGGAGGATTGCTCTCCACTCGGAGTAGTTTTGTAACTTAGGCGAGTACGGGGTCGCATAGAAGCCCTCAAGTGGGAGGATTGCTCCCCACTCAGAGTAGTTTAACTTAGGCGACTCGGGGTCGCAGCTAAGCCCCCGAGTGGGAGGATTGCTCTACACTCGGAGTAATTTTATAAATTATGTGAGTACGGGGTCACAGGTAAGCCCCCGAGTGGGAGTATTGCTCTCCACTTGGAGTAGTTTTGTAACTTAGGCGAGTATGGGGTCGCAGCTAAGCCATCGAGTAGGAGGATTGCTCTCCACTCAGAGTAGGTTTCTAACTTAGGCGAGTACGGGGTCGCAGCTAAGCCGCTGAGTGGGAGGATTGCTCTCCACTCGGAGTAGTTTTGTAACTTAGGCGAGTACGGGGTCGCAGCTAAGCCCCTGAGTGGGAGGATTGCTCTCCACTTGGTGTAGTTTTGTAACTTAGGCGAGTACGGGGTCCCAGCTAAGCCACCGAGTAGGAGGATTGCTCTCCACTCGTAGTAGTTTTTTAACTTAGGCGAGTAGGGGGTCCCAGCTAAGCACCCGAGTGGGAGGATTGCTCTCCACTCGGAGTAGTTTTGGGACTTAGGCAAGTACGGGGTCGCAGCTAGGCCACCGAGTGGGAGTATTGCTCCCGCCCGCAGTAGTTTTGTAACCTAGGCGAGTACGGGGTCGCAGCTAAGCCCCCCCGTGGGAGGGATGCTCTCTACTAGGAGTAGTTTTGTAACTTAGGCGAGTACGGGGTCGCAGCTAAGACCTCGAGTGGGAGGATTGGTCCCCACTCGGAGGAGTTTTGTTACTAAGGCGAGTACGGGGTCGCAAGCTAAGCCCCCAAATGGGAGGATTGCTCTCCACTCGGAGGAGTGTTATAACTTAGGCGAGTACGGGGTCACATCTAAGCACCCGAGTGGGAGGATTGCTCTCCACTCAGAGTAGTTTTGTAACTTAGGCGAGTACAGGGTCGCGGCTAAGCCCCTGAGTGGGAGGATTGCTCTCCACTTGGAGTAGTTTTGTAACTTAGGCGAGTACGGGGTCGCAGCTAAGCCACCGAGTAGGAGGATTTCTCTCCACTCGGAGTAGTTTTGTAACTTCGGCGAGTACGGGGTCGCAGCTAAGCACCCGAGTGGGAGGACTGCTCTCCACTCGGAGTAGTGTTATAACTTAGGCGAGTACGGGGTCGCAGGTAAGCCCCCGAGTGGGGTATTGCTCTCCACTCGGAGTAGTTTTGTAACTTAGGCTAGTAGGGGGTCGCAGCTAAGCCATCGAGTAGGAGGATTGCTCTCCACTCGGAGTAGTTTTCTAACTTAGGCGAATACGGGGTCGCAGCTAAGCTGCTGAGTGGGAGGATTGCGCTCAACTCGGAGTAGTTTTGTAACTTAGGCGAGTACGGGGTCGCAGCTAAGCCCCCGAGTGGGAGGATTGCTCTCCACTCAGAGTAGTTTTGTAACTTAGGCGAGTATAGGGTCGCAGCTAAGCCCCTGAGTGTGAGGATTTCTCTCCACCTGGAGTAGTTTTATAACTTAGGCGAGTACGGGGTCGCAGCTACGCCACCGAGTAGGAGGATTGCTCTCCACTTGGAGTAGTTTTGTAACTTAGGCGAGTACGGGGTCGCAGCTAAGACCCTGAGTGGGAGGATTGGTCCCCACTCGGAGGAGTTTTGTTACTAAGGCGAGTACGGGGTCGCAGCTAAGACCCCGAGTGGGAGGATTGGTCCCCAATCGGAGGAGTTTTGTTACTAAGGCGAGTACGGGGTCGCAGCTAAGCCCCAGAGTGGGAGGATTGCTCCCCACTCAGAGTAGTTTTGTAACTTAGGCGAGTACAGGGTCGCAGCTAAGCCCCTGAGTGGGAGGATTGCTCTCCACTGGGAGTAGTTTTGTAACTTAGGCGAGTACGGGATCGCAGCTAAGCCACCGAGTAGGAGGATTTCTCTCCACTCGGAGTAGTTTTGTAACTTAGGCGAGTACGGGGTCGCAGCTAAGCACCCGAGTGGGAGGACTGCTCTCCACTCGGAGTAGTGTTATAACTTAGGCGAGTACGGGGTCGCAGGTAAGCCCCCGAGTGGGGTATTGCTCTCCACTCGGAGTAGTTTTGTAACTTAGGCTAGTAGGGGGTCGCAGCTAAGCCATCGATTAGGAGGATTGCTCTCCACTCGGAGTAGTTTTCTAACTTAGGCGAATACGGGGTCGCAGCTAAGCCGCTGAGTGGGAGGATTGCGCTCAACTCGGAGTAGTTTTGTAACTTAGGCGAGTACGGGGTCGCAGCTAAGCCCCCGAGTGGGAGGATTGCTCTCCACTCAGAGTAGTTTTGTAACTTAGGCGAGTATAGGGTCGCAGCTAAGCCCCTGAGTGGGAGGATTGCTCTCCACCTGGAGTAGTTTTATAACTTAGGCGAGTACGGGGTCGCAGCTAAGCCACCGAGTAGGAGGATTGCTCTCCACTTGGAGTAGTTTTGTAACTTAGGCGAGTACGGGGTCGCAGCTAAGACCCTGAGTGGGAGGATTGGTCCCCACTCGGAGGAGTTTTGTTACTAAGGCGAGTACGGGGTCGCAGCTAAGACCCCGAGTGGGAGGATTGGTCCCCAATCGGAGGAGTTTTGTTACTAAGGCGAGTACGGGGTCGCAGCTAAGCCCCAGAGTGGGAGGATTGCTCCCCACTCAGAGTAGTTTTGTAACTTAGGCGAGTACAGGGTCGCAGCTAAGCCCCTGAGTGGGAGGATTGCTCTCCACTGGGAGTAGTTTTGTAACTTAGGCGAGTACGGGATCGCAGCTAAGCCACCGAGTAGGAGGATTGCTCTCCACTCGGAGTAGTTTTGTATCTTAGGCGAGTACGGGGTCGCAGCGAAGCCCTCGAGTGGGAGGATTGCTCCCCACTCAGAGTAGTTTAACTTAGGCGACTCGGGGTCGCATCTAAGCCCCCGATTGGGAGGATTGCTCTCCACTTAATAGCTTTTGTAACTTAGGCGAATCAGGTTCGGGTTAAGACCCCGAGTAGGAGTATTTCTCTCCACTCGAAGTAGTTTTGTAACTTAGGCGAGGACGGGGTCACAGCTAAGCCCCCAAGTGGGAGGATTGCTCTACACTCGGAGTAATTTTATAACTTATGTGAGTACGGGGTCGCAGGTAAGCCCCCGAGTGGGAGTATTGCTCTCCACTCGGAGTAGTTTTGTAACTTAGGCGAGTATGGGGTCGCAGCTAATCCATCGAGTAGGAGGATTGCTCTCCACTCGGAGTAGTTTTCTAACTTAGGCGAGTATGGGGTCGCAGCTAAGCCCCTGAGTGGGAGGATTGCGCTCAACTCGGAGTAGTTTTGTAACTTAGGCGAGTATGGGGTCGCAGCTAAGACCACGAGTGGGAGGATTGCTCCCCACACGGAGTAGTTTCGTTACTAAGGTGAGTACGGGGTCGCAGCTAAGCCCCCGAGTGGGAGGATTGCTCCTTACTTAGAGTAGTTTTGTAACTTAGGCGAGTAGAGGGTCGCAGCTAAGCCCCCGAGTAGGAAGATTGCTCCCCACTAAGAGTAGTTTTGTAACTTAGGCGAGTACGGGGTCGCAACTAAGCCCCCGAGTGGGAGGATTGCTCTCCACTCAGAGTAGTTTTGTAACTTAGGCGAGTACAGGGTCGCAGCTAAGCCCCTGAGTGGGAGGATTGCTCTCCACTTGGAGTAGTTTTGTAACTTAGGCGAGTACGGGGTCGTAGCTAAGCCACCGAGTAGGAGGATTGCTCTCCACTCGGAGTAGTTTTGTAACTTAGGCGAGTACGGGGTCGCAGCTAAGACCCCGAGTGGGAGGATTGGTCCCCACTCGGAGGAGTTTTGTTACTAAGGCTAGTACGGGGTCGCAAGCTAAGCCCCCGAATGGGAGGATTGCTCCCCACTCAGAGTAGTTTTGTAACTTAGGCGAGTACGGGGTCGCAACTAAGCCCCCGAGTGGGAGGATTGCTCTCCACTCAAAGTAGTTTTGTAACTTATGCGAGTACAGGGTTGCAGCTAAGCCCTTGAGTGGGAGGATTGCTCTCCACTGGGAGTAGTTTTGTAACTTAGGCGAGTACGGGGTCGCAGCTAAGCCACCGAGTAGGAGGATTGCTCTCCACTCGGAGTAGTTTTGTAACTTAGGCGAGTACGGGGTCGCATAGAAGCCCTCAAGTGGGAGGATTGCTCCCCACTCAGAGTAGTTTAACTTAGGCGACTCGGGGTCGCAGCTAAGCCCCCGAGTGGGAGGATTGCTCTACACTCGGAGTAATTTTATAAATTATGTGAGTACGGGGTCACAGGTAAGCCCCCGAGTGGGAGTATTGCTCTCCACTTGGAGTAGTTTTGTAACTTAGGCGAGTATGGGGTCGCAGCTAAGCCATCGAGTAGGAGGATTGCTCTCCACTCAGAGTAGGATTCTAACTTAGGCGAGTACGGGGTCGCAGCTAAGCCGCTGAGTGGGAGGATTGCTCTCCACTCGGAGTAGTTTTGTAACTTAGGCGAGTACGGGGTCGCAGCTAAGCCCCTGAGTGGGAGGATTGCTCTCCACTTGGTGTAGTTTTGTAACTTAGGCGAGTACGGGGTCCCAGCTAAGCCACCGAGTAGGAGGATTGCTCTCCACTCGTAGCAGTTTTTTAACTTAGGCGAGTAGGGGGTCCCAGCTAAGCACCCGAGTGGGAGGATTGCTCTCCACTCGGAGTAGTTTTGGGACTTAGGCAAGTACGGGGTCGCAGCTAAGCCACCGAGTGGGAGTATTTCTCCCGCCCGCAGTAGTTTTGTAACCTAGGCGAGTACGGGGTCGCAGCTAAGCCCCCCCGTGGGAGGGATGCTCTCTACTAGGAGTAGTTTTGTAACTTAGGCGAGTACGGGGTCGCAGCTAAGACCTCGAGTGGGAGGATTGGTCCCCACTCGGAGGAGTTTTGTTACTAAGGCGAGTACGGGGTCGCAAGCTAAGCCCCCGAATGGGAGGATTGCTCTCCACTCGGAGGAGTGTTATAACTTAGGCGAGTACGGGGTCACATCTAAGCACCCGAGTGGGAGGATTGCTCTCCACTCAGAGTAGTTTTGTAACTTAGGCGAGTACAGGGTCGCGGCTAAGCCCCTGAGTGGGAGGATTGCTCTCCACTTGGAGTAGTTTTGTAACTTAGGCGAGTACGGGGTCGCAGCTAAGCCACCGAGTAGGAGGATTTCTCTCCACTTGGAGTAGTTTTGTAACTTAGGCGAGTACGGGGTCGCAGCTAAGCACCCGAGTGGGAGGACTGCTCTCCACTCGGAGTAGTGTTATAACTTAGGCGAGTACGGGGTCGCAGGTAAGCCCCCGAGTGGGGTATTGCTCTCCACTCGGAGTAGTTTTGTAACTTAGGCTAGTAGGGGGTCGCAGCTAAGCCATCGAGTAGGAGGATTGCTCTCCACTCGGAGTAGTTTTCTAACTTAGGCGAATACGGGGTCGCAGCTAAGCTGCTGAGTGGGAGGATTGCGCTCAACTCGGAGTAGTTTTGTAACTTAGGCGAGTACGGGGTCGCAGCTAAGCCCCCGAGTGGGAGGATTGCTCTCCACTCAGAGTAGTTTTGTAACTTAGGCGAGTATAGGGTCGCAGCTAAGCCCCTGAGTGGGAGGATTTCTCTCCACCTGGAGTAGTTTTATAACTTAGGCGAGTACGGGGTCGCAGCTACGCCACCGAGTAGGAGGATTGCTCTCCACTTGGAGTAGTTTTGTAACTTAGGCGAGTACGGGGTCGCAGCTAAGACCCTGAGTGGGAGGATTGGTCCCCACTCGGAGGAGTTTTGTTACTAAGGCGAGTACGGGGTCGCAGCTAAGACCCCGAGTGGGAGGATTGGTCCCCAATCGGAGGAGTTTTGTTACTAAGGCGAGTACGGGGTCGCAGCTAAGCCCCAGAGTGGGAGGATTGCTCCCCACTGAGAGTAGTTTTGTAACTTAGGCGAGTACAGGGTCGCAGCTAAGCCCCTGAGTGGGAGGATTGCTCTCCACTGGGAGTAGTTTTGTAACTTAGGCGAGTACGGGATCGCAGCTAAGCCACCGAGTAGGAGGATTGCTCTCCACTCGGAGTAGTTTTGTAACTTAGGCGAGTACGGGGTCGCAGCGAAGCCCTCGAGTGGGAGGATTGCTCCCCACTCAGAGTAGTTTAACTTAGGCGACTCGGGGTCGCATCTAAGCCCCCGATTGGGAGGATTTCTCTCCACTTAATAGCTTTTGTAACTTAGGCGAATCAGGTTCGGGTTAAGCCCCCGAGTAGGAGTATTTCTCTCCACTCGGAGTAGTTTTGTAACTTAGGCGAGTACGGGGTCACAGCTAAGCCCCCGAGTGGGAGGATTGCTCTACACTCGGAGTAATTTTATAACTTATGTGAGTACGGGGTCGCAGGTAAGCCCCCGAGTGGGAGTATTGCTCTCCACTCGGAGTAGTTTTGTAACTTAGGCGAGTGTGGGGTCGCAGCTAATCCATCGAGTAGGAGGATTGCTCTCCACTCGGAGTAGTTTTCTAACTTAGGTGAGTACGGGGTCGCAGCTAAGCCCCTGAGTGGGAGGATTGCGCTCAACTCGGAGTAGTTTTGTAACTTAGGCGAGTATGGGGTCGCAGCTAAGACCACGAGTGGGAGGATTGCTCCCCACACGGAGTAGTTTCGTTACTAAGGTGAGTACGGTGTCGCAGCTAAGCCCCCGAGTGGGAGGATTGCTCCTTACTTAGAGTAGTTTTGTAACTTAGGCGAGTAGAGGGTCGCAGCTAAGCCCCCGAGTAGGAAGATTGCTCCCCACTAAGAGTAGTTTTGTAACTTAGGCGAGTACGGGGTTGCAACTAAGCCCCCGAGTGGGAGGATTGCTCTCCACTCAGAGTAGTTTTGTAACTTAGGCGAGTACAGGGTCGCAGCTAAGCCCCTGAGTGGGAGGATTGCTCTCCACTTGGAGTAGTTTTGTAACTTAGGCGAGTACGGGGTCGCAGCTAAGCCACCGAGTAGGAGGATTGCTCTCCACTCGGAGTAGTTTTCTAACTTAGGTGAGTACGGGGTCGCAGCTAAGAACCCGAGTGGGAGGATTGGTCCCCACTCGGCGGAGTTTTGTTACTAAGGCGAGTACGGGGTCGCAAGCTAAGCCCCCGAATGGGAGGATTGCTCCCCACTCAGAGTAGTTTTGTAACTTAGGCGAGTACGGGGTCGCAACTAAGCCCCCGAGTGGGAGGATTGCTCTCCACTCAGAGTAGTTTTGTAACTTAGGCGAGTACAGGGTCGCAGCTAAGCCCCTGAGTGGGAGGATTGCTCTCCACTTGGAGTAGTTTTGTAACTTAGGCGAGTACGGGGTCGCAGCTAAGCCACCGAGTAGGAGGATTGCTCTCCACTCGGAGTAGTTTTCTAACTTAGGCGAGTACGGGGTCGCAGCTAAGACCCCGAGTGGGAGGATTGGTCCCCACTCGGCGGAGTTTTGTTACTAAGGCGAGTACGGGGTCGCAAGCTAAGACCCCGAATGGGAGGATTGCTCCCCACTCAGAGTAGTTTTGTAACTTAGGCGAGTACGGGGTCGCAACTAAGCCCCCAAGTGGGAGGATTGCTCTCCACTCAGAGTAGTTTTGTAACTTAGGCGAGTACAGGGTCGCAGCTAAGCCCCTGAGTGGGAGGATTGCTCTCCACTGGGAGTAGTTTTGTAACTTAGGCGAGTACGGGGTTGCAGCTAAGCCACCGAGTAGGAGGATTTCTCTCCACTCGGAGTAGTTTTGTAACTTAGGCGAGTACGGGGTCGCAGCGAAGCCCTCAAGTGGGAGGATTGCTCCCCACTCAGAGTAGTTTAACTTAGGCGACTCGGGGTCGCAGCTAAGCCCCCGAGTGGGAGGATTGCTCTCCACTTAATAGCTTTTGTAACTTAGGCGAATCGGGTTTGGGTTAAGCCCGCGAGTAGGAGTATTTCTCTCCACTCGGAGTAGTTTTGTAACTTAGGCGAGTACGGGGTCACAGCTAAGCCCCCGAGTGGGAGGATTGCTCTACACTCGGAGTAATTTTATAACTTATGTGAGTACGGGGTCGCAGGTAAGCCCCCGAGTGGGAGTATTGCTCTCCACTCGGAGTAGTTTTGTAACTTATCCGAGTATGGGGTCGCAGCTAAGCCATCGAGTAGGAGGATTGCTCTCCACTCGGAGTAGTTTTCTAACTTAGGCGAGTACGGGGTCGCAGCTAAGCCGCTGAGTGGGAGGATTGCTCTCCACTCAAAGTAGTTTTGTAACATAGGCGAGTACAGGGTCGCAGCTAAGCCCCTGATTGGGAGGATTGCTCTCCACTTGGAGTAGTTTTGTAACTTAGGCGAGTACGGGGTCCCAGCTAAGCCACCGAGTAGGAGGATTGCTCTCCACTCGTAGTAGTTTTGTAACTTAGGCGAGTACGGGGTCGCAGCTAAGCACCCGAGTGGGAGGATTGCTCTCCACTCGGAGTAGTTTTGGGACTTAGGCAAGTACGGGGTCGCAGCTAAGCCCCCGAGTGGGAGTATTGCTCCCGCCCGCAGTAGTTTTGTAACCTAGGCGAGTACGGGGTCGTAGCTAAGCCCCCCCATGGGAGGGTTGCTCTCTACTAGGAGTAGTTTTGTAACTTAGGCGAGTACGGGGTCGCAGCTAAGACCTCGAGTGGGAGGATTGGTCCCCACTCGGAGGAGTTTTGTTACTAAGGCGAGTACGGGGTCGCAAGCTAAGCCCCCGAATGGGAGGATTGCTCTCCACTCGGAGTAGTGTTATAACTTAGGCGAGTACGGGGTCACATCTAAGCACCCGAGTGGGAGGATTGCTCTCCACTCAGAGTAGTTTTGTAACTTAGGCAAGTACAGGGTCGCAGCTAAGCCCCTGAGTGGGAGGATTGCTCTCCACTTGGAGTAGTTTTGTAACTTAGGCGAGTACGGGGTCGCAGCTAAGCCACCGAGTAGGAGGATTTCTCTCCACTCGGAGTAGTTTTGTAACTTAGGCGAGTACGGGGTCGCAGCTAAGCACCCGAGTGGGAGGATTGCTCTCCACTCGGAGTAGTGTTATAACTTAGGCGAGTACGGGGTCACATCTAAGCACCCAAGTGGGAGGATTGCTCTCCACTCGGAGTAGTGTTATAACTTAGGCGAGTACGGGGTCGCTGGTAAGCCCCCGAGTGGGAGTATTGCTCTCCACTCGGAGTAGTTTTGTAACTTAGGCGAGTACGGGGTCATAGCTAAGCCCCCGAGTAGGAGGATTGCTCTCCACTCAGAGTAGTTTTGTAACTTAGGCGAGTACGGGGTCGCAGCTAAGGCCCCGAGTGGGAGTATTGCTCCCCACTCGCAGTAGTTTTGTAACCTAGGTAAGTACGGGGTCGCAGTTAAGCCCCCGAGTGGGAGGATTGCTCCTTACTTAGAGTAGTTTTGTAACTTAGGCGAGTACAGGGTCGCAGCTAAGCCCCCGAGTGGGAGGATTGCTCCCCACTCAGAGTAGTTTTGTAACTTAGGCGAGTACGGGGTCGCAACTAAGGCCCCGAGTGGGAGGATTGCTCTCCACTCAGAGTAGTTTTGTAACTTAGGCGAGTACAGGGTCACAGCTAAGCCCCTGAGTGGGAGGATTGCTCTCCACTTGGACTAGTTTTGTAACTTAGGCGAGTACGAGGTCGCAGCTAAGCCACCGAGTAGGAGGATTGCTCTCCACTCAGAGTAGTTTTGTAACTTAGGCGAGTACGGGGTCGCAGCTAAGACCCCGAGTGGGAGGATTGGTCCCCACTCGGAGGAGTTTTGTTACTAAGGCGAGTACGGGGTCGCAAGCTAAGCCGCCGAATGGGAGGATTGCTCCCCACTCAGAGTAGTTTTGTAACTTAGGCGAGTACGGGGTCGGAACTAAGCCCCCGAGTGGGAGGATTGCTCTCCACTCAGAGTAGTTTTGTAACTTAGGCGAGTACAGGGTCGCGGCTAAGCCCCTGAGTGGGAGGATTGCTCTCCACTGGGAGTAGTTTTGTAACTTAGGCGAGTACGGGGTCGCAGCTAAGCCCCCGAATGGGAGGATTGCTCTCCACTTAATAGCTTTTGTAACTTAGGTGAATCGGGTTCGGGTTAAGCCCCCGAGTAGGAGTATTTCTCTCCACTCGGAGTAGTTTTGTAACTTAGGCGAGTACGGGGTCACAGATAAGCCCCCGAGTGGGAGGATTGCTCTACACTCGGAGTAATTTTATAACTTATGTGAGTACGGGGTCGCAGGTAAGCCCCCGAGTGGGAGTATTGCTCTCCACTCGGAGTAGTTTTGTAACTTAGGCGAGTATGGGGTCGCAGCTAAGCCATCGAGTAGGAGGATTGCTCTCCACTCGGAGTAGTTTTCTAACTTAGGCGAGTACGGGGTCGCAGCTAAGCCGCTGAGTGGGAGGATTGCTCTCCACTCAGAGTAGTTTTGTAACATAGGCGAGTACAGGGTCACAGCTAAGCCCCTGAGTGGGAGGATTGCTCTCCACTTGGAGTTGTTTTGTAACTTAGGCGAGTATGGGGTCCCAGCTAAGCCACCGAGTAGGATGATTGCTCTCCACTCATAGTAGTTTTGTAACTTAGGCGAGTACGAGGTCACAGCTAAGCACCCGAGTGGGAGAATTGCTCTCCACTCGGAGTAGTTTTGGGACTTAGGCAAGTACGGGGTCGCAGCTAAGCCCCCGAGTGGGAGTATTTCTCTCCACTCGGAGTAGTTTTGTAACCTAGGCGAGTACGGGGTCGCAGCTAAGCCATCGAGTAGGAGGATTGCTCTCCACTCGGAGTAGTTTTCTAACTTAGGCGAGTACGGGGTCGCAGCTAAGCCGCTGAGTGGGAGGATTGCTCTCCACTCAGAGTAGTTTTGTAACATAGACGAGTACAGGGTCACAGCTAAGCCCCTGAGTGGGAGGATTGCTCTCCACTTGGAGTTGTTTTGTAACTTAGGCGAGTACGGGGTCCCAGCTAAGCCACCGAGTAGGATGATTGCTCTCCACTCATAGTAGTTTTGTAACCTAGGCGAGTACGACGTCACAGCTAAGCACCCGAGTGGGAGGATTGCTCTCCACTCGGAGTAGTTTTGGGACTTAGGCAAGTACGGGGTCGCAGCTAAGCCCCCGAGTGGGAGTATTGCTCCCGCTCTCAGTAGTTTTGTAACCTAGGCGAGTACGGGGTCGCAGCTAAGCCCTCGAGTGGGAGGGTTGCTCTATACTACGAGTAGTTTTGTAACTTAGGCGAGTACGGGGTCGCAGCTAAGACCCCGAGTGGGAGGATTGGTCCCCACTCGGAGGAGTTTTTTTACTAAGGCGAGTACGGGGTCGCAAGCTAAGCCCCCGAATGGAAGGATTGCTCCCCACTCAGAGTAGTTGTGTAACTTAGGCGAGTACGGGGTCGCAACTAAGCCCCCGAGTGGGAGGATTGCTCTCCACTCAGAGTAGTTTTGTAACTTAGGCAAGTACACGGTCGCAGCTAAGCCCCTGAGTGGGAGGATTGCTCTCCACTTGGAGTAGTTTTGTAACTTAGGCGAGTACGGGGTCGCAGCGAAGCCACCGAGTAGGAGGATTTCTCTCCACTCGGAGTAGTTTTGTAACTTAGCCGAGTTCGGGGTCGCAGCTAAGCACCCGAGTGGGAGGATTGCTCTCCACTCGGAGTAGTGTTATAACTTAGGCGAGTACGGGGTCACATCTAAGCACCCAAGTGGGAGGATTGCTCTCCACTCGGAGTAGTGTGATAACTTAGGCGAGTACGGGGTCGCTGGTAAGCCCCCGAGTGGGAGTATTGCTCTCCACTCGGAGTAGTTTTGTAACTTAGGCGAGTACGGGGTCGCAGCTAAGCCCCCGAGTGGGAGTATTGCTCCCCGCTTGCAGTAGTTTTGTAACCTAGGTAAGTACGGGGTCGCAGTTAAGCCCCCGAGTGGGAGGGTTGTGCTCAACTCGGAGTAGTTTTGTAACTTAGGCGAGTACGGGGTGGCAGCTAAGACCACGAGTGGGAGGATTGCTCCCCACTCGGAGTAGTTTTGTTACTAAGGTGAGTACGGGGTCGCAGCTATCGAGTGGGAGGATTGCTCCTTACTTAGAGTAGTTTTGTAACTTAGGCGAGTACAGGGTCGCTGCTAAGCCCCCGAGTGGGAGGATTGCTCTCCACTCAGAGTAGTTTTGTAACTTAGGCGAGTACGGGGTCGCAGCTAAGCCCCCGAGTGGGAGTATTGCTCCCCGCTCGCAGTAGTTTTGTAACCTAGGTAAGTACGGGGTCGCAGTTAAGCCCCCGAGTGGGAGGGTTGCGCTCAACCCGGAGTAGTTTTGTAACTTAGGCGAGTACGGGGTGGCAGCTAAGACCACGAGTGGGAGGATTGCTCCCCACTCGGAGTAGTTTTGTTACTAAGGTGAGTACGGGGTCGCAGCTAAGCCCCCGAGTGGGAGGATTGCTCCTTACTTAGAGTAGTTTTGTAACTTAGGCGAGTACAGGGTCGCAGCTAAGCCCCCGAGTGGGAGGATTGCTCCCCACTCAGAGTAGTTTTGTAACTTAGGCGAGTACGGGGTCGCAACTAAGCCCCCGAATGGGAGGATTGCTCTCCACTCAGAGTAGTTTTGTAACTTAGGCGAGTACAGGGTCGCAGCTAAGCCCATGACTGGGAGGATTGCTCTCCACTAGGAGTAGTTTTGTAACTTAGGTGAGTACGGGGTCGCAGCTAAGCCACCGAGTAGGAGGATTGCTCTCCACTCAGAGTAGTTTTGTAACTTAGGCGAGTACGGGGTCGCAGCTAAGCCCCCGAGTGGGAGGATTACTCCTTACTCAGAGTAGTTTTGTAACTTAGGCGAGTACAGGGTCGCAGCTAAGCCCTCGAGTGGGAGGATTGCTCTCCACTCGGAATAGCTTTTGTAAGTTAGGCGAATCGGGTTTGCGACTAAGCCCTTTGAAACTTAGGCGAATCGGGTTCGCGGCTAAGCCCCCGAGTGGGAGGACTGCTCTCCACTCATGGTAGTTTTGTATGTTAGGCGAGTGTACGGGGTCGCAGCTAAGCCCCCGAGTGGGAGGATTGCTCCCCACTCGGCGTAGTTTTGTAACTTAGGCGAGTACGGGGTCGCAGCTAAGCCCCCGAGTGGGAGGATTGCTCTCCACTTAATAGCTTTTGTAACTTAGGCGAATCGGGTTCGCGGTTAATCCCCCGAGTAGGAGGATTTCTCTCCACTCGGAGTAGTTTTGTAACTTAGGCGAGTACGGGGTCACAGCTAAGCCCTCGAGTGGGAGGATTGCTCTAGACTCGGAGTAATTTTATAACTGAGGCGAGTACGGCGTCGCAGGTAAGCCCCCGAGTGGGAGTATTGCTCTCCACTCGGATTAGTTTTGTAACTTAGGCGAGTATGGGGTCACAACTAAGCCATCGAGTAGGAGGATTGCTCTCCACTCAGAGTAGTTTTCTAACTTAGGCGAGTACGGGGTCGCAGCTAAGCCGCCGAGTGGGAGGAT
Organism: Triticum monococcum; assembly: GCA_034509565.1. Lineage (NCBI taxonomy): Eukaryota > Viridiplantae > Streptophyta > Magnoliopsida > Poales > Poaceae > Triticum > Triticum monococcum. The sequence continues at coordinate 183,656,318 of CM067845.1, read as the reverse complement.
TGCCCTCCACTCGGAGTAGTTTTGTTACTTAGGCGAGTTCGGTGTCGCAGCTATGCTCCCGAGTGGGAGGATTGCTCTCGACTCAGAGTAGTTTTGTAACTTAGGCGAGTATGGGGTCTCAGCTAAGCCCCCGAGTGGGAGGATTGCTCTCCACTCGGAGTAGATTTGTAAGTTAGGCTAGTACGGAGTCGCAGCTAAGCCCCCAAGTGAGAGGATTTCTCTCCACTCGGAGAAGTTGTGTAACTTAGGCGAGTACGGGGTCGCAGCTAAGCACCCGAGTGGGAGGATTTCTCTCCACTCAGAGTAGTTTTGTAACTTAGGCGAGTACGGGGTCGTAGCTAAGCCCCCGAGTAGGAGGATTGCTCTCCAGTCAGAGTAGTTTTGTAACTTAGGCGAGTACGGGGTCATAGCTAAGCCCCCGAGTGGGAGTACTGCCCCCCGCTCGCAGTAGTTTTGTACCCTAGGCAAGTGCGGGGTCGCAGTTAAGCCCCCCGAGTGGGAGGGTTGCGTTCGACTCGCAGTAGTTTTGTAACTTAGGCGAGTACGGGGTCGCAGCTAAGACCGCGAGTGGGAGGATTGCTCCCCACTCGGAGTAGTTTTGTTACTAAGGTGAGTACGGGGTCGCAGCTAAGCCCCCGAGTGGGAGGATTGCTCCTTACTCAGAGTAGTTTTGTAACTTAGGCGAGTACAGGGTCGCAGCTAAGCCCTCGAGTTGGAGGATTGCTCTCCACTTAGAGTAGTTTTGTAACTTAGGTGAGTACAGGGTCGCAGCTAAGCCCCCGAGTGGGAGGATTGCTCCCCACTCAGAGTAGTTTTGTAACTTAGGCGAGTACGGGGTCGCAGCTAAGCCCCCGAGTGGGAGGATTGCTCCCCACTCAGAGTAGTTTTGTAACTTAGGCGCCTCAGGGTCGCAGCTAAGCCCCCGAGTGGGAGGATTGCTCTCCACTTAATAGCTTTTGTAACTTTGGCGAGTCGGTTCGCGGTTAAGCCCCCGAGTAGGAGGATTTCTCTCCGCTCGGAGTAGTTTTGTAACTTAGGCGAGTATGGGGTCGCAGCTAAGCCATCGAGTAGGAGGATTGCTCTCCACTCGGAGTAGTGTTATAACTTAGGCGAGTACGGGGTCACATCTAAGCACCCAAGTGGGAGGATTGCTCTCCACTCGGAGTAGTGTTATAACTTAGGCGAGTACGGGGTCGCTGGTAAGCCCCCGAGTGGGAGTATTGCTCTCCACTCGGAATAGTTTTGTAACTTAGGCGAGTACGGGGTCGCAGCTAAGCCCCCGAGTGGGAGTATTGCTCCCCGCTCGCAGTATTTTTGTAACCTAGGTAAGTACGGGGTCGCAGTTAAGCCCCCGAGTGGGAGGGTTGCGCTCAACTCGGAGTAGTTTTGTAACTATGGCGAGTACGGGGTGGCAGCTAAGACCACGAGTGGGAGGATTGCTCCCCACTCGGAGTAGTTTTGTTACTAAGGTGAGTACGGGGTCGCAGCTAAGCCCCCGAGTGGGAGGATTGCTCCTTACTTAGAGTAGTTTCGTAACTTAGGCGAGTACAGGGTCGCAGCTAAGCCCCCGAGTGGGAGGATTGCTCCCCACTCAGAGTAGTTTTGTAACTTAGGCGAGTACGGGGTCGCAACTAAGCCCCCGATTGGGAGGATTGCTCTCCACTCAGAGTAGTTTTGTAACTTAGGCGAGTACATGGTCGCAGCTAAGCCCATGACTGGGAGGATTGCTCTCCACTTGGAGTAGTTTTGTAACTTAGGTGAGTACGGGGTCGCAGCTAAGCCACCGAGTAGGAGGATTGCTCTCCACTCAGAGTAGTTTTGTAACTTAGGCGAGTACAGGGTCGCAGCTAAGCCCTCGAGTGGGAGGATTGCTCTCCACTTAGAGTAGTTTTGTAACTTAGGTGAGTACAGGGTCGCAGCTAAGCCCCCGAGTGGGAGGATTGCTCTCCACTCGGAATAGCTTTTGTAAGTTAGGCGAATCGGGTTTGCGACTAAGCCCTTTGAAACTTAGGCGAATCGGGTTCGCGGCTAAGCCCCCGAGTGGGAGGACTGCTCTCCACTCATGGTAGTTTTGTATGTTAGGCGAGTGTACGGGGTCGCAGCTAAGCCCCCGAGTGGGAGGATTGCTCCCCACTCGGCGTAGTTTTGTAACTTAGGCGAGTACGGGGTCGCAGCTAAGCCCCCGAGTGGGAGGATTGCCCTCCACTTAATAGCTTTTGTAACTTAGGCGAATCGGGTTCGCGGTTAATCCCCCGAGTAGGAGGATTTCTCTCCACTCGGAGTAGTTTTGTAACTTAGGCGAGTACGGGGTCACAGCTAAGCCCTCGAGTGGGAGGATTGCTCTAGACTCGGAGTAATTTTATAACTGAGGCGAGTACGGCGTCGCAGGTAAGCCCCCGAGTGGGAGTATTGCTCTCCACTCGGATTAGTTTTGTAACTTAGCCGAGTATGGAGTCACAACTAAGCCATCGAGTAGGAGGATTGCTCTCCACTCAGAGTAGTTTTCTAACTTAGGCGAGTACGGGGTCGCAGCTAAGCCGCCGAGTGGGAGGATTGCTCTCCACTCGGAGTAGTTTTGTTACATGGCGAGTTCGGTGTCGCAGCTATGCTCCCGAGTGGGAGGATTGCTCTCGACTCAGAGTAGTTTTGTAACTTAGGCGAGTATGGGGTCTCAGCTAAGCCCCCGAGTGGGAGGATTGCTCTCCACTCGGAGTAGACTTGTAAGTTAGGCTAGTACGGAGTCGCAGCTAAGCCCCCAAGTGAGAGGATTTCTCTCCACTCGGAGAAGTTGTGTAACTTAGGCGAGTACGGGGTCGCAGCTAAGCACCCGAGTGGGAGGATTTCTCTCCACTCAGAGTAGTTTTGTAACTTAGGCGAGTACGGGGTCGTAGCTAAGCCCCCGAGTAGGAGGATTGCTCTCCACTCAGAGTAGTTTTGTAAGTTTGGCGAGTACGGGGTCATAGCTAAGCCCCCGAGTGGGAGTACTGCCCCCCGCTCGCAGTAGTTTTGTAACCTAGGCAAGTGCGGGGTCGCAGTTAAGCCCCCGAGTGGGAGGGTTGCGTTCGACTCGCAGTAGTTTTGTAACTTAGGCGAGTACGTTGTCGCAGCTAAGACCACGAGTGGGAGGATTGCTCCCCACTCGGAGTAGTTTTGTTACTAAGGTGAGTACGGGGTCGCAGCTAAGCCCCCGAGTGGGAGGATTGCTCTCCGCTCGGAGTAGTTTTCTAACTTAGGCGAGTATGGGGTCACAGCTAAGCCGTCGAGTGGGAGGATTGCTCTCCACTCGGAGTAGTTTTGTTACTTAGGCGAGTTCGGTGTCGCAGCTATGGCCCCGAGTGGGAGGATTGCTCTCCACTCAGAGTAGTTTTGTAACTTAGGCGAGTACGGGGTCTCAGCTAAGGCCCCGAGTGGGAGGATTGCTCTCCACTCGGAGTAGTTTTGTTAGCTAGGCTCGTATGGAGTAGCAGCTAAGCCCCCAAGTGAGAGTATTTCTCTCCACTCGGAGAAGTTTGGTAACTTAGGCGAGTACGGGGTCGCAGCTAAGCACCCGAGTGGGAGGATTGCTCTCCACTCGGAGTAGTTTTGTAACTTAGGCAAGTACGGGGTCGCAGCTAAGCCCCCGAGTGGGAGTATTGCTCCCCGCTCGCAGTAGTTTTGTAACCTAGGCGAGTACGGGGTCGCAGCTAAGCCCTCGAGTGGGAAGGTTGCTCTCAACTAGGAGTAGTTTTGTAACTTAGGCGAGTACGGGGTCGTAGCTAAGACCCCGAGTGGGAGGATTGGTCCCCACTCGGAGTAGTTTGGTACTAAGGCGAGTACGGGGTCGCAAGCTAAGCCCCCGATTGGGAGGATTGCTCCCCACTCAGAATAGTTTTGTAACTTAGGCGAGTACGGGGTCGCAGCTAAGTCCCCGAGTGGGAGGATTGCTCTCCACTCAGAGTAGTTTTGTAACTTAGGCGAGTACAGGTTCGCAGCTAAGCCCCTGAGTGGGAGGATTGCTCTCCACTTGGAGTAGTTTTGTGACTTAGGCGAGTACGGGGTCGCAGCTAAGCCACCGAGTGGGAGGATTGCTTTCCACTCAGAGTAGTTTTGTAACTTAGGCGAGTACGGGGTCTCAGCTAAGCCCCGGAGTGGGAGGATTGCTCTCCACTCGCAGTAGTTTTGTAAGTTAGGCTAGTACGGAGTCGCAGCTAAGCCCCCAAGTGAGAGGATTTCTCTCCACTCGGAGAAGTTTTGTAACTAAGGCGAGTACGGGGTCACAGCTAAGCACCCGAGTGGGAGGATTGCTCTCCACTCGGAGTAGTTTTGTAACTTAGGCAAGTACGGGGTTGCAGCTAAGCCCCCGAGTGGGAGGGTTGCTCTCTACTAGGAGTAGTTTTGTAACTTAGGCGAGTACGGGGTCGCAGCTAAGACCACGAGTGGGAGGATTGCTCCCCACTCGGAGTAGTTTTGTTACTAAGGTGAGTACGGGGTCGCAGCTAAGCCCCCGAGTGGGAGGATTGCTCTCCGCTCGGAGTAGTTTTCTAACTTAGGCGAGTATGGAGTCACAGCTAAGCCGTCGAGTGGGAGGATTGCTCTCCACTCGGAGTAGTTTTGTTACTTAGGCGAGTTCGGTGTCGCAGCTATGGCCCCGAGTGGGAGGATTGCTCTCCACTCAGAGTAGTTTTGTAACTTAGGCGAGTACGGGGTCTCAGCTAAGGCCCCGAGTGGGAGGATTGCTCTCCACTCGGAGTAGTTTTGTTAGCTAGGCTCGTATGGAGTAGCAGCTAAGCCCCCAAGTGAGAGTATTTCTCTCCACTCGGAGAAGTTTGGTAACTTAGGCGAGTACGGGGTCGCAGCTAAGCACCCGAGTGGGAGGATTGCTCTCCACTCGGAGTAGTTTTGTAACTTAGGCAAGTACGGGGTCGCAGCTAAGCCCCCGAGTGGGAGTATTGCTCCCCGCTCGCAGTAGTTTTGTAACCTAGGCGAGTACGGGGTCGCAGCTAAGCCCTCGAGTGGGAAGGTTGCTCTCAACTAGGAGTAGTTTTGTAACTTAGGCGAGTACGGGGTCGTAGCTAAGACCCCGAGTGGGAGGATTGGTCCCCACTCGGAGTAGTTTGGTACTAAGGCGAGTACGGGGTCGCAAGCTAAGCCCCCGATTGGGAGGATTGCTCCCCACTCAGAATAGTTTTGTAACTTAGGCGAGTACGGGGTCGCAGCTAAGTCCCCGAGTGGGAGGATTGCTCTCCACTCAGAGTAGTTTTGTAACTTAGGCGAGTACAGGTTCGCAGCTAAGCCCCTGAGTGGGAGGATTGCTCTCCACTTGGAGTAGTTTTGTGACTTAGGCGAGTACGGGGTCGCAGCTAAGCCACCGAGTGGGAGGATTGCTTTCCACTCAGAGTAGTTTTGTAACTTAGGCGAGTACGGGGTCTCAGCTAAGCCCCGGAGTGGGAGGATTGCTCTCCACTCGCAGTAGTTTTGTAAGTTAGGCTAGTACGGAGTCGCAGCTAAGCCCCCAAGTGAGAGGATTTCTCTCCACTCGGAGAAGTTTTGTAACTAAGGCGAGTACGGGGTCACAGCTAAGCACCCGAGTGGGAGGATTGCTCTCCACTCGGAGTAGTTTTGTAACTTAGGCAAGTACGGGGTTGCAGCTAAGCCCCCGAGTGGGAGGGTTGCTCTCTACTAGGAGTAGTTTTGTAACTTAGGCGAGTACGGGGTCGCAGCTAAGACTCCAAGTGGGAGGATTGGTCCCCACTCGGAGTAGTTTTGTTACTAAGGCGAGTAAGGGGTCGCAAGCTAAGCCCTCGAGTGGGAGGATTGCTCCCCACTCAGAGTAGTTTTGTAACTTAGGCGAGTACGGGGTCGCAGCTAAGCCCCCGAGTGGGAGGATTGCTCTCCACTCAGAGTAGTTTTGTAACCTAGGCGAGTACAGGGTCGCAGCTAAGCCCCTGGGTGGGAAGATTGCTCTCCACTAGGAGTAGTTTTGTAACTTAGGCAAGTACGGGGTCGCAGCTAAGCCACCGAGTAGGAGGATTGCTCTCCACTCGGAGTAGTTTTGTAAATTAGGCGAGTACGGGGTCGCAGCTAAGCACCCGAGTGGGAGGATTGCTCTCCACTCGGAGTAGTGTTATAACTTAGGCGAGTACGGGGTCACAGCAAAGCACCCGAGTGGGAGGATTGCTCTCCACATGGAGTAGTGTTATAACTTAGGCGAGTATGGGGTCGCTGGTAAGCCCCCGAGTGGGAGTATTGCTCTCCACTTGGAGTAGTTTTGTAACTTAGGCGAGTACGGGGTCGCAGCTAAGCCCCCGAGTAGGAGGATTGCTCTCCACTCAGGGTAGTTTTGTAACTTAGGCGAGTCCGGGGTCGCAGCTAAGCCACCGAGTGGGAGTATTGCTCCCCGCTCGCAGTAGTTTTGTAACCTAGGCAAATACGGGGTCGTACTTAAGCCCCCGAGTGGGAGGGTTGCTCTCGACTCGGAGTAGTTTTGTAACTTAGGCGAGTACGGGGTTGCAGCTAAGACCACGAGTGCGAGGATTGCTCCCCACTCGGAGTAGTTTTGTTACCAAGGCGAGTACGGGGTCGAAGCTAAACCCCTTGTGGGAGGATTGCTCCCTACTCAGAGTAGTTTTGTAACTTAGGCGAGTACAGGGTCGCAGCTAAGCCACCAAGTGGGAGGATTGCTCTCCACTCAGAGTAGTTTTCTAACTTAGGCGAGTACAGGGTCGCAGCTAAGCCCCCGAGTGGGAGGATTGCTCTCCACTCGGAATAGCTTTTGTAACTTAGGCGAATCGGGTTTGCGACTAAGCCCTTTGAAACTTAGGCGAATCGGGTTCGCGGCTAAGCCCCCGAGTGGGAGGACTGCTCTCCACTCATAGTAGTTTTGTTTGTTAGGCGTGTGTATGGGGTCGCAGCTAAGCCCTCGAGTGGGAGGATTGCTCCCCACTCGGCGTAGTTTTGTATCTTAGGCGAGTACGGGGTCGCAACGAAGCCCCCGAGTGGGAGGATTGCTCCCCACTCAGAGTAGTTTTGTAACTTAGGCGACTCGGGGTCGCAGCTAAGCCCCCGAGTGGGAGGATTGCTCTCCACTTAATAGCTTTTGTAACTTAGGCGAATCGGGTTCGCGTTAAGCCCCCGAGTAGGAGGATTTCTCTCCACTCTGAGTAGTTTTGTAACTTAGGCGAGTACGGAGTCGCAACTAAGCCCCCGAGTGGCAGGATTGCGCTACACTCGGAGTAGTTTTATAACTTAGGCGAGTACGGGGTCGCAGGTAAGCCCCCAAGTGGGAGGATTGCTCTCCACTCGGAGTAGTTTTGTAACTTAGGCGAGTACGGGGTCTCAGCTAAGCACCCGAGTGGGAGGATTGCTCTCCACTCGGAGTAGTTTTGTAACTTAGGCGAGTACGGGGTCGTAGCTAAGCCCCCGAGTGGGAGGGTTGCTCTCTACTAGGAGTAGTTTTGTAACTTAGGCGAGTACGGGGTCGCAGCTAAGACCCCGAGTGGGAGGATTGGTCCCCAATCGTAGTAGTTTTGTTACTAAGGCGAGTACGGGGTCGCAAGCTAAGCCCCCGATTGGGAGGATTGCTCCCCGCTCAGAGTAGTTTTGTAACTTAGGCGAGTACGGTGACGCAGCTAAGCCCCCGACTGGGAGGATTGCTCTCCACTCAGAGTAGTTTTGTAACTTAGGCGAGTACAGGGTCGCAGCTAAGCCCCTGAGTGGGAGGATTGCTCTCCACTTGGAGTAGTTTTGTAACTTAGGCGAGTACGGGGTCGCAGCTTAGCCCCCGAGTGGGAGGATTGCTCTCCACTCAGAGTAGTTTTGTAACTTAGGCGAGTACAGGGTCTCAGCTAAGACCCCGAGTGGGAGGATTGCTCTCCACTCGGAGTAGTTTTGTATGTTAGGCTAGTACGGAGTCGTAGCTAAGCCCCCAAGTGAGAGGATTTCTTCCCACTCGGAGATGTTTTGTAACTTAGGCGAGTACGGGGTCGCAGCTAAGCACCCGAGTGGGAGGATTGCTCTCCACTCGGAGTAGTTTTGTAACTTAGGCAAGTATGGGGTCTCAGCTAAGCCCCCTAGTGGGAGTATTGCTCCCCGTTCGCAGTAGTTTTGTAACCTAGGCGAGTACGGGGTCGCAGCTAAGCCCCCGAGTGGGAGGGTTTCTCTCTACTAGGAGTAGTTTTGTAACTTAGGCGAGTACGGGGTCGCAGCTAAGCACCCGAGTGGGAGGATTGCTCTCCACTCGGAGTAGTGTTATAACCTAGGCGAGTACGGGGTCACAACTAAGCACCCGAGTGGGAGGATTGCTCTCCACTCGGAGTTGTGTTATAACTTAGGCGAGTACGGGGTCGCTGGTAAGCCCCCGAGTGGGAGTATTGCTCTCCACTAGGAGTAGTTTTGTAACTTAGGCGAGTATGGGGTCGCAGCTAAGCCCCCGAGTAGGAGGATTGCTCTCCACTCAGAGTAGTTTTGTAACTTAGGTGAGTACGGGGTCGCAGCTAAGCCCCCGAGTGGCAGTATTGCTCTCCACTCGGAGTAGTTTTGTAAGTTAGGCTAGTACGGAGTCGCAGCTAAGCCCCCAAGTGAGAGGATTTCTCTCCACTCGGAGAAGTTTGGTTACTTAGGCGAGTACGGGGTCGCAGCTAAGCACCCGAGTGGGAGGATTGCTCTCCACTCGGAGTAGTTTTGTAAATTAGGCAAGTACGGGGTCGCAGCTAAGCCCCCGAGTGGGAGTATTGCTCCCCGCTCGCAGTAGTTTTGTAACCTAGGCGAGTACAGGATCGCAGCTAAGCCCCCGAGTGGGAGGGTTGCTCTCTATTAGGAGTAGTTTTGTAACTTAGGCGAGTACGGGGTCGCAGCTAAGCCCCCGAGTAGGAGGATTGCTCTCCACTTAGGGTAGTTTTGTAACTTAGGCGAGTACGGGGTCACAGCTGAGCCCCCGAGTCGGAGTGTTGCTCCCCGCTCGCTGTAGTTTTGTAACCTAGGCAAGTACAGGGTCGTACTTAAGCCCCCGAGTGGGAGGGTTGCTCTCGACTCGGAGTAGTTTTGTAACTTAGGCGAGTACGGGTCGCAGCTAAGACCACGAGTGCGTGGATTGCTCCCCACTCGGAGTAGTTTTGTTACCAAGGCGAGTACGGGGTCGCAGCTAAGCCCCCTTATGGGAGGATTGCTCCCTACTCAGAGTAGTTTTGTAACTTAGGCGAGTACAGGGTCGCAGCTAAGCCCCCGAGTGGGAGGATTGCTCTCCACTCAGAGTAGTTTTGTAACTTAGGCGAGTACAGGGTCGCAGCTAAGACCCCGAGTGGGAGGATTGCTCTCCACTCGGAATAGCTTTTGTAACTTAGGCGAATCGGGTTTGCGACTAAGCCCTTTGAAACTTAGGCGAATCGGGTTCGCGGCTAAGCCCCCGAGTGGGAGGACTGCTCTCCACTCTGTCACGACCGGTTTTCCAATAAAAATATTTATTGAGAAACCAATCTTTTGAGTCCAGTATGAGAGAAATCCTCCATACCGGTAGACAAATTCTTGATACAATAAGCTAGTAGCATAGAATATATTACAGGGTTGAGCTAGGGCTGCTCAACAAATTATTACAAGCGTGCCAATAATTATACATAATGGCGGATATAACACAATGGTGTGGTGGCATACTACTGACTCGAGGATAAAGTGATGGTGGAGTAACACAGTGGGAAGTGTGGTAACACGACTCTCAAACTGGCATCTCATCGAGCGTCGAGGTGAGGCTCGATAAATTTATTCGGGTTGCGGAAGCGGGTATAAAACAGTGACCAAGACCAGGGTCGCACGAGACTGACTGGGATTCCTCTAGGCGTCGGACTCGCTACCGAACTCTTCATCCATGAGATCACCTTCGTCAGCATCTGGCCAAATCAACAAGCCAGTGAGTACTTTGAAAGTACTCGCAAGACAGTTCGGACGTAAGATATAACAAATGCATGCATGAATGCGTCATGAATAATCTTTCCAACGCACAATTAAAAATTTAAATAGCGAAATAAGTACGAGGGAAACGGCGGTAGTCCGCCTGAAATCCCAACAAAAACATAAATGAGAACCGATCGGGTGTCTGGAGCGACGCCTCGAAAGGTGAACAAATAATAACAGAAAATCATGCCACAGTCGGGCGTCTTAGCGACACCACATAAAGGGCTTTTAAAGAAACGCCACAGTCGGACGTCTGAGCGACATCACAGAAAGGGCTTTAAAAGAAATGCCACAGTCGGACGTCTGAGCGACATCACAGAAAGGGCTTTAAAAGAAATGCCACAGTCGGACGTCTGAGCGACATCACAGAAAGGGCTTTAAAAGAAATGCCACAGTCGGACATCTGAGCGACATCACAGAAAGGTCTTTAAAAGAAATGCCATAGTCAGACGTCTTAGCGACATCACAGAAAGTGCTTTAAAAGAAACGCCACAGTCGGACGTCTGAGCGACATCACAGAAAGGGCTTTAAAAGAAATGCCACAGTCGGACGTCTGAGCGACATCACAGAAAGGGCTTTAAAAGAAATGCCACAGTCGGACGTCTGAGCGACATCACAGAAAGGGCTTTAATCACAAGTAAATAATACTCATAATAAATATTCAGTTCATGATAATAAACGGGTTAGTCCATCCACAGGAATAAACATTTAACCGGGCTTAGTGCTCATGAGATTCACCAGAGTATTTGTCACCAAAAACTGGCACTTGTCAGGATAAGTCGGCGCAAAATTTGGATATGGATAAGATGATTTGGAGATTTATGACTCTGCAGAGTTTGTACAAAAATTTCCCACAGCTAACGGATTTCCGTAGTCTCGAAAGACTAGTTCCATTTACGGTATTTCGGAAGTAAACACAGCTAACCAGTACATACCCATCCTATCTCTCGATGCCAGGACTCACCCTAGACATTGTCCAAGAAAAACTTTGAGACGGGGAGATCACAATCTCGAATAGCATGGGATCAAATTTATATACGCGCGCTCTAAGGGGTGCCCCCCTCTCGGTCCCAACCGGAAACACCCATGCCCCCTGACCGGATGACTGGCTTTAATCTAGGGCCATGGAACCACCATCCCGGCCTCTCCTTTTGGTGTGTACCAGGAAAGCGGTTCGCAACTTACTAAGCAATATTCCTTACGGAAAACATGTGGTAGTACAAGGAAGGAAAAGGGAGGAAACTGGACCGATACGATTTGACACGGTAGTCAAATAGTCTGGCATAAGACTGGCATGCTACAACACTGCCATCTTACCCATCCTCATGCCAACCCATGGCCATTCATACTCACATCCATTCACTTATGGATCATCGAGCTCACTTACCTTAACCATGCATGAAAATAACGTTCATCGGTATGCTCATCAACATGCCATGAAACTAACTAAATGCAAAACATGCCAAGACACTCATCATATCAAAAGTTCAAACATGCTTGCCTGGTTCAGAGTAGTCGGAGCCTAGCTCGGTGAAGTTCGCGGCTCCGTCACCTCCTTCGGTATCTACGGTATACAGAAAATATAGGCGCCAACGTAAATACCAAGAAGTGCACAAAAAGTATTCCAATTTTTTTCAAATAAATCTGATAAAAAACTAGACAAAATTTCAAAGAGAACAGAAAAAGAATCAATCAAAAATACTTTTCTGTTTAAAAGTTATAAAGGCTTTAGTCCAGGGACTCATCTGTAATGAAACAGAATATTTCCAGGGGCTAGCTCATAAAAACTGAAAACGCTTCGGTAGAGAATACGCCAGCCCAGGAGGAAAACGCTTCTGGCAGAATACGCTTTCAGAAATGGTTCGTTTAGAAAGGGACAGAGAGGCTGACGGGCAGGTCCCACCCGTCAGGATTGAAAATTCAAAACGGGCGGCTGAGCTCGACGGAGCCCGAGAGCCGCGGTGGTCGCCGGCGGCGATCCACGGTGAGATAAGGGAATCGGAGGGTACCTCCTTGCTCAGGACGTCCTTCCGCGTCGGTTGGCGGTGGTGGTGGTTGCCGGCGAGTACCACGTCGACGGCGAGCCTTGCTCCGGCGGACGGCGGCTCGGGTGAAGATGGACCTCGCCGGGGAGAGCTGCGAAGGTCAAATTGATGCTTGGGTTAGCTCACTGGTTGCTCGAGGAAACTACTGACGAAGTGTGGGCGCCGAGGACGGCCTCACCGGAGCGAATCGAGGTGGAGGCCGAGGCGGAACGAGGCGGCCGGAGTCGAGGAAGAAGGGCCCTTCGAGGCTCTTCTAGTTGTTGGTCGGGGTCCAGAGAGGTAGTGGAGGTGTGCGGGGGCGAGAGGGAACCTGGGGGTGCTATATATAGCCGGCCCGAGGCGGTTGCCGCGTATGGGATAAGTCCGGCGAGTGATTACGGCGGCGCCCGGGTTGGGCAGTGGGATTAGGGGCTTGGGTATCGTCTAGGTGGAGTAGAGGTTCCATTCCAGGGTCCAGCTCAGCACGGGGGGGAAAGTTTACGGCTGGCCCCAACGGAACGGCCGTGCGGCACGTCGGCGGCAGGGAGCGCACCCTGCGTGTGCCAGGCTACGGTGACTGTGCAACGGGGCTGCGCTGGCATGCATGTGCCACGCGGAGAGCCAGGGAGTGTCGGGCGGCGCCGAACGGTGTTGCGCCGCCGTTCTGCTTCCGGTCGGCCGTTACGGTGGATCGGCCGGCGCAAGACACGCCGGCGCAGGCGGGCCCGGGCGCCACCGACGCCAGGAAGGCGCCAAGCGCGCGTGCGGCACTCCAGACAAGAGGGAGAGGCGGCGAGGATCGTGCCAAGGGCACTGTCCACGCGTGACTGAATCTGGCGAAGGGAAAACGACACTGAACTCTGAACTTTACTGAATTACTGAAAGTGCAAAATACAGTGTATGCAAGGTGTTCGACAGAATGATACAGGTCTCTAGGGATTTTTCCTAGACCTGATTTTTGGTGGAGTAGCTACTCATTGCTCCAGTAGGCTGCCTGAATTTTTGTAGAATTTTTGGGGAAGTGTAGATATGAATTTCACCAAAATTGGCAAATCTTGTCCAAACTTGCAGAGGCTGAAATTTGAAAAATTTGAAAAGAAGGAGAGTGGATCAAGATGGTCCTGAGTTGTGGATGCTAAGGACAATCCAGGGGAGTTGGTTTGAGATCAAAATTCAAAGGAAATAAGGCACTTGCTTTGTAAATGACTCAGGCTCCAAATAATTGACAAAAATGATTTGAGAGGAAAAATGATTGAAATAAAATACAAAACTTGTTTGGATTAGTTGGGACAGAGAACTTAGGTTGAAATCAAGGGTGGTTTCAAAAAGAATGAAGTCCCAAACTCCTAGGGTTTCTTTTTAAATGAAAAATAAATAAGTTTGAGAGGGAAACAACCAGAAGAAAAGCTTCCAAAATTTTAACACCAAAATTGAAATGGAAAGGAAATCCTTGCCAAAGGTGAAAGGAAGTTTTTAAAGAGGAAGGATTTCTGGAAAAGAAAATTTTTTAATGGCCCTCTTTTAGAATCCAATAAAGTTTTTGATGAAAACCAAATCAAAAATTTTTGGAGTGTCACAACACCTACTCCCTTAGGAAAAATCTCGTCCCCGAGATTTCAGCTGATCCTTAAATAAGTGTGGATGCTCTGCTCGAAGATAATCCTCTCTTTCCCAAGTTGCTTCACTGTCGGTGTGATTGCTCCACTGGACTCTGAAGAATTTGATGGTCTTCTGTCGGGTTCTCCTTTCAGACTCCTCTAATATTCTTACTGGACGTTCCCGATAAGTGAGGTCTGACTGCACGTCAATGCTCTCATGGGATACTTGTTTCTCTGGGTTGCTCACGCACCTCCTCAATTGCGAGACGTGGAACACGTCGTGGACATCGGATAATTCTTTGGGTAAGTCTAGCTGGTAGGCTACCGTGCCTCTTCGTGCCATTATACAGAATGGTCGAATGAATCTTGGTGCTAGCTTCCCTTTAATCTTGAATCGTTGCAATCCTCTCATAGGAGATACTTTCAGGTATACGAACTCACCGGGCTTGAAGCTGACCCTACGATGTTTCTGATCATAATAACTCTTCTGTCGACTTTGAGCGGTCTTAAGTCGGTCTCTGATTAGCTTGACTTTTTCCTCGGCTTCTCTGAGCATGTCTGGTCCGAAGATGCGGCTGTCTCTGGTCTCTGACCAATTCAACGGGGTACGGCATCTCCGTCCGTATAAAGCCTCAAATGGTGCCATTTGCAGGCTGGCCTGGTAGCTATTGTTGTACGCGAACTCGGCGTATGGCAGGCTTTCTTCCCAACTGGTCCCATATGTGAGGACACATGCTCTCAGCATGTCTTCTAAAATCTGGTTTACGCGTTCCGTTTGTCCATCGGTCTGTGGGTGGTATGCGGTACTGAAGGCTAGTTGAGTTCCCAGAGCCTGTTGTAAATGCTCCCAAATTCTTGAGACGAACTGAGTGCCTCTGTCGGATATTATAGTCTTCGGGACTCCATGCAGACAAACAATGCGGGTGAGATAAATCCTGGCAAGCCGCTGAGTGTTGTAGGTTGTCTTTACTGGAATGAAATGTGCCACCTTGGTTAACCTATCAGTGATGACCCAGATGGCATCATTCCCATGCTGTGACCGAGGTAGTCCAACAATGAAATCCATCCCTATTTCATCCCATTTCCAGTCAGGTATTTTGTTTGGTTGCAGTAGTCTGGCCGGTCTCTGATGCTCAGCTTTTATGCGTTGACACGAGTCGCAACGTGCAATGAAGGTGGCTATGTCCCTCTTCATACCGTGCCACCGAAATCTTTCCTGAATATCCTTATACATCTTGGTCCCGCCAGGGTGGATTGAGTACGGGGCGGTGTGCGCTTCGGCTAGGATTTGCTGTTTAAGGTCTTCTATGTTTGGCACGCAGAGTCTTTCTCCGTACCACAATATTCCTCCATCGTCTATGACGAACTCCGAGGCCTTGCCCATACTCACCTTTCTCTTGATGCCTTCAATGTTGGGGTGACCGTACTGAGCTCCTTTAATTTCCTCCACAAGGTCGGGTTGTATTTCCAAGTTTGATATGGTGCCTTCTGCGACCATTAACAAATTGAGCTTGGCAAATTCTTGTTGGAATTCGGGCCTCAAGCTTTGCAGATTGTTTTCGTCGGAGTTGGGGTTCCGACTAAGAGCATCGGCCACTACATTCGCTTTCCCTGGATGGTAATGGATACCAACATCATAATCCTTTACCAATTGCAACCAGCGTCTCTGTCGTAAATTTAGTTCTGGCTGCGTGAAAATATATTTGAGACTTTTGTGATCCGTATATATTTCACATCGGTTCCCAAGTAAGAAATGCCTCCATTCCTTGAGTGCATGAATGACCGCTGCCATTTCTAAGTCATGAGTGGGATAATTTTCCTCATGCTTGCGAAGTTGCCTTGAAGCATAGGCGACAACCTTGCCTTCCTGCATCAACACACATCCGAGACCCTTTCTGGACGCGTCACAAAACACTTCAAAATTCTTGTGTATGTCTGGCACAATTAATACGGTGCTGTTGTTAATTTTTGCTTTAGCTCTTGGAAACTCTTTTCGCAGGCTTCTGTCCATTCAAACTTCTTGTCTTTCTTGAGTAACTGCATCATAGGCTTGGCTATGGTGGAAAATCCTTCAATAAATCTGCGGTAATATCCTGCCATCCCCAAGAAACTACCTATATCTGTTACGCTTGCTGGCGACTTCCAGCCAAGTATGGCCTTGACTTTCTTTGGGTCCACTGCGATACCGTCTTGGGTTAGCACGTGGCCTAGAAAACCTACTTGTTTTAGCAAAAATTCGCACTTGCTGAACTTGGCATATAATTGGTGTTTCCTGAGTTCTCCTAGCACAATCCTGAGATGTTCTGCGTGCTCTTCTGGTGTCTTGGAGTACACCAGAATATCATCGATGAATACCACAACAAACTTGTCCATAAACTTCATAAATACTTTCTTCATGAGGTGAACAAAATATGCAGGGGCATTTGTTAATCCAAATGGCATTACTGTGAACTCGTACAGTCCATATCTGGAGGTGAAGGCTGTTTTGGGGATATCTTCCGTTCGCACCTTTAATTGATGGTATCCAGACCTTAAGTCAATTTTTGAAAATACCTTGGCCTGAGCAAGTTGATCAAACAAATCGTTTATCCTTGGCATCGGGTATTTGTTCTTAATTGTGACCATATTAAGTGCTCGATAGTCAATACACAATCTCAGTGTTCCATCCTTCTTTTTGGCAAATAAAATTGGTGATCCCCAAGGTGAGGAGCTGGCTCGAATATATCCTTTGTCTAGCAATTCTTTTATTTGTTTCTTCAATTCAACCAACTCGGATGGTGCCATTCGGTATGGTTTCTTGTATATGGGGGTGGTTCCTGGTGCGAGCTCAATGCAGAACTTTATCTCTCGATCTGGTGGCATGCCTGGTAGTTCTTCAGGGAATACATCTGGAAATTCACATACCACTGGAACCTTGTTTAGCTCAGAAACGTCTACCTTATTCAATCTTGGTTGCCGGGGTATTTTTCCTTCCCTGGCTGACACTCTTATTGTCTTCCCGTGGTGGTGTGTGAGGATTACGGTCCGGTTGAAACAGTCAATAAAACCCTTATTGGTGGTTAGCCAGTCCATCCCTAGGATGACATCCAGACCTTTGTTTTCCAACACAATAAGATTTGCGTGAAACTCCAACCCTTCGAACTCAATGACCACATTCTGACAGTAATTCTGAGTAACTTGCTGAATCCCAGGGGACTTGATGATCATGGATTTCTCCAAAGGAAGCATCGAAAAATTATTTTGCAAAGCAAAACTTTTCGAAATGAA
This sequence comes from Triticum monococcum, assembly GCA_034509565.1. NCBI lineage: Eukaryota > Viridiplantae > Streptophyta > Magnoliopsida > Poales > Poaceae > Triticum > Triticum monococcum. The sequence goes on along the minus strand of CM067845.1, from coordinate 183,639,508 downwards.
AGAGTGAGAAGCTCCAGAATCAAACAAAACCGTTGCGGGTATTGTGTTGACAGGAAACGTACTGAGTACGATATCCGGAGCGTTTTGTGCCTCCTCTTTGGTTACGTGGTTCAGATGACCCTTCCTGTGGTTGTTGCTAGGATTGACATTGTTTCGCTTGGGTGCTGAATTACTACCGCCGTTGTTTGGCTTTGGGGTTGAGTTTCTATGCTTGGGACACTGCTTGGCATAGTGCCCTTCCTCTCCACAGGCGTAACAAGTAACGCCGGGGCGATATATGAACTCCTTGTCCCTTGCATGAAAATTCTTGATTTGGCATGAGACATTGGATGGGAATTTGTGTGTCCCGCCCTTCTGAAAATCTGTCTTGCTTCGGGGATTGCGAGCATGCTTAGTCTGGTCCCTTTTTCGCTTGCGGATATCTTCCAGACTGCGTCTCTCATTTTCCAGAGTAATGGCTTTGTCCACCAGTGTCTTAAAATCAGGAAAAGTGTGCACGACCAGTTGGCATTTAAGCGCGGGCGCTAGACCATCAAGGAATTTCTTCATCTTCTTGCTTTCAGTCATACGCTCTTCATTGGCGTAGCGAGACAATAGTGTAAATTGACTGTTATAATCTTCCACTGTCAAGTTCCTTTGTTTGAGGCATCGAACTCTCTCTTTTTGATTTTCATAATACTCTTAGGAATGTGTGCACCGCGTAAACCTTCCTTGATATCATCCCAGGTTATGTCACCTTCGTTTGGATGCATGTGCAGAAAATTCTCCCACCAAGATGCGAATGCTCCTGTGAGATAGTGCGGAGCATATAACACCTTCTCGGGATCTGAACATTTTGCAATAATTAATTTCCTCTCCATATCCCGAAGCCAGTCCTCGGCTTCAGGAGGCTTGTTAGTATGAGAAAATGTTTGGGGACGCGTCTTCTATAGCTCAGATAACTTGGAATGCTGCGGATACTGTCCATGGTAATTTCCCATGTTGATGACTTGGTTCATCATTTCACGATGTTGTTGCTGACTCTGTTCATAAAGGCGGCACATTCGGGAAAGTGCTGTTTCACTGCCCTGTTGACTCGACTGCCCTTGCGTGAAAATCTGGCAGAGTAGGCATGGAGCGAGTCCAAGGACGAGACATTTTTCACTCTGGGGATATATTTTATAAAACTCATAAGAAAAATGAAGATGGTCGTTAAAACAACTCCAAAAAAATGCACAAGGATGGCAAATAATTTTAAAAGTCCAAGATCACTTAAGAAAACAAATTGATTTGCGCACGGAGAAGGACTGCTCATTACATATCTTACACGCGGGCGATAATTATACAGTAGATCACTCAGGGTATGCGTACATAATCCTGACATGTTATTTAGGCTAGTTCACTCCTCCAGTTCTACATGATGCGCAAACAAGCTACTTCTCACAACATATCTTACAAAGCGGTACATCGCATGACGGGCAAACGCACTCAGCCGGAAATGTCGATGATCTCCTTGGCCCTGCCAAGGGTGAGGCGCAGTGAGGCTGGGGATTCGACCTCCTCCTCACTAATAGGCTCCAGACGTGAAGAGCCGCGTCGGGTAGATGGAACGGGTTCCAGGGGCGGAGCAACGCGAATGGGAGTGGGTACAGCGGGTGGTGCAGTGCGCGCTGGAGTGGGCGCAAAGGCCTGGGTGAACCCTCCGGTGGTAGGCAGGTGACGAGTAGGTGCATGAGATGCTGAGGACGAGACAAAAGTCAGTGGCGGTGCGGTGAGCAGGAGCTCCCTCCTGTTGGCGACACAACCATGAACTGAGTCCATGCTGGCAGCCACGAAGTCGTCCACCAGGTTGTCGAAGGCTGCCTCCAGAGCCCGGAGATACTCAATAAGCATCTCAAAAGCCTCGTCTCATTCTCCTCTGGGGCAGGAGAATGCGTAGTGGCAGGTGTAGGGCACATGGCATGGAAGATAACGGTAGCGACGAGTCTTCATCGCGGGAAGGATATTCCTGAGGCGGGCTATCGCCTCACGGGTTGCCATCTGCATAGCATGCCTCTCCGTAGGCATGGCTCTTCCCACGAACAGGTAGCGGCGTAGCTCACCACGCCCTCCCTTGAACTGCAGCGTGGCCTGGTGCATGGTTAGGCTGTCTAGGCGAGGTGATGGCGGGGAACTCCAACAGGTTTTGGTTTCCTCCTCACTGATTGATGGAGCCCAAGACTGCTCTGTGCTGGTGGAGCGTGAAGACTGGGCGCACGGATGGCCCCATCGCGACCTGAATGATGAAGGAGAGAAGCTTGACGAACCCATCGGGTACGTTGGCGAAGGTCTGAGACTCGCAGTTGTTGTCGGCCATCTACAAAAGTAGGCAAAAATCCTGAATGGTCAGATAAAAAATTTATGCTGACTGTCAGAAAATGACTACAATTGAAAAAAAAATTAAATCGGCTCTACCATGCCAATAACCGAATAGCGATCGCACCTAGTGGCTTCCTACGGTTAGCCTGGCTCTGGTACCAAGCTTGTCACGACCGGTTTTCCAATAAAAATATTTATTGAGAAACCAATCTTTTGAGTCCAGTATGAGAGAAAACCTCCATACCGGTAGACAAATTCTTGATACAATAAGCCAGTAGCATAGAATATATTACAGGGTTGAGCTAGGGCTGCTCAACAAATTATTACAAGCGCGCCAATAATTATACATAATGGCGGATATAACACAATGGTGTGGTGGCATACTACTGACTCGAGGATAAAGTGATGGTGGAGTAACACAGTGGGAAGTGTGGTAACACGACTCTCAAACTGGCATCTCATCGAGCGTCGAGGTGAGGCTCGATAAATTTATTTGGGTTGCGCAAGCGGGTATAAAACAGTGACCAAGACCAGGGTCGCACGAGACTGACTGGGATTCCTCTAGGCATCGAACTTGCTATCGAACTCTTCATCCATGAGATCACCTTCATCAGCATCTGGCCAAATCAACAAGCCAGTGAGTACTTTGAAAGTACTCGCAAGACAGTTCGGATGTAAGATATAACAAATGCATGCATGAATGCGTCATGAATAATCTTTCCAATGCACAATTAAAAATTTGCATAGCGAAATAAGTACGAGGGAAACGGCGGTAGTCCGCCTGAAATCCCAACAAAAACATAAATGAGAACCGATCGGGTGTCTGGAGCGACGCCTCAAAAGGTGAACAAATAATAATAGAAAATCATGCCACAGTCGGGCGTCTTAGCGACACCACATAAAGGGCTTTTAAAGAAATGCCACAGTCGGACGTCGGAGCGACATCACAGAAAGGGCTTTAAAAGAAATGCCACAGTCGGACGTCTGAGCGACATCACAGAAAGGGCTTTAAAAGAAATGCCACAGTCGGACGTCTGAGCGACATCACAGAAAGGGCTTTAAAAGAAATGCCACAGTCGGACGTCTGAGCGACATCACAGAAAGGGCTTTAAAAGAAATTCCACAGTCGGACGTCTGAGCGATATCACAGAAAGGGCTTTAAAAGAAATGCCACAGTCGGACGTCTGAGCGACATCACAGAAAGGGCTTTAAAAGAAATACCACAATCGGACGTCTGAGCAACATCACAGAAAGGGCTTTAAAAGAAATGCAACAGTCGGACGTCTGAGCGACATCACAGAAAGGGCTTTAATCACAAGTAAATAATACTCATAATAAATATTCAGTTCATGATAATAAACAGGTTAGTCCATCCACAGGAATAAACATTTAACCGGGCTTAGTGCTCATGAGATTCACCAGAGTATCTGTCACCAAAAACTGGCACTTCTCAGGATAAGTCAGCGCAAAATTAGGATATGGATAAGATGATTTGGAGATTTATGACTCTGCAGAGTTTGTACAAAAATTTCCCACAGCTAACGGATTTCCGTAGTCTCGAAAGACTAGTTCCGTTTACGGTATTTCGGAAGTAAACACAGCTAACCAGTACACACCCATCCTATCTCTCGATGCCAGGACTCACCCTAGACATCGTCCAAGAAAAACTTTGAGACGGGGAGATCACAATCTCGAATAGCATGGGATCAACTTTATATATGCGCGCTCTAAGGGGTGCCCCCCTCTCGGTCCCAACCGGAAACACCCATGCCCCTTGACCGGATGACTGGCTTTAATCCAAGGCCATGGAACCATCATCCCGGCCTCTCCTTTTGGTGTGTACCAGGAAAGCGGTTCGCAACTTACTAAGCCATATTCCTTACGGAAAACATGTGGTAGTACAAGGAAGGAAAAGGGAGGAAACTGGACCGATACGATTTGACACGGTAGTCAAATAGTCTGGCATAAGACTGGCACGCTACAACACTGCCATCTTACCCATCCTCATGCCAACCCATGGCCATTCATACTCACATCCATTCACTTATGGATCATCGAGCTCACTTACCTTAACCATGCATGAAAATAACGTTCATCGGTATGCTCATCAACATACCATGAAACTAACTAAATGCAAAACATGCCAAGACACTCATCATCTCAAAAGTTCAAACATGCTTGCCTGGTTCAGAGTAGTCGGAGCCTAGCTCGGTGAAGTTCGTGACTCCGTCACCTCCTTCGGTATCTACGGTATACAGAAAATATAGGCGCTATCGTAAATACCAAGAAGTGCACAAAAAGTATTCCAAATTTTTTTCAAATAAATCTGATAAAAAACTAGACAAAATTTCAAAGAGAACAGAAAAAGAATCAATCAAAAATACTTTTCTGTTTAAAAGTTATAAAGGTTTTAGTCCAGGGACTCATCTGTAATGAAATAGAATATTTCCAGGGGCTAGCTCATAAAAACTGAAAACGCTTCGGTAGAGAATACGCCAGCCCAGGAGGAAAATGCATCTGGCAGAATACGCTTTCAGAAACGGTTTGTTTAGAAAGGGACAGAGAGGCTGACGGGCAGGTCCCACCCGTCAGGTTTGAAAATTCAAAACGGGCGGCTAAGCTCGACGGAGCCCGAGAGCCGCGGTGGTCGCCGGCGGCGATCCACGGTGAGATAAGGGAATCGGAGGGTACCTCCTTGCTCAGGACGTCCTTCCGCGTCGGTTGGTGGTGGTGGTGGTTGCCGGCGAGTACCACGTCGAGGGCGAGCCTTGCTCCGGCGGACGGCGGCTCGGGTGAAGATGGACCTCGCCGGGGAGAGCTGCGAAGGTCAAATTGATGCTTGGGTTAGCTCACTGGTTGCTCGAGGAAACTACTGACGAAGTGTGGGCGCCGGGGACGGCCTCACCGGAGCGAATCGAGGTGGAAGCCGAGGCGGAACGAGGCGGCCGGATTCGAGGAAGAAGGGCCCTTCGAGGCTCTTCTAGTTGTTGGTCGGGGTCCAGAGAGGTAGGGGAGGTGTGCGGGGGCAAGAGGGAACCTGGGGGTGCTATATATAGCCGGCCCGAGGCGGTTGCCGCATACGGGATAAGTCCGGCGAGTGATTACGGCGGCGCCGGGGTTGGGCAGTGGGATTAGGGGCTAGGGTATCGTCTAGGTGGAGTAGAGGTTCCATTCCATGATCCAGCTCAGCACGGGGGGGGGGGAAGTTTATGGCTGGCCCCAACGGAACGGCCGTGCGGCACGTCGGCGGCAGGGAGCGCGCCCTGCGCGTGCCAGGCTACGGTGACTGTGCAGCGGGGCTGCGCTGGCATGCATGTGCCACGCGGAGAGCCAGGGAGCGTTGGGCGGCGCCGAACGGCGTTGCGCCGCCGTTCTGCTTCCGGTCGGCCGTTACGGTGGATCGGCCGCCGCAAGACACGCCGGCGTAGGCGGGCCCGGGCGCCACCGATGCCAGGAAGGTGACAAGCGCGCGTGCGGCACTCCAGACAAGAGGGAGAGGCGGCGAGGATCGTGCCAAGGGCACTGTCCACGCGTGACTGAATCTGGCGAAGGGAAAACGACACTGAACTCTGAACTTTACTGAATTACTGAAAGTGCAAAATACAGTGTATGCAAGGTGTTCGACAGAATGATACAGGTCTCTAGGGATTTTTCCTAGAGCTGATTTTTGGTGGAGTGGCTACTCATTGCTCCAGTAGGCTGCCTGAATTTTTGTAGAATTTTTGGGGAAGTGTAGATATGAATTTCACCAAATTTGGCAAATCTGGTCCAAACTTGCAGAGGCTGAAATTTGAAAATTTTGAAAAGAAGGTGAGTGGATCAAGATGGTCCTGAGTTGTGGATGCTAAGGACAATCCAGGGGAGTTGGTTTGAGATCAAAATTCAAAGGAAATAAGGCACTTGCTTTGTAAATGACTCAGGCTCCAAATAATTGACAAAAATGATTTGAGAGGAAAAATGATTGAAATAAAATACAAAACTTGTTTGGATTAGTTGGGACAGAGAACTTAGGTTGTTCCAAGGAGAAGAGAAGGTTTTTGGAGGGGTTTTACCACCTGTGATATGGTGAAATCAAGGGTGGTTTCAAAAAGAATGAAGTCCAAACTCCTAGGGTTTCTTTTTAACTGAAAAATAAATAAGTTTGAGAGGGAAACAACCAGAAGAAAAGCTTCCAAAATTTTAGCACCAAAATTGAAATGGAAAGGAAATCCTTGCCAAAGGTGAAAGGAAGTTTTTAAAGAGGAAGGATTTCTGGAAAAGAAAAAATTTTAATTGCCCTCTTTTAGAATCCAATAAAGTTTTTGATGAAAACCAAATCAAAAATTTTTGGAGTGTCACACACTCATAGTAGTTTTGTATGTTAGGCGTGTGTATGGGGTCGCAGCTAAGCCCCCGAGTGGTAGGATTGCTCCCCACTCGGTGTAGTTTTGTATCTTAGGCGAGTACGGGGTCGCAGCGAAGCCCCCGAGTGGGAGGATTGCTCCCCACTCAGAGTAGTTTTGTAACTTAGGCGACTCGGGGTCGCAGCTAAGCCCCCGAGTGGGAGGATTGCTCTCCACTTAATAGCTTTTGTAACTTAGGCGAATCGGGTTCGCGGTTAAGCCCCCGAGTAGGAGGATTTCTCTCCACTCTGAGTAGTTTTGTAACTTAGGCGAGTACGGGTTCGCAACTAAGCCCCCGAGTGGGAGGATTTCTCTACACTCGGAGTAGTTTTATAACTTAGGTGAGTAAGGGGTCGCAAGTAAGCCCCCAAGTAGGAGGATTGCTCTCCACTCGGAGTAGTTCTGTTACTTAGCGAGTTCGGGGTCGCAGCTAAGCCCACGAGTGGGAGGATTGCTCTCCACTCAGAGTAGTTTTGTAACTTAGGCGAGTACGGGGTCTCAGCTATGCCCCCGAGTGGGAGGATTGCTCTCCACTCGGAGTAGTTTTGTAACTTAGGCGAGTACGGGGTCGCAGCTAAGCCCCCGAGTGGGAGGGTGGCTCTCTACTAGGAGTAGTTTTGTAACTTAGGCGAGTACGGGGTCACAGCTAAGACCCCGAGTGGGAGGATTGGTCCCCAATCGGAGTAGTTTTGTTACTAAGGCGAGTACGAGGTCGCAAGCGAAGCCCCCGAGTGGGAGGATTGCTCCCCGCTCAGAGTAGTTTTGTAACTTAGGCGAGTACGGGGTCGCAGCTAGGCCCCCGAGTGGGAGGATTGCTCTCCACTCAGAGTAGTTTCGTTACTTAGGTGAGTACAGGGTCGCAGCTAAGCCCCTGAGTGGGAGGATTGCTCTCCACTTGGAGTAGTTTTGTAACTTAGGCGAGTACGGGGTCGCAGCTTAGCCCTCGAGTGGGAGGATTGCTCTCCATGCAGAGTAGTTTTGTAACTTAGGCGAGTACGGGGTCTCAGCTAAGCCCCCGAGTGGGAGGATTGCTCTCCACTCAGAGTAGTTTTGTAAGTTAGGCTAGTACGGAGTCGCAGCTAAGCCCCCAAGTGAGAGGATTTCTCTCCACTCAAAGAAGTTTTGTAACTTAGGCGAGTACGGGGTCGCAGCTAAGCACCCGAGTGGGAGGATTGCTCTCCACTCGGAGTAGTTTTATAATTTAGGCAAATATGGGGTCGCAGCTAAGCCCCCGACTGGGAGTATTGCTCCCCGCTCGCAGTAGTTTGGTAACATAGGTGAGTACGGGGTCGCAGCTAAGCCCCCGAGTGGGAGGGTTTCTCTCTACTAGGAGTAGTTTTGTAACTTAGGCGAGTACGGGGTCGCAGCTAAGACCCCGAGTGGGAGGATTGGTCCCCACTCGGAGTAGTTTTGTTACTAAGGCGAGTACGGGGCCTCCAGCTAAGCCCCCGAGCGGGAGGATTGTTCCCCACTCAGAGTAGTTTTGTAACTTAGGCGAGTACGGGGTCGTAGCTAAGCCCCCGAGTGGGAGGATTGCTCTGCACTCGGAGTAGTTTTGTAACTTAGGCGAGTACAGGGTCGCAGCTAAGCCCCTGAGAGGGAGGATTGCTCTCCACTTGGAGTAGTTTTGTAACTTAGGCGAGTACGGGGTCGCAGCTAAGCCACCGAGTAGGAGGATTGCTCTCCACTTGGAGTAGTTTTGTAACTTAGGCGAGTACGGGGTCGCAGCTAAGCACCCGAGTGGGAGGATTGCTCTCCACTCGGAGTAGTGTTATAACCTAGGCGAGTACGGGGTCACAGCTAAGCACCCGAGTGGGAGGATTGCTCTCCACTAGGAGTAGTGTTATAACTTAGGCGAGTACGGGGTCCCTGGTAAGCCCCCGAGTGGGAGTATTGCTCTCCACTCGGAGTAGTTTTGTAACTTAGGCGAGTACGGGGTCGCAGGTAAGCCCCCGAGTAGGAGGATTGCTCTCCACTCAGAGTAGTTTTGTAACTTAGGCGAGTACGGGGTCGCAGCTAAGCCCCCGAGTGGGAGTATTGCTCTCCACTCGGAGTAGTTTTGTAAGTTAGGCTAGTACGGAGTCACAGCTAAGCCCCCAAGTGAGAGGATTTCTCTCCAATCGGAGAAGTTTGGTAACTTAGGCGAGTACGGGGTCGCTGCTAAGACCCCGAGTGGGAGGATTGGTCCCCAATCGTAGTAGTTTTGTCACTAAGGCGAGTACGGGGTCGCAAGCTAAGCCCCCGATTGGGAGGATTGCTCCCCGCTCAGAGTAGTTTTGTAACTTAGGCGAGTACGGGGTCGCAGCTAAGCCCACGAGTGGGAGGATTTGTCCCCAATCGGAGTAGTTTTGTTACTAAGGCGAGTACGAGGTCGCAAGCGAAGCCCCCGAGTGGGAGGATTGCTCCCCGCTCAGAGTAGTTTTGTAACTTAGGCGAGTACGGGGTCGCAGCTAGGCCCCCGAGTGGGAGGATTGCTCTCCACTCAGAGTAGTTTCGTTACTTAGGCGAGTACAGGGTCGCAGCTAAGCCCCTGAGTGGGAGGATTGCTCTCCACTTGGAGTAGTTTTGTAACTTAGGCGAGTACGGGGTCGCAGCTTAGCCCTCGAGTGGGAGGATTGCTCTCCACGCAGAGTAGTTTTGTAACTTAGGCGAGTACGGGGTCTCAGCTAAGCCCCCGAGTGGGAGGATTGCTCTCCACTCGGAGTAGTTTTGTAAGTTAGGCTAGTACGGAGTCGCAGCTAAGCCCCCAAGTGAGAGGATTTCTCTCCACTCAGAGAAGTTTTGTAACTTAGGCGAGTACGGGGTCGCAGCTAAGCACCCGAGTGGGAGGATTGCTCTCCACTCGGAGTAGTTTTATAACTTAGGCAAATATGGGGTCGCAGCTAAGCCCCCGACTGGGAGTATTGCTCCCCGCTCGCAGTAGTTTGGTAACATAGGTGAGTACGGGGTCGCAGCTAAGCCCCCGAGTGGGAGGGTTTCTCTCTACTAGGAGTAGTTTTGTAACTTAGGCGAGTACGGGGTCGCAGCTAAGACCCCGAGTGGGAGGATTGGTCCCCACTCGGAGTAGTTTTGTTACTAAGGCGAGTACGGGGCCTCCAGCTAAGCCCCCGAGCGGGAGGATTGCTCCCCACTCAGAGTAGTTTTGTAACTTAGGCGAGTACGGGGTCGCAGCTAAGCCCCCGAGTGGGAGGATTGCTCTGCACTCGGAGTAGTTTTGTAACTTAGGCGAGTATAGGGTCGCAGCTAAGCCCCTGAGAGGGAGGATTGCTCTCCACTTGGAGTAGTTTTGTAACTTAGGCGAGTACGGGGTCGCAGCTAAGCCACCGAGTAGGAGGATTGCTCTCCACTTGGAGTAGTTTTGTAACTTAGGCGAGTACGGGGTCGCAGCTAAGCACCCGAGTGGGAGGATTGCTCTCCACTCGGAGTAGTGTTATAACCTAGGCGAGTACGGGGTCACAGCTAAGCACCCGAGTGGGAGGATTGCTCTCCACTAGGAGTAGTGTTATAACTTAGGCGAGTACGGGGTCCCTGGTAAGCCCCCGAGTGGGAGTATTGCTCTCCACTCGGAGTAGTTTTGTAACTTAGGCGAGTACGGGGTCGCAGGTAAGCCCCCGAGTAGGAGGATTGCTCTCCACTCAGAGTAGTTTTGTAACTTAGGCGAGTACGGGGTCGCAGCTAAGCCCCCGAGTGGGAGGGTTGCTCTCTACTAGGAGTAGTTTTGTAACTTAGGCGAGTACGGGGTCACAGCTAAGACCCCGAGTGGGAGGATTGGTCCCCAATCGGAGTAGTTTTGTTACTAAGGCGAGTACGAGGTCGCAAGCGAAGCCCCCGAGTGGGAGGATTGCTCCCCGCTCAGAGTAGTTTTGTAACTTAGGCGAGTACGGGGTCGCAGCTAGGCCCCCGAGTGGGAGGATTGCTCTCCACTCAGAGTAGTTTCGTTACTTAGGTGAGTACAGGGTCGCAGCTAAGCCCCTGAGTGGGAGGATTGCTCTCCACTTGGAGTAGTTTTGTAACTTAGGCGAGTACGGGGTCGCAGCTTAGCCCTCGAGTGGGAGGATTGCTCTCCACGCAGAGTAGTTTTGTAACTTAGGCGAGTACGGGGTCTCAGCTAAGCCCCCGAGTGGGAGGATTGCTCTCCACTCGGAGTAGTTTTGTAAGTTAGGCTAGTACGGAGTCGCAGCTAAGCCCCCAAGTGAGAGGATTTCTCTCCACTCAGAGAAGTTTTGTAACTTAGGCGAGTACGGGGTCGCAGCTAAGCACCCGAGTGGGAGGATTGCTCTCCATTCGGAGTAGTTTTATAACTTAGGCAAATATGGGGTCGCAGCTAAGCCCCCGAGTGGGAGTATTGCTCTCCACTCGGAGTAGTTTTGTAAGTCAGGCTAGTACGGAGTCACAGCTAAGCCCCCAAGTGAGAGGATTTCTCTCCAGTCGGAGAAGTTTGGTAACTTAGGCGAGTACGGGGTCGCTGCTAAGACCCCGAGTGGGAGGATTGGTCCCCAATCGTAGTAGTTTTGTCACTAAGGCGAGTACGGGGTCGCAAGCTAAGCCCCCGATTGGGAGGATTGCTCCCCGCTCAGAGTAGTTTTGTAACATAGGCGAGTACGGGGTCGCAGCTAAGCCCACGAGTGGGAGGATTTGTCCCCAATCGGAGTAGTTTTGTTACTAAGGCGAGTCCGAGGTCGCAAGCGAAGCCCCCGAGTGGGAGGATTGCTCCCCGCTCAGAGTAGTTTTGTAACTTAGGCGAGTACGGGGTCGCAGCTAGGCCCCCGAGTGGGAGGATTGCTCTCCACTCAGAGTAGTTTCGTTACTTAGGCGAGTACAGGGTCGCAGCTAAGCCCCTGAGTGGGAGGATTGCTCTCCACTTGGAGTAGTTTTGTAACTTAGGCGAGTACGGGGTCGCAGCTTAGCCCTCCAGTGGGAGGATTGCTCTCCACGCAGAGTAGTTTTGTAACTTAGGCGAGTATGGGGTCTCAGTTAAGCCCCCGAGTGGGAGGATTGCTCTCCACTCGGAGTAGTTTTGTAAGTTAGGCTAGTACGGAGTCGCAGCTAAGCCCCCAAGTGAGAGGATTTCTCTCCACTCAGAGAAGTTTTGTAACTTAGGCGAGTACGGGGTCGCAGCTAAGCACCCGAGTGGGAGGATTGCTCTCCACTCGGAGTAGTTTTATAACTTAGGCAAATATGGGGTCGCAGCTAAGCCCCCGACTGGGAGTATTGCTCCCCGCTCGCAGTAGTTTGGTAACATAGGTGAGTACGGGGTCGCAGCTAAGCCCCCGAGTGGGAGGGTTTCTCTCTACTAGGAGTAGTTTTGTAACTTAGGCAAGTACGGGGTCGCAGCTAAGACCCCGAGTGGGAGGATTGGTCCCCACTCGGAGTAGTTTTGTTACTAAGGCGAGTACGGGGCCTCCAGCTAAGCCCCCGAGCGGGAGGATTGCTCCCCACTCAGAGTAGTTTTGTAACTTAGGAGAGTACGGGGTCGCAGCTAAGCCCCCGAGTGGGAGGATTGCTCTGCACTCGGAGTAGTTTTGTAACTTAGGCGATTACAGGGTCGCAGCTAAGCCCCTGAGAGGGAGGATTGCTCTCCACTTGGAGTAGTTTTGTAACTTAGGCGAGTACGGGGTCGCAGCTAAGCAACCGAGTAGGAGGATTGCTCTCCACTTGGAGTAGTTTTGTAACTTAGGCGAGTACGGGGTCGCAGCTAAGCACCCGAGTGGGAGGATTGCTCTCCACTCGGAGTAGTGTTATAACCTAGGCGAGTACGGGGTCACAGCTAAGCACACGAGTGGGAGGATTGCTCTCCACTAGGAGTAGTGTTATAACTTAGGCGAGTACGGGGTCCCTGGTAAGCCCCCGAGTGGGAGTATTGCTCTCCACTCGGAGTAGTTTTGTAACTTAGGCGAGTACGGGGTCGCAGGTAAGCCCCCGAGTAGGAGGATTGCTCTCCACTCAGAGTAGTTTTGTAACTTAGGCGAGTACGGGGTCGCAGCTAAGCCCCCGAGTGGGAGGGTTGCTCTCTACTAGGAGTAGTTTTGTAACTTAGGCGAGTACGGGGTCACAGCTAAGACCCCGAGTGGGAGGATTGGTCCCCAATCGGAGTAGTTTTGTTACTAAGGCGAGTACGAGGTCGCAAGCGAAGCCCCCGAGTGGGAGGATTGCTCCCCGCTCAGAGTAGTTTTGTAACTTAGGCGAGTACGGGGTCGCAGCTAGGCCCCCGAGTGGGAGGATTGCTCTCCACTCAGAGTAGTTTCGTTACTTAGGCGAGTACAGGGTCGCAGCTAAGCCCCTGAGTGGGAGGATTGCTCTCCACTTGGAGTAGTTTTGTAACTTAGGCGAGTACGGGGTCGCAGCTTAGCCCTCGAGTGGGAGGATTGCTCTCCACGCAGAGTAGTTTTGTAACTTAGGCGAGTACGGGGTCTCAGCTAAGCCCCCGAGTGGGAGGATTGCTCTCCACTCGGAGTAGTTTTGTAAGTTAGGCTAGTACGGAGTCGCAGCTAAGCCCCCAAGTGAGAGGATTTCTCTCCACTCAGAGAAGTTTTGTAACTTAGGCGAGTACGGGGTCGCAGCTAAGCACCCGAGTGGGAGGATTGCTCTCCACTCGGAGTAGTTTTATAACTTAGGCAAATATGGGGTCGCAGCTAAGCCCCCGACTGGGAGTATTGCTCCCCGCTCGCAGTAGTTTGGTAACATAGGTGAGTACGGGGTCGCAGCTAAGCCCCCGAGTGGGAGGGTTTCTCTCTACTAGGAGTAGTTTTGTAACTTAGGCGAGTACGGGGTCGCAGCTAAGACCCCAAGTGGGAGGATTGGTCCCCACTCGGAGTAGTTTTGTTACTAAGGCGAGTACGGGGCCTCCAGCTAAGCCCCCGAGCGGGAGGATTGCTCCCCACTCAGAGTAGTTTTGTAACTTAGGCGAGTACGGGGTCGCAGCTAAGCCCCCGAGTGGGAGGATTGCTCTGCACTCGGAGTAGTTTTGTAACTTAGGCGAGTATAGGGTCGCAGCTAAGCCCCTGAGAGGGAGGATTGCTCTCCACTTGGAGTAGTTTTGTAACTTAGGCGAGTACGGGGTCGCAGCTAAGCCACCGAGTAGGAGGATTGCTCTCCACTTGGAGTAGTTTTGTAACTTAGGCGAGTACGGGGTCGCAGCTAAGCACCCGAGTGGGAGGATTGCTCTCCACTCGGAGTAGTGTTATAACCTAGGCGAGTACGGGGTCACAGCTAAGCACCCGAGTGGGAGGATTGCTCTCCACTAGGAGTAGTGTTATAACTTAGGCGAGTACGGGGTCCCTGGTAAGCCCCCGAGTGGGAGTATTGCTCTCCACTCGGAGTAGTTTTGTAACTTAGGCGAGTACGGGGTCGCAGGTAAGCCCCCGAGTAGGAGGATTGCTCTCCACTCAGAGTAGTTTTGTAACTTAGGCGAGTACGGGGTCGCAGCTAAGCCCCCGAGTGGGAGGGTTGCTCTCTACTAGGAGTAGTTTTGTAACTTAGGCGAGTACGGGGTCACAGCTAAGACCCCGAGTGGGAGGATTGGTCCCCAATCGGAGTAGTTTTGTTACTAAGGCGAGTACGAGGTCGCAAGCGAAGCCCCCGAGTGGGAGGATTGCTCCCCGCTCAGAGTAGTTTTGTAACTTAGGCGAGTACGGGGTCGCAGCTAGGCCCCCGAGTGGGAGGATTGCTCTCCACTCAGAGTAGTTTCGTTACTTAGGTGAGTACAGGGTCGCAGCTAAGCCCCTGAGTGGGAGGATTGCTCTCCACTTGGAGTAGTTTTGTAACTTAGGCGAGTACGGGGTCGCAGCTTAGCCCTCGAGTGGGAGGATTGCTCTCCACGCAGAGTAGTTTTGTAACTTAGGCGAGTACGGGGTCTCAGCTAAGCCCCCGAGTGGGAGGATTGCTCTCCACTCGGAGTAGTTTTGTAAGTTAGGCTAGTACGGAGTCGCAGCTAAGCCCCCAAGTGAGAGGATTTCTCTCCACTCAGAGAAGTTTTGTAACTTAGGCGAGTACGGGGTCGCAGCTAAGCACCCGAGTGGGAGGATTGCTCTCCATTCGGAGTAGTTTTATAACTTAGGCAAATATGGGGTCGCAGCTAAGCCCCCGAGTGGGAGTATTGCTCTCCACTCGGAGTAGTTTTGTAAGTCAGGCTAGTACGGAGTCACAGCTAAGCCCCCAAGTGAGAGGATTTCTCTCCAGTCGGAGAAGTTTGGTAACTTAGGCGAGTACGGGGTCGCTGCTAAGACCCCGAGTGGGAGGATTGGTCCCCAATCGTAGTAGTTTTGTCACTAAGGCGAGTACGGGGTCGCAAGCTAAGCCCCCGATTGGGAGGATTGCTCCCCGCTCAGAGTAGTTTTGTAACATAGGCGAGTACGGGGTCGCAGCTAAGCCCACGAGTGGGAGGATTTGTCCCCAATCGGAGTAGTTTTGTTACTAAGGCGAGTCCGAGGTCGCAAGCGAAGCCCCCGAGTGGGAGGATTGCTCCCCGCTCAGAGTAGTTTTGTAACTTAGGCGAGTACGGGGTCGCAGCTAGGCCCCCGAGTGGGAGGATTGCTCTCCACTCAGAGTAGTTTCGTTACTTAGGCGAGTACAGGGTCGCAGCTAAGCCCCTGAGTGGGAGGATTGCTCTCCACTTGGAGTAGTTTTGTAACTTAGGCGAGTACGGGGTCGCAGCTTAGCCCTCCAGTGGGAGGATTGCTCTCCACGCAGAGTAGTTTTGTAACTTAGGCGAGTATGGGGTCTCAGTTAAGCCCCCGAGTGGGAGGATTGCTCTCCACTCGGAGTAGTTTTGTAAGTTAGGCTAGTACGGAGTCGCAGCTAAGCCCCCAAGTGAGAGGATTTCTCTCCACTCAGAGAAGTTTTGTAACTTAGGCGAGTACGGGGTCGCAGCTAAGCACCCGAGTGGGAGGATTGCTCTCCACTCGGAGTAGTTTTATAACTTAGGCAAATATGGGGTCGCAGCTAAGCCCCCGACTGGGAGTATTGCTCCCCGCTCGCAGTAGTTTGGTAACATAGGTGAGTACGGGGTCGCAGCTAAGCCCCCGAGTGGGAGGGTTTCTCTCTACTAGGAGTAGTTTTGTAACTTAGGCAAGTACGGGGTCGCAGCTAAGACCCCGAGTGGGAGGATTGGTCCCCACTCGGAGTAGTTTTGTTACTAAGGCGAGTACGGGGCCTCCAGCTAAGCCCCCGAGCGGGAGGATTGCTCCCCACTCAGAGTAGTTTTGTAACTTAGGAGAGTACGGGGTCGCAGCTAAGCCCCCGAGTGGGAGGATTGCTCTGCACTCGGAGTAGTTTTGTAACTTAGGCGATTACAGGGTCGCAGCTAAGCCCCTGAGAGGGAGGATTGCTCTCCACTTGGAGTAGTTTTGTAACTTAGGCGAGTACGGGGTCGCAGCTAAGCAACCGAGTAGGAGGATTGCTCTCCACTTGGAGTAGTTTTGTAACTTAGGCGAGTACGGGGTCGCAGCTAAGCACCCGAGTGGGAGGATTGCTCTCCACTCGGAGTAGTGTTATAACCTAGGCGAGTACGGGGTCACAGCTAAGCACACGAGTGGGAGGATTGCTCTCCACTAGGAGTAGTGTTATAACTTAGGCGAGTACGGGGTCCCTGGTAAGCCCCCGAGTGGGAGTATTGCTCTCCACTCGGAGTAGTTTTGTAACTTAGGCGAGTACGGGGTCGCAGGTAAGCCCCCGAGTAGGAGGATTGCTCTCCACTCAGAGTAGTTTTGTAACTTAGGCGAGTACGGGGTCGCAGCTAAGCCCCCGAGTGGGAGGGTTGCTCTCTACTAGGAGTAGTTTTGTAACTTAGGCGAGTACGGGGTCACAGCTAAGACCCCGAGTGGGAGGATTGGTCCCCAATCGGAGTAGTTTTGTTACTAAGGCGAGTACGAGGTCGCAAGCGAAGCCCCCGAGTGGGAGGATTGCTCCCCGCTCAGAGTAGTTTTGTAACTTAGGCGAGTACGGGGTCGCAGCTAGGCCCCCGAGTGGGAGGATTGCTCTCCACTCAGAGTAGTTTCGTTACTTAGGTGAGTACAGGGTCGCAGCTAAGCCCCTGAGTGGGAGGATTGCTCTCCACTTGGAGTAGTTTTGTAACTTAGGCGAGTACGGGGTCGCAGCTTAGCCCTCGAGTGGGAGGATTGCTCTCCACGCAGAGTAGTTTTGTAACTTAGGCGAGTACGGGGTCTCAGCTAAGCCCCCGAGTGGGAGGATTGCTCTCCACTCGGAGTAGTTTTGTAAGTTAGGCTAGTACGGAGTCGCAGCTAAGCCCCCAAGTGAGAGGATTTCTCTCCACTCAGAGAAGTTTTGTAACTTAGGCGAGTACGGGGTCGCAGCTAAGCACCCGAGTGGGAGGATTGCTCTCCACTCGGAGTAGTTTTATAACTTAGGCAAATATGGGGTCGCAGCTAAGCCCCCGACTGGGAGTATTGCTCTCCACTCGGAGTAGTTTTGTAAGTTAGGCTAGTACGGAGTCACAGCTAAGCCCCCAAGTGAGAGGATTTCTCTCCAGTCGGAGAAGTTTGGTAACTTAGGCGAGTACGGGGTCGCTGCTAAGACCCCGAGTGGGAGGATTGGTCCCCAATCGTAGTAGTTTTGTCACTAAGGCGAGTACGGGGTCGCAAGCTAAGCCCCCGATTGGGAGGATTGCTCCCCGCTCAGAGTAGTTTTGTAACATAGGCGAGTATGGGGTCGCAGCTAAGCCCACGAGTGGGAGGATTTGTCCCCAATCGGAGTAGTTTTGTTACTAAGGCGAGTCCGAGGTCGCAAGCGAAGCCCCCGAGTGGGAGGATTGCTCCCCGCTCAGAGTAGTTTTGTAACTTAGGCGAGTACGGGGTCGCAGCTAGGCCCCCGAGTGGGAGGATTGCTCCCCACTCAGAGTAGTTTCGTTACTTAGGCGAGTACAGGGTCGCAGCTAAGCCCCTGAGTGGGAGGATTGCTCTCCACTTGGAGTAGTTTTGTAACTTAGGCGAGTACGGGGTCGCAGCTTAGCCCTCCAGTGGGAGGATTGCTCTCCACGCAGAGTAGTTTTGTAACTTAGGCGAGTACGGGGTCTCAGTTAAGCCCCCGAGTGGGAGGATTGCTCTCCACTCGGAGTAGTTTTGTAAGTTAGGCTAGTACGGAGTCGCAGCTAAGCCCCCAAGTGAGAGGATTTCTCTCCACTCAGAGAAGTTTTGTAACTTAGGCGAGTACGGGGTCGCAGCTAAGCACCCGAGTGGGAGGATTGCTCTCCACTCGGAGTAGTTTTATAACTTAGGCAAATATGGGGTCGCAGCTAAGCCCCCGACTAGGAGTATTGCTCCCCGCTCGCAGTAGTTTGGTAACATAGGTGAGTACGGG
Organism: Triticum monococcum; assembly: GCA_034509565.1. Classification (NCBI taxonomy): domain Eukaryota; kingdom Viridiplantae; phylum Streptophyta; class Magnoliopsida; order Poales; family Poaceae; genus Triticum; species Triticum monococcum. The sequence goes on along the minus strand of CM067845.1, from coordinate 183,621,476 downwards.
GTCGCAGCTAAGCCCCCGAGTGGGAGGGTTTCTCTCTACTAGGAGTAGTTTTGTAACTTAGGCAAGTACGGGGTCGCAGCTAAGACCCCGAGTGGGAGGATTGGTCCCCACTCGGAGTAGTTTTGTTACTAAGGCGAGTACGGGGCCTCCAGCTAAGCCCCCGAGCGGGAGGATTGCTCCCCACTCAGAGTAGTTTTGTAACTTAGGAGAGTATGGGGTCGCAGCTAAGCCCCCGAGTGGGAGGATTGCTCTGCACTCGGAGTAGTTTTGTAACTTAGGCGATTACAGGGTCGCAGCTAAGCCCCTGAGAGGGAGGATTGCTCTCCACTTGGAGTAGTTTTGTAACTTAGGCGAGTACGGGGTCGCAGCTTAGCCCTCGAGTGGGAGGATTGCTCTCCACGCAGAGTAGTTTTGTAACTTAGGCGAGTACGGGGTCTCAGCTAAGCCCCCGAGTGGGAGGATTGCTCTCCACTCGGAGTAGTTTTGTAAGTTAGGCTAGTACGGAGTCGCAGCTAAGCCCCCAAGTGAGAGGATTTCTCTCCACTCAGAGAAGTTTTGTAACTTAGGCGAGTACGGGGTCGCAGCTAAGCACCCGAGTGGGAGGATTGCTCTCCACTCGGAGTAGTTTTATAACTTAGGCAAATATGGGGTCGCAGCTAAGCCCCCGAGTGGGAGTATTGCTCTCCACTCGGAGTAGTTTTGTAAGTTAGGCTAGTACGGAGTCACAGCTAAGCCCCCAAGTGAGAGGATTTCTCTCCAGTCGGAGAAGTTTGGTAACTTAGGCGAGTACGGGGTCGCTGCTAAGACCCCGAGTGGGAGGATTGGTCCCCAATCGTAGTAGTTTTGTCACTAAGGCGAGTACGGGGTCGCAAGCTAAGCCCCCGATTGGGAGGATTGCTCCCCGCTCAGAGTAGTTTTGTAACATAGGCGAGTACGGGGTCGCAGCTAAGCCCACGAGTGGGAGGATTTGTCCCCAATCGGAGTAGTTTTGTTACTAAGGCGAGTCCAGGTCGCAAGCGAAGCCCCCGAGTGGGAGGATTGCTCCCCGCTCAGAGTAGTTTTGTAACTTAGGCGAGTACGGGGTCGCAGCTAGGCCCCCGAGTGGGAGGATTGCTCTCCACTCAGAGTAGTTTCGTTACTTAGGCGAGTACAGGGTCGCAGCTAAGCCCCTGAGTGGGAGGATTGCTCTCCACTTGGAGTAGTTTTGTAACTTAGGCGAGTACGGGGTCGCAGCTTAGCCCTCCAGTGGGAGGATTGCTCTCCACGCAGAGTAGTTTTGTAACTTAGGCGAGTACGGGGTCTCAGTTAAGCCCCCGAGTGGGAGGATTGCTCTCCACTCGGAGTAGTTTTGTAAGTTAGGCTAGTACGGAGTCGCAGCTAAGCCCCCAAGTGAGAGGATTTCCCTCCACTCAGAGAAGTTTTGTAACTTAGGCGAGTACGGGGTCGCAGCTAAGCACCCGAGTGGGAGGATTGCTCTCCACTCGGAGTAGTTTTATAACTTAGGCAAATATGGGGTCGCAGCTAAGCCCCCGACTGGGAGTATTGCTCCCCGCTCGCAGTAGTTTGGTAACATAGGTGAGTACGGCGTCGCAGCTAAGCCCCCGAGTGGGAGGGTTTCTCTCTACTAGGAGTAGTTTTGTAACTTAGGCAAGTACGGAGTCGCAGCTAAGACCCCGAGTGGGAGGATTGGTCCCCACTCGGAGTAGTTTTGTTACTAAGGCGAGTACGGGGCCTCCAGCTAAGCCCCCGAGCGGGAGGATTGCTCCCCACTCAGAGTAGTTTTGTAACTTAGGAGAGTACGGGGTCGCAGCTAAGCCCCCGAGTGGGAGGATTGCTCTGCACTCGGAGTAGTTTTGTAACTTAGGCGATTACAGGGTCGCAGCTAAGCCCCTGAGAGGGAGGATTGCTCTCCACTTGGAGTAGTTTTGTAACTTAGGCGAGTACGGGGTCGCAGCTAAGCCACCGAGTAGGAGGATTGCTCTCCACTTGGAGTAGTTTTGTAACTTAGGCGAGTACGGGGTCGCAGCTAAGCACCCGAGTGGGAGGATTGCTCTCCACTCGAAGTAGTGTTATAACCTAGGCGAGTACGGGGTCACAGCTAAGCACACGAGTCGGAGGATTGCTCTCCACTAGGAGTAGTGTTATAACTTAGGCGAGTACGGGGTCCCTGGTAAGCCCCCGAGTGGGAGTATTGCTCTCCACTCGGAGTAGTTTTGTAACTTAGGCGAGTACGGGGTCGCAGGTAAGCCCCCGAGTAGGAGGATTGCTCTCCACTCAGAGTAGTTTTGTAACTTAGGCGAGTACGGGGTCGCAGCTAAGCCCCCGAGTGGGAGGGTTGCTCTCTACTAGGAGTAGTTTTGTAACTTAGGCGAGTACGGGGTCACAGCTAAGACCCCGAGTGGGAGGATTGGTCCCCAATCGGAGTAGTTTTGTTACTAAGGCAAGTACGAGGTTGCAAGCGAAGCCCCCGAGTGGGAGGATTGCTCCCCGCTCAGAGTAGTTTTGTAACTTAGGCGAGTACGGGGTCGCAGCTAGGCCCCCGAGTGGGAGGATTGCTCTCCACTCAGAGTAGTTTCGTTACTTAGGTGAGTACAGGGTCGCAGCTAAGCCCCTGAGTGGGAGGATTGCTCTCCACTTGGAGTAGTTTTGTAACTTAGGCGAGTACGGGGTCGCAGCTTAGCCCTCGAGTGGGAGGATTGCTCTCCACGCAGAGTAGTTTTGTAACTTAGGCGAGTACGGGGTATCAGCTAAGCCCCCGAGTGGGAGGATTGCTCTCCACTCGGAGTAGTTTTGTAAGTTAGGCTAGTACGGAGTCGCAGCTAAGCCCCCAAGTGAGAGGATTTCTCTCCACTCAGAGAAGTTTTGTAACTTAGGCGAGTACGGGGTCGCAGCTAAGCACCCGAGTGGGAGGATTGCTCTCCACTCGGAGTAGTTTTATAACTTAGGCAAATATGGGGTCGCAGCTAAGCCCCCGACTGGGAGTATTGCTCCCCGCTCGCAGTAGTTTGGTAACATAGGTGAGTACGGGGTCGCATCTAAGCCCCCGAGTGGGAGGGTTTCTCTCTACTAGGAGTAGTTTTGTAACTTAGGCGAGTACGGGGTCGCAGCTAAGACCCCGAGTGGGAGGATTGGTCCCCACTCGGAGTAGTTTTGTTACTAAGGCGAGTACGGGGCCTCCAGCTAAGCCCCCGAGCGGGAGGATTGCTCCCCACTCAGAGTAGTTTTGTAACTTAGGCGAGTACGGGGTCGCAGCTAAGCCCCGAGTGGGAGGATTGCTCTGCACTCGGAGTAGTTTTGTAACTTAGGCGAGTACAGGGTCGCAGCTAAGCCCCTGAGAGGGAGGATTGCTCTCCACTTGGAGTAGTTTTGTAACTTAGGCGAGTACGGGGTCGCAGCTAAGCCACCGAGTAGGAGGATTGCTCTCCACTTGGAGTAGTTTTGTAACTTAGGCGAGTACGGGGTCGCAGCTAAGCACCCGAGTGGGAGGATTGCTCTCCACTCGGAGTAGTGTTATAACCTAGGCGAGTACGGGGTCACAGCTAAGCACCCGAGTGGGAGGATTGCTCTCCACTAGGAGTAGTGTTATAACTTAGGCGAGTACGGGGTCCCTGGTAAGCCCCCGAGTGGGAGTATTGCTCTCCACTCGGAGTAGTTTTGTAACTTAGGCGAGTACGGGGTCGCAGGTAAGCCCCCGAGTAGGAGGATTGCTCTCCACTCAGAGTAGTTTTGTAACTTAGGCGAGTACGGGGTCGCAGCTAAGCCCCCGAGTGGGAGTATTGCTCTCCACTCGGAGTAGTTTTGTAAGTTAGGCTAGTACGGAGTCACAGCTAAGCCCCCAAGTGAGAGGATTTCTCTCCAGTCGGAGAAGTTTGGTAACTTAGGCGAGTACGGGGTCGCTGCTAAGACCCCGAGTGGGAGGATTGGTCCCCAATCGTAGTAGTTTTGTCACTAAGGCGAGTACGGGGTCGCAAGCTAAGCCCCCGATTGGGAGGATTGCTCCCCGCTCAGAGTAGTTTTGTATCTTAGGCGAGTACGGGGTCGCAGCTAAGCCCACGAGTGGGAGGATTGCTCTCCACTCAGAATAGTTTTGTAACTTAGGCGAGTGCAGGGTCGCAGCTAAGCCCCTGAGTGGGAGGATTGCTCTCCACTTGGAGTAGTTTTGTAACATAGGCGAGTACGGGGTCGCAGCTTAGCCCCCGAGTGGGAGGATTGCTCCCCACTCAGAATAGTTTTGAAACTTAGGCGAATACGGGGTCGCAGCTAAGCCCCCGAGTGGGAGGATTGCTATCCACTCAGAGTAGTTTTGTGACTTAGGCGAGTACAGGTTCGCAGCTAAGCCCCTGAGTGGGAGGATTGCTGTCCACTTGGAGTAGTTTTATAACTTAGGCGAGTACGGGGTCGCAGCAAAGCCCCCGAGTGGGAGGATTGCTTTCCACTCAGAGTAGTTTTGTAACTTAGGCGAGTACGGGGTCTCAGCTAAGCTCCCGAGTGGGAGGATTGCTCTCCACTCGTAGTAGTTTTGTAAGTTAGGCTAGTACGGAGTCGCAGCTAAGCCCCCAAGTGAGAGGATTTCTCTCCACTCGGAGAAGTTTTGTAACTTAGGCGAGTACGGGGTCGCACCTAAGCACCCGAGTGGGAGGATTGCTCTCCACTCGGAGTAGTTTTGTAACTTAGGCAAGTACGGGGTTGCGGCTAAGCCCCCGAGTGGGAGTATTCCTCCCCGCTCGCAGTAGTTTTGTAACCTAGGCGAGTACGGGGTTGCAGCTAATCCCCAAAGCGGGAGGGTTGCTCTCTACTAGGAGTAGTTTTGTAACTTAGGCGAGTACGGGGTCGCAGCTAAGACCCCGAGTGGGAGGATTGGTCCCCACTCGGAGTAGTTTTGTTACTAAGGCGAGTGCGGGGTCGCAAGCTAAGCCCCTGAGTGGGAGGATTGCTCCCCACTCAGAGTAGTTTTGTAACTTAGGCGAGTGCGGGGTCGCAGCTAAGCCCCTGAGTGGGAGGATTGCTCTCCACTCAGAGTAGTTTTGTAACTTAGGCGAGTACAGGGTTGCAGCTAAGCCCCTGAGTGGGAGGATTGCTCTTCACTTGGAGTAGTTTTGTAACTTAGGCAAGTACGGGGTCGCAGCTAAGCCACCGAGTAGGAGGATTGCTCTCCACTCGGAGTAGTTTTGTAACTTAGGCGAGTACGGGGTCGCAGCTAAGCACCCGAGTGGGAGGATTGCTCTCCACTCGGAGTAGTGTTATAACTTAGGCGAGTACGGGGTCACTGCTAAGCACCCGAGTGGGAGGATTGCTCTCCACTTGGAGTAGTTTTGTAACTTAGGCGAGTACGGGGTGGTAGCTAAGCCCCCGAGTAGGAGGATTGCTCTCCACTCAGAGTAGTTTTGTAACTTAGGCGAGTACGGGGTCGCAGCTAAGCCCCCGAGTGGGAGTATTGCTCCCCGCTCGCAGTAGTTTTGTAACCTAGGCAAGTACGGGGTCGTACTTAAGCCCCCGAGTGGGAGGGTTGCTCTCGACTCAGAGTAGTTTTGTAACTTAGGCGAGTACGGGGTCGTAGCTAAGACCACGAGTGCTAGGATTGCTCCCTACTCGGCGTAGTTTTGTTACCAAGGCGAGTACGGGGTCGCAGCTAAGCCCCCTTGTGGGAGGATTGCTCCCTACTCAGAGTAGTTTTGTAACTTAGGCGAGTACAGGGTCGCAGCTAAGCCCCCGAGTGGGAGGATTGCTCTCCACTCAGAGTAGTTTTGTAACTTAGACGAGTACAGGGTCGCAGCTAAGCCCCCGAGTGGGAGGATTGCTCTCCACTCGGAATAGCTTTTGTAACTTAGGCGAATCGGGTTTGCGACTAAGCCCTTTGAAACTTAGGCGAATCGGGTTCGCGGCTAAGCCCTCGAGTGGGAGGACTGCTCTCCACTCATAGTAGTTTTGTATGTTAGGCGTGTGTACGGGGTCGCAGCTAAGCCCCCGAGTGGGAGGATTGCTCCCCACTCGGCGTAGCTTTGTAACTTAGGCGAGTACGGGGTCGTAGCTAAGCCCCCGAGTGGGAGGATTGCTCCCCACTCAGAGTAGTTTTGTAACTTAGGCGACTCGGGGTCGCAGCTAAGCCCCCGAGTGGGAGGATTGCTCTCCACTTAATAGCTTTTGTAACTTAGGCGAATCGGGTTCGCGGTTAAGCCCCCGAGTAGGAGGATTTCTCTCCACTCGGAGTAGTTTTGTAACATAGGCGAGTACGGGGTCTCAGCTAAGCCCCCGAGTGGGAGGATTGCTCTCCACTCGGAGTAGTTTTGTAACTTAGGCGAGTACGGGGTCACAGCTAAGCCCCCGAGTGGGAGGGTTGCTCTCTACTAGGAGTAGTTTTGTAACCTAGGCGAGTACGGGGTCGCAGCTAAGACCCCGAGTGGGAGGATTGGTCCCCAATCGGAGTAGTTTTGTTAATAAGGCGAGTACGGGGTCGCAAGCTAAGCCCCCGAGTGGGAGGATTGCTCCCCGCTTAGAGTAGTTTTGTAATTTAGGCGAGTACAGGGTCGCAGCTAAGTCCCAGAGTGGGAGGATTGCTCTCCACTCAGAGTAGTTTTGTAACTTAGGCGAGTACAGGGTCACAGCTAAGCCCCTGAGTGGGAGGATTGCTCTCCACTTGGAGTAGTTTTGTAACTTAGGCGAGTACGGGGTCGCAGCTTAGCCCCCGAGTGGGAGGATTGCTCTCCACTCAGAGTAGTTTTGTAACTTTGGCGAGTACGGGGTCTCAGCTAAGCCCCCGAGTGGGAGGATTGCTCTCCACTCGGAGTAGTTTTGTAAGTTAGGCTAGTACGGAGTCGCAGCTAAGCCCCCAAGTGAGAGGATTTCTCTCCACTCGGAGAAGTTTTGTAACTTAGGCGAGTAGGGGGTCGCAGCTAACCACCCGAGTGGGAGGATTGCTCTCCACTCGGAGTAGTTTTGTAACTTAGGCAAGTATGGGGTCGCAGCTAAGCCCCCGAGTGGGAGTATTGCTCTCCGCTCGCAGTAGTTTTGTAACCTAGGCGAGTACGGGGTCACAGCTAAGCCCCCGAGTGGGAGGGTTTCTCTCTACCAGGAGTAGTTTTGTAACTTAGGCGAGTACGGGGTCGCAGCTAAGACCCCGAGTGGGAGGATTGGTCCCCACTCGGAATAGTTTTGTTACTAAGGCGAGTACGGGGTCGCCAGCTAAGCCCCCGAGTAGGAGGATTGCTCCCCACTCAGAGTAGTTTTGTAACTTAGGCGAGTACGGGGTTGCAGCTAAGCCCCCGAGTGGGAGGATTGCTCCCCACTCAGAGTAATTTTGTAACTTAGGCGAGTACGGGGTTGCAGCTAAGCCCCCGAGTGGGAGGATTGCTCTCCACTCAGAGTAGTTTTGTAACTTAGGCGAGTACAGGGTCACAGCTAAGCCCCTGAGTGGGAGGATTGCTCTCCACTTGGAGTAGTTTTGTAACTTAGGCGAGTACGGGTCGCAGCTAAGCCACCGAGTAGGAGGATTGCTCTCCACTCGGAGTAGTTTTGTAACTTAGGCGAGTATGGGGTCGCAGCTAAGCACCCGAGTGGGAGGATTGCTCTCCACTCGGAGTAGTGTTATAACTTAGGCGAGTACGGGGTCACAGCTCTGCACCCGAGTGGGAGGATTGCTCTCCACTCGGAGTAGTTTTGTAACTTAGGCGAGTACGGGGTCGCAGCTAAGCCCCCGAGTGGGAGGGTTGCTCTCTACTAGGAGTAGTTTTGTAACTTAGGCGAGTATGAGGTCGCAGCTAGGACCCCGAGTGGGAGGATTGGTCCCCAATCGAAGTAGTTTTGTTACTAAGGCGAGTACGGAGTCGCAAGATCAGCCCCCGAGTGGGAGGATTGCTCCCCGCTCAGAGTAGTTTTGTAACTTAGGCCAGTACGGGGTCGTAGCTAAGCCCCCGAGTGGGAGGATTGCTCTCCACTCAGAGTAGTTTTGTAACTTAGGCGAGTACAGGGTCACAGCTAAGCCCCTGAGTGGGAGGACTGCTCTCCACTTGGAGTAGTTTTGTAACTTAGGCAAGTACGGGGTCGCAGCTTAGCCCCCGAGTGGGAGGATTTCTCTCCACTCAGAGTAGTTTTGTAACTTAGGAGAGTACGGGGTCTCAGCTAAGCCCCCGAGTGGGAGGATTGCTCTCCACTCGGAGTAGTTTTGTAAGTTAGGCTAGTACGGAGTCGCAACTAAGCCCCCAAGTGAGAGGATTTCTCTCCACTCGGAGAAGTTTTGTAACTTAGGCGAGTACGGGGTCGCAGCTAACAACCCGAGTGGGAGGATTGCTCTCCACTAGGAGTAGTGTTATAACTTAGGCGAGTACGGGGTCCCTGGTAAGCCCCCGAGTGGGAGTATTGCTCTCCACTCAGAGTAGTTTTGTAACTTAGGCGAGTACGGGGTCGCAGGTAAGCCCCCGAGTAGGAGGATTGCTCTCCACTCAGAGTAGTTTTGTAACTTAGGCGAGTACGGGGTCGCAGCTAGGCCCCCGAGTGGGAGTATTGCTCTCCACTCGGAGTAGTTTTGTAAGTTAGGCTAGTACGGAGTCACAGCTAAGCCCACAAGTGAGAGGATTTCTCTCCAGTCGGAGAAGTTTGGTAACTTAGGCGAGTACGGGGTCGCTGCTAAGACCCCGAGTGGGAGGATTGGTTCCCAATCGTAGTAGTTTTGTCACTAAGGCGAGTACGGGGTCGCAAGCTAAGCCCCCGATTGGGAGGATTTCTCCCCGCTCAGAGTAGTTTTGTATCTTAGGCGAGTACGGGGTCGCAGCTAAGCCCACGAGTGGGAGGATTGCTCTCCACTCAGAATAGTTTTGTAACTTAGGCGAGTGCAGGGTCGCAGCTAAGCCCCTGAGTGGGAGGATTGCTCTCCACTTGGAGTAGTTTTGTAACATAGGCGAGTACGGGGTCGCAGCTTAGCCCCCGAGTGGGAGGATTGCTCCCCACTCAGAATAGTTTTGTAACTTAGGCGAATACGGGGTCGCAGCTAAGCCCCCGAGTGGGAGGATTGCTATCCACTCAGAGTAGTTTTGTAACTTAGGCGAGTACAGGTTCGCAGCTAAGCCCCTGAGTGGGAGGATTGCTGTCCACTTGGATTAGTTTTATAACTTAGGCGAGTACGGGGTCGCAGCAAAGCCCCCGAGTGGGAGGATTGCTTTCCACTCAGAGTAGTTTTGTAACTTAGGCGAGTACGGGGTCTCAGCTAAGCTCCCGAGTGGGAGGATTGCTCTCCACTCATAGTAGTTTTGTAAGTTAGGCTAGTACGGAGTCGCAGCTAAGCCCCCAAGTGAGAGGATTTCTCTCCACTCGGAGAAGTTTTGTAACTTAGGCGAGTACGGGGTCGCACCTAAGCACCCGAGTGGGAGGATTGCTCTCCACTCGGAGTAGTTTTGTAACTTAGGCAAGTACGGGGTTGCGGCTAAGCCCCCGAGTGGGAGTATTGCTCCCCGCTCGTAGTAGTTTTGTAACCTAGGCGAGTACGGGGTTGCAGCTAATCCCCAAAGCGGGAGGGTTGCTCTCTACTAGGAGTAGTTTTGTAACTTAGGCGAGTACGGGGTCGCAGCTAAGACCCCGAGTTGGAGGATTGGTCCCCACTCGGAGTAGTTTTGTTACTAAGGCGAGTGCGGGGTCGCAAGCTAAGCCCCTGAGTGGGAGGATTGCTCCCCACTCAGAGTAGTTTTGTAACTTAGGCGAGTACGGGGTCGCAGCTAAGCCCCTGAGTGGGAGGATTGCTCTCCACTCAGAGTAGTTTTGTAACTTAGGCGAGTACAGGGTTGCAGCTAAGCCCCTGAATGGGAGGATTGCTCTCCACTTGGAGTAGTTTTGTAACTTAGGCAAGTACGGGGTCGCAGCTAAGCCACCGAGTAGGAGGATTGCTCTCCACTCGGAGTAGTTTTGTAACTTAGGCGAGTACGGGGTCGCAGCTAAGCACCCGAGTGGGAGGATTGCTCTCCACTCGGAGTAGTGTTATAACTTAGGCGAGTACGGGGTCACTGCTAAGCAGCCGAGTGGGAGGATTGCTCTCCCCTTGGAGTAGTTTTGTAACTTAGGCGAGTACGGGGTGGTAGCTAAGCCCCCGAGTAGGAGGATTGCTCTCCACTCAGAGTAGTTTTGTAACTTAGGCGAGTACGGGGTCGCAGCTAAGCCCCCGAGTGGGAGTATTGCTCCCTGCTCGCAGTAGTTTTTTAACCTAGGCAAGTACGGGGTCGTACTTAAGCCCCCGAGTGGGAGGGTTGCTCTCGACTCAGAGTAGTTTTGTAACTTAGGCGAGTACGGGGTCGTAGCTAAGACCACGAGTGCTAGGATTGCTCCCCACTCGGAGTAGTTTTGTTACCAAGGCGAGTACGGGGTCGCAGCTAAGCCCCCTTGTGGGAGGATTGCTCCCTACTCAGAGTAGTTTTGTAACTTAGGCGAGTACAGGGTCGCAGCTAAGCCCCCGAGTGGGAGGATTGCTCTCCACTCAGAGTAGTTTTGTAACTTAGACGAGTACAGGGTCGCAGCTAAGCCCCCGAGTGGGAGGATTGCTCTCCACTCGGAATAGCTTTTGTAACTTTGGCGAATCGGGTTTGCGACTAAGCCCTTTGAAACTTAGGCGAATCGGGTTCGCGGCTAAGCCCTTGAGTGGGAGGACTGCTCTCCACTCATAGTAGTTTTGTATGTTAGGCGTGTGTACGGGGTCGCAGCTAAGCCCCCGAGTGGGAGGATTGCTCCCCACTCGGCGTAGCTTTGTAACTTAGGCGAGTAAGGGGTCGTAGCTAAGCCCCCGAGTGGGAGGATTGCTCCCCACTCAGAGTAGTTTTGTAACTTAAGCGACTCGGGGTCGCAGCTAAGCCCCCGAGTGGGAGGATTGCTCTCCACTTAATAGCTTTTGTAACTTAGGCGAATCGGGTTCGCGGTTAAGCCCCCGAGTAGGAGGATTTCTCTCCACTCGGAGTAGTTTTGTAACATAGGCGAGTACGGGGTCTCAGCTAAGCCCCCGAGTGGGAGGATTGCTCTCCACTCGGAGTAGTTTTGTAACTTAGGCGAGTACGGGGTCACAGCTAAGCCCCCGAGTGGGAGGGTTGCTCTCTACTAGGAGTAGTTTTGTAACCTAGGCGAGTACGGGGTCGCAGCTAAGACCCCGAGTGGGAGGATTGGTCCCCAATCGGAGTAGTTTTGTTACTAAGGCGAGTACGGGTTCGCAAGCTAAGCCCCCGAGTGGGAGGATTGCTCCCCGCTTAGAGTAGTTTTGTAATTTAGGCGAGTACGGGGTCGCAGCTAAGTCCCAGAGTGGGAGGATTGCTCTCCACTCAGAGTAGTTTTGTAACTTAGGCGAGTACAGGGTCACAGCTAAGCCCCTGAGTGGGAGGATTGCTCTCCACTTGGAGTAGTTTTGTAACTCAGGCGAGTACGGGGTCGCAGCTTCGGCCCCGAGTGGGAGGATTGCTCTCCACTCAGAGTAGTTTTGTAACTTTGGCGAGTACGGGGTCTCAGCTAAGCCCCCGAGTGGGAGGATTGCTCTCCACTCGGAGTAGTTTTGTAAGTTAGGCTAGTACGGAGTCGCAGCTAAGCCCCCAAGTGAGAGGATTTCTCTCCACTCGGAGAAGTTTTGTAACTTAGGCGAGTAGGGGGTCGCAGCTAACCACCCGAGTGGGAGGATTGCTCTCCACTCGGAGTAGTTTTGTAACTTAGGCAAGTATGGGGTCGCAGCTAAGCCCCCGAGTGGGAGTATTGCTCTCCGCTCGCAGTAGTTTTGTAACCTAGGCGAGTATGGGGTCACAGCTAAGCCCCCGAGTGGGAGGGTTTCTCTCTACCAGGAGTAGTTTTGTAACTTAGGCAAGTACAGGGTCGCAGCTAAGACCCCGAGTGGGAGGATTGGTCCCCACTCGGAATAGTTTTGTTACTAAGGCGAGTACAGGGTCGCCAGCTAAGCCCCCGAGTAGGAGGATTGCTCCCCACTCAGAGTAGTTTTGTAACTTAGGCGAGTACGGGGTTGCAGCTAAGCCCCCGATTGGGAGGATTGCTCCCCACTCAGAGTAGTTTTGTAACTTAGGCGAGTACGGGGTTGCAGCTAAGCCCCCGAGTGGGAGGATTGCTCTCCACTCAGAGTAGTTTTGTAACTTAGGCGAGTACAGGGTCACAGCTAAGCCCCTGAGTGGGAGGATTGCTCTCCACTTGGAGTAGTTTTGTAACTTAGGCGAGTACGGGTCGCAGCTAAGCCACCGAGTAGGAGGATTGCTCTCCACTCGGAGTAGTTTTGTAACTTAGGCGAGTACGGGGTCGCAGCTAAGCACCCGAGTGGGAGGATTGCTCTCCACTCGGAGTAGTGTTATAACTTAGGCGAGTACGGGGTCACAACTAAGCATCCGAGTGGGAGGATTGCTCTCCACTCGGAGTAGTTTTGTAACTTAGGCGAGTACGGGGTCGCAGCTAAGACCCCGAGTGGGAGGGTTGCTCTCTACTAGGAGTAGTTTTGTAACTTAGGCGAGTATGAGGTCGCAGCTAGGACCCCGAGTGGGAGGATTGGTCCCCAATCGAAGTAGTTTTGTTACTAAGGCGAGTACGGAGTCGCAAGATCAGCCCCTGAGTGGGAGGATTGCTCCCCGCTCAGAGTAGTTTTGTAACTTAGGCCAGTACGGGGTCGTAGCTAAGCCCCCGAGTGGGAGGATTGCTCTCCACTCAGAGTAGTTTTGTAACTTAGGCGAGTACAGGGTCACAGCTAAGCCCCTGAGTGGGAGGACTGCTCTCCACTTGGAGTAGTTTTGTAACTTAGGCAAGTACGGGGTCGCAGCTTAGCCCCCGAGTGGGAGGATTTCTCTCCACTCAGAGTAGTTTTGTAACTTAGGAGAGTACGGGGTCTCAGCTAAGCCCCCGAGTGGGAGGATTGCTCTCCACTCGGAGTAGTTTTGTAAGTTAGGCTAGTACGGAGTCGCAACTAAGCCCCCAAGTGAGAGGATTTCTCTCCACTCGGAGAAGTTTTGTAACTTAGGCGAGTACGGGGTCGCAGCTAACAACCCGAGTGGGAGGATTGCTCTCCACTCGGAGTAGTTTTGTAACTTAGGCAAGTATGGGGTCGCAGCTAAGCCCCCGAGTGGGAGTATTGCTCCCCGCTCGCAGTAGTCTTGTAACCTAGGCGAGTACGGGGTCACAGCTAAGCCCCCGAGTGGGAGGGTTTCTCTCTACTAGGAGTAGTTTTGTAACTTAGGCGAGTACGGGGTCGCAGCTAAGACCCCGAGTGGGAGGATTGGTCCCCACTCGGAGTAGTTTTGTTACTAAGGCGAGTACAGGGTCACAGCTAAGACCCCGAGTGGGAGGATTGGTCCCCACTCGGAGTACTTTTGTTACTAAGGCGAGTACGGGGTCGCCAGCTAAGCCCCCGAGTGGGAGGATTGCTCCCCACTCAGAGTAGTTTTGTAACTTAGGCGAGTACGGGGTTGCAGCTAAGCCCCCGAGTGGGAGGATTGCTCTCCACTCAGAGTAGTTTTGTAACTTAGGCGAGTACAGGGTCACAGCTAAGCCCCTGAGTGGGAGGATTGCTCTCCACTTGGAGTAGTTTTGTAACTTAGGCGAGTACGGGGTCGCAGCTAAGCCACCGAGTAGGAGGATTGCTCTCCACTCGGAGTAGTTTTGTAACTTAGGCGAGTACGCGGTCGCAGCTAAGCACCCGAGTGGGAGGATTGCTCTCCACTCGGAGTAGTGTTATAACTTAGGCGAGTACGGGGTCACAGCTAAGCACCCGAGTGGGAGGATTGCTCTCCACTCGGAGTAGTTTTGTAACTTAGGCGAGTACGGGGTCGCAGCTAAGCCCCCGAGTGGGAGGGTTGCTCTCTACTAGGAGTAGTTTTGTAACTTAGGCGAGTACGAGGTCGCAGCTAAGACCCCAAGTGGGAGGATTGGTCCCCAATCGGAGTAGTTTTGTTACTAAGGCGAGTACGGGGTCGCAAGATCAGCCCCCGAGTGGGAGGATTGCTCCCCGCTCAGAGTAGTTTTGGAACTTTGGCCAGTACGGGGTCGCAGCTAAGCCCCCGAGTGGGAGGATTGCTCTCCACTCAGAGTAGTTTTGTAACTTAGGCGAGTACAGGGTCACAGCTAAGCCCCTGAGTGGAAGATCTGCTCTCCACTTGGAGTAGTTTTGTAACTTAGGCGAGTACGGGGTCGCAGCTTAGCCCCCGAGTGGGAGGATTTCTCTCCACTCAGTGTAGTTTTGTAACTTAGGCGAGTACGGGGTCTCAGCTAAGCCCCCGAGTGGGAGGATTGCTCTCCACTCGGAGTAGTTTTGTAAGTTAGGCTAGTACGGAGTCGCAACTAAGCCCCCAAGTGAGAGGATTTCTCTCCACTCGGAGAAGTTTTGTAACTTAGGCGAGCACGGGGTCGCAGCTAACAACCCGAGTGGGAGGATTGCTCTCCACTCGGAGTAGTTTTGTAACTTAGGCAAGTATGGGGTCGTAGCTAAGCCCCCGAGTGGGAGTATTGCTCCCCGCTCGCAGTAGTTTTGTAACCTAGGGGAGTACGGGGTCACAGCTAAGCCCCCGAGTGGGAGGGTTTCTCTCTACTAGGAGTAGTTTTGTAACTTAGGCGAGTACGGGGTCGCAGCTAAGACCCCGAGTGGGAGGATCGCTCCCCACTCGGAGTAGTTTTGTTACTAAGGCGAGTACGGGGTCGCCAGCTAAGCCCCCGAGTGGGAGGATTGCTCCCCACTCAGAGTAGTTTTGTAACTTAGGCGAGTACGGGGTTGCAGCTAAGCCCCCGAGTGGGAGGATTGCTCTCCACTCAGAGTAGTTTTGTAACTTAGGCGAGTACAGGGTCGCATCTAAGCCCCTGAGTGGGAGGATTGCTCTCCACTTGGAGTAGTTTTGTAACTTAGGCGAGTACGGGGTCGCAGCTAAGCCACCGAGTAGGAGGATTGCTCTCCACTCGGAGTAGTTTTGTAACTTAGGCGAGTACGGGGTCGCAGCTAAGCACCCGGGTGGGAGGATTGCTCTCCACTCGGAGTAGTGTTATAACTTAGGCGAGTACCGGGTCGCCAGCTAAGCCCCCGAGTGGGAGGATTGCTCCCCACTCAGAGTAGTTTTGTATCTTAGGCGAGTACGGCGTTGCAGCTAAACCCCCGAGTGGGAGGATTGCTCTCCACTCAGAGTAGTTTTGTAACTTAGGCGAGTACAGGTTCGCAGCTAAGCCCCTGAGTGGGAGGATTGCTCTCCACTTGGAGTAGTTTTGTAACTTAGGCGAGTACGGGGTCGCAGCTAAGCCACCCAGTAGGAGGATTTCTCTCCACTCGGAGTAGTTTTGTAACTTAGGCGAGTACGGGGTCGCAGCTAAGCACCCGAGTGGGAGGATTGCTCTCCACTCGGAGTAGTGTTATAACTTAGGCGAGTACGGGGTCACAGCTAAGCACCCGAGTGGGAGGATTGCTCTCCACTCGGAGTAGTGTTATAACTTAGGCGAGTACGGGGTCGCTGGTAAGCCCCCGAGTGGGAGTATTGCTCTCCACTCGGAGTAGTTTTGGAACTTAGGCGAGTACAGGGTCGCAGCTAAGCCACCAAAGTAGGAGGATTCCTCTCCACTCAGAGTAGTTTTGTAACTTAGGCAAGTATGGGGTCGCAGCTAAGCCCCCGAGTGGGAGTATTGCTCCCCGCTCGCAGTAGTTTTGTAACCTAGGCGAGTACGGGGTCACAGCTAAGCCCCCGAGTGGGAGGGTTTCTCTCTACTAGGAGTAGTTTTGTAACTTAGGCGAGTACGGGGTCGCAGCTAAGACCCCGAGTGGGAGGATTGGTCCCCACTCGGAGTAGTTTTGTTACTAAGGCGAGTACGGGGTCGCAGCTAAGACCCCGAGTGGGAGGATTGGTCCCCACTCAGAGTACTTTTGTTACTAAGGCGAGTACGGGGTCGCCAGCTAAGCCCCCGAGTGGGAGGATTGCTCCCCACTAAGAGTAGTTTTGTAACTTAGGCGAGTACGGGGTTGCAGCTAAGCCCCCGAGTGGGAGGATTGCTCTCCACTCAGAGTAGTTTTGTAACTTAGGCGAGTACAGGGTCACAGCTAAGCCCCTGAGTGGGAGGATTGCTCTCCACTTGGAGTAGTTTTGTAACTTAGGCGAGTACGGGGTCGCAGCTAAGCCACCGAGTAGGAGGATTGCTCTCCACTCGGAGTAGTTTTGTAACTTAGGCGAGTACGCGGTCGCAGCTAAGCACCCGAGTGGGAGGATTGCTCTCCACTCGGAGTAGTGTTATAACTTAGGCGAGTACGGGGTCACAGCTAAGCACCCGAGTGGGAGGATTGCTCTCCACTCGGAGTAGTTTTGTAACTTAGGCGAGTACGGGGTCGCAGCTAAGCCCCCGAGTGGGAGGGTTGCTCTCTACTAGGAGTAGTTTTGTAACTTAGGCGAGTACGAGGTCGCAGCTAAGACCCCAAGTGGGAGGATTGGTCCCCAATCGGAGTAGTTTTGTTACTAAGGCGAGTACGGGGTCGCAAGATCAGCCCCCGAGTGGGAGGATTGCTCCCCGCTCAGAGTAGTTTTGTAACTTAGGCCAGTACGGGGTCGCAGCTAAGCCCCCGAGTGGGAGGATTGCTCTCCACTCAGAGTAGTTTTGTAACTTAGGCGAGTACAGGGTCACAGCTAAGCCCCTGAGTGGGAGATCTGCTCTCCACTTGGAGTAGTTTTGTAACTTAGGCGAGTACGGGGTCGCAGCTTAGCCCCCGAGTGGGAGGATTTCTCTCCACTCAGAGTAGTTTTGTAACCTAGGCGAGTACGGGGTCGCAGCTAAGCCCCCGAGTGGGAAGGTTGCTCTCTACTAGGAGTAGTTTTGTAACTTAGGCGACTCGGGGTTGCAGCTAATCCCCCGAGTGGGAGGATTGCTCTCCACTTAATAGCTTTTGTAACTTAGGCGAATCGGGTTCGCTGTTAAGCCCCCGGGTAGGAGGATTTCTCTCCACTCGGAGTAGTTTTGTAACTTAGGCGAGTACGGGGTCGTAAACTAAGCCCCCGAGTGGGAGGATTGCTCTACACTCGGAGTAGTGTTATAACTTAGGCGAGTACGGGGTCGCAGGTAAGCCCCCGAGTGGGAGTATTGCTCTCCACTCGGAGTAGTTTTGTTACTTAGGCGAGTATGGGGTCGCAGCTAAGCCATCGAGTAGGAGGATTGCTCTCCACTCGGAGTAGTTTTCTAACTTAGGCGAGTTCGGGGTCGCACCTAGGCCGCCGAGTGGGAGGATTGCTCTCCACTCGGAGTAGTTTTATTACTTAGGCGAGTTCGGGGTCGCAGCTAAGCCCCCGAGTGGGAGGATTGCTCTCCACTCAGAGTAGTTTTGTAACTTAGGCGAGTAAAGGGTCTCAGCTAAGCCCCCGAGTGGGAGGATTGCTCTCCACTCGGAGTAGTTTTGTAAGTTAGGCTAGTAGGGAGTCGCAGCTAAGCCCCCATGTGAGAGGATTTCTCTCCACTCGGAGTAGTTTTGTAACTTAGGCAAGTATGGGGTCGCAGCTAAGCCCCCGAGTGGGAGTATTGCTCCCCGCTCATAGTAGTTCTGTAACCTAGGCGAGTACGGGGTCGCAGCTAAGCCCCCGAGTGGGAGGGTTTCTCTCTAATAGGAGTAGTTTTGTAACTTAGGCGAGTAGGGGGTCGCAGCTAAGACCCCGAGTGGGAGGATTGGTCCCCACTTAGAGTAGTTTTGTTACTAAGGCGAGTACGGGGTCGCAGCTAAGGCGCCGAGTGGGAGGATTGCTCTCCACTCGGAGTAGTTTTGTTACTTAGGCGAGTTCGCGGTCGCAGCTAAGCCCCCGAGTGGGAGGCTTGCTCTCAAGTCAGAGTAGTTTTGTAACTTAGGCGAGTACGGGGTCTCAGCTAATCGCCCGAGTGGGAGGATTGCTCTCCACTCGGAGTAGTTTTGTAAGTTAGGCTAGTACGGGGTCGCAGCTAAGCCCCCAAGTGAGAGGATTTCTCTCCACTCAGAGAAGTTTTGTAACCTAGGCGAGTACGGGGTCGCAGCTAAGCACCCGAGTGGGAGGATTGCTCTCCACTCGGAGTAGTTTTGTAACTTAGGCAAGTATGGGGTCACAGCTAAGCCCCCGAGTGGGAGTATTGCTCCTCGCTCGCAGTAGTTTTGTAACCTAGGCGAGTACGGGGTCGCAGCTAAGACCCCGAGTGGGAGGGTTGCTCTCTACTAGGAGTAGTTTTGTAACTTAGGCGAGTTCGGGGTCGCAGCTAAGACCCCGAGTGGGAGGATTGGTCCCCACTCGGAGTAGTTTCGTTACTAAGGCGAGTACGGGGTCGCAAGCTAAGCCCCTGAGTGGGAGGATTGCTCCCCACTCAGAGTAGTTTTGTAACTTAGGCGAGTACGGTGTCACAGCTAAGCCACTGAGTAGGAGGATTGCTGTCCACTCGGAGTAGTGTCACTCCCTAGCTAGATTATGCATTAGAGTGTGCACCATGTTTACCTTCATCAGAAATTGAAATGGGGAAAGCAGAACCCCCAGCACCCCCCCCTGAATTCAACTAGGGTTTACTAAAAATAAATTCAATGAACCTGAAATGCCCTTCAAAAATGTTCACCCTCTTTGCCTTGGGTTAGAACCCTTGGGAAAAATGGTGCATATAATTTTAGGTCAACAAAAGGGGCATTGATTTAATTCATAAATATTTGAATTTGGGCATTTAAATACTATTAAATAATTCAAATGCTCAAATAATGTTGGAACTATTTTTTGGGCCACTGAAATATTTCAGTAAGTGTCCATAAATATTTTCAGGATTTTATAAAATGATTTAGTATTTAAACTAAATCAAAACAGAATAACAGAAATAGAAAAACACAAAAAAATAAAGAGGGAAAGGCCATGGGCCACTTACCTGGCCCATCTCCAGCTGGCGGCCCAGCCCACCCCGCTGCCTCCTGTCGTCCCCCTCCTCGGACAGAAGGACGCGGGCGTGTGCCCGGCGCTCGCCGGCACGCGCGCGCGCCACCTCCCCCCCTGCGCGCCACCTCCTGCTTCCCGGGCTCCCTCTCAATGCCACGGAGATGGCCACGCACCCCCTGGCCCTCTCATTCCCCTCCCCCGTGCTCATCCCCTCCTCTGGCTCTCCCCCTCTCTTCCACAGAACGCGGCCGTCGCCGCCGATGAGAACCACCACGGCCACAGCCACCCCTCGCCCCTCGGTTGCGCCCACGAGCTCCGCAACGTCGTCCTCGACCCCCTCACCGAACCATGCCCCGCCGGAAGCCCTGCATCGTCGACTTCGAGCTCTTCTTCAACCTCGGCCGCCCGAGCTCCTCGCCGTCGATTCGCGCCATCAAGGTCGCCCCCGAGCCCGCTAGCCACCCCTACGGCACCGCTGTGAGCTCCCGGTCCTTTTCCCCTTAGGCACGCCGTCGATTTCGCCCCGTAGCCGTTGCCCCGCGAGCACCCGAAGCTCGCCGCCGATGAGCCTCGACGTCGTCGTGGCTACGGCCGTGCAAGCACGCGTCCGAGCGCACCACCGTCTTCAACGCGTCCCCAGGAGCCTAACGCAACCACCCATTCGACCTGTCGTGCCCCCTAGCGCTAACCCGCACCAGCCCCTAACTCCGGCCACCGCCGCGAGCTTGCCTCCGGTGAGCTCGGGCCATCTCAGCCCCTGCCGTGTCCACAGATGGATGCGGGCGAGTCCTAGCTCCGTGTAGATGCCCTCCGCTGGCCATTTGGTCGCCGGAGGAGGAATTCCGAGCCCCTCCGCCGTCTCTGGCCTCGCCGGCGACGAGCCGGGGTCAACTCCGGCGTGTTTTGACCCCGGGTCGGCTGGGTTGACTCCCCCCCTGACTCACTGACGTGTGGGCCCAGGCGCCTGCTTAATTACTGTTAGTTAATTAGTGTTAATAAAATTAGCTAATCAGTGAGCCACTGACATGCGGGCCCCGCCCGGCTAACTAAGTTAGTTAGGGTTAACTAACTTAGTTAGTTGATTGTGTCACTGACCAGTGGACCCCACTGGTCAGGTTTGACCTGGAGGCGCCCAGTTGACCTGCTGACATCAGGGTGATGTCATGCTGACGCAATAACTCCTTTTCTGGATTTAATTTTATATAGAAAATTCCAGAAAATTGCCTAAACTTCAAAAATTCATAGAAATTCAACCATAAATCCAAATGAGACAAATTATATATGAAAAATTATCAGAAAAATTCAAGGAATCCATCTGTACCATTTTCATGCATGTTTGAACAATGTTTGTCCTCTGTTTTGGACAAAACAAATAAAGGGCATTTAAATAATCATATATGGGGTTGGAATTTGAATCTTGTACTCAAACCAACTTCATTTAAATCATAGCTAGTTGCATTAGCTCAAGACACATCCATATTGCCATGTCATAGCATGCATCATCTTGTTGCATATCGTCATGTGTTGATTGTGCTCGGTCGTGCTCTTCGTGGTAGGTTCTGCCTCCGAGGATATTCACGAGTATCCAACTGAAGGGAAGTATCCCGTTACCACTCCATCAGGCAAGCAACCATTGATCATTCCGATACAACCCATGTTCTCGCTCCTGCTCTTGTTTACTGCATTAAGACAACACGATTCAAACTGCTGTGTGCTACGGTAGTTGAACCCTTTCCTCTGCATGACCTGTCATTGCCACAGTAACTAGATGAAACCCACTAGCATGTGTAGGAGTTGATTGAGCCATGTTTTGTGATTCCTACCTTGCTATGCCTGCTATGCTTAGAGTTGCGTCAGGTCTGGTTCATCTGGGTGATGGGCTAGAGTGAAATGCTTGTGTCAGTAATATATGGGATGTGTTGAACATGTTTTGGTAAAGGTATCGATGAGATGCCATGTAGGAGTACATGGTGGGTTGTTTCATTGAAGCCGTCCCGAAGAACTGAGTTCTGTATGCGTGAATTAAGATTCAGCTACTACCACACATTGGGCCCTGAAATATGACCCCGCTCGACTTACTGACCCCTCACGCCTTAGTCCAGGAGTTGCATCTAGTTTCTGGTGTTTGTAGGATATGTGTTGGCGGCCGTGCGTAGCACTGACCCTAGGGGTGGGCTATGTTGCGGTAGATACACCGTGGCACGGTGTACCGAGTCACCCGTTTGGTGTCTCGGGAACCCTGTTCACATCGTTCGGGGCCGTTGAGGACACCCCGGCCGGATTTCCTTGCGGATGGAACCTGAATAGGCGATGACCCTGGACTAGAGACTTGTGAGGTTAGTCAGGACGTGGTCTACACCCACGTCGGTTTTCGCTTGAAGTCTGCCGAGCACATTTCGTGTGCAGACGCTAAGTGGTGGAAACATGTGTGACGAAGTACACCCCTGCAGGGTATAAAACTATTCGAATAGCCGTGTCCGCGGTAAAGGACTACTTGATTGCATATACAGTTCATAGACAAGTTAATGGATACTACTAAAAGACTCAAGATAAGTGTGAGTACCGAGGATGGCCCCCTCGCAGGATACGAGGGAGGATCCACGGTGGAGTATTGTGATGGTGAGTAGTGGACTCATGTGCGAAAACTATTTTGCTAAAAGATTCCGTAGGATAGCTTAGCCAAGAGTCAAAGCTGGCTTGCTGCATAAACCCCACCACCTTCTCGAGAATGAGCATGTATAGTAGGTTCTGATGTAAGACTTGCTGAGTACCTTTGTACTCATGTTTGCTTATTTATTGTTTTCAGACGACAACACTGCCCCCTCCGATGGGTTTTACGTAGACCTTGACGTCGATGAGTGACTAGCCACCCAGGTGGTGATCCAGGCCATGGAGGGCCCTATGTAGATAGACAGGCTTCGAGGAGCCTTCTTTCTTTCTAGAGTCTGTACTCAGACTAGTTGCTTCCGCATGTGCTTGTATGACTGTATGACTTGAGTGTCGGGTCATGTGACCCCTACCTGTATGGATATGTTATGTATGGCTCCCTAGAGCCTTTAAATAAAGTACTTGAGTTGTAGAGTTTTGTTGTGATGCCATGTTGTATGTACTCATATCGGGCATATTGTGTGTATGTTTGAAATGCTTGGTATGAGTGGGATCCGACAATCTAGTTCTTTGTCCTTCGCAGCCTTTCTTATGGGGAAATGTAGTCTATTGCTCCTCGAGCCATAGTAGTCCGCTACAGCCCGGTTCACCAGAGTCCTGCTAGCCCAGCACTACTGTTCAGGACACTTGACTGGCCGGCATGTGTTTCACTTCGTCCCTATGTCTGTCCCTTCGGGGAAATGTCACGCGGTGATCTCCGGAGTCCTGTCTAGCCTGCTACAGCCCGGGATCCCCGGAGTCCTGTTAGCCCAGTGCTACAGCCCGGAATCACTCGTTGATGACCGACATGTTCGATGTGATTCATGTATGCCTGTCTCCATAGGTCTGTGCCGCTTTGGGTTCACGACTAGCCATGTCGGCCTGGGTTCTCGGTCATATGGATGCTAGCGACATTGTCATACACGCGAGCCAAAAGGCGCAAACGGTCCCGTTCCATGGTAAGGCGACACCCGTGGGATACCGTGCGTGAGGCCGCAAAGTGATATGAGGTGTTACCGGCTAGATCGATGTGGCCTGGAATCGGGGTCCTGACAAGTAGTTTGATAACTTAGTCGAGTACGGGGTCGCAACTAAGCACCCGAGTGGGAGGATTGCTCTCCACTCCGAGTAGTGTTATAACTTATGCGAGTACGGGGTCGCTGTCAGCCCCTGAGTGGGAGTATTGCTCTCCATTCAGAGTAGTTTTGTAACTTAGGCGAGTACGGGGTCGCAGCTAAGCACCCGAGTGGGAGGATTGCTCTCCACTTGGAGTAGTTTTGTAACTTAGGCAACTACGGGTTCGCAGCAAAGCCCCTGAGTGGGAGTATTGCTCCCCGCTCACAGTAGTTTTGTAACCTAGGCGAGTACGGGGTCGCAGCTAAGCCCCCGAGTGGGGGAATGTTGCTCTCTACGGGGAGTAGTTTTGTAACCTAGGCAAGTACGGGGTCGCATCTAAGACCCTGAGTGGGAGGATTGGTCCCCACTCGGAGTAGTTTTGTTACCAAGGCGAGTACGGGGTCGCAACTAAGCCCCCGAGTGGGAGGATTCCTCCCCACTCAGAGTAGTTTTGTAACTTAGGCGAGTACGGGGCCGGAACTAAGCCCCCGATTGGGAGGAACAACTTTTTTAACTTAGGCGAATCGGTTTGCAACTAAGCCCTTTGGAACTTAGGTGAATCGGGTTCGCGGCTAAGCCCCCGTGTGGGAGGACTGCTCTCCACTCGGAGTAGGTTTGTATGTTAGGCGAGTGTACGGGGTCGCAGCTAAGCCCCTGAGTGGGAGGATTGCTCCCCACTCAGAGTAGTTTTGTAACTTAGGTGACCCGGGGTCGCAGCTAAGCCCCTGAGTGGGAGGATTGCTCCCCAATCGGAATAGCTTTTGTAACTTAGGTGAATCGGGTTTGCGAGTAAGCCCTTTGAAACTTAGGCGAGTCGGGTTCGCGGTTAAGCCCCGAGTGGGAGGATTTCTCTCCACTCGGAGTAGTTTTGTAACTTAGGTGAGTACGGGGTCGCAGCTAAGCCCCTGAGTGGGAGGATTGCTCTCCACTCAGAGTAGTTTTATAACTTAGGCGAGTACGGGGTCGCAGGTAAGCCCCGGAGTGGGAGTATTGCTCTCCACTCGGAGTAGTTTTTTAAACTTAGGCGAGTATGGGGTCGCAGCTAAGCCACCGAGTAGGAGGATTGCTCTCCACTCGGAGTAGTTTTGTAACTTAGTCGAGTATGGGGTCGCAGCTAAGCCACCGAGTGGGAGGATTGCTCAACACTATGAGAAGTTTTGTAACATAGGCGAGTACGGGGTCACAACTAAGCACCCGAGTGGGAGGATTGCCCTCCACTCCGAGTAGTGTTATATCTTAGGCGAGTACGGGGTCGCTGGTAAGCCCCCGAGTGGGAGTATTGTTCTCTACTCATAGTAGTTTTGTACCTTAGGTGAGTACGGGGTCGCAGCTAAGCCCCCGAGTAGGAGTATTGCTCTCCACTCGGTGTAGTTTTGTAACTTCCGCAAGTACGGGGTCGCAGCTAAGCCCCCGAGTGGGAGTATTGCTCCCCGCTCGGAGTAGTTTTGTAACCTAGGCGAGTACGGGGTCGTAGTTAAGCCCCCGAGTGGGACGGTTGCTCTCGACTCTGAGTAGTTTTGTAACTTAGGCGAGTACGGGGTCGCAGCTAAGACCCCGAGTGGGAGGATTGCTCTCCACTCGGAGTAGTTTTGTAACTTAGCCGAGTACGGGGTCGCAGCTAAGCCCCGAGTGGGAGTATTGCTCCCCGCTCGCAGTAGTTTTGTAACCTAGGCGAGTACGGGGTCACAGCTAAGCCCCAGAGTGGGAGGGTTGCTCTCTACTCGGAGTAGTTTTTTAACTTAGGCGAGTACGGGGTCGCATCTAAGACCCCGATTAGGAGGATTGGTCCCCACTCAGAGTAGTTTTGTTACTAAGGCGAGTACGGGGTCGCAAGCTATGCCCCCGAATGGGAGGATTGCTCCCCACTCAGAGTAGTTTTGTAACTTAGGCGAGTACGTGGTCGCAGGTAAGCCCCCGAGTGGGAGTATTGCTCCCCACTCAGAGTAGTTTTGTAACTTAGGCGAGTACGGGGTCGCAGCTAAGCCCCCGAGTGGGAGGATTGCTCTCCACTCAGAGTAGTTTTGTAACTTAGGCGACCCGGGGTGGCAGCTAAGCCCCCAAGTGGGAGGATTGCTCTCCACTCGGAATAGCTTTTGTAACTTAGGCGAATCGGGTTTGCGACTAAGCCCTACGAAACTTATTTGAATTGGGTTCGCGGCTAAGCCCCCGAGTGGGAGGATTGCTCTCCACTCGGAGTAGTTTTATAAATTAGGCGAGTACGGGGTCGTAGGTAAGCCCCCGAGTGGGAGTATTGCTTTCCACTCGGAGTAGTTTTTTAAACTTAGGCGAGTATGGGGTCGCAGCTAAGCCACCGAGTAGGAGGATTGCTCTCCACTCGGAGTAGTTTTGTAACTTAGTCGAGTATGGGGTCGCAGCTAAGCCACCGAGTGGGAGGATTGCTCAACACTATGAGAAGTTTTGTAACTTAGGCGAGTACGGGGTCACAACTAAGCACCCGAGTGGGAGGATTGCCCTCCACTCCGAGTAGTGTTATATCTTAGGCGAGTACGGGGTCGCTGGTAAGCCCCCGAGTGGGAGTATTGTTCTCTACTCATAGTAGTTTTGTACCTTAGGTGAGTACGGGGTCGCAGCTAAGCCCCCGAGTAGGGGTATTGCTCTCCACTCGGTGTAGTTTTGTAACTTCCGCAAGTACGGGGTCGCAGCTAAGCCCCCGAGTGGGAGTATTGCTCCCCGCTCGGAGTAGTTTTGTAACCTAGGCGAGTACGGGGTCGTAGTTAAGCCCCCGAGTGGGACGGTTGCTCTCGACTCTGAGTAGTTTTGTAACTTAGGCGAGTACGGGGTCGCAGCTAAGACCCCGAGTGGGAGGATTGCTCTCCACTCGGAGTAGTTTTGTAACTTAGCCGAGTACGGGGTCGCAGCTAAGCCCCGAGTGGGAGTATTGCTCCCCGCTCGCAGTAGTTTTGTAACCTAGGCGAGTACGGGGTCACAGCTAAGCCCCAGAGTGGGAGGGTTGCTCTCTACTCGGAGTAGTTTTTTAACTTAGGCGAGTACGGGGTCGCATCTAAGACCCCGATTAGGAGGATTGGTCCCCACTCAGAGTAGTTTTGTTACTAAGGCGAGTACGGGGTCGCAAGCTATGCCCCCGAATGGGAGGATTGTCCCCACTCAGAGTAGTTTTGTAACTTAGGCGAGTACGGGGTCGTAGGTAAGCCCCCGAGTGGGAGTATTGCTCCCCACTCAGAGTAGTTTTGTAACTTAGGCGAGTACGGGGTCGCAGCTAAGCCCCCGAGTGGGAGGATTGCTCTCCACTCAGAGTAGTTTTGTAACTTAGGCGACCCGGGGTGGCAGCTAAGCCCCCAAGTGGGAGGATTGCTCTCCACTCGGAATAGCTTTTGTAACTTAGGCGAATCGGGTTTGCGACTAAGCCCTACGAAACTTATTTGAATTGGGTTCGCGGCTAAGCCCCCGAGTGGGAGGATTGCTCTCCACTCGGAGTAGTTTTATAAATTAGGCGAGTACGGGGTCGTAGGTAAGCCCCCGAGTGGGAGTATTGCTTTCCACTCGGAGTAGTTTTGTAACTTAGGCGAGGACGGGGTCGCAGCTAAGCCCCTTGAGTAGGAGGATTGCTCTCCACTCGGAGTAGTTTTGTAACTTAGGCGAGTACGGGGTCGCAGCTAAGCCCCCGATTGCGAGGATTACTCTCCAGTCGGAGTAGTTTTGTTACTTTGGCGAGTACAAGGTCGCAGCTAAGCCCCCGAGTGGGAGGATTGCCCTTCACTCAGAGTAGCTTTGTAACTTAGGCGAGTACGGGGTCTCAGCTAAGCCCCCGAGTGGGAGGGTTGCTCTCCCCTCAGAGTAGCTTTGTAAGTTAGGCTAGTACGGGGTCGCAGCTAAGCCCCCGAGTGAGAGGATTGCTCTCCGCTTGCAGTAGTTTGGTAACCTAGGCGACTACGGGGTCGCAGCTAAGCCCCCGAGTAGGAGGGTTGCTCTCTACTCGGAGTAGTTTTGTAACTTAGGCGAGTACGGGGTCACAGCTAAGATCCCGAGTGGGAGGTTTGGTCCCCTCTCGGAGTAGTTTTGTTGCTTAGGCGAGTACGGGGTCGCAGCTAAGCCCCCGAGTGGGAGGATTGCTCCCCACTTAGAGTAGTTTTGTAACTTAGGCGAGTACGGGGTCGCAGCTAAGCCCCCGAGTGGGAGGATTGCTCTCCACTTAGAGTAGTTTTTTAACTTATGCGACCCGGGGTCGCAACTAAGCCCCCGAGTGGGAGGATTGCTCTCCACTCGAAATAGCTTTTTTGTAACTTAGGCGAATCGGGTTTGCGAGTAAGTCCGTTGAAACTTAGGAGAATCGGGTTCGCGGTTAAGCCCCCGAGTGGGAGGATTGCTCTACACTCGGAGTACTTTTGTAACTTAGGAGAGTACGGGGTTGCAGCTAAGCCCCCGAGTGGGAGGATTGCTCTACACTCGGAGTTGTTTTATAACTTAGGCGAGTACGGGGTCGCAGGTAAGGCCCGGGCGGGAGTATTGCTCTCCACTCGGAGTAGTTTTGTTACATAGGCGAGTATGAGGTTGCAGCTAAGCCACCGAGTAGGAGGATTGCTCTCCACTCGTAGTAGTTTTGTTACTTACGCGAGTTCGGGGTCGCAGCTAAGCCCCCAAATGTTAGGATTGCTCTCCACTCAGAGTAGTTTTGTAACTTAGGCGAGTACGGGGTCTCAGCTAACCGCCTAGTGGGAGGATTGCTCTCCACTCGGAGTAGTTTTGTAAGTTAGGCTCGTACAGGGTCGCAGATAAGCCCCCGAGTAAGAGGATTTCCCTCCACTCGGAGAAGTTTTGTAACTTAGGCGAGTACGGGGTCGCAGCTAAGCCCTTGAGTGGGAGGATTGCTCTCCACTCAGAGTAGTTTTTTAACTTAGGCGACCCGGGGTGGCAGCTAAGCCACCGAGTGGGAGGATTTCTCTCCTCTGGGAGTAGTTTTGTAACTTAGATGAGTACGGGGTCGCAACTAAGCCCTCGACTGGGAGGATCGCTCTCCACTCGGAGTAGTTTTATAAATTAGGCGAGTATGGGGTCGCAGGTAAGCCCCCGAGTGGGAGTATTGCTTTCCACTCGGAGTAGTTTTGTAACTTAGGCGAGGACGGGGTCGCAGCTAAGCCCCTTGAGTAGGAGGTTTGCTCTCCACTCGGAGTAGTTTTGTAACTTAGGCGAGTACGGGGTCACAGCTAAGCTCCCGATTGCGAGGATTGCTCTCCACTCGGAGTAGTTTTGTTACTTTGGCGAGTACAAGGTCGCAGCTAAGCCCCCAAGTGGGAGGATTGCTCTCCACTCAGAGTAGTTTTGTAACTTAGGCGAGTACGGGGTCTCAGCTAAGCCCCCGAGTGGGAGGATTGCTCTCCCCTCAGAGTAGCTTTGTAAGTTAGGCTAGTACGGGGTCGCAGCTAAGCCCCCGAGTGAGAGGATTGCTCTCCGCTTGCAGTAGTTTGGTAACCTAGGCGAGTACGGGGTCGCAGCTAAGCCCCTGAGTAGGAGGGTTGCTCTCTACTCGGAGTAGTTTTGTAACTTAGGCGAGTACGGGGTCGCAGCTAAGATCCCGAGTGGGAGGCTTGGTCCCCTCTCGGAGTAGTTTTGTTTCTTAGGCGAGTACGTGGTCGCAGCTAAGCCCCCGAGTGGGAGGATTGCTCCCCACTCAAAGTAGTTTTGTAACTTAGGCGAGTACGGGGTCGCAGCTAAGCCCCCGAGTGGGAGGATTGCTCTCCACTCAGAGTAGTTTTTTAACTTAGGCGACCCGGGGTCGCAGCTAAGCCCTCGAGTAGGAGGATTGCTCTCCACTCGGAATAGCTTTTTTGTAACTTAGGCGAATCGGGTTTGCGAGTAAGTCCGTTGAAACTTAGGCGAATTAGGTTCGCGGTTAAGACCCCGAGTGGGAGGATTTCTCTCCACTCGGAGTACTTTTGTAACTTAGGTGAGTACGGGGTTGCAGCTAAGCCCCTGAGTGGGAGGATTGCTCTACACTCGGAGATGTTTTATAACTTAGGCGAGTACGGGGTCGTAGGTAAGGCCCCGAGTGGGAGTATTGCTCTCCACTCGGAGTAGTTTTGTTACATAGGCGAGTATGGGGTTGCAGCTAAGCCACCGAGTAGGAGGATTGCTCTCCACTCGGAGTAGTTTTGTAACTTAGGCGAGTACGGGGTCGCAGCTAAGCCGCCGAGTGGGAGGATTGCTCTCCACTCGTAGTAGTTTTGTTACTTACGCGAGTTCGGGGTCGTAGCTAAGCCCCCAAATGTGAGGATTGCTCTCCACTCAGAGTAGTTTTGTAACTTAGGCGAGTACGGGGTCTCAGCTAACCCCCTAGTGGGAGGATTGCTCTCCACTCGGAGTAGTTTTGTAAGTTAGGCTAGTACGGGGTCGCAGCTAAGCCCCCGAGTAAGAGGATTTCTCTCCACTCGGAGAAGTTTTGTAACTTAGGCGAGTACGGGGTCGCAGCTAAGCCCCCGAGTGGGAGGATTGCTCCCCACTTAGAGTAGTTTTGTAACTTAGGCGAGTACGGGGTCGCAGCTAAGCCCCCGAGTGGGAGGATTGCTCTCCACTCAGAGTAGTTTTTTAACTTAGGCGACCCGGGGTCGCAGCTAAGCCCCCGAGTGGGAGGATTGCTCTCCACTCGAAATAGCTTTTTTGTAACTTAGGCGAATCGGGTTTGCGAGTAAGTCCGTTGAAACTTAGGAGAATCGGGTTCGCGGTTAAGCCCCCGAGTGGGAGGATTGCTCTACACTCGAAGTACTTTTGTAACTTAGGTGAGTACGGGGTTGCAGCTAAACCCCCGAGTGGGAGGATTGCTCTACACTCGGAGTTGATTTATAACTTAGGCGAGTACGCGGTCGCAGGTAAGGCCCCGAGTGGGAGTATTGCTCTCTACTCGGAGTTGTTTTGTTACATAGGCGAGTATGGGGTTGCAGCTAAGCCACCGAGTAGGAGGATTGCTCTCCACTCGTAGTAGTTTTGTTACTTACGCGAGTTCGGGGTCGCAGCTAAGCCCCCAAATGTTAGGATTGCTCTCCACTCAGAGTAGTTTTGTAACTTAGGCGAGTACGGGGTCTCAGCTAACCCCCTAGTGGGAGGATTGCTCTCCACTCGGAGTAGTTTTGTAAGTTAGGCTAGTATGGGGTCGCAGATAAGCCCCCGAGTAAGAGGATTTCCCTCCACTCGGAGAAGTTTTGTAACTTAGGCGAGTACGGGGTCGCAGCTAATCCCTTGAGTGGGAGGATTGCTCTCCACTCAGAGTAGTTTTTTAACTTAGGCGACCCGGGGTGGCAGCTAAGCCCCCGAGTGGGAGGATTTCTCTCCTCTGGGAATAGTTTTGTAACTTAGATGAGTACGGGGTCGCAACTAAGCCCTCGACTGGGAGGATTGCTCTCCACTCGGAGTAGTTTTATAAATTAGGTGAGTACGGGGTCGCAGGTAAGCCCCCGAGTGGGAGTATTGCTTTCCACTCGGAGTAGTTTTGTAACTTAGGCGAGGACGGGGTCGCAGCTAAGCCCCTTGAGTAGGAGGATTGCTCTCCACTCGGAGTAGTTTTGTAACTTAGGCGAGTACGGGGTCACAGCTAAGCCCCCGATTGCGAGGATTGCTCTCCACTCGGAGTAGTTTTGTTACTTTGGCGAGTACAAGGTCGTAGCTAAGCCGCCAAGTGGGAGGATTGCTCTCCACTCAGAGTAGTTTTGTAACTTAGGCGAGTACGGGGTCTCAGCTAAGCCCCCGAGTGGGAGGATTGCTATCCCCTCAGAGTAGCTTAGTAAGTTAGGCTAGTACGGGGTCGCAGCTAAGCCCCCGAGTGAGAGGATTGCTCTCCGCTTGCAGTAGTTTGGTAACCTAGGCGAGTACGGGGTCGCAGCTAAGCCCCCGAGTAGGAGGGTTGCTCTCTACTCGGAGTAGTTTTGTAACTTAGGCGAGTACGGGGTCGCAGCTAAGATCCTGAGTGGGAGTCTTGGTCCCCTCTCGGAGTAGTTTTGTTTCTTAGGCGAGTACGTGGTCGCAGCGAAGCCCCCGAGTGGGAGGATTGCTCCCCACTCAAAGTAGTTTTGTAACTTAGGCGAGTACGGGGTCGCAGCTAAGCCCCCGAGTGGGAGGATTGCTCTCCACTCAGAGTAGTTTTTTAACTTAGGCGACACGGGGTCGCAGCTAAGCCCTCGAGTGGGAGGATTGCTCTCCACTCGGAATAGCTTTTGTAACTTAGGCGAATCGGGTTTGCGACTAAGCCCCCGAGTGAGAGGATTTCTCTCCACTCGGAGTACTTTTGTAACTTAGGTGAGTACGGGGTTGCAGCTAAGCCCCCGAGTGGGAGGATTGCTCTACACTCGGAGTTGTTTTATAACTTAGGCGAGTACGGGGTCGCAGGTAAGGCCCCGAGTGGGAGTATTGCTCTCCACTCGGAGTAGTTTTGTTACATAGGCGAGTATGGGGTTGCATCTAAGCCACCGAGTAGGAGGATTGCTCTCCACTCGGAGTAGTTTTGTAACTTAGGCGAGTACGGGGGTCGCAGCTAAGCCGCCGAGTGGGAGGATTGCTCTCCACTCGTAGTAGTTTTGTTACTTACGCGAGTTCGGGGTCGCAGCTAAGCCCCCAAATGTGAGGATTGCTCTCCACTCAGAGTAGTTTTGTAACTTAGGCGAGTACGTGGTCTCAGCTAACCCCCTAGTGGGAGGATTGCTCTCCACTCGGAGTAGTTTTGTAAGTTAGGCTTGTACGGGGTCGCAGCTAAGCCCCCGAGTAAGAGGATTTCTCTCCACTCGGAGAAGTTTTGTAACTTAGGCGAGTACGGGGTCGCAGCTAAGCCCTCGAGTGGGAGGATTGCTCTCCACTCAGAGTAGTTTTTTAACTTAGGCGACCCGGGGTGGCAGCTAAGCCCCCGAGTGGGAGGATTTCTCTCCTCAGGGAGTAGTTTTGTAACTTAGATGAGTACGGGGTCACAACTAAGCCCCCGAGTGGGAGGATTCCTCTCCACTCGGAGTAGTTTTCTAAATTAGGCGAGTACGGGGTCGCAAGTAAGCCCCCGAGTGGGAGTACTGCTTTCCACTCGGAGTAGTTTTGTAACTTAGGCGAGTACGGGGTCGCAGCTAAGCCCCTTGAGTAGGAGGATTGTTCTCCACTCAGAGTAGTTTTGTAACCTAGGCGAGTACGGGTTCGCAGCTAAGCCCCAGAGTGGGAGGGTTGCTCTCTACTAGGAGTAGTTTTGTAACTTAGGCGAGTACGGGGTCACAGCTAAGACCCCAAGTGGGAGGATTGGTCCCCACTCGGAGTAATTTTGTTACTAAGGCAAGTACGGTGTCGCAAGCTAAGCCCCCGAGTGGGAGGATCGCTCCCCACTAGGAGTAGTTTTCTAACTTAGGCGAGTACGGGGTCGCAGCTAAGCCCCTGAGTGGGAGGATTGCTCTCTACTCAGAGTAGTATTGTAACTTAGGCGACTACGGGGTCGCAGCTAAGCCCCTGAGTGGGAGGATTCCTCTCCACTAAGAGTAGTATTGTAACTTAGGCGACTCGGGGTCGCAGTTAAACCCCCGAGTGGGAGGATTGCTCTCCTCTCGGAATAAATTTTGTAACTTAGGCGAATCGGCTTTGCGACTAAGCCCTTTGAAACTTAGGCGGATCGGGTTTGCGGCTAAGCCCCCAAGTGGGAGGATTTCTCTCCACTGGGAGTAGTTTTATAACTTAGGCGGGTACGGGGTCGCAACTAAGCCCCCGAGTGGGAGGATTTCTCTCCACTCGGAATATCTTTTGTAACTTAGGCGAGTACGGGGTCGCAGGTAAGCCCCCGAGTGGGAGTATTGCTTTCCACTCGGAGTAGTTTTGTAACTTAGGCGAGTACAGGGTCGCAGCTAAGCCCCCTGAGTAGGAGGACTGCTCTCCACTCGGAGTAGTTTTGTAACTTAGGTGAGTATGGGGTCGCAGCTAAGCCCCCGAGTGGGAGGATTGCACTCCACTCTGAGTAGTTTTGTTACTTAGGCGAGTACAAGGCCGCAGCTAAGCCCCCGAGTGGGAGGATTGCTCTCCACTCAGAATAGGTTTGTAACTTAGGCAAGTACGGGGTCTCAGCTAAGCCCCCGAGTGGGAGGATTGCTCTCCCCTCGGAGTAGTTTTGTAAGTTAGGCTAGTACGGAGTCGCAGCTAAGCCCCCAAGTGAGAGGATTTCTCTCCACTCGGGGAAGTTTTGTAACTTAGGCGAGTACGGGGTCGCAGCTAAGCAGCCGAGTGGGAGGATTGCTCTCCACTCGGAGAAGTTTTGTAACTTAGGCGAGTATGGGGTCATAGCTAAGCCCCCGATTGGGAGTATTGCTCCCCGCTCGCAGTAGTTTTGTAACCTAGGCGAGTACGGGGTCGCAGCTAAGCCCCCGAGTGGGAGGGTTGCTCTCTACTCGAAGTAGTTTTGTAACATAGGCGAGTATGGGGTCGTAGCTAAGACCCCGAGTTTGAGGATTGCTCTCCACTCGGAGTAGTTTTGTTACTTTGGCCACTACAAGGTCGTAGCTAAGCCGCCAAGTGGGAGGATTGCTCTCCACTCAGAGTAGTTTTGTAACTTAGGCGAGTACGGGGTCTCAGCTAAGCCCCCGAGTGGGAGGATTGCTATCCCCTCAGAGTAGCTTAGTAAGTTAGGCTAGTACGGGGTCGCAGCTAAGCTCCCGAGTGAGAGGATTGCTCTCCGCTTGCAGTAGTTTGGTAACCTAGGCGAGTACGGGGTTGCAGCTAAGCCCCCGAGTAGGAGGGTTGCTCTCTACTCGGAGTAGTTTTGTAACTTAGGCGAGTACGGGGTCGCAGCTAAGATCCTGAGTGGGAGTCTTGGTCCCCTCTCGGAGTAGTTTTGTTTCTTAGGCGAGTACGTGGTCGCAGCGAAGCCCCCGAGTGGGAGGATTGCTCCCCACTCAAAGTAGTTTTGTAACTTAGGCGAGTACGGGGTCGCAGCTAAGCCCCCGAGTGGGAGGATTGCTCTCCACTCAGAGTAGTTTTTTAACTTAGGCGACACGGGGTCGCAGCTAAGCCCTCGAGTGGGAGGATTGCTCTCCACTCGGAATAGCTTTTTTGTAACTTAGGCGAATCGGGTTTGCGAGTAAGTCCGTTGAAACTTAGGCGAATCAGGTTCGCGGTTAAGCCCCCGAGTGGGAGGATTTCTCTCCACTCGGAGTACTTTTGTAACTTAGGTGAGTACGGGGTTGCAGCTAAGCCCCCGAGTGGGAGGATCGCTCTACACTCGGAGTTGTTTTATAACTTAGGCGAGTACGGGTCGCAGGTAAGGCCCCGAGTGGGAGTATTGCTCTCCACTCGGAGTAGTTTTGTTACATAGGCGAGTATGGGGTTGCATCTAAGCCACCGAGTAGGAGGATTGCTCTCCACTCGGAGTAGTTTTGTAACTTAGGCGAGTACGGGGTCGCAGCTAAGCCGCCGAGTGGGAGGATTGCTCTCCACTCGTAGTAGTTTTGTTACTTACGCGAGTTCGGGGTCGCAGCTAAGCCCCCAAATGTGAGGATTGCTCTCCACTCAGAGTAGTTTTGTAACTTAGGCGAGTACGGGGTCTCAGCTAAGCCCCCGAGTGGGAGGATTGCTCTCCCCTCAGAGTAGCTTTGTAAGTTAGGCTAGTACGGGGTCGCAGCTAAGCCCCCGAGTAAGAGGATTTCTCTCCACTCGGAGAAGTTTTGTAACTTAGGCGAGTACGGGGTCGCAGCTAAGCCCTCGAGTGGGAGGATTGCTCTCCACTCAGAGTAGTTTTTTAACTTAGGCGACCCGGGGTGGCAGCTAAGCCCCCGAGTGGGAGGATTTCTCTCCTCAGGGAGTAGTTTTGTAACTTAGATGAGGACGGGGTCACAACTAAGCCCCCGAGTGGGAGGATTCCTCTCCACTCGGAGTAGTTTTCTAAATTAGGCGAGTACGGGGTCGCAAGTAAGCCCCCGAGTGGGAGTACTGCTTTCCACTCGGAGTAGTTTTGTAACTTAGCCGAGTACGGGGTCGCAGCTAAGCCCCTTGAGTAGGAGGATTGTTCTCCACTCAGAGTAGTTTTGTAACCTAGGCGAGTACGGGTTCGCAGCTAAGCCCCAGAGTGGGAGGGTTGCTCTCTACTAGGAGTAGTTTTGTAACTTAGGCGAGTACGGGGTCACAGCTAAGACCCCAAGTGGGAGGATTGGTCCCCACTCGGAGTAATTTTGTTACTAAGGCAAGTACGGTGTCGCAAGCTAAGCCCCCGAGTGGGAGGATCGCTCCCCACTAGGAGTAGTTTTCTAACTTAGGCGAGTACGGGGTCGCAGCTAAGCCCCTGAGTGGGAGGATTGCTCTCTACTCAGAGTAGTATTGTAACTTAGGCGACTACGGGGTCGCAGCTAAGCCCCTGAGTGGGAGGATTCCTCTCCACTAAGAGTAGTATTGTAACTTAGGCGACTCGGGGTCGCAGTTAAACCCCCGAGTGGGAGGATTGCTCTCCTCTCGGAATAAATTTTGTAACTTAGGCGAATCGGCTTTGCGACTAAGCCCTTTGAAACTTAGGCGGATCGGGTTTGCGGCTAAGCCCCCGAGTGGGAGGATTTCTCTCCACTGGGAGTAGTTTTATAACTTAGGCGGGTACGGGGTCGCAACTAAGCCCCCGAGTGGGAGGATTTCTCTCCACTCGGAATATCTTTTGTAACTTAGGCGAGTACGGGGTCGCAGGTAAGCCCCCGAGTGGGAGTATTGCTTTCCACTCGGAGTAGTTTTGTAACTTAGGCGAGTACAGGGTCGCAGCTAAGCCCCCTGAGTAGGAGGACTGCTCTCCACTCGGAGTAGTTTTGTAACTTAGGTGAGTATGGGGTCGCAGCTAAGCCCCCGAGTGGGAGGATTGCTCTCCACTCTGAGTATTTTTGTTACTTAGGCGAGTACAAGGCCGCAGCTAAGCCCCCGAGTGGGAGGATTGCTCTCCACTCAGAATAGGTTTGTAACTTAGGCGAGTACGGGGTCTCAGCTAAGCCCCCGAGTGGAAGGATTGCTCTCCCCTCGGAGTAGTTTTGTAAGTTAGGCTAGTACGGAGTCGCAGCTAAGCCCCCAAGTGAGAGGATTTCTCTCCACTCGGGGAAGTTTTGTAACTTAGGCGAGTACGGGGTCGCAGCTAAGCAGCCGAGTGGGAGGATTGCTCTCCACTCGGAGAAGTTTTGTAACTTAGGCGAGTATGGGGTCATAGCTAAGCCCCCGATTGGGAGTATTGCTCCCCGCTCGCAGTAGTTTTGTAACCTAGGCGAGTACGGGGTCGCAGCTAAGCCCCCGAGTGGGAGGGTTGCTCTCTACTCGAAGTAGTTTTGTAACATAGGCGAGTATGGGGTCGTAGCTAAGACCCCGAGTTTGAGGGTTGCTCTCTACTCGGAGTAGTTTTGATACTTAGGTGAGTACGGGGTCGCAGCTAAGCCCCCGAGTGGGAGGATTGCTCCCCACTCAGAGTAGTTTTGTAACTTAGGCGAGCACGAGGACGCAGCTAAGCCCCCGAGTGGGAGGATTGCTCTCCTCTAGGAGTAGTATTGTAACCTAGGCGAGTACGGGGTCGCAGCTAAGCCCCCGAGTGGGAGGGTTGCTCCCACTCAGAGTAGTTTTGTAACTTAGGTGAGTACGGGGTTGCAGCTAAGCCCCCAGTGGGAGGGTTGCTCTCAACTCGGAGTAGTTTTGTAAATTAGGCAAGTATGGGGTTGCAGCTAAGCCCCCGAGTGGGAGGATTGCTCTCCACTCGGAGAAGTTTTGTAAGTTAGGCAAGTACGGGGTCACAGCTAAGCCCCCGAGTGCGAGGATCGCTCCCCACTTGGAGAAGTTTTGTAACTTAGGCGAGTACGGGGTCACAGCTAAGCACCCGAGTGGGAGGATTGCTCTCCTCTCGGGGTAGTTTTGTAACTTAGGCGAGTACGGGGTCGTTGGTAAGCCCCCGAGTGGGAGTATTGCTCCCTGCTCGCAGTAGTTTTGTAACTTAGGCGAGTACGGGGTCATAGCTAAGCCCCAAGTAGGAGGATTGCTCTCCACTCGGAGTTGTTTTGTAACTTAGGCGAGTATGGGGTCACAGCTAAGCACCCGAGTGGGAGGATTGCTCTCCTCTCGGAGTAGTTTTGTAACTTAGGCGAGTACGGGGTCGGGGCTAAGCCCCCGAGTGGGAGTATTGCTCCCTGCTTGCAGTAGTTTTGTAACCTAGGCGAGTACGGGGTCGCAGCTAAGCCCCCGAATGGGAGGGTTGCTCTCTACTCGTAGTAGTTTTGTAACTTAGGCGAGTATGGGGTCGCAGCTATGACCCCAAGTGGAAGGATTGGTCCCCACTCGGAGTAGTTTTGTTACTTCTGCGAGTACGGGGTCGCAGCTAAGCCCCCGAGTGGGAGGATTGGTCCCCAGTCATAGTAGTTTTTTAACATAGGCGAGTACGGGGTTGTAGCTAAGCGCTCGAGTGGGAGGATTGCTCTCTACTCAGAGTAGTTTTGTATCTTAGGCAAGTACGGGGTCGCAGCTAAGCCCCCTACTGGGAAGATTGCTCTCCACTCGGAATAGCTTTTGTAACTTAGGCGAATCGGGTTTGCGACTAAGCCCGTTAAAACTTAGGTGAATCGGGTTCGCGGCTAAGCCCCTGAGTGGGAGGACTGCTCTCCACTCGAAGTAGTTTTGTATGTTAGGCGAGTGTACGGGGTTGCAGCAAAGCCCCCGGGTGGGAGGATTGCTCCCCACTCGGAGTAGTTTTGTAACTTAGGCGAGTACGGGGTCACAACGAAGCCCCCAAGTGGGAGGATTGCTCTCCACTCAGAGTAGTGTAATAACTTAGGCGAGTACGGGGTCGCTGGTATGCCCCCGAGTGGGAGTATTGCTCTCCACCCGGAGTAGTTCTGTAACTTAGGCGAGTACGGGGTCACAGCTAATCCCCTGGGTGGGAGGAATGCTCTCCACTCAGAGTAGTTTTGTAACTTAGGGGAGTATGGGGTCGCAGCTAAGCCCCTGAGTGGGAGGAAGGCTCTCCACTCAGAGTAGTTTTGTTACTTAGGCTAGTACGGGGTCGCAGCTAAGCCCCCGAGTGGGACGATTGCTCTCAACTCGGAGTAGTTTTGTGACTGAGGCTAGTCCGGGGTTGCAGCTAAGCCCCCGAGTGGGAGGATTGCTCTACACTCCGAATTGTTTTGCCTGTTTGGCAAGGATGGGGTTGCAACTAAGCCCCCGAGTGCGAGGATTGCTCCCCACTCGGAGAAGTTTTGTAACTTAGGCGAGTACGGGGTCGTAGCTAAGCACCCGAGTGGGAGGATTGCTCTCCACTTGGAGTAGTGTTATAACTTAGGCGAGTACGGGGTCGCTAGTAAGCCCCCGAGTGGGAGTATTGCTCTCCACCCGGAGTAGTTCTGTAACTTAGGCGAGTACGGGGTCGCAGCTAAGCCCCCGAGTAGGAGGATTGCTCTCCACTCGGAGTAGTTTTGTAACTTAGGCGAGTACGGGGTCGCAGCAAAGCACCCGAGTGGGAGGATTGCTCTCCACTCGGAGTAGTTTTGTAACTTAGGCGAGTACGGGGTCGCGGCTAAGCCCCCGAGTGGGAGTATTGCTCCCTGCTCGAAGTAGTTTTGTAACCTAGGGGAGTACGGGGGTGTAGCTAAGCCCCCGAGTGGGAGGGTTGCTCTCTACTCAAAGTAGGTTTGTAACTTAGGCGAATACGGGGTCGCAGCTATGACCCCGAGTGGGAGGCTTGGTCCCCACTCGGAGTAGTTTTGTTACTTAGGCGAGTATGGGGTCGCAGCTAAGCCCCCGAGTGGGAGGATTGGTCCCCACTCATAGTAGTTTTGTAACTTAGGCGAGTATGGGGTCGCAGCTAAGCCCCCGAGTGGGAGGATTGCTCTCCACTCAGAGTAGTTTTGTAACTTAGGCGAGTACGGGGTCGCAGCTATGCCCCCGAGTGGGAGGAATAGCTTTTGTAACTAGGGAGAATCGGGTTTGCGACTAAGCCCGTTAAAACTTAGGCGAATCGGGTTCGCGCCTAAGCCGCCGAGTGGGAGGACTGCTGTCCACTCGGAGTAGCTTTTTATGTTAGGCGAGTGTACGGGGTCCCAGCTAAGCCCCCGAGTGGGACGATTGCTCCCCACTCGGAGTAGTTTTGTAATATAGGCGAGTACGCGGTCGCAGCGAAGCCCCCGAATGGGAGGATTGCTCCCCACTCAGAGTAGTTTTATAACTTAGGCGAGTACGGGGTCGCAGCTAAGCACCCGAGTGGGAGGATTGCTCTCCACTCAGAGTAGTGTTATAACCTAGGCGAGTACGGGGTCACAGCTAAGCACCCGAGTGGGAGGATTGCTCTCCACTTGGAGTAGTGTTATAACTTAGGCGAGTACGGGGTCGCTAGTAAGCCCCCGAGTGGGAGTATTGCTCTCCACCCGGAGTAGTTCAGTAACTTAGGCGAGTACGGGGTCGCAGCTAAGCCCCCGAGTAGGAGGATTGCTCTCCACTCGGAGTAGTTTTGTAACTTAGGCGAGTACGGGGTCGCAGCAAAGCACCCGAGTGGGAGGATTGCTCTCCACTCGGAGTAGTTTTGTAACTTAGGCGAGTACGGGGTCGCGGCTAAGCCCCCGAGTGGGAGTATTGCTCCCTGCTCGAAGTAGTTTTGTAACCTAGGCGAGTACGGGGGTGCAGCTAAGCCCCCGAGTGGGAGGGTTGCTCTCTACTCAAAGTAGGTTTGTAACTTAGGCGAATACGGGGTTGCAGCTATGACCCCGAGTGGGAGGCTTGGTCCCCACTTGGAGTAGTTTTGTTACTTAGGCGAGTAAGGGGTCGCAGCTAAGCCCCCGAGTGGGAGGATTGGTCCCCACTCATAGTAGTTTTGTAACTTAGGCGAGTACGGGGTCGCAGCTAAGCCCCCAAGTGGGAGGATTGCTCTCCACTCAGAGTAGTTTTGTAACTTAGGCGAGTACGGGGTCGCAGCTATGCCCCCGAGTGGGAGGAATAGCTTTTGTAACTAGGGAGAATCGGGTTTGCGACTAAGCCCGTTAAAACTTAGGCGAATCGGGTTCGCGCCTAAGCCCCCGAGTGGGAGGACTGCTGTCCACTCGGAGTAGTTTTTTATGTTAGGCGAGTGTACGGGGTCCCAGCTAAGCCCCCGAGTGGGAGGATTGCTCCCCACTCGGAGTAGTTTTGTAATGTAGGCGAGTACGCTGTCGCAGCGAAGCCCCCGAATGGGAGGATTGCTCCCCACTCAGAGTAGTTTTATAACTTAGGAGAGTACGGGGTCGCAGCTAAGCCCCCGAGTGGTATGATTGCTCCCCACTCGGAGTAGTTTTGTAACCTAGGCGAGTACGGGGTCGCAGCTAAAACCCCGAGTGGGAGGATTGCTCCCCACTCGGAGTAGTTTTGTAACTTAGGCGAGTATTGGGTCGCAGCTAAGCCCCTGAGTGTGAGGATTGCTCTCCACTCGGAGTAGTTTTATAACTTAGGCAAGTACTGGGTCGCAGGTATGCCCCCGAGTGGGAGGATTTCTCTCCACCCATATTATTTTTGTAACTTAGGCGAGTAAGGGTCGCAGGTAAGCCTCCGAGTGGGAATATTGTTCTCCATTCGGAGTAGTTTTGTAACTTAGGCGAGTATGGAGTCGCAGCTAAGCCCCCGAGTGGGAGGATTGCTCCCTGCTCGGAGTAGTTTTATAACTTAGGCGACTACGGGGTCCCAGCTAAGCCCCCGAGTGGGAGGATTGCTCCCCACTCCGAGTAATTTTCTAACTTAGGCGAGTACTGGGTCGCAAATAAGCCCCCAGGTGGGAGGATTGCTCTCCATTCGGAGTAGTTTTATAACTTAGGCAAGTACGGGGTCGCAGCTAAGCCCCGAGTGGGAGGATTGCTCTCCACTCGGAGTAGTGTTGTAACTTAGGCGAGTACGGGGTTGTAGCTAAGCCCCCGAGTGGGAGGATTGCTCCCCACTCAGAGTAGTTTGGTAATTTAGGCGAGGACGGGGTCGCAGCTAAGCCCCTGAGTGGGAGGATTGCTCTCCACTCAAAGTAGTTTTGTAACTTAGGTGAGTACGGGGTCACAACTAAGCCCCTGAGTGGGAGCATTGCTCTCCACTTGGTGTAGTTTTGTAACTTTGGCGAGTACAGGGTCGCAGCTAAGCCCTCGAGTGGGAGGATTTCTCTCCACTCGGAGTTGTTTTGTAATTTAGGTGAGTACGGGGTCGCAACTAAGCCCCCTAGTGAGAGGATTTCTCTCCACTCGGAGTAGTTTTGTACCTTAGGCGTGTATGGGATCGCAGCTAAGCCCCCGAGTGGGAGGATTTCTCTCCACTTAGAGTAGTTTTGTAACTTAGGCGAGTACGGGGTTGTAGCTAAGCCCCCGAGTGGGAGGATTGCTCCCCACTCGGAGTACTTTTGTAACTTAGGCGAGTACGGGGTCCCAGCTAAGCCCCCGAGTGGGAGGATTGCTCCCCACTCCGAGTAATTTTGTAACTTAGGCGAGTATTGGGTCGCAACTAAGCCCCTGGGTGGGAGGATTGCTCTCCATTCGGAGTAGTTTTATAACTTAGGCAAGTACGGGGTCGCAGCTAAGCCCCCGAGTTGGAGGATTGCTCTCCACTCGGAGTAGTTTTGTAACTTAGGCGAGTACGGGGTTGCAGCTAAGCCCCTAAGTGGGAGGATTGCTCCCCACTCGGAGTAGTTTGGTAATTTTGGCGAGTACGGGGTCACAGCTAAGCCCCAGAGTGGGAGGATTGCTCTCCACTCAGAGTATTTTTGTAACTTAGGTGAGTACGGGGTCACAACTAAGCCCTCGAGTGGGAGGATTGCTCTCCACTTGGTGTAGTTTTGTAACTTTGGCGAGTACGGGGTCGCAGCTAAGCCCTCGAGTGGGAGGATTTATCTCCACTCGGAGTTGTTTTGTAATTTAGGTGAGTATGGGGTCACAACTAAGCCCCCTAGTGAGAGGATTTCTCTCCACTCAGAGTAGTTTTGTAACTTAGGCGAGTACAGGGTCGCAGCTAACCACCCGAGTGGGAGGATTGCTCTCCAGTCGGAGTAGTTTTGTAAATTAAGCGTGCACGGGGTCGCACCTAAGCCCCCGAGTGGGAGGATTGCTCCCCACTCAGAGTAGTTTTGTAACCTGGGAGAGTACGGGATCCCAGCTAAGCCCCCGAGTGGGAGGGTTGCTCTCCACTTGGAGTAGTTTTGTAACTTAGGCGAGTACGGGATCACAGCTAAGCCCTCAAGTGGGAGGATTGGTCCCCACTCGGAGTAGTTTTGTTACTTAGGTGAGTACGGGGTCGCAGCTAAGCCCCCGAGTAGGAGGATTGGTCTCCACTCGGACTAGTTTTGTAACTTAGGCGAGTATGGGGTCACAGCAAAGCCCCCGAGTGGGAGGATTGCTCTCCACTCAGAATTGTTTTTATAACTTAGGCGAACCGGGTTCGCAGCTAAGCCACCCATAGGGGATTTGAACACATATGCTTAATGGGTAACAATCATTAAGATACTGCAAAAATCTTGTTTTGATTAGCAAACTGAAGGATTCTTATTACAACTCGTCGACCCGAGTGTTTAGGTATAAAAACGACGGAGCAGCTCCGCATTCCACGAGTGTGGTTCGTCTTCTTTCTTGGCTACATTGTAGAGGTGATACGCGCCATTGTGGAGCACCTTGGTGATGATGAAGGGGTCTTCCCAGGCCGGAGCGAGTTTGTGAGGTCATTTTTGGTGCACTCGGAGCACGAGGTCTCCTTCTTGGAATGCTCGACCTCTGACATCACGGGCATGGAATTGGCGTAGGTCTTGTTAATAGATGGTCGACTGGATCAGAGCATCTCTCGTTCTTCTTCCAGTAGATCAACCGCATCTTGGTGTGCCTGTTCCGCTTCAGCTTCTGAGAAGAGTTCCACTTGGGGGGCGTTGTGCAGCAAGTCACTCGGAAGCACAGCTTCAGCACCATACACCATGAAGAAGGGAGTTCAGTCAGTCGACCGGTTGGGAGTTGTTTTCAATCCCCATAAGACTGATGGCAATTCAGTCACCCTGGCACAATAGCATGCTTGAGATCGCACATCAGTCGGGGTTTCAGCCCTTGAAGGATCAAACCATTTGTCCTTTCTGCTTGCCCATTCGACTATAGGTGCACAACAGATGTGTAATCAA
This sequence comes from Triticum monococcum, assembly GCA_034509565.1. NCBI lineage: Eukaryota > Viridiplantae > Streptophyta > Magnoliopsida > Poales > Poaceae > Triticum > Triticum monococcum. The sequence continues at coordinate 183,578,831 of CM067845.1, read as the reverse complement.
CCCGAGTGCCTTGGGAAGCACAAAATGCTATGAACTCATCAGAATCAAAGTTGGGGCCATTATCCGTGATAATACTATGAGGGACTCCATATCTGAATATCGGCTCTCTGATGAAACTAATGGCAGTGCTTGAATCAAGATTCTTTATAGGCTTAGCTTCAATCCATTTGGTGAATTTGTGGACTACCACCAGCAAATGAGTGAAACCACATCTACCAGTCTTGAAAGGTCCTACCATGTCCAACCCCAAAACCGCAAACAGCCAGACGAGTGGAATAGTCCTCAAAGCTGACGCAGGCTTGTGAGACATGTTTGAGTAGAACTGGCAACCTTCGCACTTGTCGACTATATCTTTTGCCATCTCATTTGCACGCGGCTAGTAGAATCCTTCTCGGTATGCTTTGTCCATGATGGTCCGAGAGGACGCATGGTGACCACATGTCCCCGAGTGGATCTAATTTAGGATATGTCGATCTTCTTATGGGGAGATGCAACGCTGAGCAACCCCAGTAAAACTTTCTCTGTAAAGCTGTCCACCTATCACTGTGAAGGCTTTGGATCGACGGACGATCTGACGTGCCTCATCTTCATCATCTGGGAGTTCCTTTCTAAGTATGTATGCAATATATGGTACCGTCTAGTTGGGGGTGATTACGAAAACTTCCATGATCAGGTTGACTATAGCTGGGACCTCAATTTCAGTCGGATTGGTTGAACTTATCGGTTGTGGAGGTTCTTCCGTAAAGGAATCTTCTTGAACAGACGGGGTATGGAGATGCTCCAAGAACACATTATTGGGGATAGGTTTCCGAGTGGAACCTATCTTCGCCAGATCATCAGCAGCTTGATTCTTGATCCAAGGTCTGTGGTGGAGCTCGAACCCTTCAAACTTCTTCTCCAACTTTCTAACTGCGTTGCAATAACCAGTCATAGCTAGGCTCCTGATATACCATTCCTTCCTCAATTTATTAACCACCAAGTCTGAGTCGCCGAAGACCATCAGGTGACGGACGCCAAGTGAGATAGTCATACACAACCCATACAAAAGTTCCTTATACTCAGCTTCATTGTTTGAAGAATCAAAGTGAATCTGGAAGACATAGCTGAGCTTATCACCTCTTGGGGATACTAGAACCATACCAACACTAGAGCCATTCAGCATCTTGGACCCATCAAAGAACATAGTGCAATGTTCCGAGTGGATCTAGGTCGGTTGCTGCTGTTCAATCCACTCAGTGAGGAAATCTGCTATTGGTTGGGACTTGATTACTTTCTTTGCTTCAAACTTGATATCCAACAGAAGGAGTTCAATTTCCCACTTTGCCACTCGACCAGTTGTGTCCATGTTGTTCAGAATTTCTAATAATGGAGCATCGCTGACAACTGAAACCGAGTGGTCTGAGAAATAGTGTGCAACTTTCTTCGTGGTCAAGTAAATTCCATATACATGCTTCTGATAATGTGGATATCTCTGCTTGGACGGAGTCAAGACTTCAGAAATATAGTACACTGGGCGTTGAACTTTGTAGGCTTTGCCTTCTTCTTCTCGCTCGACCGTGAGCACTGTGCTGACAACTTGTCCAATGGCTGCAATGTACAGTAGTAAAGGCTCTTTGCTGATTGGGGCAGCAAGCACCGGCTAGGTGGAAAGCAGAGCTTTGAGCTCTTCAAACGCTGCTTCGGCTTCAGGAGTCCACTCGAATTTGTGAGACTTCTTCATCAGTCTGTAAAGAGGCAATGCCTTTTCACCGAGACGAGAGATGAATCAACTCAATGCGGCCAAACAACCAATAAGCTTCTGAGCGTCGTGCACACGCACAAGCGTTTCATTTGGAGGATTGCCCCTACCTTTTCCGGGTTTGCGTCGATCCCACGTTCGGAAATGAGGAAACCGAGTAACTTTCCACTTCGAATGTGCATTCTGACGGGTTGAGCTTGATATCATATCTTCTCAAGTTGGCAAAGGTTTCGGCGAGGTCAGTCAGTAGGTCGGAACTTTTACGTGACTTGACAACGATGTCGTCCATGTATGCTTCCACATTCCGACCGATTTGAGTGAGAAAGCACTTTTGAATCATGCGCATGAAAGTGGTGCCAGCATTCTTGAGACCAAAAGTCATGGTAACATAGCAAAAACACCCGAATGGGGTGATGAAGGTTGTTTTTACTTCATTGGGCCCATAGAGTCAGATCTGTCGGCGTTCTGGTAACGAGGGTCCCCAGACTTGCCTGCCTGCGGCCCACGGCGTGGTTGTGCTGGCAGGTCTGTACGGCCCGTCTTCATCGACAAGGAATTTAAGACCCTCACGAGGGGCCAAGCCTGGCGAGGCGGACAACACAATACCTCCTCAGGAGCGGCCTCACCAGGCAAGCTCACGAGGGCGGAGAGATCAAGGCAAGGCAAACCCCGCGAAGTCGTCGTGACGTGAGCCACAACGATCGAGACCAGGGGAGCGCCAGCGTGTGTAGTGTCGTTGCTTCCTCTTTATGTGCCAAGGGGGCAAGCACAGGCGTAGAGTACCGAGGCATCAAGCAAAGGTTTCCATCTTGGTGCAACGAGACCAAGACCGGAAGGACGGCAAGACGGAGGTCACCATGGAACCCAGGACGGCATCACCACCAGAGCCTTTGGCAGGCAAAGATCGCTTTTGTCAGCATAAGTTGTACTAGTTGTCCCCTTTCAAATTGGCCGTTGTTGGCTCCCTTCCCGCTCAATATTTGGGGAGAGGACCAGGGCCTATATAAGTAGAACTAGCCACCACAATAGGGGGATCGACCTCATCACAAATCGAGAGCGGATCCAAGATCATCTCACCCACACAAGTTCACCAAGCACAAGAACACCTCGACCTCAGGAGGCTATTCTTCCCCTTGTACTGTTCATCGTCAGCCCAAGAGGCAATCCACCACCACCACACTGGAGTAGGGTATTACACCACAACGGTGGCCCGAGCCAGTATAAATCTTGTGTCTCTCTGTGTTTTGAGTTCGTCGAGTTTGTCCACGTGATCTTAGAGAGCTAGGGCGTGGATCGATAGGGAGAAAACCTTCACGCGCACCCCAGTGTTCGAACCTCAAGGGTTTGCCCGAACCCGTGATCCGACAGGATCTGATGGTACCCAGAATATGCGTCCAAAAAGGACAAGCGCTCTTACCCCACAGTTGAGTCGACGATCCGGTCAATTTGGGGGAGAGGGAAATGATCTTTCGGGCAGGCCCGATTGATGTATTTGAAATCAATGCACACACGAAGTGAATCATCTTTCTTAGGGACCATAACAACATTGGCGAGCCACTCGGAGTGGTATATCTCGTGGATGAACTCAGCTGCCACAAGCCGAGCTACTTCCTCACCAATTGCTTTCCTCTTCTCCATGATGGACTGATGTTTCTGCTCTTTGACAGGTTTCACTTTTGGGTCGACGCGCAAACGGTGCGCAGCCAATCCCCTGGGCACACCCTGCATGTCAGATGGTCTCCATGCCAAGATGTCCCAGTTCTCAGGGAGGAACTGGATGGGCGCTTCTTCCTATTTGTTGTCGAGTGTCGTTGAGATGTGGGTCGGAGCAGCATTGGATTAGTCAGGTGAACATGGAAAGGTTTTGTCTCACCAGATGACTGAAATGCGGACTCTGAAGCAGGCTTCTTAGCTCGCAATAAATCACTCGGATCTGCATTTTTCTGGTACTTTTCCATTTCCACAGCTTCCATCTGCTCATCGGCGATCTTCGAGCCCTTATGGAGGCACTCTTCAGCCCTTTGCCGGTTTCATGTGACCATGATCACACCTCTGGCGCCAAGCATTTTTCAACTTGAGATGCACGTAGCATGGTCGAGCCATGAAATGAGCATATGCAGTTCTGCCGAGAATAGCATGATAGGCACTTTGGAAATCCACCACCTCAAAAGTCAACTTTTCCTTACGGCAATTCTTTGAATCACCAAAAACCACATCAAGAGTGATCTGGCCAAGTGAATCGGCTTTCTTTCCTAGGATGACTCCGTTGAATCTCATGTTGCTTTCACTAAGCTTGGACATCCGAATGCCCATCCCTCAGAGGGTCTCAGCGTACAGAATTTTCAAACCACTACCACCATCCATCAGAACCTTGGTTAGTTGGGTCCCCCAATGACTGGGTCGACCACCAATGCTTGCCTCCCGAGGGTAGAAACGTGCACTGGGTGATCGGACTGGTCCAATGTAATGGGAGGTTTTGACCACTTCAGATACATTGTCGTTGCTGGAGAAACCATATCTATTTCTTTGTTGATAACTTTCAGTCGACTTTTGCTCTCGATGTCAGCAGAAATCACTAAAGTGGCATTGACATTGGGGTAACCATCATCTTCCTCCTTGTCCACATCCTTATCAGATTCCTTTTCCTCTTCACTGGGTTGACCCTCTCAGAAGCTCTGAATTAGGCGTCGACATTGTCAAGTGGTATGCTTGGGGTAAATCAGGTTTCCCTCTTCATCTTTTTTTAGTGTGTATGTGACACGGCAAATCAAGCACATCATTTCCCGCTTGATCTTTCACTTTATTGGGGATCCATGGCCCCTTGGGCTTTCCTTTAAATTTCTCTTGGTTCACAACTCCGGCCTCACCAGGACCTGCGGGCTCGGCTTTCTGCTTCTGCTTCCGACTGGAATTTCCTCCTCTAGTGTCCTGGGCGACTGGTTTGTTCTTGCCACTGTGGAGTCGGTCTTCTTCCTTGTCGTTAGCATACCGAGTGGCTATTTACATCATTTGAGCCAGGGACATGTCTCATATCCGACCTAATTTTAGGTTAAGCTCTCTATACCGAACTTTAACGCCCTCGATGCGGCTATATCTCCTACGTGTCGAAGCACGACTTAGAGGCATAACCGCATTGAAAGCAATGTCGCAAGTAAGGTAATCTTCACAACAACCCAGGTAAATAGATAATAGGGAAACAGGGTACATAGTTGGCTTACACTCGCCATGTCACACAAATACATAAATAGCATTACAATCATCCAATACACTCATGGTCCCACTATGGCAACAAAATAAAAGATCAACCCCAACATGCGACATGGTCCCGATCGCCCCAACTAGGCACCACTACTGATCATCAGGGAAAGACACATAGTAATGACGTGAGTCTTCGTCGAACTCCCACTTGAGCTCAAGCGCATCATCTGGAACGGAATCATCGGGCCCTGCATCTGGTTTGGAAGTAAACTGTGAGTCACGGGGACTCAGCAATCTCGCACCCTCGCGATCAAGACTATTTAAGCTTATAGGTAATGTAGGGTCATATGTGGAGCTGCAGAAAGCGACTAGCATATATGGTGGCTAACCTGTTCGCAAAAGAGAGCGAGGAGAGGAGGCAAAGCGCGAACGAAGAACTGTAGAACAACCTACGGCAAAGATTACTCCAACACCGTGTTCACTTCCCGGACTCCGCCGAGAAGAGACCATCATGGTAACACACGCGGTTGATTCATTTTAATTAAGCTAAGGTTCATGTTATCTACAACCAGACATTAACAAATTCCCATCTGCCCATAACCGCGGGCACGGCTTTCAAAAGTTCAAAACCCTGTAGGGGAGTCCCAACTTAGCCCATCACAAGCTCTCACGGCCAACAAAGGATAAACCTTCTCCCGAGACATTCCGATCAGACTCGGTATCCCGGTTCTACAAGACAACTTCAACAATGGTAAAACAAGTCCAGCAACACCGCCCGAATGTGCTGACAAATCCCGATAGGAGCCGCACATATCTCGTTCTCAGGGCACACCGGATAAGCTAAGCGTACGGGAGCCAACGTAACCCAAGTTGCCAAGGGACGGCCCCGCACGGTGCTCTGGGTTGGACCAACACTTAGAGAAGCACTGGCCCGGGGGTTTAAAATAAAGATGACCCTTGAGTCCGTGAAACACAATGGAAAAGGCTAGGTGGAAAATGGTAAAACCAATGTTGGGCATTGCTGGAAGAGTTTTATTCAAGGCGAACTGTCAAGGGGTTCCCATTATCACCCAACCGCGCAAGGAATGCAAAATCCGGGAACATAATACCGATATGACGGAAACTAGGGCGGCAAGAGTGGAACAAATCACTAGGAAAAAGGCCGAGCATTCCACCCTTTACCAAGTATATAGATGCATTAAGATAACAAGATAATATAGTGATATCCCAACAATAAACAATGTTCCAACAAGGAACGATCTCCAATCTTCACCTACAACTAGTAACGCTATAAGAGGGGCTGAGCACAGCGGTAACATAGCCAATTAATGGTTTGCTAGGACATGGTGGGTTAGAGGTTGGACATGGCAATTTGGGAGGCATGATAAGCAAGTGGTAGGTATCGTAACATAGGCATAGCAAAAGAGCGAGCATCTAGCAAGCAAAGATAGAAGTGATTTCGAGGGTATGATCATCTTGCCTGCAAAGTTGTCAGAGTTGACTTGATCCTCGTAAGCAAACTCAACAGGCTCCTCGTTAGCGAACTCGTCTTCCGACTCTACCCAAACAAGACAAACAAGCAAAAGGAACACAATCAACCACGTGCAATGCTCCAACAACATGATGCAAACATGGTATGCTATGCGGGATGCGATATGTGATGCATATGCGAGATTTGACAAGGAATGATTGAACCTGGTCTCAACATGGAAATCCAAGGGTGCTACTGGAAAGGTGAGGTGATTTCGGTTGAAATCGATATAAAGATCACCGGAATCGGATGCACGGTTTGGAAATGGCAAGCAAAACAAATATGGCACCGGTCTGCGATAATCAGCAAGTAGCCATCTAAATGCATCAAGATAATTATGCTACAGCTCTCAAACATGACAAAAAAAATACATGGAAGGGATCCACTCATGATTCTTGACAAAAGATGAACACTGAGCTATGGCCAATTCATCCATTAACAGGTTCAAACAAGCATGGCAAAAGTGCAAACAATAACAGGTTTCAGACTTGGTGAAATTAACACAAGTCTGGAATTTAACATCAGGTAGCACACTTTGGAGCATGAAAACTATATGCTACAGGAACTTAACATGGAAAAGCAAGGCACGACATGAAGCAACTCAAAGCACTTAACAAAAGTCCCTTAGTGACCTTGGGCCAAAAGGGATCAGAAAATACAATTGCAAGCATGCGAACATGGCAAAAACATAATCAGATTACAGACTTAGTGAAAAACTTGAGCATGCAAATCTGTTAATGAGTAGGCATGTTCACGAGCTCGATGCACTCACTAAAAACTAAGCATACACCCATCAAGAATACACCAATCAAAAATACATATTATAGAAGCTATACATGGCAAGAACAACAACATAGCATGCACGGATCAACAACAACATCGTCGGCAAAATCGCTAACAAGTAAACAGTCTGCCAGGATTCACGAAATAGCAAAAGTAGAGCTCGATTCATGCAAGCTAGGGTGATCCATAATTGCAAACAAGGACATGGATGGATAGAGAACCACAATATTAACAAATCATCCTTACTGATCATCCTCAAAAGAGGCACGGATCACTAGCAAACAACATGAACATATGGCATATTGATAAAATCAGATCAAGGACTTAGAGAAATTCTAAGTCCCTGAAATCAGCATTAACGAATGCACTACTTTACAAGCTTGTGCTAGTCACCACACATATCACAAAAATACATGGTAAGCACCTCTGTAAAGATGGCATGGCATATAACAAAACACATGTAGAACTCAGGAGCATATCATGCACACATTAATCATGGCAAAAATGACAAATAGCTATTTGATGCAGCAGATCTGACCATTATCTCAAATAGCCCTCTTCCAACAGCATTTCGGGCATCAAGATGAGCTCCTCAACTGAAAATGATGCAACGAGATGAAATGATGTAATCTCTGAGACGAACATTTTGATATGCTACACGCGCAAAACGGAGCTACGGATGCGGAGTTACGGCATGATGAAGTTGCATGAAAAATAAGGGTTTCGGGGAAAGTCAACCCTTCGGGATCCAGATCCAGATCCGGATTACTGTAGCTGCAAGGTCACCGAGGTTCACCGGAGTGTCGCCGGACTTGGCGCGGAGCTCGCCGGAGGAAGAAAGCCGAGGGTAGGAGAGGCCGGGGCGGCGCCGGCGGGGCACGGGAGCTCCGGCGGCGAGGTTGGCGTGGCAGGGCGGCGAGGAGGCAAGGTCCGGCGAGGGCAGCGCTCGCCGGCACGGTGGCGGAGCGGGCCAGCGCTGGAGCCGAAGGCGGTGGAGGGAGAGCACCCGGGCGGCGCGGGCGTGGAACGGCGGCGGCGGACGACGGACTCGCGGGGGCCCGGTTTGGGCCTCCCGGGCCGAAGCGGCGGCGGCAGGGTACAGTGCCACGTGGCGGCTCGCCAGTGGTTGCGGGGCGGCGGCGCGAGACGTCCGGCGCGCGGATGGAGCGGGGCTAGGGTTTGGGGTTGGATTGGATCCGGGATTTTCGGGGGAGATGTCTATTTATACATAGAGTCCAAATGAGGTGCGGTTTTCGGCCACGCGATCGTGATCGAATAACCGAGACGATGGAGAGGGTTTTGGGCCAAATTGTAAGGGTGTTGGGCTACAACACACACGAGGCCTTCTCGGTCCCTCGGTTAATCGTTGGAGTATCAAACGAAGTCCAAATGGCACGAAACTTGACAGGCAGTCTACCGGTAGTAAACCAAGGCCGCATGACAAGTCTCGGTCCAATCCGGAAATGTTTAACCCCCACACATGAAAAGAGGTAGAAAGGAATACCGGAGGAGATAGGAGCGCCGGAATGCAAAACGGACAACAAGGAAAATGCTCGGATGCATGAGACGAACACGTATGCAAATGCAATGCACATGATGACATGATATGAGATGCATGACAAGGCAAGAACACACGGAGACGAAAACCCGAACCCGAGGAAATAAAATAAATTAGTGCCGGAAACAGCAAGAGTTGGAGAACATATAAGGTAAATTACATCCGGGGTGTTACACGAACGCCCTCCTTGAAGGCGCAAACGACATGATGCTCTGACACATTCTCCACGGTATGATGAAGAGTGGTCCATCTCTGAATATAATCTCTCAAAGTTTCATTCTGTTTTTAGACACAGTGCTGTAATTCGGTCAGCCCTGCAGGTCATTTGCAAGTGCCTTCAAATGTCCTGACAAACACTCGGGCTAATTCTTCCCAACTGAAGATACTCCCGAGAGTCAACTGATTCAACCAAGCTCTGGTCGAACCGTCCAGCTTCAGGGGGAGGTGCTTCATGGCCACATCATCATTGTCGCCACTAATCTGCATTACCACTCAGTAATCTTATAAACCAAATATCGGGCTTCGACTCACCGGTGAACTTGCTCACGCCCGTCGCCAATCTGAAGTTGGGCGGGATCTCTGCTGCTCGAATAGCTTTGCTGAAACACTTGGGACCAGAAACATGCACTCGGCTTCCACTCGGGTGGTGTATATCTTGTCCTTCTCTGTGTGCCTGATTCCGGTTGACTAGATTTTCTATGCGAAGACATATCGCATCAAATCCAGGTTCCCTTGGGTCGACTGGAACTCTCCGCTCATCACCATACGGGCGCCTGCCATCGTACTGCCATGGCACATATGACCCGCCCCTCAGAGGGGGTGTAGGCACTAGACGGTGGTCATCACGGCCGTGACGATGATCATGCTACTCGTAGTTCTGTCGGGACCCCGACTCATAAGTCGTGATCACCGAATGCCCGTGTACAGTGATCCCAGAGATCAATGCTCACTGAACACACAGAAGCTGAATAACAAGAGTCTTACATCCATACATATCGTCTTACACAAATTATGACCATTGTGGTCAAGTCTTACATAGATAGAGCCTTAAGGGCTGAACATCAAATAAAACATAAACAGTGGAAATCTTCGTCGATAAGTAGAACCCATGCCATCTGCCTTAACCCTACAGGCATTCTGACTGGGAAATGTCCTAGTTCGCATGTTCGTCTTCAAAGAATTCTTCTTCGAACTCCGGTTCTTCCATGCCTGGCCAATTAAATAACCAGTGGAAAGCCAATGAGTACTTTGAATGTACTCGCAACCAACCCATGTTTTGGTTCAAGGTACAACAATGCATGATATAGGTAAATTTTTGCGGAAAGCTAGTTTTTGAGTGCAATGACATGTTCAACAGCTTGTAAGACATGCATCAGGAAAATTCAAGTAACCATAAGAATAGGTTACAGATATCAACATAGATATAGTGGGCACAAACCCAACTTAATCATGTCAAGTCATCTGACTTGACTCGAGTAATGGTATCAACATAAAAAGAGTGGGCACCAACCCAACTCAATCATGTCAAGTCATTTGACTTGACCCGAGTAGTTCTTCCCACGCACACACACTGGTTAAAACAAGTGGATGTAGCCCAAGAGCGGTTACCCAACTGCCCTTAACCGTGGACACGTCTATTCTAATAGTTTTATACTCTGCAGAGGTTGCACACTTTACCCACTAGATCCGGGGAACTTCCGTGTCATTCACGACCCGCGGTACCTCAAGTACCCGTGGTAAGCACCCGATCACTATCTTTCCCTAGACGACACTAACAAGGAGTCCACTTGTTGTTCCGTATCCTCACGATGTACATCATACGAGGCTCACTCGGGATCGTAACATCCGAGAGGGGACACAACGGTGTATCCGGTGCCCTGTGAAAACAGTCATGGCCGCCCTACCTGGCACGACCCCGTCCTGAGAGAGTGCACCAACAACTCTCCCGTCAGTAGTAATGCGGGCTCCAAGCTAGTATCGGCCTAGGTAATCAATAATGCCCTTTCCCATATAAGGGTAGAGTGGTTGCGCATGTAAGGTTGGAATAACGGTCGCAACTTAAACCAGTCCATTTTCGAAAACAACACACACTTGCCTCGGTACACCACTTCGTCATCAAGTGGTTATCCCTTTCATTATCTCCCTCGGGCATAAGTGGCACCTGACGGGGTTTTCGAAAAGTCCTTTGAAAACACTTTGCCTCGTCACCATGCATATTCCCGCCCATTTTGCGTAGCAACTACATAGCATCCTATCTATTCCCACCGGCATAACCCTCATAAGGAGGTAGGGTCATGCACAATTGCAAGCATCAATAAGGAGGAGACGAGGGCAACCCACCAAGGTGGCTCCCCACTCACATGATTCCGATGCAACAATAGTAAGGTGCTATATGATATGCATAAAAAGAGATTTCTTAGTCATGGTCAAAGGGCTGCTTGCCTGGCTCAACGAGGTCTTCTGGGTCTTCAAAGTCTTCTGGTCCAACTCCTTCGTCAGCAACGCAATCTATCGTCGCAAAATAATAATGAGAAAAATTAGGCAATAATAAAACAGAAAAATCAAAGTGCTCAGAAAAATGTCAACTTATTTTTATAAAATACTAGGTGGAAATCTAAGAAGGGGAAAATTCCTAGTTTTAGATTTGGAGTTATACAAGAGGGGATATGGATTTTCAAACAAGAATTTAAACTGCTCAAATTTGAATTTAAATTTGAACAGTGCATAAAAGTTTGTTGGATTTGAATGAAAGAGGCACCATTAAATAGGTGGGGTTTTTCTAAGATTTTAGGAGTTGGAATTATTCCATTTGGACAAATTTTTTATCCTGTGGAATTTTTACAAGACAGAAAGAAAAGGAAAAAGAAAAGTGGCACTGTGCCACTGGGCCAGAAAGGCCACAGTGCAGCAGGCCAAGAGGGAATCCAGCCCGCGCAGGCCGCCAAGAGGGAAATACGCCTCCAGCCGACGCAGCGAACCGGTGCACGCGCGTGCGTATTTAAACCTGACGGGTGGGGCCCACCCATCAGGGTGTGAGGCTGACTGACGGGCCCCACGGCCGTCGTCGTCAACCCTAGGCCAGAGGGGCGGCGAGCTCACCGGCGACGTTCTCGGGCACGACGATGTCAGGCGAGGGCACGACTGGGCTCCTCGTCGTGTCGCCGTTCAGGTGGTGCCGGAGTTGGTCGCCGGGGTGCAAGGGTTCGCCGGCGACGAGGTCTCGCGGCGAAGCAGCTTCGGCCATCGACGGGTCCGGCCGTTTCAGGCTGCAAACGAGGCGGGGAAGGGAGGGGAAACAGTCAGTGGGATGTAGGGGTTCTACATCAAGGCAAGGGAGGAGCGGTGGAAGCCTGTACCGTGGGATCGACGGCGACCCGAGGTGGCGGAGCTCGAGTTCGATCTCTAGCTCGGGCTCGCCTGGAGAGGGGTGAGTGGCGCAGGGGGGTGATTGGGGGAGTGAGAGAGCGAGTGGTGAGGAGAGAGGGGCTCGGGGATGCCCTTAAGTAGGCTAACGGCGTTCCACCATGGCTCGTGCGCTGGCGAACTCGTGCTCGTCGCTGTAGGGCTCGGGAGGAGCTGGCAGGGTGTCTGGGGTGTTGGTGGGGGTGGTCTACACCCAGAGGGAGGGAGAGAAGGAGCGGGGAAGCGCCAGGGCAGCGCTCGTGTGTGCCACGCCATTGGCGTGCTCGGGCGGCCCTTGTTCGCTAGCGCAGAGGCGCGGGGAGGAGGAGAGAGGAGGGGGGTGACAGGGTGGCATGCTGCGGACGTCGAGGCGACCTCGGGGGACACGAGGGGGGAGCCGAGGTGGCCGGATGTGCCTGGCTGGGGGCGGCTACAGTGCGGGGGCGCACTGTAGCACGCTCGAGAGCGCCCATATGGCCGGCACGCCATTTTTTATGCAAGGTGAGCGCGCCAATTGGTGTCTAGCAGGTCTAGGGGGGGTAAATAAGAGGAGAGGGGCATTGGATGCCCTGGAGAGCCAGTAGAGTGAGGGGAGAGGGGGAAGAAGTGTGCAAATGGGCTGACCAGAGAGAGGAAGTGGGGTTTTACCCATCCAATGAGTGAGCTGTCGACTTGCCATTGTTACTGGAGGTAGAAGAGGACTAGAAGGGGTTGTGGTAAAAATTTGAGCTCTTCAAGAATAGTGGAAGGGGTCCAAACAATGGATTTTGCAAAATGTCAGAAGGTGTTTGATAAAGTTTTGGGCAAGCAAATGAACTCCAATTGCCATGAGAATTTACAGGATGGTATGACACATATAATTAGGGTGCTCCACCAAATTTGAGCTCATTTGGGCAAAGTGGCCAATGCAACTTTGGCAAACCCTAGAAATTAGCAGAAATGGACTTGTGAAGATCTAGTTGAGCAAATCACTTCTCCATGATGCACCACTTGGTGTAGTTGCCTCATTTGGGGATTTTCACATGCTCACAAAAGATGGATTCAAGGAGAGAAAGTTGGTAGTGTAGAGTTGTTCAAATTTGGTTCCGAACAGGAAGGGTTTTGCGGGGATTTCATCGGGTTACACTATTCTCCATGACATGATACTTGGCAAGATCATCAAACATGTCATAGGTGACATGCTAGAATTTTCTTGGAATTTTTGGGGAATATTTCCTCTATAAATATTTCAAATCCTTGAAATGGGCAGAAATGGTTTTGGGAGGTTTTGTCCAATATTTTGAACATGACCATGTGTTTAAACTCTTATATATGGAAAATATATGTCCACTGAGTTTCCATAAATTTTCTCACATATTTTTGAAACATTAAAATAATTTTTCCCTATTAAAGACCATTTCTGGCCTTAAGAAAAAGCTTTTAAATAAAATAGGAAAATAACTTTTAAAATCATATTTTTGTGGTTCATGGGAGTCCTACATCTAATAGGTTTCAAATATACTTTTTGATATATTTTTCATAACCCAAATCAGGTACTTGCAGTGCAAACCTCAATTCAGGGGTTTTTGGAAAACTAATTTTTGAAAATATCATTTGGCCAAATTATTTTTGTAAGAAAATACTATATTGCTCTATACACATGGCATGATCATTGGGAGTTTGGGGCAAGGAGATGAAGTATAGAAGGTGGAGTTGTGTTGACTTCAAAGAGCACTTGAAAAGCACAGAGAGAAAACCAACTCCAAATAAAAGCCAAATAATGCAAAAGTTTTTGTTGGTCCAAATTTTCATGCTTTATTGATGCAAATGAAATGTTACAAAATGCAGGGTGTGACAGACCTACCCCCCTTACAAGAATGTTGTCCCCGAGATTCCTAAACTAGGCTTTAAAGAGATATGGAAACTTGGATCTAAGGTAGTCTTCATGTTCCCAGGTTGCTTCTGTTTCAGTGTGGTTGCTCCACTGGACCTTGAAGTACTTGATCGTGCGGCTTCGAGTGCGTCGCTCAGCCTCATCCAAAATGCAGATGGGCCTCTCGCGGTAAGTCAAATCAGGCTGAAGGTCAATGGCTTGGTGATTGACGTCCTTGTAGAGATCAAGCTTGCCTGGAACTTGGAGGCACTTCTGGAGTTGTGACACGTGGAAAACGTTGTGCACATCGGATAGTTCAGGTGGCAGTTCCAATTGGTAAGCCACTTCTCCTCGTCGGTCAGTGATCTTGAAGGGGCCGATGAATCTTGGGGCGAGCTTTCCTTTGACATGGAAGCGCCGGGTCCCCTTGAGAGGTGTGACTCGGAGATAAACATGGTCTCCAACTCGGAAGGTCATGTCCCTCCGACGAGAGTCAGCGTAGCTCTTCTGTCTGGACTTAGCGGCCTTCAGTTGTTCTCTGACTAGCTGTACTTGCTCTTCTGCTTCACGGAGGATCTCAGGCCCAAATACTAGTCCTTCTCCTGTTTTCGACCAATTGAGGGGTGTGCGGCACTTGCGCCCATACAACACCTCAAATGGTGCCATCTGAAGGCTTGATTGATAACTGTTGTTGTAGGAGAACTCGGTGAAAGGGAGGCAATCTTCCCACTTAGCTCCATATGCTGAGACACAGGCTCGGAGCATGTCTTCGAGTATCTGATTCACTCGTTCTGTCTGGCCTCCGGTCTGCGGGTGGAAAGTAGTGCTGAAAGATAACTTGGTCCCCATGGCCTCTTGGAACTTCTTCCAAAATCTTGAGGTAAACTAGGTTCCTCGGTCTGACACAATCTCCTTGGGAACGCCATGAAGGCTTACGATTCTGTTGATGTAGAGGCTGGCTAATTGATTTCCCTTGTAAGTTGTTTTGACAGGAATGAAATGGGCTACTTTGGTCAAATGGTCGACTATGACTCAGATGGAGTCATGTCCCCTATTTGACCTGGGTAAACCGGTGATAAAGTCCATTCCGATCTTATCCCATTTCAATTTAGGCACCTTGAGGGGCTGTAACAATCCAGCGGGTCGCTGATGCTCAGCTTTGACCCTTTGGCATATGTCAGATTTAGCGACAAAAGCGGCTATCTCCCTCTTCATGCCATGCCACCAGAATCTTTCCTTTAGGTCTTGGTACATCTTGGTTCCTCCGGGGTGGATGGAATACGGGGTGTCATGAGCTTCTTGCAAGATTAAATTCTTGAGTTCAATCTTGTCGGGTACGCAAATGCGAATCCCAAACCACACAATTCCTTGCTCATCCTCTGAGAATCCTGGGGCCTTGCCTACCTTGATCTTCCTCTTGATGCCTTCAATACTTTCGTGTCCCTTCTGAGCCTCCTTAACATCATCCATCAAGGTAGGCTTGAATTCAAGGTTGGTTAAGAATCCTGGTGCAACCAGTTCCAACCCGAAGTTTTCAAATTCTTCATACAAGGCGGGTAACCTTTCCTTAAGCGCAGCATTCAAGGAACAAGCCTTCCTGCTTAAAGCATCTGCTACCACATTAGCCTTTCCAGGGTGGTATTGAACACTGAGGTCATAATCCTTGATCAACTCTAGCCATCTTCTTTGCCTCATGTTCAATTCCTTTTGAGTGAAAATATACTTCAGACTTTTGTGATCCGTGTATATCTCACACCGCTTCCCTAGGAGGTAATGCCACCATGTTTTTAGGGCATGAACTACAGCTGCCAACTCAAGGTCATGAGTAGCATAGTTCTCTTCATGAGGCCGTAGCTTCCTTGAAAGGTAAGCTACTCCTGCCTTCTTGCATCAGAACACCTCCCAGTCCGGTTCTTGACGCATCACAATATATCACAAACTCCTTGTGTATATCTGGTGTGGCCAGAACTGGGGCGGTGGTCAGTCTCTTCTTCAGCTCCTGGAAGCTTTCTTCACACTTCGGCGTCCATTCAAACTTCTTGTCCTTCTTCAGGAGCTGAGTCATAGGTCGTGCAATGCTTGAGAATCCTTTAACGAACTTGCGGTAATACCCCGCGAGTCCGAGGAAGCTTCTGACTTCTTCACATTGCTTGGGGATTGCCATTTAGTCACGGCTTCAATCTTAGTGGGATCGACCGACAATGCTTCTTCAGTCAAAACATGACCCAAGAATCCAACTTCGCGCAGCCAAAATTCGCACCTGCTGAACTTGGCATACAGTTGGTGCTCTCGAAGCTTGTCTAGGACCATCCTCAAGTGTTGCTCATGCTCTTCTTCCGTCTTCGAGAAGACAAGAATGTCATCAATGAAGACAACGACAAACTTGCCCAAATATTCCATGAAGACCTTATTCATGAGATACAGGAAGTAAGCTGGGGCATTGGTCAATCCAAAGGACATGACTGTGCACTCATACAGGCCATCTCTGGTTACAAATGCCGTCTTCGTAATATCCTGGGGTCGGATCTTCAGCTGGTAGTACCTAGATCTGAGATCAATCTTGGAGAACACCCTGGCTCCATTGAGTTGATCAAACAGATCTTCAATCTTGGGGAGTGGATACTTGTTTTTGATTGTAACTTCATTGAGGGAGCGGTAGTCAATGCATAAGTGGATGGTACCGTCCTTCTTTGTCACAAACAGGACAGGTGATCCCCAAGGAGAGGCACTAGGGCGGATAAATCCCTTCCTCAACTGCTCTTCCAGTTGCTTCTTCAATTCTGCTAACTCTTCTGATCCCATTCTATAAGGCTTCTTATAGATGGGTCCTGCTCTGGGTATGAGCTCGATGATGAACTCAATGTCTCGGTCAGGAGGCATTCCCGGTAGCTCATCAGGAAAGACATCGGGGTACTCGCATACTACCGGCACTTGCTCCAATCCAACTTCTGACACAGAGTTGACTTGGGTGGCCTGAGCAGAGGAGGTGTTGGAGGCATATCTAACTTCGACTCCTTGGCCATTGGTCACAGTGACAGTCCGGTTGGCACAATCTAGCAAGCCTTGGTGCTTGATGAGCCAATCCATTCCTAAGATCACATCCAAGCCTTACAATCTTAAGATGATAAGGTCTGCTTGGAAGTCTACCCCATTAATGACAATCCCGACTCCTTTACATCCTATCTTGGCTCTCATCTCTGCTCCGGGGGTTTGTACCACCATGGGGTTATTCAGGGGTGTAGGGGTCATGCCACTTTTTAATGCACACTTTTTGGTGACAAATGAATGCGTGGCTCCAGAATCAAACAAGACAGTTGCAGGTGTTGAATTGACAAGGAATGTACCCAGCACGACGTCCGGGTCTTCCTCGGCTTCTTCTGCAGTGACATGATTCACACGACCCTTGCCGTTGTTGGGCAAGTTGCGGGGAGCTTGGTTCCTTGGTGGCATTCCACGGCCTTTTCCTGGGTTCTGCGCATTGGGGCGCGGTGCGTCGGGCTTCTTGTTGGGGCAATACTTGGAGTAGTGTCCTGCCTGACCACATCCGAAGCAAGTGACTTGATTGGGGTTGCTGTTCTTGCCGGCATTGTTATTGGGGTGGTTGTAAGCTGGTCTGGGGTTGGCATACTGCTGAGGTGGATAGCTGGTGCGGGGTGTAGGAGCTCTTGGCTGCTGATAGGTTGGCTTGACCGGGGCTGGCTGCCACGGGCAAGGCTTCTGGTTGGTGGAGCTACCCTTGCTGATCATCTTGCGCTTACGGGTGTCATCCAAAGCGCGTCGCTTGTCTTCAAGCATGAGTGCCTTTTTCACCAGATCAGGGAAGGTCGGGCAATCACACACAACAAGCGAGTACTGCAGAGTCTGGTTAAGGCCTTCCATGAAGCGCTCCCTTTTGGCAGCATCAGTGCTGACATCCTCAGGGGCATACCTTGAGAGCACACTGAACTTCTGCATGTACTCCTTGACAGTGTTGCTACCTTGCTTCAGGGCTCGGAACTCACGCTTCTTGATGGCCATGATTCCGGAAGGAATGTGGGCCTTGCGGAATTCTACCTTGAAGTTGCTCCAAGTTATGTTTTGCTCAGCATGCATGGCCTTGAATCCATCCCACCAAGCTCTAGCAGTTCCCCCGAGACAGTGAGCAGCGTAAGCCACCTTCTCACGGTCCTCAGTGCATCCGACTAGTTCTAGCAGATCCTCAATGGTGCGGACCCAGTCGTCTGCATCCAGGGGTTCAGCAGTCTCGATGAAGGTGGGTGGTGCATGCTTCTTGAACTCCACCAATGTGGAACATGCATTGCCGTTTCCCGCCGGCTGGCGGTTGACAGCTTGAGCGATCATCTGGAGGGCTGCAGTGTTGGCTTGGTGTTCCTCTCGGAAAGCTTGGAGAAGCTGAGCCATGTCCATGCTTGGAGGTGGTGGCGGCGGTGGAGTTTGTCCTTGGGTTTGGTCCTGACTGGCTCCTTCTCCGGCTTCTGGCTGCTGGGTAGAGGTACCAGTATGAGTTACAACAGGCATCCTGTCGGAGCGGTCAAGGTCTCATGATTGGGAAAGATGGGGAAGCAAAATAGATGGGATGCCTAGTAAGGGGGTTGGTATGACACTAACTATTTTCATGCAAGGGCCAAAAAGGGCCAAAACACATTCATTAAAATCCAAAGGGGTGATGTAGTCGCTTACAAGTTCCCGAAGGAAAGTACGACGTCCATCAAACACACCAAAAGCAAACACAATGCTACATGGTTTCATATGAACCATTACAAGGACTCGACTTCACATAGGGGTACACGACCTATCCTACCGTAGGGGTTACTAACGGGCATATCCGGGCTGCAAATGATGCCTAAGTGGTGGAATGCTCGGTCGCGTAGTCTGGCTCTTCTGGGTCTTCCTCCTCGTCATCGGCAGCCTGACTTTCTTCTTCACTTGAAGTGGTGGGGGAGTGGGGGAGCTCAACACGGCGTTGCTTTGTCGGAGGTGCGAAGAGCTTGCGGTATTCCTTTGCGCTCATGCGGTGTTGCGGTGGTGGTTCTCCGTCCTTTGGGGGTCTTCCGCCTCTATATGCGATTGCAGGTTGTCCAGGGGGAGCACCTTCCTTCTTGATCCTATCCTTCTTCCCTTGTGCTTGAAGAAGAAGTGCCTTGGTCTCATGAAGTTCCTTTCGGAGTTCCATCAATTCCGAGGCCAAGCGTTGTGCCAAACTATCGGCACAAAGGCTGAAGTAGGTCTGGAATCGAAGTGGAAGTCCTTCTTCTAATGGTGGAGCTGGGGCACTGCTCTCATCCTCACCTTCCCTCCGATAAGGCAAGAAACGGGTTGCCAACTCGTCTGCCATCTCTGGAAGAAGGTCTCGGAGGCGGGTGAGTGCCTTGAGGGTTGCCGTTTTGACGGCAAGCACTAGTGTTGCCATCTGGGGTCCCTCAAAGAACCAGCTTGTTGGGGAGTCATTGGCCTTCACGACCACTTCCACATGATACTCCGTCTTGGTGTCATTGATCCAATGCTCGTGGTAGGTGTAATTGGGGGCTCGGTGGTACTGGCACTTCTTGAGGCTATCCTCGAGAAGCACGGGGAATCCTGTGGTCAGGAAATCTTCAGGTACGATAGCCATCTACAAAGGTTGAATGGGAGAGGTTAATAAGGGGATATATCTTGGGTTGGGTGAGCTTAGAAAAGAAGAGGAGTTTAGATGGTCTCAAGCTAACTAATGTCCATGCTAACTAAGGCTTCCTACAGTCAACCTGGCTCTGATACCAGCTCTGTGGGGACCCCGACTCATAAGTCGTGATCATCGAATGCACGTGTACAGTGATCCCAGAGATCAATGCTCACTGAACACACAGAAGCTGAATAACAAGAGTCTTACATCCATACATATCGTCTTACACAAATTATGACCATTATGGTCAAGTCTTACATAGCTAGAGCCTTAAGGGCTGAACATCAAATGAAACATAAACAATGGAAATCTTCATCGATAAGTAGAACCCATGCCATCTGCCTTAACCCTACAGACATTCTGACTGGGAAATGTCCTAGTTCGCATGTTCGTCTTCAAAGAATTCTTCTTCGAACTCCGGTTCTTCCATGCCTGGCCAATTAAATAACCAGTGGAAAGCCAATGAGTACTTTGAATGTACTCGCAAGCAACCCATGTTTCGGTTCAAGGTACAACAATGCATGATATAGGTAAATTTTTGCGGAAAGCTAGTTTTTCAGTGCAATGACATGTTCAACAGCTTGTAAGACATGCATCAGGAAAATTCAAGTAACCATAAGAACAGGCTACAGATATCAACATAGATAGAGTGGGCACAAACCCAACTTAATCATGTCAAGTCATCTGACTTGACTCGAGTAATGGTATCAACATAAAAAGAGTGGGCACCAACCCAACTCAATCATGTCAAGTCCTCTGACTTGACCCGAGTAGTTCTTCCCACGCACACACACTGGTTAAAACAAGTGGACGTAGCCCAAGAGCGGTTACCCAACTGTCCTTGACCGTGGACACGGCTATTCGAATAGTTTTATACTCTGCAGTGGTTGCACACTTTACCCACTAGATCCGGGAACTTCCGTGTCATTCACGACCCGCGGTACCTCAAGTACCCGGGGTAAGCACCCGATCACTATCTTTCCCTATACGACACTAATAAGGAGTCCACTCGTTGTTCCGTATCCTCACGATGTACATCATACGAGGCTCACTCGGGATCGTTACATCCGAGGGGACACAATGGTGTATCCGGTGCCCTGTGAAAACAATCATGGCCGCCCTACCTGGCACGACCCCGTCCCGAGAGAGTGCACCTACAACTCTCCCGTCACTAGTAATGCGGGATCCAAGCTAGTATCGGCCTAGGTAATCAATAATGCCCTTTCCCATATAAGGGTAGAGTGGTTGCGCATGTAAGGTTGGAATAACGGTCGCAACTTACACCAATCCGTTTTCGAAAACAACACACACTTGCCTCGGTACACCACTTCGTCATCAAGTGGTTACCCCTTTCATTATCTCCCTCGGGCATAAGTGGCACCCGACGGGGTTTTCGAAAAGTCCTTTGAAAACACTTTGCCTTGTCACCATGCATATTCCCGCCCATTTTGCGTAGCAACTACATAGCATCCTATCTATTCCCACCGGCATAACCCTCATAAGGAGGTAGGGTCATGCATAATTGCAAGCATCAATAAGGAGGAGACGAGGGCAACCCACCAAGGTCGCTCCCCACTCACATGATTCCGACGCAACAATAGTAAGGTGCTATATGATATGCATAAAAAGAGGTTTCTTAGTCATGGTCAAAGGGCTGCTTGCCTGGCTCAACGAGGTCTTCTAGGTCTTCAAAGTCTTCTAGTCCAACTCCTTCGTCAGCAACGCAATCTATCGTCACAAAATAATAACGAGAAAAATAAGGCAATAATAAAATAGAAAAATCAAAGTGCTCAGAAAAATGTCAACTTATTTTTATAAAATACTAGGTGGAAATCTAAGAAGGGGAAAATTCCTAGTTTTAGATTTGGAGTTATACAAGAGGGGATATGGATTTTCAAACAGGAATTTAAACTGCTCAAATTTGAATTTAAATTTGAACAGTGCACAAAAGTTTGTTGGATTTGAATGAAAGAGACACCATTAAATAGGTGGGGTTTTTCGAAGATTTTAGGAGTTGGAATTATTCCATTTGGACAAATATTTTATCCTGTGGAATTTTTAGAAGACAGAAAGAAAAGGAAAAGGAAAAGTGGCACTGTGCCACTAGGCCAGAAAGGCCACAGTGCAGCAGGCCCAGAGGGAATCCAGCCCGCGCAGGCCGCCACGTCGAAGGCGTATTTGGTAAATAGGCCTCCAGCCGACGCAGCGAACCGGTGCGCGCGCGTGCGTGTTTAAACCTGACGGGTGGGGCCCACCCGTCAGGGTGTGAGGCTGACTGCCGGGCCCCACGGCCGTCGTCGTCAACCCTAGGCCAGAGGGGCGGCGAGCTCACCGGCGACGTTCCCGGGCACGGCGATGTCAGGCGAGGGCATGGCTGGGCTCGTCGTTGTGTCGCCATTCGGGTGGTGCCGGAGTTGGTCGCCGGGGTGCAAGGGTTCGCCAGCGACGAGGTCTCGCGGCAGAGCAGCTTCGGCCATCGACGGGTCCTTCCGTTTCAGGCTACAAACAAGGCGGGGAAGGGAGGGGAAACAGTCAGTGGGACGTAGGGGTTCCAGATCGAGGCAAGGGAGGAGCGGGGGAAGCCTGTACCGTGGGATCGACGGCGACCTGAGGCGGCGGAGCTCGAGTTCGATCTCGAGCTCGGGCTTGCCTGGAGAGGGGTGAGTGGCGCGGGGGGGGGGGGGTGATTGGGGGAGTGAGAGAGCGAGTGGCGAGGAGAGAGGGGCTCGGGGGTGCCCTTAAGTAGGCGAACGGCGGTCCACCGTGGCTCGTGCACCGGCGAGCTCGTGCTCATCGCTGTAGGGCTCGAGAGGAGCTGGCAGGGTGTCTGGGTTGTTGGTGGGGGTGGTCTATGCCCAGAGGGAGGGAGAGAAGGAGCGGGGAAGCGCCAGGGCAGCGCGCGTGTGTGCCGCACCATTGGCGCGCTCGGGCGGCCCTTGTTCGCTAGCACGGAGGCGCGGGGAGGAGGAGAGAGGAAGGGGCGACAGGGTGGCATGCTGCGAACGTCGAGGCGACCTCGGGGGACACGAGGGGGAGAGCCAAGGTGGCCGGATGTGCCTGGCTGGGGGCGGCTACAGTGCGGGGGCGCACTGTAGCGCGCTCCAGAGCGCCCATATGGCCGGCACGCCATTTTTTATGCTAGGTGAGCGCGCCCATTGGCGTCTAGCAGGTCTAGGGGGGCTAAAGAAGAGGAGAGGGGCATTGGATGCCCTGGAGAGCCAGTAGAGTGAGGGGAGAGGGGGAAGAAGTGTGCAAATGGGCTGGCCAGAGAGAGGAAGTGGGGTTTTACCCATCCAATGTGTGAGCTGTGGACTTGCCATTGTTACTGGAGGTAGAAGAGGACTAGAAGGGGTTGTGGTAAAAATTTGAGCTCTCCAAGAATAGTGGAAGGTGTCCAAACAGTGGATTTTGCAAAATGTCAGAAGGTGTTTGATAAAGTTTTGGGCAAGCAAATGAACTCCAATTGCCATGAGAATTTACAGGATGGTATGACACATATAATTAGGGTGCTCCACCAAATTTGAGCTCATTTGGGCAAAGTGGCCAATGCAACTTTGGCAAACCCTAGAAATTAGCAGAAATGGACTTGTGAAGATCTAGTTGAGCAAATCACTTCTCCATGATGCACCACTTGGTGTAGTGGCCTCATTTGGGGATTTGCACATGCTCACAAAATATGGAGTCAAGGAGAGAAAGTTGGTAGTGTAGAGTTGTTCAAATTTGGTTCTGAACAGGAAGGGTTTTGGGGGGATTTCACGGGGTTACGCTATTCTCCATGACATGACACTTGGCAAGATCATCAAACATGTCATAGGTGACATGCTAGAATTTTTGAGGAATATTTCCTGTAGAAATATTTCAAATCCTTGAAATGGGCAGAAATGGTTTTGGGAGGTTTTGTCCAATATTTTGAACATGACCATGTGTTGAAACTCTTATATATGGCAAATATATGTCCACTGAGTTTCCCTAAATTTTCTCAAATATTTTTCAAACATTAAAATAATTTTTCCCTATTAAAGACCATTTCTGGCCTTAAGAAAAAGCTTTTAAATAAAATAGGAAAATAACTTTTAAAATCATATTTTTGTGGTTCATGGGAGTCCTATATCTAATAGGTTTCAAATATACTTTTTGATATATTTTTCATACCCCAAATCAGGTACTTGCAGTGCAAACCTCAATTCAGGGGTTTTTGGAAAACTAATTTTTGAAAATATCATTTGGCCAAATTATTTTTGTAAGAAAATACTATATTGCTCTATACACATGGCATGATTATTGGGCAGAAGTTTGGGGCAAGGAGATGAAGTATAGAAGGTGGATTTGTGTTGACTTCAAAGAGCACTTGAAAAGCACAGAGAGAAAACCAACTCCAAATAAAAGCCAAATAATGCAAAAGTTTTTGTTGGTCCAAATTTTCATGCTTTATTGATGCAAATGAAATGTTACAAAATGCAGGGTGTGACAAGTTCCGACCCAGGTACTGCTCCTGGCGGTGCCCACGACCCTCACGCTGCGGAGGCGATTTTGGGATGTGAGCTAACTGGACGGTGTCCGCCATCACGGACCTGCTGTGAATCCTCTTGCGCGATGAGAAACGACTGAGTTTTGTTCCCCCGCCGCCCGAAGCAACGCTCGAGTTTGCATCAAAACTCTACCAGCTTCTGAACAGGATGGCTAAATCGACTCTGCTATGTGGGTTGTGGCTGCAAGATTCTGGACTGGTGTGCGATATACCCAGGGTTTAGGCAGAAACAACTATCGATTCCGTCGACTAGATTCGAGGATCTGCCGACGAGCGCATTCGCCGAGTGAATGTTGGAGATTCTCCGGACCTGCGTCCTTAGCCAATGCAGCCAGGCAAGAAATCTCCAAGGCCCGAGCCTCAATGGTTTCCCCGATGATGGGGGTGTGGAGGGCCTGCATGTTGCGACGATGCAGCTCTTCCCTCTACTCCGAGGTGAGGGCTTCAGAATGATATTCGTCATGACCGTGTGACGGACTGCCGCTTCCGCTACGACAGAAACCAGGTGGGCTGCGCGGCGTGTCGACCATCAGGACTTCCGCCGCCGGGTCGCTGCTCCTGCACTCGGACAGAGTCTCAGCAGAACCAGTCGACAGGTCGAATATTCTGTAGAGAGATTTGTCGGACTCGATTGCCGTGACTTGTGGGCTGGTCGAATGGCGGACCACTGCATGTTTCACCCAGCGCTGAAGCCGCGATCGAACAGATCTCTTGCGACGGCATACAACTGGACGAGTGGATGATGCGGGAGCCGACCGATATTGGGTCGATGGCTACCGCAGGTGGACACCGTAGGAACTCGCAAAGAAACGGTAGACGGCAAAGAGCTTCTTTGCCGTCCGCGAGATCTTTGCCGTCTGCCAGCAGACGGCAAAGAATCTTGGCCGTCAGCTTGCAGACGGCAAAGAGAGAGGTGGCCCCCACCCCCCGCCCGTTTGGAAAAAACTTAACGGCCCACCTCTTTGCCATCTACAAAAGGGCGGACGGCAAAGAGAGGCGGACGGCAAAGAGGACACTCTATAATGGCCCGTACCCCCCGCCCCTCTCTATTCTCTCCTCGCCCCGCCACCACTTCCCACCCCACCGCCGCCGCCGCCGCCACCCGCCGCGCGCCGCCGCCTCTCGTCCCCGCCGCCGCCGCCCCGCCGCCCCCGCCGCCCCACCGCCCCGTCGCACCCCGCCCCGGCCCCCCGCCGCCCCGCCGCCCCAGGCCCCGTCGCCACGGGCCCGCCCCCCCCGCCGCCCCAGGCCGCCCCCGCGCCCCGGCCAGCTCCTCCACCGCCCTGCCCCCCTCCTCCACCGGCCCTGCCCCAGGTGAGCCCCCTCCTTTTTTTTCCTGTTTTTTCTGTTTTTTTCCTTTTTAGTTTTAGTTTAGATTTAGTTTTAGTTTTAGTTTTAGGTTTAGTTTTAGTTTAGTTTTAGGTTTAGATTTAGTTTTTTCCTTTTTTCCTTTTTATTAGTTTTAGTTTTATGTTTAGTTTAGATTTAGTTTTAGTTTTAGTTTTAGGTTTAGGTTTAGTTTTAGGTTTAGTTTAGTTTGAGGAAAGAAGAAGAAGAGAAAAAGAGGAGAGGGGGAGAAGAAGAAGAGGAAAAAGGAAAGGAAGAAGAAGAAGAGGAGGAGGAGAAGAAAAAGAAGAAGAAGAAGAAGAAGAAGAAGAAGAAGAAGAAAAAAGAGGAGAGGAGGAGAAGAAGAAGAGGAAAAAGGAAAGGAGGAGGAAGAAGAAGAAGAAGAAGAAGAAGAAGGGAAAAAGGAAGAAAAGGAAGAAAAGGAGTAATAGGAAGAAGAAGAAAAGGAAAAAAGAGGGAAAAAACCCCGACCCGACACGGCACCCCGACCCCGACCCCGACCCGGTACCCCGACACGACACCCCGACCCCTAGACCCCGACCCCGACACCCCGACCCTGACCCCAACACCCCGACCACGACCCCGACCCCGACACCCGACCCCGAGCGTGACCCGACACCCCGACCCCGACACCGACAAGGCACCCCGACCCCGACCCGGCACCCCTACCTGACACCCCGACCCCGAGACCCCGACCCCGACACCGACACGACACCCCGACACCGACACCCTGACACACCCTTACCCCGACACCGACACGGCACCCCGACCCCGACCCGGCACCCCGACCAGACACGCCGACCCCGAGACCCCGACCCCGAGCCTGACCCGACACCCCGATCCCGAGACCCTGACCCCGAACCGGCACCCAACACGACACCCCGACCCCGAGACCCCGACCCCGAACCGGCACCCAACCCGACACCCCGACCCCGAGACCCCGACCCCGGGCCTGACCCGACACCCCGACCCCGACACTGACACGGCACCCGACCCCGACCCGACACCCCGACCCCGAGCCTGACCCGACACCCCGACCCCGACACCGACACGGCACCCCGACCCCGACCTGACACCCCGACCCCGACACGGCACCCCGACACCGACAGGACACCCCGAGCACCGACACCTCCCGAAAAGGTGTTCTTTGGCCTTCCAGAGGCCGACGGGGTCATATATTTGTGAATTATTAGTTAGGTCATATATTTTTCGATCTAGTTATGAAAAACATCATATATAATTGTGTTGATCGTGTAGTTTTAAATGTGCAGTTGTTTCATCGCTGCGAGGTTTGGTGTTCGACGACCTCGCCGTGCATTTGACGAGCTCTGCCCCTTCGTTCGTGGGTAAGCACAAATGACAAGTCCTCCTCCCCCATTAATTATTTGATCTATTCCGATGAAACTTGATAGCTAGCTATATATGTGTCTTGAATCATCAGTATGCGTAACCAATATGTGTCTCCCGTTCGAAAGCGTCATAGTTATAAATATGCATGCATTTGCATATTTATAACCTTGATTCTTTCGAATTGTCCAACGCTATCGATGGACAACCCGAGTATGTGTAGATTGGGTTCGTTTTCCCATATGCTTTGCTCCAGATCCGACGCATATATTTCGTCAGTGCCTCCCCTGTTGTTCTCCGGGTACACATCCTCTCTGTTTATTGCAGAGACGTGTATCAGGAGAACAGCGGGGAGGTGCTGCCGAAATTTTGCGTCGAATCCGGAGCATAGCATGGGAAAATAAACCCAATCTACACAAACACGGGTGGGATTAGGACCTATCATTACCTATTAGAGTGTAGGTTGCATGGACGTAATAAAATTGACAAAGTAGATCAACTGATGAATATATACATGGTGAATTACATATATAATTGTTGTGTGTCCAGTAGCTCTGAAAGTCAAGATGAGTGACCGTGCTTGGATGTATACCGGTCACACTGGTCAGAACAAATGGAGCGTTGAATGGTTCACAAAAACTAAGGGGTTTGTGCAAGCCGCATTTGCAAATGGCCAAAAGAAAACCTGGTGCCCCTGTTTCCGGTTCGGCAATTGGGAAAAGAAGACAGAGGCTGAAATGGGCAAACACCTGCAGAAGAGTGGTTTTACGCCCGATTATACGATGTGGACATTTCATGGTGAGTCTGCCCAACGTGACCGAGCTGAGGTGGATTGTCGTCGCACCGACAAGCATGGTACCGGGATGGAAAACATGGTGCAAGGCTATGATGATGCTCGGGATTCGGACAAGGAGATGGAGGAATCTGCCAAGGCCTTCAATGAAATGTTGGAGTCTTCGAAACGTCCGCTCCACGAGCACACTGAGCTTTGTCAGTTGGATGCCATCTCACAAGTAATGCCTCTGAAGGCTCAGTTCAACTTGGGCAGAGAATGCTATGACGCAATAATGACAGTATTTGGACGCTTTCTACCCAAAGGCCATGTAATGCCTGCAAACCTGTACCAGTCGGACAAAATCCTCCGTGCACTGAAGATGCCCTATGAGAAGATACATGCCTGTGAGAAAGGATGTGTCTTATTTAGGCTTGACTATGCGGACTTGAACTATTGTCCCATTTGCAAGTCTTCCAGGTATATTGTGGTAGACAACGGTATGGGTGAGAAGACACAGACTAAAATCCCCGTTAGTGTTCTTCGGTATATGCCAATCGTACCAAGACTTCAACGTCTTTTCATGGTCGAAGAGACGGCCAGATAGATGACATG
The DNA here is from genome assembly GCA_034509565.1 of Triticum monococcum. Classification (NCBI taxonomy): domain Eukaryota; kingdom Viridiplantae; phylum Streptophyta; class Magnoliopsida; order Poales; family Poaceae; genus Triticum; species Triticum monococcum. The sequence continues at coordinate 183,550,501 of CM067845.1, read as the reverse complement.
GCACAAAACAGGCAAAAGAACCGAACTAGATGCAGATGGGAATCTGATGATGGTACACACATCGGATGGTGTTGCATGGAAAAAGTTTGATGAATTACATGCTGACAAAGCGGCAGATCCGAGGCATCCTCGAGTCGGCATTAGCACGGATGGGTTCAGTGTGTTTGGTATGACTGCAGCCCAATACAGTTGTTGGCCCGTATTTGTCTTTCCACTCAATCCCCCCCCCGGACAGATTATGCAAAGAAAGAACATTTTCCTGACGTTGATAATTCTAGGACCCAACTATCCGAGCAAAAATATGAATGTGTATATGCAGCCGCTTAAGGACGAATTGCAAGAAGCCTGGGATAATGGGTTCAAGACATACGACGCCTTTAGCAAACGGAACTTCATAATGCGTGTCTGGTACATGTACTCGACGCATGACTTGCCGGCGTATGCGCTATTCGTTGGCTGGTGTGTGCATGGAAGGTTCCCGTGCCCCACATGCAAGGTTCCCGTGCCCCACATGCAAGGGAGCACTTGAGTTTCGTTGGCTTCAGGCTGTTCGCAAGTTTTCTTGCTTTGACATGCATAGACAGTTCCTGGATCCTCGCCATAAGTTCAGGAAAGACAAGAAGAACTTCATCAGGGGTAGAGTTGTCAAAAACTCTGCACCACCTGCATTGACAGGCCAACAGACCCTGGATCAGTTAAACGCTCTCGAGCCAGATCCACAACGTCCAGGGTACTTCAAGGGGTATAATACTAAGCACACGTGGACTCACAAAACATGCTTATGGGATCTGCCTTACATCAAAGACCTCCTTTGCGCACACAACATCGACGTGATGCACACAGAGAAGAATATCGCCGAGGCACTTTTTGGAACATTGTTCGGCATAGATGGGAAGTCAAAGGATAATACTAAGGCTAGAGTCGATCTGGACTCGTCCGAGGAGGAGGCTACACGGACTCCGGTCCACGAGCCTCCGGTCCACGGGTCTTGGGCCCACGATCCTCGGGTCGACTGGCCTTCGGCCCATGAGAGTTCGGCCCACGTGACCCCGGAGGAGCACACGTCCGGATGGGGTACCTGGCCGGATCAGCCCGAGGAGCCGAGTGGCCATGCTGATGATGGCGGGGAGCCGACTGATCTTGAGGAGGAGGGGGCACCGTCTACCAGCGTGGTGCTACACGGCTCCCGTCTGTGCCGGTGACCCGCGAGCAGAGGTGGTTGATTTTCCCTGATGGGGAGAGGTACGTAAGTGCATTTAATATTTTTGTACCTTGTGCATTCATGTTTTTTTAAATAACTAATGCGTTGGCCTTGTCATGCTGCAGGGGTTGGGACCACCATCATAGTGTCTGCCGGCCCAACTCCGTCCTTGGAGTTCTTTGCCGGCAAAACTTCCCGGGGTTTGTCACGTTGCCTGGTGAGGGTCGGCTTCCAGAGCTTGGATTGAGCTGGGAGCACTACGTGGCTGCCTCGACCCCGCCGGATGAGATTATCGACGGTGTCGTGTGCGACACGAGGGCAGACATGGTGATCAGAAAGTTCTGGGTAATTTCTCCTTTACACATTTAAAAATCTTCAACTAGCTAGTTATTAATTGTACTAATCAATATTGTCTCATTTGATTGCAGACATTCTACAGGTGTGAGGAGGGATACGAGGAGGACGCGGCACATGTTATCGAGAACGTCTGCAAGCGCCTACTCCAGAACTTACGGCACGAGGCTCGGGTGCAGGCTGTTCGAGACTACTACGCCTTGTGTGGTATCAAGAAGACCAAGACGGCGTGCCGCGATAAGTTCCTGAGTAAGGAGCAGTACATGAAGGTAATTCTTAAGGCCTTTTCTACTTAAGTTCCTTCATTTAGTAATTCTTAGCCATAGCGCTCAAGTTTCTATTTGCTAACTTAGGCACCTCCGAGATGGTGTGCGGATCGGATGGATTGTTGGGAGGTGTTGGTCGATGAGTGGTGCTCAAAACAATGGCTAGCCCTCCACAATGAGGCCAAGGACAAACGTGCCCAAATGGAAGGCGTGCCACACCATCAAGGCAGCTCCAACTTATATCAGTTTGGGCGCAACTGGGTATGTGGTTTGCTTCATGATTCATGCAATTCATTCATCATGCTAGCTTGAGCCCTTTAATTACTAATTTTCATTGTTTCTCTCTTTCAGGCACGCTACAATAAGGCGGATAACGTGCCAGAGGTGTACGACCTGTATGCCATGGCCCACACTGCCTCTTTCAAGAAAGTCAAGGCTTTCTCTCAGTCTGACCTCGATGATGCAAACAACTTCACCAACATCTCCTCCCACAACAAGCTCGTGAGATATAGAGATGAGGGGAAGGCGAGGAAAGGGGATGACTTTAACCCGAGCCAGGGTCCCAATGATCCAGAGCTGTTGATGATTTCTGGTGGCGGGAGGTCCCATGGCTCCATAGCCATTGGAGATGGACTTATCCGTTGTCCTAGCACTCTCCCAGAGATCAAGGCGCTCCAGTCGAGCTCCGCTCCTGAGATAAGGCCTCGTGAACGGCCAGTGCAACTCGCCCTCAAGATTAGTGATACGTACTCAGTTATCTTTCTCCATTACATTGTGTGCGCTTCCATCAATGATTACAAATGGTCATGTGAGTGGTGTTGCAGGCTGCTATACAGAGTGAGAGAGATAGAACGGAGAAACTTCCGGCGGAGGCGGCGGAGAGGCAGCGGGAGTTGGAGGAGAGGACGACAAAGATGATGGAGGAGGAGAGGGCACGGAATGACATGCAGGCAAGGGCCATGTACGAGCTCCTTGTGGTAAGTTTCTTCGGCAGATTAGCCAAAACATTCATGTAGTGTTTGTCTCATTACTAACTAGTATGACTGAGTCGTCAAAACCAAATGTGCAGTCTGTGTGCGAGAAGACAGGTCAGACCGCTCCGCCGATGCCAGTGATTGCTCCTGGGACCACGGTGAGTTTTATTTGAATGGACATTACTTGCTAGTCTTAGCCTTGGAGTGTCATCATGCTAACAAGACATTGGAAATGATCTTTGGTGCAGCGTAACTCCAGACAAGCATCGCACGATCCTTCTCCAGCTACCGACACGAGCCACCCCGCTCCTACACCTCCTAGATCTTGGTAAGTTTATCTAGTGTTTTGCTTAACACATGCATAAAGACCTAGACTTAGCTTTATTTCCTCCAATGCTTACCATAATGACATAGACTTAGCTTCTTTACCCCCAAAATGACTTAATAAGCTTACTGACCTCCAAAACCATCCATTTTACCTAAGTTAGCTCTAAAACGATCTGTACTTAGCTTACTTATGTCAAAAATTGCATAATTAGCTTAGTTAGCTCATAGACGATCCATTTTACCTAAGTTAGCTCTAAAATGACCCATTTTACCAAGGTTAGCTTATAAATGATCCAGTTCATCCAAGTTAGCTAAAAAATGACCCATTTTACCTAGATTAGCTCCTAAATGATCCATTTTACCTACGTTAGCTTTAAAATGACCCATTTCACCTAGGTTAACTCCAAAATGACCCATCTTACCTAGGTTATCTCATAAACGATCCATTTCAACTAATTTAGCTCATAAACGATCCATTTCACCAAGTTAGCTAAAAACGATCCACCTAAATTAGCTCTTAAATGATCCATTTCACCTAAGTTAGCTCAAAAAGATCCATTTCAACTAAATTAGCTCATAAATGATCCATTTCACCTAAGTTAGCTCAAAAACGATCGATTTCCACTAAGTTAGCTCATAAATGATCCACTTCACCTAAGTTAGCTAAAAAACGATCCATTTCACCTTAGTTACCTCAAAAACGATCCATTTGACCTTAGTTAGCTCATAAACGACCCATTTCAACTAAGTTAGCTCATAAATGATCCATTTCACCTTAGCTAGCTCATAAACGACCCATTTCAACTTAGTTAGCTCATATATGATCCATTTCACGTAAGTTAGCTCATAAATGACATACTCTTCTTGTTCTAGTCTTCTTCTTGTTCTACTCTTCTTGTTCTAGTCTTCTTCTTGTTCTACTCTTCTTGTTCTAGTCTTCTTCTTGTTCTACTCTTCTTGTTCTAGTCTTCTTCTTGTTCTACTCTTCTTGTTCTAGTCTTCTTCTTGTTCTACTCTTCTTCTTGTTCTACTCTTCTTGTTCTAACTTTCTTATTTTTCATTTTGCAGATTTCATTCACTTGACGAAAGCTTGTATAGATGGAGTGCTCCTTATCCCTTTCTCTGTTTCTTTTGTATCGTTGAACTATGCATGTATCGTTGGATGAAACTATTGTAATATATATGGTTGGATGCCTCTATCTTGAACTTGTTATGTATGATGGAACTATGCATGTAATATATATGGTTGGATGATGAAGTTATGTGTTGGATATCTTATATGTTTGCTCTGTAATGGCCTTTTGAAATATATCTATATATGTCATATATATTTGTGATGAAAATTGTTGGATTTAATAAAGAACAGATAAAAGAGCCAATATGCAGGCTGTTTGCCGTCTGCCACCGATGGCAACGGGCTCTTTGCCGTCTGCCGCGGACGGCAAAGAAGACACGTGGCATCCAGCTGTGCTTCCTGGGAGCTGACCCATTTGGTCAGTTTGCCTACAGTGGCAGACGGCAAAGACTTTGCCATCAGTGGGGGACGGCAAAGAACCTGCACTTTGCCATCAGTGGCGGACGGCAAAGGCCTGCCATGTAGTGACGTGTAGATGACATCATACGGCGGACGGCAAAGACACTAGAAATTTTGCCGTCAGCGGCGGATGGCAAAGGCCTGCCGTTAGCCACTTAACGGACTGACAGCGCAATTATTGCCGTCCGCCTCAGACGGCAAAGACTTTGCCATCAGTAGCGGACGGCAAAGTAGCTGTTTACCGTAGCCTACTTTGCCGGAGCCTTTTGCCGTCCGCGGCTGACGGCAAAGTAGCTGATTCCTATAGTGGAAAGACCATCGAGGCATTTGGGACCAGATGATGGTCGTGGTTGTGATAGTCGTAAGTATCACGAGTTGTCCTTGTGAAAGACCACGTTGGTGGTTTGTTTGTGATCCAGGGATGATCAAAATTGGTAAGCTGTCCCGAGGGACGTTCAAGCATGATCACAGCATGTTGACATATAGTGTTCCATTATTAATAATTGGTTAAATCTCATGATATTGTTTGCCATTATGATTATGCCTGTTGTGAGCTTGCAAGTACATTCAATGTACTGACCTGGCGTGTCATGCCAGATTTTAGGAAAGTATCGTTGGACAGGAGGGCTGTTCGAGTCTAGATCGTGTCCACATCGGTGTCCCTTTGATATGGAGCTTCCGCCATGACGTTATTCCGCTGCCACGTAGCTTTTCGAATCAAGGCCCCCTTTTGTTCACTAAATAATGTACATATTCACTACAGGAATCAGCTACTTTGCCATCCGCCACGGCGGACGGCAAAGGCATGAACGGCGGACGGCAAAGGCCTTTGCCGTCAGCCGCGAACGGCAAAAGGCTCCGGCAAAGTAGGCTACGGTAAACAGCTACTTTGCCGTCCGCTACTGATGGCAAAGTCTTTGCCGTCTGCGGCGGATGGCAAAGAGAGCGGATGGCAATAATTGCACTGTCAGTCCGTTAAGTGGCTAACGGCAGGCCTTTGCCGTCCGCCGCTGACGGCAAAATTTCTAGTGTCTTTGCCGTCCGCAGTATGATGTCATCTACACGTCTCTACATGGTAGGCCTTTGCCGTCCGCCACTGATGGCAAAGTGCAAGTTCTTTGCCGTCCGCCACTGACGGCAAAGTCTTTGCCGTCTGCCACTGTAGGCAAACTGACCAAATGGGTCAGCTCCCAGGAAGCACAGCTGGATGCCATGTGTCTTCTTTGCCATCCGCAGCAGACGGCAAAGAGCCCATTGCCATCGGTGGCAGACGGCCAAGAGCCTGCATATTGGCTCTTTTATCTGTTTTTTATTAAATCCAACAATTTTCATCACAAATATATATGACATATATAGATATATTTCAAAAGGCCATTACAGAGCAAACATATAAGATATCCAACACATAACTTCATCATCCAACCATATATATTACATGCATAGTTCCATCATACATAACAAGTTCAACATAGAGGCATCCAACCATATATATTACAATAGTTTCATCCAACGATACATGCATAGTTCAACGATACAAAAGAAACAGAGAAAGGGATAAGGAGCACTCCATCTATGCAAGCTTTCGTCAAGTGAATGAAATCTGCAAAATGAAAAATAAGAAAGTTAGAACAAGAAGAGTAGAACAAGAAGAAGACTAGAACAAGAAGAGTAGAACAAGAAGAAGACTAGAACAAGAAGACTAGAACAAGAAGACTAGAACAAGAAGACTAGAACAAGAAGAAGACTAGAACAAGAAGAGTATGTCATTTATGAGCTAACTTACGTGAAATGGATCATATATGAGCTAACTAAGTTGAAATGGGTCGTTTATGAGCTAGCTAAGGTGAAATGGATCATTTATGAGCTAACTTAGTTGAAATGGGTCGTTTATGAGCTAACTAAGGTCAAATGGATCGTTTTTTAGGTAACTAAGGTGAAATGGATCTATTTTGAGCTAACTTAGGTGAAGTGGATCATTTATGAGCTAACTTAGTTGAAATGGATCGTTTTTGAGCTAACTTAGGTGAAATGGATCATTTATGAGCTAATTTAGTTGAAATGGATCTTTTTGAGCTAACTTAGGTGAAATGGATCATTTAAGAGCTAATTTAGGTGAAATGGATCGTTTTTTAGCTAACTTGGTGAAATGGATCGTTTATGAGCTAAATTAGTTGAAATGGATCATTTATAAGATAACCTAGGTAAGATGGGTCATTTTGGAGTTAACCTAGGTGAAATGGGTCATTTTAAAGCTAGCGTAGGTAAAATGGATCATTTAGGAGCTAATCTAGGTAAAATGGGTCATTTTTGAGCTAACTTGGATGAACTGGATCATTTATAAGCTAACCTAGGTAAAATGGGTCATTTTAGAGCTAACTTAGGTAAAATGGATCATCTATGAGCTAACTAAGCTAATTATGCAATTTTTGACATAAGTAAGCTAAGTACAGATCGTTTTAGAGCTAACTTAGGTAAAATGGATGGTTTTGGATGTCAGTAAGCTTATTAAGTCATTTTCGAGGTGAAGAAGCTAAGTCTAGGTCATTATGGTAAGCATTGGAGGAAATAAAGCTAAGTCTAGGTCTTTATGCATGTGTTAAGCAAAACACTAGATAAACTTACCAAGATCCAGGAGGTGTAGGAGCGGGGTGGCTCGTGTCGGTAGCTGGAGAAGGATCGTGCGATGCTTGTCTGGAGTTACGCTGCACCAAAGATCATTTCCAGTGACTTGTTAGCATGATGACACTCAAATGTTAAGACTAGCAAGTAATGTCCATTCAAATAAAACTCACCGTGGTCGCAGGAGCAATCACTGGCATCGGCGGAGCGGTCTGACCTGTCTTCTCGCACACAGACTGCACATTTGGTTTTGACGACTCAGTCATACTAGTTAGTAATGAGACAAACACTACATGATTGTTTTGGCTAATCTGCAGAAGAAACTTACCACAAGGAGCTCGTACATGGCCCTTGCCTGCATGTCATTCCGTGCCCTCTCCTCCTCCATCATCTTTGTCGTCCTCTCCTCCAACTCCCGCTGCCTCTCCGCCGCCTCCGCCAGAAGTTTCTCCGTTCTATCTCTCTCACTCTGTATAGCAGCCTGCAACACCACTCACATGACCATTTGTAAGCATTGATGGAAGCGCACACAATGTCATGGAGAAAGATAACTGAGTACGTATCACTAACCTTGATGGCGAGTTGCACTGGCCGTTCACGAGGCCTTTTCTCAGGAGCGGAGCTCGACTGGCGCGCCTTGATCTCTGGGAGAGTGCTAGGACAACGGATAAGTCCATCTCCAATGGCTATGGAGCCATGGGACCTCCCGCCACCAGAAATCATCAACAGCTCTGGGTCAATGGGACCCTGGCTCGGGTTAAAGTCCTCCCCTTTCCTGGCCTTCCCCTCATCTCTATATCTCACGAGCTTGTTGTGGGAGGAGATGTTGGTGAAGTTGTTTGCATCATCGAGGTCAGACTGAGAGAAAGCCTTGACTTTCTTGAAAGAGGCAGTGTGGGCCATGGCATACAGGTCCTACACCTCTGGCACCTTATCCGCCTTATTGTAGCGTGCCTGAAAGATAGAAATAATGAAAATTAGTAATTAAAGGGCGCAAGCTAGCATGATGAATGAATTGCATGAATCATGAAGCAAACCACATACCCAGTTGCGCCCGAACTGATATAAGTTGGAGCTGCCTTGATGGTGTGGCACACCTTCATTTGGGCACGTTTGTCCTTGGCCTCATTGTGGAGGGCTAGCCATTGTTTTGAGGACCACTCATCGACTAACACCTCCCAACAATCCATCCGATCCGCACACCATCTCGGAGGCGCCTAAGTTAGCAAATAGAAACTTGAGCGCTACGGCTAAGAATTACTAAATGAAGGAACTTAAGTAGAAAAGGCCTTAAGAATTACCTTCATGTACTGCTCCTTACTCAGGAACTTATCGCGGCACGCCGGCTTGGTCTTCTTGATACCACGCAAGGCGTAGTAGTCTCGAACAGCCTGCACCCGAGCCTCGTGCCGTAAGTTCTGGAGTAGGCGCTTGCAGACGTTCTCGATAACATGTGCCGCGTCCTCCTCGTATCCCTCCTCAGACCTGTAGAATGTCTGCAATCAAATGAGACAATATTGATTAGTACAATTAATAACTAGCTAGTTGAAGATTCTTAAATGTGTAAAGGAGAAATTACCCAGAACTTTCTGATCACCATGTCTGCCCTCGTGTCGCACATGACACCGTCGATAATCTCATCCGGCGAGGCCGGTGCAGCCACGTAGTGCTCCCAGCTCAATCCAAGCTCTGGAAGTCGACCCTCACCAAGCAACGTGACAAACCTCGGGAAGTTTTGCCGGCAAAGAACTCCAAGGACGGAGTTGGGCCGGCGGACACTATGATGGTGGTCCCAACCCCTGCAGCATGACAAGGCCAACGCATTAGTTATTTGAAAAAACATGAATGCACAAGGTACAAAAATATTAAATGCACTTACGTACCTCTGCTCGCGGGTCACCGGCACGGACGGGAGCCGTGTAGCACCACGCTGGTAGATGGTGCCCCCCTCCTCCTCAAGATCAGTCGGCTCCTCGCCATCATCAGCATGGCCACTCGGCTCCTCGGGCTGATCCGGCCAGGTACCCCATCCGGACATGTGCTCGTCCGGGGTCACGTGGGCTGAACTCTCGTGGGCCGAAGGCCAGTCGACCCGAGGCTCGTGGGCCCAAGACCCGTGGACCGGAGTCCGTGTAGCCTCCTCCTCGGACGAGTCCACCCTAGCAGTCACGTGCTCGGGTGAAACAGCTGGGGGTGGCGGCGAGGAAGGCGCCGTAGCAGTCACCCTACCTCCTCTCCCACGACCACGTGCCCCACCTCCTCTCTTCCTACCTCATCCCCTGCTGGGCACCGCGGTCGATGAAGAAGGGCCCAGCGGTGTGGCCATACTGTCCAGCAACGCTCGGCGGAGAGGTGCGTCTGGAATGGAAGACCTCAAAACACGCTCCCGACCGTCCACCATCTTTCAACACCTGCCATGACAAACAGTAAACGAAATTAGTACAACATAAAGAAAGACCGACATGAATAATAATATGTGTATCACTTAAGTGTATCATCATCAAGTACAACATAAAAAATGTAATACCTGACACTACTAATAATCTCGATCAGTATCATCAATAAATGCATAATCATCATCATCACTATAATCAGGCTCATAGGGTTCATTGGCATCAACATGTGCAAGGCCACCTTGACGTAATCGGTCAAGCATTGACAGGTCATCCGCAGCAGTAACCTCTTCTTGTTCCTCCTCTGGGGTGATGTCGGATTCATTGTCGCTGTCTACTTCAATGTTTTGGGGTGAAGTATAGCGGTTCTTGAAACGCTTTTTGGAAAGATGTGTCTCTTGGAAGAATTCTCCTTCATATGTGTCTGGGTTAATGTGAGGTTCATAATCCTCTTCCTTTGGGGGAGAAAGTCTAGCACGTGGCGGCACTTCATAAACGACATCCCAACCTTTCAGATTTGGATTAGTTTGGCAGGCCCACGGTAGATAGAATACTTGGGTCGCCTGTTGAGCCATAATATAGACATCAGGAACATCTAAGTGAGTGCTTTGGTTGATTTCAACTAGCCCTATATGTTCATGAGTCCTTCTAGTCTCCTTCGGCTGAAACCAATAACATTTGAAGACTACGACATTCGGTGGGTTTTCACCATAGAACAGAAGTTCATAAATTGCTTCAACTCTCCCATAATACTCGGTACCTCCTTCAACTGCACATTTAAAACTACACGATCAACACAATTATATATGATGCTTTTCATAACAAAATCGAAAAATATATGACCTAACTAATAATTCACAAATATATAACCCCGTCGGCCTCTGGAAGGCCAAAGAACACCTTTTCGGGAGGTGTCGGTGGTCGGGGTGTCCTGTTGGTGTCGGGGTGTCGTGTCGGGGTCAGGTGGTCGGGGTGTCGTGTCGATGTCGGGGTAGTGCCGTGTCGGTGTCGGGGTGTTGTTTCGGGGTCGGGGTGTGGTGTCGGGGTCAAGGTGTCGGGTCAGGCTCGGGGTCGGGGTGTCGGGTCGGGGTGTCGGGGTCGGGGTCGGCGTGTCGGGTCAGGCTTGGGGGGTCGGGGTGTCGGGGTCGGGGTCGGGGAGTCGGGGTCGGGGTCGGGGTGTCGGGGTGTCGGGGTCGGGGTCGGGGTGTCGGGGTCGCGGTGTCGGGGTCGGGGTCTCGGGGTCGGGGTCTCGTGTCGGTGTACCGGGTCGGTGTCGGGGTGCCGTGTCGGGTCGGGGTCAGGGTCGCGGTGTCGTGTCAGGCTTGGGGGGTCGGGGTCGGGGTCGGGGTGTCAGGGTCGGGGTGTCACTAATAATTCACAAATATATGACCCCGTCGGCCTCTGGAAGGCCAAAGAACACCTTTTCGGGAGGTGTCGGTGGTCGGGGTGTCCTGTCGGTGTCCGGGTGTCGTGTCGGGGTCGGGGTGTCGTGTCGATGTCGGGGTAGTGCCGTGTCGGTGTCGGGGTGTTGTTTTGGGGTCGGGGTTTGGGGTCAGGGTGTCGGGTCATGCTCGGGGTCGGTGTGTCGGGTCGGGGTGTCGGGGTCTGGGTCGGGGTGTCGGGTCAGGCTTGGGGGGTCGAGGTGTCGGGGTCGGGACGGGGTGTCGGGGTGTCGGGGTCGGGGTCGGGGTCGGGGTGTCGGGGTCGCGGTGTCGGGGTCGGGGTCTCGGGGTCGGGGTCTCGTGTCGGGGTGCCGGGTCGGTGTCGGGGTGCCGTGTCGGGACGGGGTCGGGGTCGCGGTGTCGGGTCAGGCTTGGGGGGTCAGGTTGTCGGGGTCGGGGTCGGGGTGTCAGGGTCGGGGTGTCGGGGTCGGGGTCGGGATCGGGGTCGGGGTGTCGGGGTCAGGGTGTCTGTGTCGGGGTCGGGGTCGGGGTCGGAGTCGGGGTCGGGGTCTCGGGGTCGGGGTCGGGGTGTCGTGTCGGGGTGCCGGGTTGGGGTCTGGGTACCGTGTCGGGTCGGGTTTTTTCCTTTTCTTCTTCTTCCTCCTTTTCCTTTTCTTCCTTTTTTCCTCCTCCTTCTTCTTCTTCTTCTTCTTCTTCTTCTTTTTCCTCCTCCTCTTCTTCTTCCTCTTCTTCTTCTTTTTTCATGACTAAACGTAAACCTAAAACTAAACTAAACCTAAAACTAAAAGTAATCTAAACTAAACTAAATCTAAAACAAAACTAAAGTAATCTAAACTAAAAAAATAGAAAAAACAAAAAAGGAGAAGAGGGGCTCTCACCGGGACAGGGAGGTGCGGCGAGGTGCGGTGGCAGGGTGGGGTGGCGGGGTGGGGGCGGTGCTCGACGGCGGCGAGGCTCGGCGGCGTCGGTGCGGGCGGTGGGCGGAGGGGGAGCAGGGTGGTGCGGGGGCGGCGCTGGGCGGGGGGGGGGGGTCGGGGGCGGGTGTGGGTGCGGCGCCTGGTGCGGTGGCGGCGGTGCGGGGGCGGCGCTGGGCGGCGGGGCGGGGGTGGCGGCGGGTGCGGGGGCGGCGCCAGGCGGTGGGGGCGGTGGGCGGAGGGGGAGCAGGGTGGTGCGGGCGACGGGGCGGCGCCTTGCGGGGGGGGGGGGGGGGTCGGGGGCGGGGCGGGTGCGGGGGCGGCGGGTGCGGGGGCGGCGCCAGGCGGTGGGGTCGGTGGGCGGAGGGGGAGCAGGGTGGTGCGGGCGACGGGGCGGCGCCTTGCGGGGGGGGGGGGGGGTCGGGGCGGGGCGGGTGCGGGGGCGGCGGTGCGGGGGCGGCGCCGGGCGGCGGGGCGGGGGTGGCGGCGGGGGCGGGGGCGGCTCCGGGCGGTGGGGGCGGCGGTGGGGATCTGGTGGGCGTCGGGGAGGGAAGAGGGAGTGTGTAGAGAGAGTGAGAGTAACGGGCAGGGGTTGGGGGCCGTTAGTTACGCAGCCCTTTGCCGTCCGCCACTCTTTGCCATCCGCCTTTATCCATCTTTGCCGTCTGCTAGCAGACGGCAAAGAGGTGGGGCCCGTTAAATATTTTTTAAGCAGCTCGTTAGTGGGGCCCCTCCCTCTTTGCTATCTGCTAGTCGACGGCAAAGAATCTTTCCCGTCAGCTAGCGGACGGCAAAGAACTGGCTGATGGCAAAGACCTTCTTTGCCATCAGCCAGTTCTTTGCCGTCTGCTTTTTGGTAGCTGATGGCAAAGAGCTTCTTTGTCGTCTGCTGGCAGACGGCAAAGAACTGGCAGATGGCAAATTAGCTGATTCCAGTAGTGATTGTTCAGCCGCACCAGGTGTGCCGCTTGGCCTCTACAGCTGTTGTAATGTAAACTCTGTTCCGCTAGCATCAATAAAGCGGTTGTTTTTCTGTACCAAGATGTTGTGTGTTGCCAGAAGACAAGGTCTCAGGGCTGGCAATGCATGGCAAACCGGTCGCTCTGAGCCGGGGTGCCACCTTCGGTCAGTACATTTTTTACGCACTGAACCTTCTATATTACCGTGCCCATAAGGGCACGGTGTTTATCCATAACCTCGTAGTGCCTCCAGTAGATTGTCCGGTGCCTATGGTTGGACAGAGTTCACCAGTGTGACTGGCATGCTCCCTCCTTTCGGGGAATGCCGTTCGCCAGACTCCGGGGCCGCATGGATCTCCGGAGTGGTGTCCTGCTCAGGACCAAGGGGAACTCGGCCCCCGTCATCAGTCCCCATAAGGGATTTTCCCCCGTGTCTCCGGCGACTGAAGAATCATCCTGGGGCACCGCCACGACAATCTCCAGAACCTCCCCCTGGTCGGGAAAGGTCTTTTGCGACTCCACCTTGTCGTCACCCTTGGGAGAGACGGAATGAGCAGGCGGCGGAGACATGCTAGCCATCTCCTTTGAGTCCAGCGATTCCTCTGTTGAGGACCGTAGCAAGTCATCGCGTGCCAGACTGCAATGAAAAAATTTAAGGTACATCAATACGGAAAACCAGAAAGGCCGGACGTTTTCAGATTCTGGTACTTACGAGGCGGCCCGTGGCTTGGTCCGACGAGGTTGCTCCGGGCTGCTATCAACATCCCACACGGAGTTATCCGCGTGGGAGCCGCTCCCCCTCTTGGGCACCTCCGCCTCCAAAATCTTGGAGGCCTCCCTTTTCTTCCTCCCTCCCGCAGGAGGGGAGTCACCTCCCTCCTCGTCGCCATCGTCGGCGGCTGAGGGGTCTGTGTCATCGTCAGATGAGACGACCAAGGTGTTCCTTCGGCGAAGCCCACTCCTGCCCCCCTTGGCCGTGGTTCTGACCTTCTTCCCCAGCACATCGTAAGGCGCCGGAAATAACATCTTCGTAAGGAGTGGGGTTCCCTCGCCTTCGGGTAGCGGCGCCGGACTATTAATCCGTTTCACTAGATCGACCCAGGCTCGAAAAAGAAATTGGTAAGAAGGCTTAGTATCATTCCTCGAAGTGTGTCCTTAAACATTATACCTTGATGGCTTACCGAATTAGCCTGACGCTTAAAGTTGAGCCCGCGATCTTTGGTCGAGGGTGGAGGTGTCTCACTGCCCTTGAAGAGCACCCTCCAAATTACAGGTGCCGAAGAGCCGTAGCAGTGTCTAGTGCTTGGCCGAATTGAAATCCCGCAAATTACAGGTCCGGCGCTGACAGGGAAGGATCCGGCGTACAAGCATGACCTGGATCACATCAATGACCTTGATCTTCCGGGTTATCATGTTCTGGAGGCAAGTTTGGAGCCCCGTGATCTCTTCCAAAGATCCGCAGGTCAGGCCCTTCTCTTGCCAGGAGGTAAGCCGCATCAGGGCACCTGATCAGAATTCGGGAGCCCCCGCCCAGTTGGCGTCACGTGGCTCGGTGATGTAGAACCACCCCGATTGCCATCCCTTCACCGTCTCTACAAAGGAGCCTTCGAGCCAAGTGATATTGGGCATTTTTCCCACCATGGCACATCCACACCCGGCATGTTGGCCACGCACCACCTTGGGCTTTACATTAAGTCTTCAGCCATTGGCCAAAGTAAGGTGGGATGCGGAGAAAGGCCTCGCACACAACTATGAATGCTGAGATATTGAGCATAAAATTGGGAGCCAGATCATGGAAGTCCAACCCATAGTAAAATATCAATCCACGGACAAATGGATGAAGAGGGAATCCCAACCCGCGGACGAAGTGTGTAAGAAACACGACCCTCTCATGGGGCTCGGTGTGACACCCCAAAATTTTGACCTTGTTTTAGTGGATTAAAATTTTGCCAGGAATTTAAAACTTTGATTTTTGAGCTCCCTTCTGATTTTTTTAGTCATTCTCTTCCTTGTTGTGATGGAATTTTTCCTAGAGTGAAAACCTTTCAAATATGTTATTGGACTTGTTTAACCTCTCAAGAAAAACTCTTCTTTTATTAATAGAACTAATTACATAATTAATTTGCTTGATCTTTATTTTCTTGAAAAAAATGGTTTTTCAAGGTTATATGGCCATATTTGAACTACAACCATTTGATAAATTCCCTTAAAATTCCAACCAAAATTTGGAGATGTCATGTGATGTTTTCAAATCACTTTTATACAAAAATATCTTTTATTCTTGAAATATTTTGAGCTCTACACCTAATTCTCTTCTCTGGTCCAGAGTGCAATTTTGCACTACAACTCATTTAAATATTTCTTTCTAGCCTCCACCAAAATTATGGGATGTTGATAGTAACATATGATTCAGCTTTATGCAAAAACATAGTGTTGTTCTTTGAAAATTTTGAGTGAATCAACCTCTTTTCCATTCTGGTCCAACTTGACGATTTGTACAGCTACCACATTTTTAGTAGCTCCTTTATCCATGATTCCTTTTCCTACTTGTAGTCCTCCCTGCTAAACCTCTAAGTCCAGGAGCATGCACCTATTGGATCAT
This sequence comes from Triticum monococcum, assembly GCA_034509565.1. Taxonomy (NCBI): domain Eukaryota; kingdom Viridiplantae; phylum Streptophyta; class Magnoliopsida; order Poales; family Poaceae; genus Triticum; species Triticum monococcum. The sequence goes on along the minus strand of CM067845.1, from coordinate 183,534,955 downwards.
TTTTGGTTCACGTAATGATGCCATTTATTCCCTGTCCAGAATTGAAGTTCAGCAAAACTTGCTCTAACAAGTTTCTGCTTTTGATAAACTAACCTTACTACTCTCTCTTGCATCTAAGGAGACACTGATCTGGAGAATTTGGCCACTCCAAAGAATGCCTGAGTGCCCTTGGCATTTTATCAAACACCTTATGTGCATGATCTGTTTCGACATGAGTTTTTGTTTGCACTGTGAACCTGATCCCCTAAACAAACCAGCATGTCCAATGGTTTTGCCCTAGCCTATAGCCACACCCTGCTAACCCTCTTGTAGTTTGGAGCCCTCTAGAATGCAATGGCATTCCGTCGAGCACGTTCTGTCGGCGTTCTGGGAATGGGGGTCCCCAGACTTGCCTGCCTGCGGCCTGCGGCGTGGCTCGAGTCAGGGCCCAACATGGCCCATCTTCACCAACACAAGACTCAAGACCCTCGCGAGGGGCCAAGCCTCACGAGGCGGACGACACGGCGCATCCTCAGGCGCAGCCTCATCGTGCAGGCTCGCGAGGAGACGGAGATATCAAGGCGGGGTACCTCGCGAGGTGCCAGTGACGCAAGCCATGACGAACGAGGGTGCCAGGCGGGCACCAGCGCGCGCGGCGTCCTTCTTTCCTCTTTGGTGCAAAGGGGGCAAGCGCAGCCGCGGAGTACCGAGGCATCAGGCAAAGGTTGCCATTTCGGTGCAACAAGACCAGGACCAAGCGGACTACGAGACGGAGGTCACCATGGAGCCCAGCACGGCGTCACCGCAGAGTCTTTCGCAGGCGAAGACCACCTTTAGTCAGGATAAGAGTACTTGTTGTCCTCCTTCAAATTAGCCCGCCATTGTTGGCTCCCTTCCCGCTCAATATTTGGGAAGAGTACCAGGGCCTCTATAAATAGAACCAGCCGCCCACATAGCAAGGGGTTGGGTTCTCAGGTGGAGGGGGATCGAAATCAGAGAGAGAGAGAGAGAGAGAAGGGCAACTGAACTCCTCAGTTCACCGCCCCAGTCAAGAATAGACCCTCGCGAGGCAGTTCTTCCTTGTAGTGTTCATCATCACCAGCCCCAGGAGGCAATCCATCCACCAGACACTGGAGTAGGGTATTACACCACAACGGTGGCCCGAACAAGTATAAATCTTGTTTCTCTTGTGTGATTCCTTTAGTAGTTTAGATCTTTGTGAGGCGGGGAGGTTGAGGACGTGATTTCCGCGTGCACCCTAGTGTTCGAACCTTAAGGGTCTGCCGGAACCCGAAATCCAACATTTGGCGCGCCAGGTAGGGGTGCGCCGGAATTCGTCTTCCACCGCTCCGCTCTCCTCCGACCGTCACATCCATGTCTGACGCTCGTCGGGCCCGCGCCAAGCGCTCGGCCGCCACCGCTTCTCGCGTCGCTCGGATGGCCCCCGTCGGTAGGCGTCCTCGTCGTTCCCCGTTCTCCGCCGTCGACACCGCCAACGGCCCGGCGGGAAACGAGCGGCGAGCGCCACTCCGGCATCCACCCGCGCAATGGAGTGACTGCACCACGACATCGACGCCTCCGGTCGTTGCGGCCCCCCTGGGCGGCTCGCCGGCCCCGCCCACAAGTCGCCACGTCAAGCCCTTTGCCCGCCGGGTTAACACCGTCTCCGCACGGCAGGGGGCTCCCCCGGACCGGGCGGCGCCCGAGGCCGGCCTGACCTTCAGCTCGGAGGACCACCCCACCAACCCGGTCGGCTCGGGGGTACTCCCGCTGTTGTGCACCCCCACTATCTGCCAGGTGGCCGTCACCAGGACCCTCGTTGACGGCGGCGCGGGCCTCAGCGTGCTTTCGGTCGAGACTTTCAGCCTCCTCTGTATACCTTGGGAGCGGCTGCGACCCAGTCGATCTTTCTCGGGTGCCGGGGGTGGATCATCCGACTCCTTGGGACAGATCCGGTTCCCGGTAACCTTCGGCACCTACGAAAACTTCTGCACGGAGATGGTCGACTTCGACATCGCCCCCATCGGCCTCCCTTACAACGCCATCCTCGGCTACCCAGCTCTGGCTCAATTCATGGTCGCCACGCACCCGGCATACAACCTCATGAAGATGCCCGGGAGCAGCGGCACCCTCGCCGTGCACGGGGACACCGGGGACGCCCTGCAAGTACTCAAGCTCGCCTTCAAAACGGAGGCACCGGCACGGCCCGTTGACGCGGAGACCCCTGAGCCCAAGGGGGCTGCACCCACCAAGAAGAAGCAGTTGTTCAACCAGGACAAAGCAGAAACCAAGCAGATACCCGTCGATGAGGAATGGTCCTCCGGTGCCACTTTCACCATAGGCGCCAACCTAGAGCCTGAGCAGGAGGAGGCCTTGTTCAAGTTCATGCGCTCGAATAAGAAGGTATTTGCTTGGGAGCCAAATCAGCTGGCGGGGATCCCCAGAAGTGTCATTGAGCATCACCTCAATGTGAAGCAGAAGGCCAGGCGGCAGTCCATGGAGAAGCAGGCTTTCATCGCCCAAGAGACCCGCAAACTAGAGGCCACCGGGGTCATTCGCGAGGTCCGATACCCGGATGGGTTGGCCAACCCTGTCGTTGTGCCCAAGAAGGGGGGGAAAGAACGCATGTGTGTCGACTTCACCAACCTCAACAAGGCATGCCCGCAAGATCCGTTCCCGCTCCCCCGCATCGACCAGATTGTCGATTCCACTGTGGAGTGCGACCTGCTATGCTTCCTGGACGCCTCATCCGGTTATCACCAGATCAAGATGGCCATGGAAGACATTGAGAAGACCGCCTTCTTGACCCCGTGCGGGGTATACTGCTATACATGCATGCCGTTCGGGCTGCGTAACACAGGGGCAACCTTTCAGCGACTAATGCACATCACCTTGGGCCAGCAGCTCGGAAAGAATGTCGAACCCTACGTTGATGACACTGTGGTAAAATCTCGGGAGGCCAAGACCCTGATACAAGACCTGGAGGAGACCTTTGCGAGCCTCGACGCAGTAAACCTGCGGCTCAACCCGGAGAAATGTGTGTTTAGCGTCCCCTCGGGCAAGCTCTTGGGATTCCTTGTGTCCCATCGTGGCATCGAGGCCAACCCCGAGAAGGTCAAGGCGGTCGAAGACATGAGTCCACCAAAGACCCTTAGAGAAATGCAGAAGCTCACTGGGCGCGTGACCGCGCTAGGGCGCTTCATCTCCAAACTGGGGGAGCGAGCGCTGCCTTTCTTCGAGCTGATGAAGAAAAAGGGGCCCTTTGAATGGACTGAAGAGGCAGATAAGGCGTTTCAAGATCTCAAGAGGTACCTGACCAGTCCCCCAGTCATGGTGGCTCCGCGCCCTCAGGAGCCCCTGCTGCTGTACCTCGCCGCCACACCCTACTCCGCCAGCGCAGCCCTGGTGGAAGTTAGGGAGGAGTGCCAAGTCAAGGCCACAGCGGCAGCCCGAGGCAGGACAAAACGGGAACAAGGAAAGCCTGCAGAAACCACAACCGCAGCTGAGGAGGGTCAGCTGCCGAGGAATGCACCGGGGGCAGGAGAGGCCGCCCGACCAGATGGTCCACCTCCCGAGCCACGTCGCCCCGTGAGGCGCCCTTACCTCCCGAGGGCGCGGCAACCCCAGATGCTCCCAGCTTTGTCGAGCACCCAGTTTACTTTGTTAGCACGGTGCTACGAGATGCGAGGGCACGGTACCCAATGCCTCAAAAGCTCCTCCTCGCGCTACTGGTAGCTTCGCGCAAGCTGCGTCACTACTTCCAGGCTCATCCCATCAAAGTCGTCTCGTCATACCCCTTGGAGAGAGTGCTCAGGAGCCCTAACTCAGCCGGAAGGGTCACTGAGTGGAACATAGAGCTCAAGGCGTTTCAGCTCGAGTTCAGCACGACCAGGGTCATCGAAGGAGCAGCGTTGGCGGATTTTGTGGTAGAATGGACGGAGGCACCAGGCCTCAATGTCGACGAGGATCGGTCCCTCTCCCCAGGGAGCGAGGAGCCAGAAGGCTGGGTCATGCACTTCGACGGGGCGTTCTCCAGACATGGTGCTGGGGCTGGGGCGGTGCTTATATCGCCCACTCAGGACAAGCTCCACTACGCCGTATAGCTCTGTTTCTAGCAAGGTGAAAAGGTCTCCAACAACATAGCGGAGTATGAAGGTTTGATAGAGGGTTTGAAGGCCGCGGCAGCCCTGGGGGTGAAAGGCCTCACCATTAAGGGCGATTCGCAGCTCCTTGTTAATTTCTCCAACAAGGTGTACGAGCCGAAAGATGAGCACATGGAAGCCTACCTTGCGGAAGTCCACCGGATGGAGAAGCAGTTCTGGGGGTTGGAATTGCAGCATGTGCCCCATGGCACCAATCAGGAGGCCGACGCCATCGCCAAACGGGCGTCCAGGCGGTTACCTCAGGAGCCTGGTGTCTTCGAGGAGCGGCTCTTCAGGCCCTCAGCCTTGCCGTCATTGTCAAACACGGCTCAGCCTCGGGAGGAGCTCCCCCAGACACCTGCCTCAGGAGCCCCGGTCTGTGGCCCGGCCTCAGGAGCACGCCTGCTCCTGACGATGGAACCTCAGGAGGGATGCTGGATCACGGAGCTCCGGAGTTACTTAACACAAGGGACCTTGCCGGAGAAGGAGGAGGAAGCGGAGCATGTGGCACGGCAGACCACGGCGTACTGCATCAAGGATGGAGAGCTCTACCGGAAGCGACCAAACGATGTGTCCCTGCACTGCATCTCCAGGGAGCAAGGAAAGGAACTGCTGGAAGACATACACGGCGAAGACTGTGGACATCATTCATCATCACGGATCCTCGTCGGCAAGGCGTTCTGCAGTGGGTTTTATTGGCCCACCGCACTCAATGACGCCGTCGAACTGGTGAAAGCTTGTGAGGCCTGCCAGTTCCATGCCAAGCAAATCCATCAGCCGGCGGGAGGCCTGCAGACTATACCCCTCTCGTGGCCATTCGCAGTCTGGGCGCGGGACATCCTGGGCTCATTTCCTCGGGCGCCAGGGGGCTACCGCTACCTCTACATTGCCGTGGACAAGTTCACCAAGTGGGATGAAGTGGAGGCCGTCCGCACCATCCCCGCGGGCTCCGCGCTCAAGTTCATCAGGGGCATCGTGAGCCGGTTCGGGGTGCCGAACCGCATCATCACAGACAACGGTTCGCAGTTCACCAGTAACCTCTTCAAAACATAATGTGCTAACCTTGGAACGTAGATATGCTACGCTTCAGTGGCGCACGCCCGAAGCAACGGCCAGGCCGAGCGAGCCAACGCGGAGGTCCTGAGGTGCCTCAAGACCAGGACGTTCAAGAATAAGCTGGAGGCCTGTGGCCGAGGTTGGTACAACGAGCTTCAGTCCGTGCTGTGGTCCATCCGCACCACCGCGACCAAACCGACTGGAGAAACCCCATTCTTCCTGGTTTACGGAGCGGAGGCAGTCCTCCCTCACAAGGTCAGACAATGCTCCGCGCGGGTCCTGGCGTTCGACGAGGCGCAGCAGGACGCCATGCGGGGGACGGACCTCGTGTTTGGGGAGGAATGTCGCCGGGAGGCCGCGCTGCGAGCGGCGAGGTATCAGCAAGCGTTGCGGCGGTACCACTGCCGCAACATCCGCCCTAGGACCCTTGAGGTAGGAGACCTCGTGCTCAAGCGGGTCCTCTCCAGGTAGGGATTACACAAGCTCTCTCCCATGTGGGAGGGCCCGTTCAAGGTTGTTCATGTTTCCAGGCCCGGCTCCGCGCGCTTGGAGACTCGGGAGGGAGTGCCGGTCCAGAACGCATGGAACATCCAGCACTTCCGGAGGTTCTACCCCTAAAAAGGCCCAGAGCCTGTGAAGCAAGGAGAGTGCCTGTGAAGATCATCTCTTTTTGAAAAGGCCCGGAGCCTGTGAAGCAAGGCGAGTGCCTGTGAAGATCATCGCTTTGGAAAAAGGCCCGGAGACTGTGAAGCAAGGCGAGTGCCTATGAAGATCATCTCTTTTTGAAAAGACCCAGAGCCTATGAAGCAAGGCGAGCGCCTGTGAAGCTATTGTTTGGAAAAGTCCCGGAGCCTGTGAAGCAAGGCCAATGCCTGTGAAGCTCGCCACCCCGTGACACTCTCACGTAATAATGAGTGGGGCTGTACACGCCCCGGAGTCTCAGGACCACCGGCCTCAGGCCCTGGGGCTCCCTCCCACGCCCAGTGGCAGCACTTAGCTCCGCGCTGGTGAGAAGACGTCGAAGACTAGATTAGGTGCCGGACGCGGCTTTTTCATTTGCTTTCTGCAATTGACGTGTTGGTTTGCATTTGGAGTCTTATTGAAGTTGTCACTGTTGCTGATTTGTGGTTCATCGATTTTCGCTCCTCGCTTTGGTTTCTCTCATGAACAACCTCGCGAGGGATGGTGCTCAGACGTCCTCGCGAGGGTTTCTGCCCTAGCCGCAGGAAGGTTTTCACGACCCTGGCACATTACAGGAGCACCCCTTCTAGTCCGTGCCCCTCGGGCACCGCGACGCGCACACAGGGCCTGGGTCGGTCGCCCCACCCCCGGCAGGGGTCCAAAACTATCTACGCACAGGCGAGAAATCAAGAGGTGCAAAAAATGAGGTCAAGGTAATAGCTAAAATGGCAATGTTTACCAACACGCCCCAAGGGGGCTCCATGCAGTTGTCGTGTCTTACATAGAGAACAAAAGAGAAAGGAAAAAGACGAGCCCGGCGCAGCCCCCCCCCCTCACATTGGCCTGCGGAGGCGACACGGGCTGCCTCAGGGCCTCAGGCGGACTCCCTCTCGCGCTTCACCGGGGCACGACGGCGGGCGGACGAACTGCCACCTCCCAAGCAAGCTCGACGGCGCGGGGGAGGACTGCTGCCACCGCTGGAGGAGTCGCTTGAGGAAGAGCTGATGAAGCTTGGGGAGTCGCGGACGCCGCCATCCGCACGGGTGCTATCCCCTCCATCGCCATCGGAGCAGGGCCCGCGGACGCGGTCGTCGTCCTCAGGGCAGCACCCCGCGCGGCGACTATCTTCCCCAAAGACCCTCACATAGAGGGTGGCGTAGCCGTCGAACCTGAAGTGCAGAGTGCACCGATGCTCCAGGCCGCGAGCACGGGCGAATGCCGGCTAGCCACGCGTGAAGGCCAAGCCCCCGCTGGTGGAGAACTCCAGCATGACCCACGAGGACCTGCTGCAGCAGCCCTCCGCCTGGAGCCAGAGGCCACCAGGAGCGCCGGCCGGGAGTTCACGAAGGAGGAAGCGAGGGAGCGGGAGCCGGGCGCGAGTAGGCTTCGCCGACCAGACGACGAACTCCGGCAGCGCCTGCACAGCGCGAAAGCGCAGCCTCGGAGAACGCGCGACCCAGGCGCGTCCTTCGGCTACGGCGGCTCGCCCGCCGCCGCGCTGGGAGCCGCCCCCATGGCCACCAAACGCGGCTGGGGCGGCCACCGGATGCTTCCGAGGGCGCCCACGACCACGCTTGGGCGGGGGAGAGGCAGGACCAACCTGGAGGGCCTTCCCCTTCTCCGCAGCCGAGTAGCTCCTCGATGGAGCCATCAAACCAAGACGGAGCGAGAACTGAGGAGAATGAGAGAGCAAGAAGAGATGGATTGGAAGGGCACGCGCGCTGACGTACTTATAGCCGGCGAAGGCCAACCGCCGGCCTCCACGATCGCAGGTAATCATAACACGATCTGCATGCAGGGACTTGTCCAACTTGCACGATCACAAAGGCATCGTGGTGAAGTGGAGTTGCCCACGTCCAATCAACCGCCACACGGCGCCCAAGGCCGTAGGCTGTTAGGGCCCGCGGTGCTTCGCCCTTGCCCTTTCGCCTCTCAGCACGGCCAAGTCCGTGCATGCCTTGGGCCCGGGGGCTACTGTCGGCGTTCTGGGAACGGGGGTCCCCAGACTTGCCTGCCTGCGGCCTGCGGCGTGGCTCGAGTCGGGGCCCAACATGGCCCATCTTCACCAACACAAGACTCAAGACCCTCGCGAGGGGCCAAGCCTCGCAAGGCGGACGACACGGTGCATTCTCAGGCGCAGCCTCCTCTGGCAGGCTCGCGAGGAGACGGAGATATCATGGCGGGGTACCTCGCGAGGTGCTAGTGACGCAAGCCATGACGAATGAGGGTGCCAGGCAGGCACCAGTGGGCGCGGCGTCCTTCTTTCCTCTTTGGTGCAAAGGGGGCAAGCGCAGCCGCGGAGTACCGAGGCATGAGGCAAAGGTTGCCATTTCGGTGCAACAAGCCCAGGACCAAGCGGACTACGAGACGGAGGTCACCATGGAGCCCAGCACGGCGTCACCGCAGAGTCTTTCGCAGGCGAAGACCACCTTTAGTCAGGATAAGAGTACTTGCTGTCCCCCTTCAAATTAGCCCACCATTGTTGGCTCCCTTCCCGCTCAATATTTGGGAAGAGGACCAGGGCCTCTATAAATAGAACCAGCCGCCCACATAGCAAGGGGTTGGGTTCTCAGGTGGAGGGGGATCGAAATCAGAGAGAGAGAGAAGGGCGACTAAACTCCTCAGTTCACCGCCCTAGTCAAGAACAGACCCTCGCGAGACAGTTCTTCCTTGTAGTGTTCATCATCACCAGCCCCAGGAGGCAATCCATCCACCACACACTGGAGTAGGGTATTACACCACAACGGTGGCCCGAACCAGTATAAATCTTGTGTCTCTTGTGTGATTCTTTTAGTAGTTTAGATCTTTGTGAGGCGGGGAGGTTGAGGACGTGATTTCCGCGCGCACCCCAGTGTTAGAACCTTAAGGGTCTGTCGGAACCCGAAATCCGACATGTTCCGTGCGTGCTCTGGGCGCGAGCAGAGCACGCGTTTTGCACGTGCCGCGCCCGAGCCGACGCGTCGCGCCCCTGGTTTTGCCGCCACTATAGAGCCACGCCACGCGCTCCCCTTCTCACCGCATCGCGCCAAGAGCCCTCGCCACGTCCCCGACAGGCCAGGAGCTAGCCGCCACGGCCGCCGACAGCCCCTGCTCCGTTCAGCGCCGCCCAAGCCTCTCCCGCTCGCCACCTGGCCCCTGGAACAGCACGAGCTCATCCACAAGCGTGTCTGCTAGCTCTCGTCGCCGCCACGACGCCCTAGCTACAGAATGGCGGTCGCCGGCGACCTTATACGCGTCCACCGTCGGAACCGACCCCGATCGCCTATTCAAGGAGCCCCGAGCTCGTCTCCGCATGCAGGCAGTCCCAATCCATCTCCCTAGGATCCCCATTGGCAGCCAATCGACCCGGGGAGGTCTCCTTCCCCATCTCCGGCAACCGCAGCCGCCGCCACTGCCCCGGCCATTCCGGCGCCACCAGAGCCTCCCCCTCTCATTTCTCTTCACCAGGAACCTTCTCATCCTCCCGTGAACCCGTTCCCCTGCTCGATTTTGATCGGGAGTCATCATAGCCCCAAACTCACTTCGCCCCCGAAACCTCCTCCGCCACGAAGCTCGCCGCCGGCAGCTCACTCCGTCCCCGCCGACCCATCGACCACCGGCAGGACCGCCCCGGTCTCGCGGATCCTTCCAGACCCTCTGGAACCCGCGGGGAGCTGCCATTCGCCGGCGTTGATCGCCATTGCCTCAACGCCGTTCGGACAGAGGAAGAGGAGGGAGAGATGGACCGGTCAAACCTGACCAGTGGGCCAGGCGGGCCCACTGTCAGTGACACGCGCGCCGCCCACACTGGTCAAGTGGAGGCGTAAAGGCCCAAGTACGTCTTCTTTGTGTGAAAGCGTAATCCCGTTCGAAACGTTTTCTTTTCTGTTTTAATTAAATAACAGATTTTGACCAGAGCTTTGACTGTCTATAACTTTTTAAATACAACTCCAAATGAACTAATTCTTTTTCCTGCCTCTCTCAAATATTGTCTAGTTTATTTTAAGATTTATTTCAAAAAAATTCAAAAAACTTTTTTGAGCTGCTTTGAATTGTGTGTTAATTTAAATTTATTTAAAATAGGATTTTTGGAGAGAGGAAGGAAATCTTTCGAAAGCTTTGGAGTGCACCGTGCCTTTCCACACCATGAAGGCAAGCATTCTGAACCCCGGCATAATATTTTTGGTGTGTTAGTTGACACGTTTATAACACCACCTTATTTCGGAGAGCTCGTTATTTTATGTGGTGATACGATCATTTGCATGAGTGCATATTAGCGATTTCCTTCCTGTTGGAAATGAATATACTTGTGATGTTAATCATCCTCATGTGCCTTGCATGCATGCCGGAAAGGAATCCGGGAAAGCCTCGGCCTTGGGTAGGCATGAGCTTGTCGCTGGTCCCCGTTGGGACGGTTATGTCCGGTATGGCATAGTAAGGTATAATGAGTGTTGATTTTATTGGTTGAAATATATTTGTTATACATGTCATGCAGGAAATTTATAGACCTCCTGAGTCGACCGTAGATCGATTCTTGTTCTAGTAACCCCCATACTTGCCTCATACTACCACTTGTCCCTGCCACAGGTAGGGTACGGTTCAGTAAGTCGTCAACCCCTTTCAAGCACACACCGTATAGAGAGGCCATGGTGGAAGATACCGGTTGTAGCCGGTAGGCAGGCCACCTGGTTCGGGGGCATGGGTGTTTCCGGTTGGGACCGAGAGGGGAGGCCACCCCTTAGAGCGCGCGATATAAATTTGATCCCATGCTACGCGAGGTTGTAGCTTGCCCACTTAGAGTTTTGCTTAACAAGTGTCGTGGGTGATTCCAGACACCGGTGAGTTAAGCTAGTGTGTGCAAGTCAGGTGTGTTTTCAATTAAAAGACCGTAGACGGAATTAGTCCCGATGGACTAAAGGAATCTGTTACTTGTGGGTAAAGAGTACACCCTCTGCAGAGATTAAACCTATTCGAATAGCCGTGTCCATGGTTAAGGATTACAGTCTGGGATGGGTTAAGTGTTGGTCTTAGTGTCGGTCTTCGGAGGAGAAATTGTTAACCAAACTTGGATACCGACTGGTGACTTGTGAGGACCATGATTATTATTTTGTGATGGACTAACCCATTGCATTATTTGTATTATCGAGTATCCCTGGGATGGTTCTACCTCCTGGATATTCATTGTTAATTATTTATTTTATGAGCCCTTTATGTGGTGTCGCTGAGACGCCCGACTGTGGCATTGCTTGTTATTTATTTACTTTATAAGCCATTTATGTGGTATTGCTGAGACGCCCGACTGTGGCATTGCTTGTTATTTATTTATTTTATAAGCCCTTTATGTGGTGTCGCTGAGACGCCCGACTGTGGCATTGCTTGTTAGTTATTTATTTTATAAGCCCTTTATGTGGTGTCGCTGAGACGCCCAACTGTGGCATTGCTCGTTATTTATTTACTTTATAAGCCCTTTATGTGGTGTCTCACAGACGCCCGACTGCGGCATTTTATTCCCAGTCCATTATTGCTTATTCATGTTGCATATAAATAACATTCTTGCATACATAAAAGATGTTTTATTTATGACTGACGATGTGGTCATAGAATACTTCAGTGCATGATTATCAATTATATTATCCCAGTGTTCATAATGTTTGCGAGTACATTCAAAGTACTCACTGGCTTGTCCCTGGCTATTGTCTTGGCCAGATTTCTGCATGGAGAGGAGCGTTGCAGTGACAGCCCCGGAAACTAAGCAACGGTGATAGCAGCCTCGCGAAGATAGGAGTTGACCTGGTCAGCTGTTCCTGTGGGAAATGGAGTCCCATAGACACTGATGACTCACAAACCGCTTCCGCTATCGACCACTAGTAACCAATTGTTGTACTCACTGGCCAGAATGGTCTTGTACTACATATTTTGTATTTTTTCTTGGAATTTCTGTATCAAGTTGGTGCCTCATCAGCTAACAGTAATCCTGGGGCTGGTGAGCACAACGGCCATTTTTTGGAAATTTATACCCGGAAAACCCGGTCGTGACACTCGGGGGTAGGGACGACTTGCCCTTTTGCAGGGAGTCGGTGAGCAATCTCCTTGGCTAAGTAGCCGGCCTCCCAGAGCTCCGTGATGTCCTTCTCCTCAACGGAGGAGGCCATCCACTTGCCTCCAGCTCTAGATCCGGACATGACTGGAGTGCTTTCTCGAACGACGGAAAGCTTAAACTTGGGCATTAGAGCTCGAGGACGAAAGGACTGAAGATGAAGAAGGGTGAGGGTAAAGGGAGAGTGTCCTTATCCCTTTATAAAGGCCGCGAATATCAAGCGCCTCCCCACTCGTCCCAAAAACTCGCCTATTCCCAAGGGTTGTATAAACGACATGGTTGGGTTACCCATGCCCGCATTGGTGAGAACCCCGCGATAAGGGGACACGTCTCTGCTTTGACGGGACGTGCCAATAGCAACCGCGTCTCAAACCATGGACCGACAGGCAAAGAACGGTTCAAGGTTGTGACCAGACAGACGTAATGTCGGGTTGTGAAGAGCAGTCAACGGATGGAATTCGTGTGAAAATATATATATTCTCTCTGCGGTTGTGTGTGGTATTTGGCAGGTGTAGATACTATCATCGCATCTGAATATTATCTTGGAGTTCGAAGAAAGGGGAACCTGCCTTGCAATGCCGAAGACAAATCTGCGTGCCGGACTCCTCGTCATTGAAGCCGGGTTCAGGGGCTACTGAGGGAGTCCTGGACTAAGGGGTCCTCGGACGTCCGGCTTGTTATCCGTGGGCTGGGCTGATGGGCTGTGAGGACGTGAAGACTGAAGACTGCACCGTGTCCGTATTGGACTGTACTTGGCGTGGAAGGCAAGCTTGGCGACCGAAGATTCCTTCTTATATAACCAACTCCATGTAAACCCTAGATCCCCTCTGTGTCTATATAAACCGAAGGGGATAGTCCGTAAAGGGCGAGGCATATATTCATTACCATATCCATAGGCTAGACTTCTAGGGTTTAGCCATTACGATCTCGTGGTAGATCAATTCTTGTAATACTCATATTCATCAACATCAATCAAGCAGGAAGTAGGGTATTACCTCCATAGAGAGGGCCCGAACCTGGGTAAACATCGTCTCCCTGTCTCCTGATACCATCGATCCTAGACGCACAGTTTGGGACCCCCTACCCGAGATCCGCCGCTTTTGACACCGAGAATGGACATCTCCATAGCCCGTTGACTAGCCGCGTCGATGTGAGACTTTCTCCTTTTTTTTTCTTCTCCACACAACCTCCACCATCATATTCTATTCCACCTATACTGCTATGTCCATGGCTCACGCTCATTTATTGCGTGAAAGTTGAAAAGGATTGAGAACATCAAAAGTATTAAACAATTGCTTGGCTTTTCATCGGGGTTGTGCATGATTTGAATGCCTTGCATGGTGAAGATGGAGCATAGCCAAACCATATGATTTTGTAGGGATAACTTTCTTTGGCCATGTTATTTTGAAAAGACATGATTGCTTTATTAGTATGCTTGAAGTATTATTGTCTTAATGTCAAATGATAAACTATTGCTTTGAATCACCCATGTCTCAATATTCATGCCATGATTAGATTAGATGATCAAGTTCTGCTAGGTAGCATTCCACATCAAAAATTATCTTTTTTATCATTTACCTACTTGAGGACAAGCAGGAATTAAGATAGGGGATGCTGATACGTCTCCGTCGTATCTATAATTTTTGATTGTTCCATGCCAATATTCTACAACTTTTATATACTTTTGGAAACTTTTTATACTATTTTGGGACTAACATATTGATCCAGTGCCCAGTGCTAGTTTCTGTTTGTTGCATGTTTTTTGTTTTGCAGAAAATCAATATCAAACGGAGTCCAAATGGGATAAACACTGACGGAGATTTTTTGTTGGAATATATGTGATTTTTGGGAAGAAGAATTAACGCGAGACGATGCCCAAGGGGGCCACGAGGTATGGGGGTGCGCCCTGGGCCCTCGTGGCTACCTCGTAAGGCAGTTGGTGCCCATATTTCGTTGCAAGGAAGCCAATATTCGGATAGAAATCATATTGAAATTTCAGCCCAATCGGAGTTACGGATCTCCGGCAATCACTACAAAAAAATACACTTCCGTGATGATGCGTGTTTGTCACAGTAGGTCACTTTTTTTTCATGCATGTACATTCATGACAAATTTATGATAGAATCAAGGTAGTCATACATGTGCTGTCGTAGAAGTGTTCCATGACATTACCAAAATTATCATCACGGAAGTGTCCACTTCCATGACGATAAATCGCGCGTCACAGAAGTGCTTTCGTCAAGGGTGACCGACATGTGGCATCCACCGTAACAGAACACAGTTAAGCTATTGGGTCGGGTTTTGGATCCGATAACCCATTAACAACCCCGACCAATGGGAAATTTCCACGTGTAAAATTCTTATTGGCCGGACGAAACACGTGTCAGCTTGTCAGTGGGTCAGATAGGCGGCTATGATACATCGACACGTGGCACGGCCCAACAGAGGCCCATTCCTGCGTAAAGGCCGGCCCATTTGACTTGGTCAAAAGCTTGCGGGCCGGCCCATGGAAAGCCTGTTAACGGCCTGTTCGAATATAGCCCATTTACAGCCTGCTAACACAAGGCCCGTTACGCTCTATCTGAATTAGGCCCAGTAGCGTCATCTGGGCCATCCAATATGATTCCAGCCCATTTTCACTTCTGGCCCATGTATGGCCCATGACGTCTTTCGGCCCATATGAGGCCCTATGTAACTCTTGGCCTATTAACGGCCCGTGGTGAAACTGTCCCGTAATGAACAGTGCATCACTTTACACCCGTTAACGGCCCGTGGTGAAACTAGCCCGTGATGAACAGTGTATCACTTTATACCCATTAACGGCCCGTTATACCATTGGGCCATTTCCAGCCCATGTTATCTTCCGGCATTCTTCAGAGCCCATTTATTCTTGGGCTCATTTCCAGCATTCGTTTACTTACGGCCTGTTACTGTCATTTTCTGCTTATGGGCCAAATTCAGCCCGTGGTTACAGTCGGCCCATTTGTGGTCCGTTAATAGGTTGGCCCGTTTTCATAGCGTCATCAAATACGGCCTATTAACGATGTCCCATTATGGTCGGCCCATGAATGGACGATTCCAACTCTAGCCCGTTTACGGCCAGAATGCAGTCTGTTCGGCCCATGTTTGGCCAATCGATCATACGGCCCGTATAAGGCCCATTGATGATACGGCCCGTATAAGGCCCATTGATGATACGACCCATAGAAGGCCCATTGTTTCTATGGCTCGTAGAAGGCCCACAGTTTCTACGGTGCGTAGGAGGCCCAGTGTCACTACAGTAAATATTAGCCCATGGTTATTGTGGCCTAGTTTTAAAAAATAGGTTATTGCAGCCACTAGCAAACCACAGAACAAGAACTGCACTGACTACAAGCAAACAAATAAACAAGACAACAAGGAAATAAATAAGCAAGCAACTTACACTAGGCTATCACGGCTATTACACATATTACATCCACTAGGCATCAAAGTTTGCCACCAGTGCAAATATGGGGAACACAACAGCATATAAACGCCGCAGCAAAACAAGTCCAGAACTGAAACCACTTCAGAAGAGCTCCAGAAACAATATCCTGGGTACCCATAATGCTAGCAAGATGCTTAGCAAGCTTATTAACTTTCTCTTGTTTGGCACATAAGTCCTCCAGCGCTTGTTGTTGCACCAGAAAGTATGCGTCTGAATTCTACAGGGACTTCCTCAGTCCTTTGGCTTCCTGTCGCATAACATCTGATCGATGTATTTCAACTTGAAGTTGAGACTCAAGAAGCCGAACTGATTCAGGCAACGAGTTCGAAGAGCTAGTGCCAGCAGTGGTAGCCAGTAACTCGAACACTACATCAAGACATGACTTTGGGGTTATCTCAGTGTCTTGAATATAGTTTTTATCAGCTTTCTTGGAGACCAACAGGGATGTCTCACTATCTTGAACCTTATCTGCATTACTTCCTTTACCATTGCATAACAGGGTACAGTTCTCCAATATTTTATCCATGTTCTAAAAGAGAAACAAACAAACACATCTCAGGTTTACCAGTTCAGTAGTAAGCTGGACAGGATAACAACATGAAACAAACATATATCTATGTAGTATGGTCACTGTATGGTCTATATCATTCTAGTTTATGTTGCCAAATCAAGATAGATACAGTTTGAAGCATATCTATTTAAGACAAAGCAGCATAGACAGAATATAAGTGTGGGAAACTACACAACAATAAAAACACTTGTAATGTGCATGGCATGAGAACATAACTGTTTATTCAACTGAAACTGTAATCAACATAGAGCAAGTTACAATAGCAAACAACCAAACACGTTGAAGAAACAGGTTTAAAGCATACCTGTTGTGCCATTGGAGTTTCAATTGCATCCTTCAAATTTGAAATTAGTTGGTATCAGTAAATACAGTGATGCAAGAGCAAAGTAGTATGAACCATAGCTACGGAACCTGACCTGAGAACAATTCTTCTTCTGCTTTAAGCGTTGACTTCGGGTTCGGAGTGGTGGTCCTCGTGATTTGGGCACTGCAGTTGCCTTACTAACTGCTCGTGTTTGGGTGCTCTGTGGTGGAGATGGTGATGTGTCAACGGGAACTGGGTGTCTATCTGCTGGGGTTGGGGTTAGAAGGGGTGTAGCTGGTTCTCTGTCCAACTGGGTAGGGGTACAATCTGCATGAGTGTGGGTTATGTGTGGTGGGGCTGGTTCTTGGGCAAGTACAACCGTGGTTCTACCGGCATCGACAGGTAGCACAATCTTTTCTGAAGACCGTGTTTTAACTCCCACAGATACTGCCGTCACTCCCTCCAATTGAAATGCCTGATAAACAAGAAAAGTAATTGAATGTATGAACATTGTAAGATAGACATGTGCAATGGATAGTAGGGAAGAAAACAGGGCATGAAATAATTCACATTTATGTTGTCTAAGCAAACAGAATTGCAGGACATAATTTCACAAATATGATGGCTAATTAAACAGGATAGCACGACACAATTTCACATGTATGATGGCTAACTAAACAAGGTAGAATGACATACTTCAAAATATGATGACTATGTAAACAGGATGACATGATATAACTATACGATGTGCCTATTAAAGTGGTTGGCATGCCATAAATCACAAACATGCCGTCGATGGAAACATGATGGCATGATATAATTCACGGATATAATGACATAATTTAAATATGATGACTATGTAAACAGGATGAGATGATATAACTATATTATGTCTTTAGAAAATGGGTTGGCATGCCATAATTCAGATACATGGTGTCTATGTAAACATCATAGCATGACATAATTCAAATATATGATTTTTGTACTAAGGAAGTGAGCAGAGGGCAATCGCATATATGATGTGTCAACTAAGGAGATGGCATTCAATATTGTGTATATGATGTAAAAACTAAGCATTGGAATAAAACATATGCATTATATGAGTAATATAACCCTGCCAAGTTTGAGCATACACCTCAGGGGGATAATAGAACTGGTCATCTGCCTCTGAATCCTCCTCTGAAGAGCTATCTGTAACCAGCAAGATATCTGCTTCAGTAGGTAGCATTTTCTGCTATGAAGACCTTGTTTTCACTCCAGATTTATCCATCACCAATTCAAATGGCTGATGCACAGGAAGAGCAGTTGAATATACAAACATTGTCGACAAAAGCAATGAGAATTACAAAAAAAGGACGGCATGATATAATTCACATATATGACGCTTGCCTAAATAGCGTGGCATTGCATTATTCACATACATAATGCCTTGCAACAAGATAACCTTGCATAATTCACATATATAATGTATTGCAACAAGATGGCATTGCATAATTCACATATATGGTAATTAGACACTAAACAGGTGGCATTCACACAAAGCATGTCTAAACTAAGCAAATGCAATAACAATGCAAGATACCATATGCATGATATGAGCAACATAACCCTGCCAAGTTAGGGCATGCACCTCGGGGGGGGGGGGAATATGACTGGTCATCTGTCTCTGAATCCTGCTCTGAGGAGCTATCGGTAACCAGCAAGACAGGCGCTTCGTCAGATAGCATTGTCTGCTCTGAAGACCTTGTTTCCAGTCTAGATTTTTCCATGACCGTGCCAAATGGCTGATGCACAGGAAGAGTAATTGAATGTACTAAAACTTTTGACAAATTTAACACGTAATAAAAAAATGGTGGCATGATATAATTCACATATAAGATGACTGGCTAACCAGGGTGGCATTGCAAAATTCACATATATGATGCCTGGCTAGACAAGATGGCATTGCATGATTCACTTATATGATAAAGAAACTAAACAGATGGCATTGACACAAAGCATGTTTAAACTAAGCAGATGACATCTTTAATGTATACAGTAAGCAATGCAAGGCACTATATGCATGATATTACCAACATCAGCATGCCAAGTTAGAGCGAAGACCTCATGGGGTAAATAGGAGTGGTCTTCTCCTTCTGAATCCCCCTCATAACAGTTATCTTCCTCTTGACAACAATCCGAAATGGGTGGATGGGGGCTGCCTTTGCGCCCACCATGGAACGACGTCTGCATGAAATTTTATTGCCACGCAAGGCTCGTCTCTTTTGCTCTACATGATCAGTTCCATTGTGTACAATAACTGGCATGCATAGGAATAAAACATAGTGAGATTATGTAAGGAGTGCATGCACAAATCCAGATTGATGGTAGCAAACTGTGGATAGACCCAAAACCAATGATAGCAGGCAGATAATAGCTTTAGTTAAAAAATACAGATAATGGCTCCTTTAATGTTTGTTTGCACCCAACATGAAACTCAGAGTAGACACCGGAGATTAACCAGATAGTAGACAGATAGTACTGATTGCTGCCACAATATGTACCCCGCAACCATTTAAAAACTCAAGTTTCAGCATTAGTTTGGAACTGACTCGGAGTCTAATAGGTGAACACGATGATAATGTAGCATGTCATTATATTAAGCGATGCATAACGTAAGCAGACACAGATGAGTGCGATCTCTCTTGCGGACCCGTGTAGTCCTCACGGTTATCTGCTCAGTTGATGATGGTAATGGAGTTGCCGTGGTTGCCGGCGGCGGGGAAGAAGATCTGAGGCGGTGAAAGACAGTCTGGAGAGCGGATCCCTGCTGTGGTGAACCCTTCCGTCGTTGGAGCAGCTGAGCTGGGGTGGAACACAGCGCCGCAGGAGCAGGAGAACCACACAAGGTTTTCTTTGACACATTTCTGTAATAGAAGTAATTGAGTAAGGGCTTGTTTGAATTTGAGGATTCTAACAATGCAGGGATAGTAAATAAACAGGAATAGAATAGGAATGCACGTGCAAAATAGAGAATTTAAAAACACAGGATTTCTGCCAATCTGGGTGCTTGATTCACAATAATTGGAAGATCGCAGGATGTAAAAAAGCATGGTGAGATTAAGTCAAACCACAAGAAAATGTATGGTTATAATGCTATTATGCTAGTATCTCTTACTCTTGTGCTTGATGAATAGGAATATGAAAAGGAGGAGAAGTGGAAATTAGAATCCCTACGGTTTTTCTTTCAAGGAGACACTAAAGGAACAAATCCTACAGTTTTCCTTTGCTCCATCCCTTTGCACCAAATTCATGAAAAGTAGTACCATAGGAAACTTTCCAATTCCGATGTTTTTCATTCACTTTTCCTTTCAAGCACTGGCGATTCTAGTAGGCAGGCTTGAGCAAGGAAAATCCTACACTAAAAAAATGTTTTTGTGCTACTTCTATTACTTTGGACCCAGGCCACTGCCATACTAGCTCAACTCCCAGGCCCATCGACAAATGCACAACTAAAACACGCAGAGATAAATAATGATGGCGTTCAAGAGAGTCCATCATGGATAGCTAAGTTGCCTGGTACCTCACTGCTTGTCATATAGTAGGATAAGATAATCATATTTCCCGTTACTACGAGTGCTCAGTGGACAATATATATAACATGTAGAGTAAAAAAGAGATGCAACAAGTGTAGAACCTCTTTGGCGAAGCCATGTCGATCTCAGCGTGATTGGGTTGGCCGGTGAGGATGCTCCGGCTGACTTGGCTGTCGGAGGAGGGGAAGAAGATCTTAGGCGTCTGGAGATGGAGCCCGAGGTACTGCTCCGCTGTGATGGAGGGTTTCGTCGTTGGAGCAGCTCCGGTGAGTTGTACGACACCGAGGATGAAGCAGGACAAGAGAGACAACGAACAACGTTAACCTGAGTGGAATTCTAATAGCATCTCCAATACATGACGTAAAATAAATAACCACAAAGTGCTAGATGTAAAATTCATCAGCCGCTCATCTCTGAACTTAACTATCGAAACTGAACTTAACTATTGAAACTGAACTGAACTGTCGAAACTGAACTTAACTGTCGAAACGGAATTTTGCTGTCGAAACTGAATTTTGCTCTAGAAATTGAATTTTGCTGTCGAAACTGAACGCACTACTAAGGTGAGGCTACACGTTGGTTGACTGACTTTTTCATCTCTGGTCAGTCGATTTGCAGCCGTTGGATACGAAATCAAGGGATTGCGGTTCATCTTCAACCTCCACCCCCCTGAGCCGGCCAAACAGCAGCCCCCCGCCACCCGCGACAGGTGGTGCGCCGCCCCGCCCGCCCCGAAAACACTCCCCACCACCTGTTCGCCGCCGCCCCGGCCATCCCTCTAGGCCACCCCGGGCCGAGCTTTTTCTCCGGGGATCCCCACGCCACCGCTCCGCCACCACCGGCGACCACCGCCCCCATCCTGAACCCTAAGATAGATAGTGGGGTATCTCTCCGACGAGCCCCCTCCCCACTGCGGCTGGTTCTTCCTTCACCCCGGCGAGCCCCCCACCACCTAAAAATTGGTTGACCCAAAAGTCGATCCAGTCGATTGAAGTGTAGCTAAATCGGAGCATCATCGCAAGCAAGAGCAAGAGCGAGAGCAGCAGTGCGAGCAAGAGCAATAGCAAGAGCAGACCAGACAGGATAGAATGACACAATTTCACATGTATGATGGCTAACTAAACAGGATAGAATGACATACTTCAAAATATGATGACTATGTAAACAGGATGACATGATATAACTATACGATGTGCCTATTAAAGTGGTTGGCATGCCATGAATCACAAACATCCCGTCGATGGAAACATGATGGCATGATATAATTCACGGATATAATGACATAATTTCAATATGATGACTATGTAAACAGGATGAGATGATATAACTATATTATGTCTTTAGAAAATGGGTTGGCATGCCATAATTCAGATACATGCTGTCTATGTAAACATTATAGCATGACATAATTCAAATATATGATTTTTGTAATAAGGAAGTCAGCAGAGGACAATCGCATATATGATGTGTCAACTAAGGAGATGGCATTCAATATTGTGTATATGATGTAAAAACTAAGCATTGCAATAAAACATATGCATTATATGAGTAATATAACCCTGCCAAGTTTGAGCATACACCTCAGGAGAATAATACGACTGGTCATCTGCCTCTGAATCCTCCTCTGAAGAGCTATCTGTAACCAGCAAGATATCTGCTTCAATAGGTAGCATTGTCTGCTCTAAAGACCTTGTTTTCACTCCAGATTTATCCATCACCAATTCAAATGGCTGATGCACAGGAAGAGCAGTTGAATATACAAACATTGTCGACAAAAGCAATGAGAATTACAAAAAAAGGACGGCATGATATAATTCACATATATGACGCTTGCCTAAATAGCGTGGCATTGCATAATTCACATACATAATGCCTTGCAACAAGATAACCTTGCATAATTCACATATATAATGTATTGCAACAAGATGGCATTGCATAATTCACATATATGGTAATTAGACACTAAACAGGTGGCATTCACACAAAGCATGTCTAAACTAAGCAAATGCAATAACAATGCAAGATACCATACGCATGATATGAGCAACATAACCCTGCCAAGTTAGGGCATACACCTAGGGGGGGAATATGACTGGTCATCTATCTCTAAATCCTCCTCTGAGGAGCTATCGGTAACCAGCAAGACATGCGCTTCGTCAGATAGCATTGTCTGCTATGAAGACCTTGTTTCCACTCCAGATTTTTCCATGACCGTGCCAAATGGCTGATGCACAGGAAGAGTAATTGAATGTACTAAAACTATTGACAAATTTAACACGTAATAAAAAAATGATGGCATGATATAATTCACATATAAGATGACTGGCTAACCAGGGTGGCATTGCAAAATTCACATATATGATGCCTGGCTAGACAAGATGGCATTGCATGATTCACTTATACGATAAAGAAACTAAACAGATGGCACTGACACAAAGCATGTCTAAACTAAGAAGATGACATCTTTAATGTATATAGTAAGCAATGCAAGGCACCATATGCATGATATTACCAACATCAGCATGCCAAGTTATAGCGAAGACCTCATGGGGTAAGTAGGAGTGGTCTTCTCCTTCTGAATCCCCCTCATAACAGTTATCTTCCTCTTGACTACAATCTAAAATGGGTGGAGGGGGGCTGCCTTTGCGCCCACCATGGAACGACGTCTGCATGAAATTTTATTGCCACGCAAGGCTCGTCTCTTTTGCTCTACATGATCAGTTCCATTGTGTACAATAACTGGCATGCATAGGAATAAAACATAGTGAGATTATGTAAGGAGTGCATGCACAAATCCAGAGTGATGGTAGCAAACTGTGGATAGACCCAAAACCAATGATAGCAGGCAAATAATAGCTTTAGTTAAAAAATACAGATAATGGCTCCTTTAATGTTTGTTTGCACCCAACATGAAACTCATAGTAGACACCGGAGATTAACCAGATAGTAGACAGATAGTACTGATTGCTGGCCCAATATGTACCCCGCAACCATTTAAAAACTCAAGTTTCAGCATTAGTTTGGAACTGACTCGGAGTCTAATAGGTGAACACGACGATAATGTAGCATGTCATCATATTAAGTGATGCATAATGTAAGCAGACAAAGATGAGTGCGACCTCTCTTGCGGACCCGTGTAGTCCTCACGGTCATCTGCTCAGTTGATGATGGTAATGCAGTTGCCGTGGTTGCCGGCGGCGGGGAAGAAGATCTGAGGCCATGAAAGACAGTCTGGAGAGCGGATCCCTGCTGTGGTGAACCCTTCCGTCGTTGGAGCAGCTGAGCTGGGGTGGAACACAGCGCCGCAGGAGCAGGAGAACCACACAAGGTTTTCTTTGACACATATCTATAACAGAAGTAATTGAGTAAGGGCTTGTTTGAATTTGAGGATTCTAACAATGCAGGGATAGGAAATAAACAGGAATAGGATAGGAATGCACGTGCAAAACAGAGAATTTAAAAACACAGGATTTCTGCCAATCTGGGTGTTTGATTCACAATAATTGGAAGATCACAGGATGCAAAAAAGCATGGTGAGATTAAGTCAAACCACAAGAAAATGTATGGTTATAATGCTATTATGCAACTATCTCTTAGTCTTGTGCTTGATGAATAGGAATATGAAAAGGAGGAGAAGTGGAAATTAGAATTCCTACGGTTTTTCTTTCAAGGAGACACTAAAGGAACAAATCCTATAGTTTTCCTTTGCTCCATTCCTTTGCACCAAATTCATGAAAAGTAGTACCATAGGAAACTTTCCAATTCCGATGTTTTTCATTAACTTTTCCTTTCAAGCACTGGCGATTCTAGTAGGCAGGCTTGGGCAAGGAAAATCCTACACTAAAAAAATGTTTTTGTGCTACTTCTATTACTTTGGACCCAGGCCACTGCCATACTGGCTCAACTCCCAGGCACATCAACAAATGCACTGTAACATCCCAAATTTTCAATTTGGAATGGTATACACTAGATCATCATGCATATCATATTTTCTTGCATTTTTGTCGATCCTAGAAATTTCACGCAACTCAAGGACCCTCGGAGAGAGTTGGAGATTTCGTCATTTTCATATTTGAGTTTTCTCAAATCTTAAAAAAGAGGATCATTGGTTTTTGTCGCAGTTTATTTGCATTTTATTTGGATAGGGAAAAATGCGCGTTTTCAAAAATTTGCACTTTAGGTCCCGAGAAAAGTTCATTTTGTTCCACTCATTTTTAGGTGTCGGGGAAAATTTACTTTAGAAGTTTTGGAGATCGTTTAGTTCTCTTTTCTTTTGTTTTTCTGCGCGCGAAACCGTTTAACAAAAAATTTCCCAGCGCCTTGGGCCAAGGCCCAGCCAGCAGGCCGGCCGGCCAGGCCCGGCCAACACCGCGCCGCGCGCCAGCGCGCAGGAGGCCGCCGCCGCCTAGGAGTCCTAGTAGGACTCTAGTCCTACTCCATTTCCAATCTCCCTCTCCTTCTCTTTTTCCTCCTCTTTTTCATGCCCCCTACCCCAAGTCTCCTCTCCCCTCCCCTCTTTATATACCCCACACCCCCCCTCTAAACCCACATCAAACCAAGCCCCAAGCCCCAAGCCCCACCCGCGCCCCTCACCCCGCGCCGCCGCCCTAGCGCCGCCGCCCTGCGTCACCGCCGCTGCCGCCCTTGTGCCGCCGCCGCCCTTGCTCGCCGATGCCGGAGCCCCTCGGCGGAACCTCGCCGAGGTTGCCCCGCGTCTCTTTTTCTCCCCTTGGTTCGATTTTCTTCTAAATCGTTCCGGTTCTTTTTCTCATCTTTCCGATTCTTTTCTTTTCTAAACCGTTCCGGTTTTCTAGATCGGTTTTTCGTTCGGTTTTCTTTTCCGAAACCCTAGATTGGATTCGTTTTCTTTTCCGATTTAGTTGCCTAGAGACCGTTCGCCGGACCGTTCGTCCTAACGAACGTGATCACCGGATTCTTCTAGGTTAACGAACGTCCGTTTGTTTAACCGCTCTTCTTTCTCTTTTCGTCGGATTTATTCCACGATCGCGATCTCAGATCCGATCTTCGTTCTAGTTTATCTTCTTGCTCGTTTATCGGAATCAGGTGATTCAAGCACCTGGAGTTTCGTTTCGAAACCGCCGTTCCGACTAATCAACTTTAACTAAGTTTTTTCTATGGTAAAATTTGACCTAGTTTCAACTTGCTTGAACCGAGTTGTTTTTCTTCCGCCGTTTGTTTTTGGTTTCTTTGTTCGGTTCTTTCTCTCTTCGCAACCGGAGTTCTTAAGTTGAACTTTCTGGTTCGATCTTTGTTTGAGTTTTACCTGTGCATTAGATGAGTACTTATTGTATGCTTGCTCTTTGTTTGCGATAGATTACCCGGATTGCGCCGCTTGCTACTTCGAATCTCTAGGACTCGCGGATCATCAGCAAGGCAAGTAACACTTTGATCATACCTTTTCTACAACCCAGTTTTATTGCATTAGATCCATCGTCACACATTGCATGATTAGGATCTAATTAAATTGTGGGATGGGAAGTAGATGAGGTAGTACCTATTACCTGTTTATTATGAAACCTTTGGGAGTTACTTCTACGTTTGCTTATTAGGCCATGCTATCCTAGTAGACGTGGATTGGGTGAGTGATATCCATGACAGATGTGAGATTGATAATTTTAATGGTTTATCTAAGGTGGCAACTTAAACACACATCTGGGTGGATTGAGGCACCTGATGTCTCTCAGGACTTGCCTGTTTTTTTGGACCGCCACCCAGGCTCAAAGGGATCATATGATCTTTCATGCTAAATACTTACGTGTGCAGCCACAAGCCATTATGGGATCTGGCATAGTTGATTAAGTCGTGCGAACTCTTATAGGGTAGACTAGCAGATGTAGGGGAAAGTAGGTGTACCGGTCTATCCATCGTAAGGTGCTAGCGCTTCTGAAAGACTGTGTCTCGGTCATCCGTTTCTCAAACACCGGTAGTGCGAGAAATCCAACGGAGGCGATCGAGTCGTGTGGGGAAAAGTGCGCAAACCTCTGCGGAGTGTAATAAACTAAACATGATTAGCCGTGTCCCCGGTTATGGACAACTTGAGTATCTAGTACTTGAATATCATGTGAATCTCATCATGTTACTTCTAATTAATATTGTTGGGTTTAATTGTACTTTTAATTGGGATTGAGAATGCTATCAACCATTCTCAATGTTTAACAACCACCATGATAGTTAAATAAATTTATTCCTTTGTAGTAGGGAAAAACTGGCTTTACGCAAAACAGTAACCATAGAGCTTTCCACCGGCCAAATATGCATGTAGTATAGCTGTTTCATTCCATCATTCTCTATGTGTTACTTTGCCAGCATATTCCATGTGCTGACCCATTTCTGGCTGCAAGGTTAATGTTGCAGACTTTTCAGACGACGATTAAGGTGCTTTTAGGTCGTGGTTCTATACTCAGTGATGCCGTTGGAGTTGATGGACCCATTTATGTTCCAAGTCTTCCGCTGTTATCGATATTAGATGGCCTTAAGACATATTTATTGTAATAAGTTCTCTTTTGAGACATCGATGTAATAAGTGTGTGATTGCCACTCTGCTATAAATCCTTCGAAGTATTGTGTGGTGTCAGTATTACTGATCCAGGGATGACACCGGAGCACAGTAGACTTGATCCATTCGGGTTGGGTCGCCACATGCACAACTAAAACGCGCAGAGATAAATAATGATGGTGTTCAAGAGAGTCCATCACGGATAGCTAAGTTGCCTGGTACCTCACTGCTTGTCATATAGTAGGATAAGATAATCATATTTCCCGTTACTACGAGTGCTCAGTGGACAATATATATAACATGTAGAGTAAAAAAGAGATGCAACAAGTGTAGAACCTCTTTGGCGAAGCCATGTCGATCTCAGCGTGATTGGGTTGGCCGGTGAGGATGCTCCTGCTGACTTGGCTGTCGGAGGAGGGGAAGAAGATCTTAGGCGTCTAGAGATGGAGCCCGAGGTACTGCTCTGCTATGATGGAGGGTTTCGTCATTGGAGCAGCTCCGGTGTGTTGTACGACACCGAGGCTGAAGCAGGACAAGAGAGATAACGAACAACATTAACCTGAGTGGAATTCTAATAGCATCTCCAATACATGACGTAAAATACATAACCACAAAGTGCTAGATGTAAAATACATCAGCCGCTCATCTCTGAACTTAACTGTCGAAACTGAACTTAACTGTCGAAACTGAACTGAACTATCGAAACTGAACTTAACTGTCGAAATGGAATTTTGCTGTCAAAACTGAATTTTGCTGTAGAAACTAAATTTTGCTGTCGAAACTGAACGCACTAGTAAGGTGAGGCGACACGTCGGTCGACTGACTTTTTCATCTCTGGTCAGTCGATTTGCAGCCGTTGGATACGAAATCAAGGGCCTGCAGTTCATCTTCAACCTCCACCCCCTGAGCCGGCCAAACGGCAGCGCCCCGCCGCCCGCGACCGGCGGTGCGCCGCCCCGTCCGCCCCGAAAACACTCCCCACCGCCTGTCCGCCGCCGCCTCGGCCATCCCTCTAGGCCACCCCATGCCGAGCTTTTTCTCCGGGGATCCCCACGCCACCGCCCCGCCACCGCCGGCGACCACCGCCCCCATCCTGAACCCTAAGATAGGTAGTGCGGTATCTCTCCGGCGAGCCCCCTCCGCAATGCGGCTGGTTCTTCCTTCACCCCGGCGAGCCCCCCACCACCTGAAAATCAACTGACCCAAAAGTCGATTCAGTCGACTGAAGTGTAGCTAAATCGGAGCATCATCGCAAGCAAGAGCAAGAGCAAGAGCGGCAGCGCGAGCAAGAGCAATAGCAAGAGCAGACCAGGCAGGGGACCGAGAGCAAGAGTAGAGCAGCAGCGCGAGCGAGAGCTAAAGCAGCAGCAGGTCCTACTAATGTGGACGTCGCCGCCAATGGAGCGACGCCGTGGAGGAAGTGACCGGCGACGCCACCGTGGATAGAGCCACGCCGTGTCGGCTCGGGACTAAGCGCCAGCAGCACTGTGAGATCGAATCAAGAGGGAAATGTGACGATTAGTGTACAACCTGTTTGGTGGTGCCGATTAGGCCGCAGCTTCATTCGAGGAAATGGTGATGATGATGCTCTTCCAGTGGTGCAGGTGAAGACGGTGGTGTGGGAATGGAGGTGGCGCAAAAGACGAGGGGAACGTCAGGGTAGCTCCTTGGAGGTGGAGGACGGGGTGGCTGAACCGGTGGGACGATGAGATCGATGACGGATCCTCATCCGGTACGGTGGATGAGGGACGTCGAGGTGTTGCTGTGGACGACGTCGTCGGGGAAGAGGCTCCGGCTGGGTGGCGGACGGAGCAGGGTGTGGAGTTTCGTCGCAGGTTTTCGCGGCCTCGGTGTACGAATGGGTGGGCGGATGGGATGGCAGTGGGGAACCATGGCTTAGAGACGATCTTGTCCCAAATGTGGGGTAAGTTACGAAAGTACCCCCATCGATTTGAGGCGGTCCTTTCGATTGAGGGGTACCACGGGCGGTCCTTTCGCCTGTTTGGATTTCACAGGAGGTGGGAGTTTTCTCGTGCGTTGTAATTTCGGAATAGCAAGGCACGGGTTGAGATGGAGGGAGTTGTCAGAGCACAATGAGACAAAGATATATCTTAAATATTTTGGGCTAACAAGGCGCGGGTTGAAGAGGCGGGAGTTTCGCAGCACGATAGACAGAGACAATAGCTTGAATTTTCGGCATAACAAGGCGCGGCTTGAAATTTTGGAAGAACAAGCTTAACGTGTACCAAAAAAAAGACAATTTGCACCTCAACTCGCACAACACACACACAAACACCATTTAGACTAGAGTAAGGTACACGTGCATTGCACGCATGAGATTTGGCAACCAAATTATGAATAAATACGACATTATAGCATGCAAGCTTTGAGTCATATATGCATGATGTAGATGTTCGTTTAATTCTTATATTTCATTTCATTCAAAATCATCTAGTTTTTATAAGAAAGCTAATCTATTTTAAGATTCATGGAATTGTGCATCGGAAGACATAAAGTAAAAACAAATAATGGCAAATCATGTAGAAAAACATTTGGGCAATTCTGATATGGAAGATTCTAGAATAAATAAGAAGTGCTTGTATTTTGATGTTTGTGCATTATGCTTAAGTTCAACCATGGAGTCTTCTAGATTATACATGTGGCGAAATCTGGTGGAATCTAGATGATATCCAATGGCCAGTAGTGCTCAAATTTGCCATCTTTGGACCATCGGATTCGCCTCATCCAACGACCATCTTTCAAAGTTAAAGTTACCCGCACACAATATAAAAAATAATATAATATATATAGGGGTTTAGATATAGACATGTGATGCAAAAGCCGCCCATCATCTACAATTAGAATAGTGTGTCCATGCATGGATGCGACGTGGCCAATTGATGTGTGCAATCGGTATCTCAAATTCCAATCAATCTGACCTTGTTCAATGTGTATACATTACAACATGTTCGTTTCCAAACCACACCGCGCAGATCTCCGTTATATTCATGCATGCATGGGTTTCAAACATCAAGATCTCTTATTCAAATATTTGAATTCAACTTTACATTGATTGTGAGCTCACCTATTCAGCTATTCTTTTACACCCACACAGTAGTCTTCTCTTTATAATTGTACCACTAACTTTCTCTCGTGCAAGCATGCACACACACTACCAGTCGGCATTATCCATCGCACACATGCAATCTTTTTATTCAGGTCGGTCTCCCATGAAGGCACACACCAACACACATCCCCTCTCCATCATATCGGGCATTCTTTATCTCTCACGTGTGCATGCGCAATGATCGATGTTCCTCTATGTATGTGTGTATATAGCTAGGTCTTTCATAGTTTTCCACACAAATCGATCAATCGATATATCCAGTGAGGTCTCACCCTCTTTCCCACGTCCACATCGATCAATCTATATCTCTCTATATAGGATTAACATATATAGCTAATACACCCACATTAGTTATGTATCGAACGTCCCCCTCTCATCATCCATGCCTTCCTCTTCATCTCTCAGACGCTTGCACAATGGTGAAGACAGGGGGCAGTAAGGGCCCTGCCCCCCTCCCCCCCTAACATCACTATATATCAAGGCTAATATGAATGTGATCATTAGACAATTGCTGCTAAAAATGGTTTAAGTTCATGAATTCATCCTCCTCGTAAAGGATTAGCAATGCTTGGCCCCCTAGCTCATTTATTTTTCATGGCTCCGCCACTGCGCGCATCAGCACACGTGTTCGCCCCCTCTCTCTAAATATCGATCTCCACTTGTGCATTCCTTCATAGTCTCCCTCCACTCGGCCCCTCGCACCATCTTCTAGCCCACCCACTGGATTTTGCCACATGTCCAATCTAGCAGACTCCATGGTTGAACTTAAGAATAATGCACAAACCTCAAAACAACAGTGGTTCTCTTTTGTTCTAGATTCTTCCGTATCATAACTGCCCAAACTTTTTTTCTAGTTGAATTGCCATTGTTTGTTTTTACTTTATGCTTTACAACGCACAATTCCATGAATCATAAAATATATTAAGGGCTTCTTTGATTCAAAGGATTCTCAAAGGAATTTTGGAGGATTCTAATCATTAGGAATTTTTCCTATCTTGGTTGTTTGATTCGTAGGATTGTAAACCATATGAATTTTTCCATATGATTCATTTGCACTAGATTTCATAGGAAACATCCCATCCACTCAAACCTCTTTGAAAGAATTCTGCGTTTTTTCTATGCACAATCAAACACTCGTACAATCCTGTAGGATTCAAGACGACATTCCACTATAATCCCATGTTTTTCCTATTCCCGCGTTCTTAGCTTTTTTATAAAAACTAATTCATTTTGAATGAGATGAACTATAAGAATCAAACGAAGGGCTACATCAGGCATATATGACTCAGAGCTTACTTGCTATAGTGTGGTATTTATTCATAATTTGGTTGCAAAATCTGATGTGTGCAATGCACGTGTACCTTACTAGTACTTCAAGTTCGTGCAAAACACGTAAACTAGAATACCAATGGCACGCTACACAGTGTCTCTCTTACAGTTCATGAAGCCACGTGGCACATGTGTAGGCGTTGTCGCGACCTCCTTGCGTGGATTGATCACAGTGACGTGCTGCTGGTTCTAGAAGAATGTACTCGTCCTCCCTAAGCCATATTGGTGGTACATGCACGAAGCGAACATGTGCACGCACGCCATGCACGCACTCATTCCTCGCACGCACACGCGGGTACATGAGCGGACGCAATGTTGTACCAAGATCAACCCCATGTGATAATTTGATGCGTGTAAAGTCGTTCACTTCATTGATGGTCGATTAATACAGCGCATGCAAATTGAGTGGACGTGAGGGCGGAAGAAAGACATTATTACTCCACTGCGCGCATGTGAGTAGTTAAATTGTGGGTTGCTAGTAGTACTTCCATTGGTCTCCTTCGTATTTTGTGCCAATTTCTGACAGTAATATACTCCCTCCGTTTCTTTTTACTTCGCATATAAGATTTGGTCAAAGTCAAACTACACAAAGTTTGACCAAATTTATATAAAAAAATATGAACATCTACAATACTGAAACTATATAGTATAAAAATATGTTTCATGGTGCATCTGATAATATTGATTTCATATTGTGAATGTTTATATTTTGTAATATAATGTTAGTCAAATTCTACAAAGCTTGACTTTGACCAAACCTTATATGTGGACTAAAAATAAACGGAGGGAGTACTCAATATTTACGCATTTGAGCACTGTAGTACTTGAAATTTATGTTCCGCTAAACTCATCGGGAGCCGTTTCGGGCCTCGAAACCAAAACCATCAATTAATCTTTACCTTGTTCCCATCACATTCGAAAGCCTGCTCAGACCTACTAGTAGTACGTACCAAACCTG
Organism: Triticum monococcum; assembly: GCA_034509565.1. Classification (NCBI taxonomy): domain Eukaryota; kingdom Viridiplantae; phylum Streptophyta; class Magnoliopsida; order Poales; family Poaceae; genus Triticum; species Triticum monococcum. The sequence goes on along the minus strand of CM067845.1, from coordinate 183,503,171 downwards.
AACGTGTTCCCACTATGTAGGTAATAGTACTAGTGCTAGTACTTAGGTTATAAAAAGGGGAACTACCTAACCGAAAATCACTCAACCTTTCCTCCTCATAAGTGCTTCTTCTACGTCCGTCGTTGCCATGGCCGGTGAGCGGAGCTCTAGGTCGAGAACTACTCGTAACAAGGGAGCGGCAACCAAGGCTGCGGAAAAAAAGAGAGGGCTCGCCGCCACACAGAGACCTCGAAAGATCTCTCACGGGCTGTAGCGACCCGACCCGAATGGATCAAGTCTCAGTGCTCCGGTGTCATCCCTAGATCAGTAATGCTGACACCACACAGTACTTCGAAGGTTTTATAGCAGAGTAGCAATCACACACTTATTACATCGGTGTCTCAAAAGAGAACTTATTACAATAAATATGGCTTAAGGCCATCTAATATCGATAACAGAGGAAGACTTGAAAGATAAATGGGTCCATCAACTCCAACGGCATCACTGAGTATAGAACCACGACCTAAAAGCACCTTACTCGTCGTCTGAAAAGTCCGCAACATGAAAGTTGCAGCCCGAAAACGGGTCAGCACATGGAATATGCTGGCAAGGTAACACATAGAGAGTAATCAACAGCAAAGAGCTATACTATATGCATGTATGGCTGGTGGAAAGCTCTATGGTTACAGTTTTGTGTAAAGCCAGTTTTTCCCTACTACAAAGGAATGAATTTATTTAACTATCATGGTAGTTGAACATCGAGAATGGTTGACAGCATTCCGATCCCAATTAAGTGAACAGTTAAAACCCAACAATATTAATTAGAAGTAACATGATGAGATTCACACAATATTCAAGTACTAGATACTCAAGATGTCCACAACCGGGACACGGATAATCATGATTAGTTTATTACACTCTGCAGAGGTTTGCGCACTTTTCCCCACAAGACTCGATCGCCTCCGTTGGGTTTCTCGCACTACACGGTGGTTGAGAAACGGATGACTGAGACACAGTCTTTCAGAAGCGCTAGCACCTTACGATCGATAGACCGGTACACCTACTTTCCCCTACATCTGCTAGTCTACCCTGTAAGAGTTCGCACGACTTAGTCAACTATGCCAGAGCCCATAATGGCTTGTGGCTGCACACGGAAGTTTCTAGCATGAAAGATCTTATGATCCCTTTGAGCCTGGGTGGCGGTCCAAAAGAAAACAGGCAAGTCCTGATAGAAACCAGGTGCCTCAATCCACCCAGATGTGTGTTTAAGTTGCCACCTTAGATAAACCCTTAAAATTATCAAACTCACGTCTGTCATGGATATCACTCACCCAATCCTCGTCTACTAGCATAGCATGGCATAATAAGCAAACATAGAAGTAACTCCCAAAGGTTTCATAATAAACAGGTAATAGGTACTACCTCATCTACTCCCCATCCCACAATTTAAGTAGATCCTAATCATGCAATGTGTGAGCATTGATCTAATGCAAGAAAACTGGGTCGTAGAAAAGGTATGATCAAAGTGTTACTTGCCTTGCTGATGATCCGCGAGACCTAGAGATTCGACGTAACAGGCGGCGCACTCCGGGTAATCTATCACAGACAAACAGCAAGCATACAATAAGTACTCATCTAATGCATAGGTAAAACTCAAACAAGAGATCGAACCAGATAGTTCCACTTAAGAACTCCGGTTGCAAAGAGAGACAGAACCGAACAAAGCAACGGAAAACAAACGGCGGAAGAAAAACAACTCGGTTCTAGCAAGTTGAAACTAGGTCAAGTTTTACGGTAGCAAAAACTTATTTAAGTTGATTAGTCGGAACGGTGGTTTTGAAACGAAACTCCAGGCGCTTGAATCACCTGATTCCGATAAACGAGCGGGGAGATAAACTAGAACGAAGATCGGATCTGAAATCGCGATCAGAAAATCGTGGAATAAATCCGACGAAAAGAAAACGACGAACGGTTAAACGAACGAACGTTCGTTAACCGAGAATAACCGGTGATCACGTTCGTTAAAACGAACGGTCCAGCGAACGGTCTCTAAGCAACTAAACCGGAAAACAAAACGAAAAACCGATCTAGGGTTTCGAAAAAAAACCAAAACAACGAAACGAAAAGAAACCGGAACGGTTCTTAAAAAAAACCAAACCGAGGGGAGGGGTGGTGCAGCGTGGGCTACCTCGGCGACGGCTCCGGCGGGGGGCTCCGGCAGGGTAGAGGCGAGGCGCGGGCGGCGGTGTCGCGACGGCAGCGCTAGGCGGCGGCAGCACGAGCAGGCGGCGGCGCGGGTAGGCGGCGCCGGTGGCTGCTACTGCGGGCTGCGGCGCGGGTTGGTGTGGGGAGAGGGGGGGTCTTGGGGTAAGGGGGGGGGGGAGGAGACTTAGGGGAGGGGGCAAGGAAAAGGCGGTGGCGGCAGAGTCCTACTAGGACTCGGCGGCGGTGGCAGCACTGCGCTGCGCGGTGGCGCGCGCGAGGGGCGGCTGGGCCTTGGCCCAGGCGGGGCGCGACGCGGATTTTTTTTAAAGATACGCGCGCAGAAAAACAAAGAAAAGAAAATCTAAACGAACTCCAAAAATCCCAAAGTAAATTTTCCCCGACTCCTAAAAATGAGTCGAACAAAATGAACTTTTCTCGGGGCCTAGATGCAAATTTTTAAAACACGCATTTTTCCCTAATCCAAATAAAATGCAAATAAACTCCAGAAAAATCCAAAATTTGATTTATTTATTAAATCTCCATTTTTCCTAAATTTGGGAAGTCATATTATTCCACTATCTCATATTTGATATTGGGAAAAATAATTGAAGATGAAATAAATAAAATCAAATGATCCTCTTTTCAAAATTTGAGAAAACTCAAATATGAAAATAAGAAAATCTCCAACTCTCTCCAAGGGTCCTTGAGTTGCGTGAAATTTGTAGGATCGACCAAAATGCAAGAAAATATGATATGCATGATGATCTAATGTATAACATTCCAAATTGAAAATTTGGGATGTTAGAAACCTACCCCCCTTAAGTTGAATCTCGCCCTCGAGATTCGGGTTGGCTAGAAAATAGGTGAGGGTGGTCCTTGAGCAAATCTTCTTCTCTCTCCCAGGTGGCTTCCTCCTCTGAGTGGTGGTTCCACTGAACTTTACAAAACTTGATAACCTTGCTGCGGGTTACTCTGCTAGCAAAATCAAGAATCTTGACTGGTTTCTCCTCATATGTTAAGTCGTCCTTCAACTGAATCGCTTCAAGCGGCACTGTATCTCTTAGTGGTACCTCCGCCATCTCGGCGTGACATTTCTCCTGTTGAGAAACATGGAATACATCATGAACTCCTGACAATCCCTCTGGTAATTCCAACTTATACGCGACTTCTCCCATACGTTGCAAGATCTTATAAGGTCCAACGAAACGCGGTGCTAATTTTTCCTCAACTCCAAAGCGCTTAACTCCTCGTAGTGGGGATACTCGGAGATAAACTCTGTCTCTGGTTTCGTAAACTATCTCCTTGCGTTTAGAATCTGTGTAGCTCTTCTGCCTGGACTGGGCTACCTTGAGCCTATCGCGAATCAATTTCACCTTCTGTTCAAACTCTTTAATCAAATCGGGTCCAAACAACTGGCGGTCTCCAACTTCGTCCCATGACAACGGTGTCCTGCACCTCCTTCCGTATAAAGCTTTGAAAGGTGCCATCTTCAAACTGGTTTGGTAAGTGTTGTTATAAGAAAACTCCGCATACGAAAAGTTATCGTCCCAACTAGATCCATAATCTAGTGCACAAGCTCTCAGCATATCTTCCAAAATCTGATTGACTCTCTCGGTCTGTCCATCTGTCTGTGGATGAAAAGCGGTGCTGAACTCTAGCCTGGTTCCCAAAGTTTCATGCAACTGATTCCAAAATTTGGAGGTAAATTGGGTTCCTCTATCTGATACAACACTCCTCGGAACTCAAGGAAGAAACGGTGCTAGTAAGCGCGTGTATTTATTGCATTTGCCAAGGAGTAACCTCTTCCAATGAAATGGTGTGGCTAAGTTTGCTTCATTTAATTAGCTATAGACTAAAAAATGTCTTTTCACCTAGGTACACGCGCTTAGCACCGTTTCTTCCTTGGGTCACCAAACTAGTCTCTCTCTTCTTGATTAACTTGCCACATCAGACTTTATGCCTATGTGGCAAGCTTAAGCACCTGTAGGAGCAAGTAAAAGTAAGTACAATAGTGCGCTTTACATGGCATTTTTGCATATGTGGATGAAAGAGAGGCAAGGAAAAAGTGGAGAAGTGGGCTCTCATGCAAGAGCCAGCCTCTACTACATGGTGGAGCATTGGGAGAGGCACCTGTATGGAGGTGGTAAGGAATCTGGGAGACTCATGCCAGTCGTAGCGCCGCAGTTAAAATGATAATGGCAAGTTAAATCACGGGGCCCTACCTATCCAGCAGTAACTCGCTATCAAATCACACAGCCCTATGTTTGCAGCAGCCTACTCCCTCGTCTTCTCGCGTCTCTGTCGAACCAACTAGGCGGAACTGCCCCGCCGCCTACCGCGTAGGAAAAGCCCCGCCCTCGACTTTTAAATAGTATACAGTATACTAATTTTGTATCCATGGATTGTGCCCATGCCATGGAGCAAAGCGTCTAGAAAACGGAGGAGACACGATGGTCTTGCAATAGAGAAGAGGGAGAGGCGAGACGGTGGTTCTGGAATGGAGATGATGGAGAGGAGAGGAGGTGGTTTTGCAATGGAGAAGAGGGAGAGGAGCGTGCGGCAGCAATTTAGGATTGGACGAGAGGGCCGACGCGCTCTGACTGGATAAAAATAAAAATCAATTTACCCTTCAATTAAGAAAGCGACCCCACATTAACTAGTCTCCCTTTTATTCAGGGTCATAATTGACCATGATTTTCACACATAAAATATATGTTATACGTTGTATACAAGGCCACTATCAAAATTACAATTTGCAACTATACAAGGCCACTAACATTAATCGAGGCAAAATTGATGGCGTTTGCCTCGTACTAGCACCCGAGGACATTAATATCCCTTGTGTGCATGTGGGAGTGAGAAGGTTAGCTTGCATTCCCAACATTAATCAACCAATGAGGAGTAAGAGGGTTGGCTTGTTGTGCTTGGGAGAAAAAACCAGATTAATTAACACGAAAATCAAGGTGACAAGCTAGCTAGCAACATTGACTTAAACATAGCATTGATTTTTATCTTGGTACCTGTAATATGAGTTTGTGGCCTTGTATAAAAAATGGAGGGAGCATAATTTGAAAGTACATTCATATACGAACATAACAGTACAATTTTTGGTGACATGCATTCACATTTTGCTTGTCAAATATAGTATGTGGTCAAACTTTGACCCAAAATACGCGAAACAACAAAAAAATACTTCCAGGACCAGCGCCGCTCTTCCGCTCTTCTCCTCTTAAACCACCGCCGCTCCTCTCCTGTTCCAATCTAAATGTAGCGCCGCTCCTCTCCTCTTCCATTTCAAAACCACCGCCCCTCCTCTCCTGTTCCAGTCCAAAACCAGCATCGCTCCTCTCTCGTTCTAATCCAAAACCAGCGCTGCTCCTCTCCTCTTCCATTTAAAAACCACCGCCGGCGAGTGAAGGTGCTGTGGAGAAGTAGATCAATGGAGGAGTACAAACGATACATGAGGATCGCAGACGGCGACCCTGTGAAGCTAGCTAGGATGTTGGAGATACAGTCTTGGTTTGACAACAAGGACCAAGTAGCGGCGATTGTGACATCCATGGCCAAATATCTGCAACAAAGCGAAAAGGCAGCGATACTCCCGGAGGGAGTCGCGCCGGAGTACATAGAGCTGCTCCTCTGGGCCATGGAGCAAACAGATTCGCCGAATCCGATCGTGAGGGAGCGGTGGTGGGAGTATCGATCCCAGATGGAGCATCCACCAGAGATTGAAGGATCTAGCATCTATAGGGTGCCGTTTGTGAGGGTGTCCTGCTAGAGCGAGCCGGTGGAGTCTTCGTCGACCGAACCTAGCTACAATAGGAAAAAAGCAGTTGGCCCGACGACGCTTCCCCGCCATAGTCTCCCTCAATGTTCACATTGTCTCACGGGGCGGATGTCTGCCGCCGAGGAATAGGAGGGGGTTGCCCCCCCCAACCCAATAGTCGGGCAGGTTGTGAATTGCCAGGAGGAGCTTAGGGTTGTCAGTATTTGCAGGTTGTGAATTGTGTTTTGTGTTGTGTATTTTGGGAGTACTTTCAGATATGAATGTCTTTTGGATTTTAGATTTGCAGTATTGAGCATATGAATTATTTTATGAATTCTAGAGATCTATTTTTAGCACTAAAAAATGTAGTTTCATAGGAGTATAAAAGTGCAGACAATGTGATTCTCAGAGAAGAAACTGCAAGTTCAGTTTCAGATAAGAAACTGCAACTTGTAGAGGCAGAGCATTTATATTAACACGGCCTTTTCAAACAGGGTTAACATCATGTTGGATGTTTTATTCATGGTCGAAAATGGAACTACTAGCCAGTTAACATCATGCTGATCAACATTCATGCATAGCACATCTTCATATGATGCACAGTCAAAATGCCCACACAATGTCGAGTGTGCGAAACACAGAGAAAACGAGGGACGAAGTTTTGGCAAGTGTTGGACGTGGTTTTGGGCTGCCCCGTCTAGGCTTTCATTTTTAACATGCGCAACCCACGACCTCGGATGGGAGGTCCATAGGCCTGTTTGTATTTTCCTAGGGACGTCATGTATCGACCGGCCTATGGACCTCCCATCCGAGGTTTTATTTTTGGCAGCCCAATTTATGTATTTTTTTGAAGAAAACGCAGCGGTATGTTCTATTTTTCTATATAAGAATAGGAATGCCAGGTCCAACTTATGTTTCCCTTCTAACTATATTATATATATTTAAATTATTTTATATGTTGACTGTTTAGTTCACATACTCCCTCTTTTTTGGTTTATAGGGCTTATCTCAAAATTTTAGTTTTTCAATTTTATAAGGCTCAATTTGGTTGTTTTCCATCACATGTTCAGATTCCAAGGTGCATTAAATCATTGGATGCAAGTATTAAGAGAAAATTGACCAATGCATGTACTTTATGCACGCATGCATTGCAATGTATGCATTGATAAACATAATTTTTTGAGGAAAACAAGTGCATTAATTAGGTGCTTTTGCAAACTACAAAAAGTATTCCACCATTCATCATCTACCTTGGTTGGTGAGATTTTTGAATTGAGCCCTATAAACCGAAAAGGAGGGAGTAATTGGCAAATAGATCTTGCCGCCAACCCCTGCCTCCTGACTCTGGGCGCGCCTGCCCCCCTCAGCAAGTCCGCTCGTTCACCCCATGGAGTCGCCGACCATATCCACGGGGGAATGGCTGGAAGATAGGCAGATGTACAACATGCATCTCTCACATGTCTACAAAGCCTTCCCGCGGATGCACCAGCCGCTCGACTCTGTCGCACCGGCGGTGCTGCGGGAGACTCGAGGGAGGAGATGGAGGGAGCGAGCGATGCGGATCCGCAACGACACTCTCTCCTGGACCCAGTGCACGCGCGAATGGAGGGAAGGAGAGGAGGAAGCTGCGAGGGAGGAAGCCGAGGAGGGACCGAATCCGTTCTCTCACTCGCGCAGGTGTGCTCGGATGTGAAAGGATCATGTGGATTGGGAGCTGCTGAATCTAGCCCTGCGGATCTACTTCGAAGGAGATTTCTCGGAGAAGCACAGGATGCCCCACCCCAGTGAGCCGCCGATTGCGCTCGTTCGATGGGCGAAAGGAGAAGTGAATTCAGGAGATCCACGCTGTGCTGCGAGATGGGAATGCTTGACTGGACTCCGGCCCACCAGCACGCCACCGGAGCGGGAGCAGGTGGATCCCCAACCTTACCTCTTCCCCAAACCTGCAGAAAACTGAAATTAGGCTTGCAATCTACTTCGATTGAGCTGTCTGGTGGTTATTTATGCTTCCTGAGAGACAACATCTGGCTGGAGGATGAGCAGGAACCATGAACTCCGATGAATTTCCCCTATCACAATGGGGGGACGCTGGTTGGGCAGTGGTACGGCCCACCTCCGCCCCAAATAGGGGCACAATTTGGGCAGGCTCCTATAATTGCACAAGATCAATCTGCTGGTGGGAAATGTCAAGGCAAGAATCAGCAAAAGAAGAGATAGGACATCTAGAAAACTGCTCCTGCCCCTACTTCGGGCCTTATGGCATACTCTGAGGTGACCTGCTACAACTGTGGGGAACCAGGGCATCATTTGGATAAATGTGTCAAGCCCAAGAGTTGTTTTATCTGCAAAATGGTTACCCATAAAGTTGAGAATTGCCCTATCAGAAGGAAAACCCATAGTTCTGCTAGATATGTTGGAAGTGATAGAAATGCTGCTTACTTCCATGCAGTAGCTAACCACAGGAGGAGGAAAACCCTCATTCACTCCCTTGACGGCCCTAATGGACCTGTTACTGAGGTAGATGAGATGCTGAAAGTGGCTAGTGACTTCTACAAAGACCTATTTAAGAAAGAAAACCCTTATGGGTTCTCTCTACAAAACATTTTTTCTCTGCTTCTGAAAAAGTCTCTCCTGCTGAAAATGAGCTGCTAGAAGCCCCTTTTTCAGAGACAGAGGTGAAGGAAGCCATTTTTAGCTCTTATCCTGATGGGGCCCCTGGTCCTGATGTGATTCCCTTCTTGTTTTACCAGCATTTTTGGGACATGGTGAAAAATGATCTCTTAGATCTTTTCCAAGCCTTTCATAGAGGAGAGTTGGATCCAGCAACTTACTCATTGGGGGTCTGTTGGGGTCAAGTTAAATAACTGTGGAAGTGATTTGTCCTTACTAGTAAAGGCCTTAGGCAAGGTGACCCCATCTCCCCGCTTTTGTTTAATTTAGTAGTGGACGTTCTTACTAAAATGCTGAGCAAAGCTGCTGATCATAGTCTGATTGCAGGGCTCTGTCCTGAGGTCTGCCCTGGTGGCATCATCTGCCTTCAATATGCAGATGATACCATCCTTTTCTTAGACAATGACTCCACACATGCTAGCAATCTGAAAACTGTACTAACCTGGTTTGAACAAGTCTCAGGCATGAGAATCAACTACTCTAAAAGTGAACTCATCCCTATCAACATGGATGATCAGGAGTTAGCTGACTTCCGCTCTATTCTAGTCTGTAATAAAGGTAACTTCCCCATTAATTACCTAGGTATCCCTCTCCACTATGATAAACTGAGGATAGAGGATATCCAACCCCTTCTGGATAAAATCATTAAAAGGATTGCTGGGTGGAGGAGCAAACTTCTCTCTTACAGAGGTAGATTGATCCTCATACAAGCTTGTTTGGCTAGCATTCCAGTGTATCTCCTCTACTTCTTCAAGTTCCCTAAATGGGCAGTGAACCTCATCAATTCTCAGATGTCTCATTGCTTGTGGAATGATTTTGAGGGAAATAGGAAGCTACACCTTGCTAATTGGGCCCTAGTCTCTATGAAAAAAGATTTTGGAGGCCTAGACATACCTAACCTCCAAGAAATTAACATTTGTCTTCTAGGGTCTTGGATTAAAAGATTCTATGAGCAAGACCTGAAACCCTGGAAGCTTCTAATTTCCCATAAATACCTAGGAATTAAACCTAATATTTTTGTCCCTTCCTCCAACCCTAAGACCTCTAGATTTTGGAAAGTATTAAAATCTATTATGCATGCTATGAAATTTGGCTACAGATGGAACATAGGGGATGGGAGCAGAACCAGGTTCTGGGAAGATAGTTGGTTTGGCACCCCCCTAGTAGTCCAATTTTGGCCTATTTACTCTGTCCGCAATGAGCTTAACAAAAGTGTCAATGAAGTTTGGGATGCTCAATGCCTAAAACTCTCTTTAAGAAAAGCATTACCTTTACTGCCGAGCCGGATGCCCTGATTTGGCAGCTGGACAATAAGGGGAAGTATTCCTCCAGCTCCCTCTATCATGTTATCAAATTTAGAGGGGTTCAACCCATGTTTATCCCTACTATCTGGAAATTGAGAGTTCCCCCTAAAATTCATGTATTTCTCTGGCTTCTCTCCAAAAACAAATTGATGACTAGGGATAACCTTAGGAAGAGACACATCATCAAACCCCTTGATTGTGTTTACTGCTTGGAACAAGAGTCTTGTTCTCACCTATTTTTTGAATGTATAGTTGCTAAACATCTTTGGGCCCACATTGAGGAATATTTCTCTAGTTAGATTGTCTCATCCTTTGAATTTGTCGCCAGATTCTGGAATTCTACCAAAAAGTGCTCAGTTTTAAACACTGTTAGCTCAGCTGTCCTTTGGTGCCTCTGGAAATACAGAAATGCTATGATTTTTAGGAACACCTCCTGGATTTCCATTCTGCAGGTCTTGAGGTTGATCAGGAACATGCTGATGAACTAGGCGATTCTCTCCGCCGGATCGGACAAGGACAATTTGATGAGCTTCATGGAAACCCTAACAAGATCCCTCCAGAAACAGTTGGCGATCACTTGTGGCTGAACAAGGCTCGACCTGCTCTGGGGCTAGACCCATGGGCTTGTCTCAAGATCTCTGATGAAGATGATGGGCACCTGGCGCCGAAATAGAGGGACATCCACCATGCTATGCCTTCCAGCCCGGTCTCTCTGCTTGCTTACTGGTTGCCGTAGGCTGACACGGCCCCTCGGCTGAAGATCATGAAGGCTTTGGTGGACCCTCCTTGTGTCATTTGAGTGCTCTATCCGCTCTGCCTTTGGCACCGCTCGGGTGATTTGTGTTATTCAGAGAACTTGTTCATCCACCCCCCTAGTTTGTAGCTTTTCTACCTTTGCTTTCGAACTGCTCTTTGAGCTGCTGTATCAGAATATGTTATGGTTTCGTTCTCAGCAATGGAACGGGGAGATGCTCCCTGTTTTTCTAAAAAATATATTTCATATGTTATTATATATTATTTTTATTGTCATCATATATTTAATAGATACTTACATATGTAAGAAAACAATATCCCACATCTTATTAACTTATAAAAATAATTTCCTAACAAATAAAATCCTGGATTTTTTGGCACGAAAATCCTAGTGATTATGTACAAAAGCTTGGTAAGATTTAAGGACGAATGTAATAATATCACTTATTATTTAAATATATTTATAACAAAATGCTCAGCCCCTTTTTATTTTTTGATATCATTGCTGGCCCAACCCAACATTATAATTAGAATCAGCCCAGCAAAATCATGTATTTCGAGAAAAGTGCAAATGGCCTGTAATTTTTTAGGAAATAAAATAAACGGGCCGCATGGACACTACATTATTTGTTCACCCAGCCCAGCTAATGGCTGTAATTCAAAAAAAGATCAAATTGACTATAAATTCTACCTCGCAAAAAAAGACTGTAAATTCTGAAAAATGGGTTGAATACGTGCCACATTTTTGGAGGCTGAAATGTGGGCCAATAGGTCGAAGTCAATGCAAGTCGTTGTCAATTTAGTCAACAAATGATTCTGACATGTTAGACGTTGGATTCACATCCAACGACAGGCATCCATCTTCAATCTCTCGTCTTCTTCCTCCAGTGCCGCCGAGACCACCTCCCGCCTCCTGCTGCTAGTAGCTCTGCTTAGCACGCTTCTCTATGAAGCGCTACTCCACCGTTGGCCTGGCCATCCCTCCACCCCTCCACACCTCCTGTTCTTCTCCACCGACTGCCGAACCACACCGCACTAGAACCAGTTAACCTTCGTACACCTCTGCTTCTGCGACTCTACTCCCGCGTCTTCCCATCTCCGGCTCGTTGCTGTCCGGGGCCTCGCCGTCGTCCACCACCTTGGATGCGCTCGGCGCGGTATGGTCAATGTGGTCAACGAACGACGCCATCGGAAGTAGACTATGCGTGGAGAGGCTGACAGCTGGGTCCACGGCCGCACACAAGGAAATACGTCCTTATTACGCGCAGAATAATGATTCCTCCACCTGACATCTGGGACCCACCGGAAGGGCCTCTGTATTTCGCGAAATAAAGTGCCCCCCGCTGACATGTAGGACCCACCAACTATCTTCGCATGCATGGAAGTGCCTCCTTATTATGCACAAAAAAATGAATATTTCCCCTGCCAGCTGGAACCCAGCATAGTGCGAGGCCGACTTGTGGGCCTACCAAGTTGACGGGGATGGAGGGATTTGTCAACTTAGTCAATATGAACGATTCTAGCTCCTGTTACCGTACGATGTTCATCCAACGGCCGTAGTGCTTCTTCAACCTCTGGTCTTCTTGCTCCAGCCGCCCAAACCAGCGCCGGTCGTGCCGCGTGCTCCTGCCTCCCGTGGCCGGCTGTGATGCCGCGGAGGCCTCACCGCCCCCTACTACTCCCACCGCAGGCTAGGCCATCCCTATACTCACCACACCCCCTGCTAATCTACGGCGACAGCAACCTCACACCGCAGCCGAACCAGTGAACCCTCATACTCTTCTTCGCGTGGGCATCAACTGCTGGGTCTTCCCCTGCTCCGAGTGGTCCCCTTCCTAGTCCTCGCCGTCGTCCACCGCCCTGGTGCTCTCGATGCAGCGTGGTCAACGTGGTCAACGACCGATTTCCATCGCAGGAGTACTGTATGTGCAGAGGCTAACAGCTGGGTCCACGGCAGCCGCAAGGAAGTGCCTCCTTATTACGCGGAAAATAATTATTCCTCCACCTGACAGCAGGGACCCACCGGACGGGCCACCGGTATTTTGCGAAAAAATCGTTTCCCCCTAACTGCTGGGACCCACTAGACGGGCCACCGTATTCCGCGAAAAAAACATTCCCCCCGCTGTCAGCTCGGACCCACCGGAAGTGCCTCCTTATTACGCACAAAAAAATTGAATACTCCCCCAGCTAGCTGGGACCCACCTTGCTGGGAGGCTGACTTGTGGGCCTACTAAGTTGACGGGGACGAAGGGCTTTGTCAACTTAGTCAATATGAACGATTCTAGCTCCAGTGACCGTACGATGTCTAGCCAACAGCCGTAGTGCTTCTTCAACCTCTAATCTTCTTGCTCCAGCCGCCCAAAGCAGCGCTGGTCGTGCCGCATGCTCCTGCCTCCGCTGGCCGGCTGTGCTGCCGCAGAGGCCTCACCGCCCCGTACTATTCCCACCACTGGCCAGGCCTTGTGGCGACGGCAGCCTCACACCGCAGCCGAACCCGTGAATCCTCGTAGTCCTCTCCGCGCGGGCTTCCACTACCGCGTCGTCCCCTTCCTAGGCCTCGCCGTCGTCCACCGCCGTGGTGCTCTCCGCACGGCATGGTCAACGTGGCCAAGGAATGACTTCCATCGGAAGAGTACTGTATGTGGAGAGGCTGACAGCCAGGTCCATGGCCACAGCCCAGTTTTTTTGTGATTTGCCAAGTAAGTCACTTTGTCAGGCCTGTTGGGCTACAAATCTTTCAAGACAAGGAGAGCTTTCATTCGGCTGGCCGAGAAAATGGCCCATCAGTAATGAGAAATGGGTTGTACATTTTTAAAACACATCAAACCGGCAATTAGTTTCAAATATCTTTTTTTCATTTCAAGATATTAAATTACATTAATTTCTATGCGTGGAGAATTTGTTGGATTTTATATTGATATACATTTATTTTTAAAATCAGTTTGAATGCGAGTCGAAATTTCGGGATTAAAAACAGTTCGGACCGCACCGAAATATGAAAAATTTCGTATAATTTTTTAACCGTTGCCACAATATGGGCTGCAATGCTAACAAAAAGAATATGGGCTCCAAAAAAAACCTTAAGAATTAGAAAATGGGCTGTAAATTATTAGAAATAATGGTAGATGGGCTGTATGCTGTTTTCCACAGATTTGAGGCTTTCCTAAAAAAGGGTTGACACACAAGCACTTACTATTGGATGTCCATCCAACGGCTGTCGTGCTTCTTCAATCTCTGCTCTTCCTGCTCCAGCCGCTCAAACAAGCGCCGGCGCGGCTGAATGCTCCCTCCTTCTCGCGGCCGGCTGTGCTGCCACGCAAGCCTCACCGCCCGACCGTACTCCCATCACTGGCCTAGCCATCCCTCTACTCACCCACACCTGCTGTTATTCTCCGGCGACGGCAGACGAACAAGTAAACCCTCGTACAGTCGTACTCCCCTCCGCGTGGGAAACAACTGTCGAGTCTTCCCTACCTCCATGTCTTCCCATTCCTAGGCCTTGCCGTCGTCCACTGCCCTGGTGCTCTCGGTGCGGCATGGTCAACGTGGTCAAGGAACGACTTGCATCGGACGTGGACTGTACTTGGAGAGGCTAACAGCTGGGTCCATGGCGGCAGCAAGGAAGTGCCTCCTTATTATGCGGAAAATAATGATTCCTCCACCTGACAGCAGGGACCCACCGGACGGGCCACCGTATTTCACGAAAAAAACGTTTCCCCCCTGACTGCTGGGACCCACCAGCTACACCTTCGCATGCAAGGAAGTGCTTCCGGGCAAAAAAAAAAACGATTCGCCCCCCTAACTGCTGGGACCCACCAGCTACATCTTCGCACGCAAGGAAGTGCGTCTAGGCAAAAAACCAAAATGAGTCGCCCCACTTACTGTTGGGACCAACCATCCCCCCGACTGCTAGGACCCACCAGCTACATCTTCGCATGCAAGGAAGTGCGTCCGGGCAAAAAAAATAATTCTCCCCCTAACTGCTGGGACCCACCAGCTACATCTTCGCAGGCAAGGAAGTGCCTGACAGTCGGGACCCACCTGGTCGAAGTGTACGTGCCGTTGACATTCTGGTCGCGAACGTGTACATACATACTGATCAATGTAGAGGGGCACACGTGTCGTACTAGAGGCGTGCACGTGTCGTAGTAGAGGCGCGCATGTGTCGTAGTAGAGGCGCGCACGTAGCATGTACACGTACGTATAGCGGCCAGGGTGCAAGAAAGAAAATACGGCCACATATGTGTACATATGGGCGGGGTCTCAAACGCCTACTCACGCATACGTACGGCGAGGGCGCGTGTACATGGCTGGGTCGAAACAGAGAAATAGCGTCGTCATCGTGTTCATGGGTTGGAACGGAATGCGTGGTCGTGTTCATCGGGATGGCTTGGATGGAAGAGGCGATGGAAACGAGGCCTGGCGTACCGCACAACGGAGGAAACGGACCTCCTACGGTCGAAAGGGGGTCCTGTTGATCGGGAGGGGTGTGGCATACCGCAAAATGGAGGAAACAGGCCTCCTACTGTCGAAACGGGGGTCCTGTTGATCAGGAGGGGTTTGGCGTACCGCAAAACGGAGGAAACAGACTTGTGTTGGAGCGCTACGGTCGAAACGGGGGTCCTGTTCATCGGGAGGGGTGTGGCGTACCGCAAAATGGGACTCCACGGGATATTGTTCATCTCCACCGTCGACCCCCTCCAGCCTCCACGAGCTACTATTCATCCACCGTCGACCTCCTCCAGCCTCCACAGGCTCCTGTTCATCCAACCTCCACCGCGCGCTACTCGACTGGCTACTGTTCAAGTACCCCTCCACCGTCTACTGTTCATCCAGCCCTCCACACCACGGGGTCCTGTTCAACACCCCTCCATCGTCTACTGTTCATATTGCCCTCCACACCACGGGGTCCTGTTCATCCACCCCTCCACGGGCACCCCTCCATCGTCTACTGTTCATCCAGCCCTCCACCACACCATGGGGTCCTGTTCATCCAGAGGCAACACCACCGCTCACTATTCATCCAACTCCCCCCCCCCCCGCAACACTCACTATTCATCCCATCGATCAGCTTTAGTTAGCAGCAGTTGTCAAGGAATCACTCAATCAGGTTCAGTTAACAGCCATCGATCGATCGCTCGGGTTCAGTAACACGTAGCCTGCAGTGCAATCGCTCGGGTTCAGTTAGAGCCCAACGCCTCGCTCGGGTTCAGTTAGAGCCAACACCTCGCACACACGAGCATACGTGTACGAGAGAAACGCGCATCGCTCGGCCCCCCGACCTCCCACCGTCACCAGGAACTCCCCGAAATTTTCCTCCCCCTCGCTTCTACCACGGTTTTTTGCGTCATGGACGGCCCAAAGAATGTCATGCAGCTGCGTCTCCGGCCCGCCCAGGACGAAAAGCCCATTTCTGTCATGATGTTTTGTCATAGAAGTAGGAGCCCACCACATCTATGATGATACTGGGTTTTGTCACAATTATCGTTATAGATGTGTCATATGTATGACAGAAAAAAAATTTCGTTTGGCCCAAAATGTCATGAATGTATCTTTTTTGTAGTGAATATAAGAAACGGTGAAAGGCCAGTGTCTGAAACACAGAAATAGAGAGACAGATCCAATCTTGGAGGGGCTCTCGCCCCCTCCGCCACCATGGAGGCCATGGACCAAGGGGAAACCCTTCTCCCATCTTGGGGGAATGTCAAGGAAGAATAATAAGAAGGAGGGGGACCCTCTCCTCCTATCTCCTGGTGGCACCGGAACGCCACCGGGGCCATCATCGTGTGACAGCGATCTACACCAACACCTCCGTAATCTTCACCAACATCTTCATCACCTTCCCCCATCTATCTACAGCGGTCCACTCTCCCGCAACCCGTTGTACCCTCTACTTGAACATGGTGCTTTATGCTTCATATTATTATCCAATGATGTGTTGCCATCCTATGATGTCTGACTAGATTTTCGTTATCCTATCGGTAATTGGTGAATTGCTATGATTGGTTTAATTTGCTTGTGGTTATGTTGCTGTCCTTTGGTGCCCATCATATGAGCGTGCGCGTGGATCGCAAGGTTAGTTATATGTTGATAGGACGTATTGGAGGGCAAGACTAACAGAAGCTTCAACCTAGCATGGAAATTGATGCATACGTGATTGAAGGGGGACCAATATATGTTAATTCTATGGTTGGGTTTTACCTTAATGAACGTTTGTAGTTGCCGATGCTTGCTAATAGTTCCAATCATAAGTGAATAGAATTCCAAGTCAGGGATGACATGCTAGCAGTGGCCTCTCCCACATAAAACTTGCTATCGGTCTAGTAAAGTAGTCAGTTGCTTAGGGGCAATTTCGCAACTCCTACCACCACTTTTCCACACTCGCTATACTAACTTTCTTTCTTCTTTACCTAAAACTGCCCCTAGTTTTTATTTAAGTGCTCTTTATATTCTTGCAAACCTATCCCATTACACCTACAAAGTACTTCTAGTTTTATACTTGTTCTAGGTAAAGCGAACGTCAAGCGTGCGTACAGTTTTATCGGTGGTCGATAAAACTTGAGGGAATATTTGTTCTACCTTTAGCTCCTTGTTGGGTTCGACACTCTTACTTATCGAAAGAGGATACAATTGAGCCCCTATACTTGTGGGTTATCAGACTCCAGATCCGAATTCTCGAGGTCCGTGTCAAGCGGGTGTGGTCAGGAGGCTCTCACCCCGGCCAGCCCCGCGGACTCTTGCTTCCCTATCCAAACCTCGCTCCTAAACGAGGCTCTCAACTTAATGCGGTCCCTCGACATTAGAGAGGAATCGCTTCCGAAATGCGCCCAGCCCGGACTAGGGGCTGAGAGCGGGGAATTTTACGTCCCACCCGCAACCCACTTCAAAGCCACTGTCGAAGAATTAACTGACATGCTGGACTGCGCCTCCGAAGACATCGACGGCATGGACGACGATGCCGGAGACGAACAAGGCCAAGACCCTCTGTTTACTAGACGTTGGACGGCGACCTCCACATATGACGCGTACATGGTAGACACACCCAAAGAGGATGGCGACAACGGCAAGAAGGATCCCGTTGAGGACAAGCCCGCTAAAGCACCTCCAAAGCGTCGATGTCAGTGGCGTCGCTCAAAATCGCGTCGCAAAAAAGACAGTAATACCGGCACCAGAGATAATAACACTCCAGAGAATGCCGAAGACCCCGAAGCCCCTGTCGAGCCAACATCCGAATAGGATGATTGGCAGGATGGGCAAGTTAACCCCGACGATCCAGTCAGGAACAAGGGCTCGGAGGACAGTACCTACCTACCGATCTCCGAAGAGGATGTGAGCCTCGGTGACGAAGACTTCATCGTGCCGGAGGAACCCCTCGAACAAGAGAATTTTAAGCGCTGGCTAATCGCGACTGCGAGAATCCTCAAAAAGGAGCAGGAGAAACTCCAAGCCGATCAAGATACGCTCAATGACAGATGGACTAAAGTCCTGGCCGCCGGGGTATATGGTCTCGAACGCCCAACCAAGAGCTACCTGAAGCGCAAGCTGCTACCACAATTCGATGACGAGGCCCTTGAGCCAATACCGCCAAAGTGTAAACCTGCTAACGAACCTGACCGAACGCCATGTGGACAGGACAGACCGGCTACTTACACTGCACACTAGCCCCCGCCACCCCGTCGTCGAGGCTGGGAGGTAGCGGCCCCGGGCTATACCTATGACGTACGGAAGGACCTGGACAATAGAGCCGGTCAGACAAGATCAATCTATGGGTCAAGGGGTCATGCTCCAATGCGAGAGGACGGCCATCAGGCCTGGCGCGACAGGCACAACCTCACCCTTGCCGAAAAGCGCATTCGTACTTCATCCAAACTGTGCCGCGGCATCGCTCGATATAGAGGTGCCGCACACCCCTTATGCTTCACCGATGAGGTGATGGAGCACCAGTTCCCTGAAGGGTTTAAACCCGTGAACATTGAATCATACGATGGTACTACAGATCCTGCATTATGGATCGAAGATTTTCTCCATACTAGTTGAATACCTGTGCATTGCCACGGGATAACATGTAAATTTTATGACATAACTTATTGATTGAATGTGTTTCATTTAGACGGAGAGGTTAGAAACTATGAAAAAAATATCACCATTTACATTTGTGCTTCCTCGCCCACCCAGCCCCCCTCTCATTAAATGTCTTCCCACTACATGTGTGATGTTTCATCATCATCCATAAGCTTGTTCTAGTTGACGATTACTTAACGGAATTCATGTTGCCTCGTGTTCCATATTATCGCATCTACTGTCCATCACTTAGATGGATAATAACAACAAATGTACGGCTGGCCTCAACTTCACCTCAAACTACACATGACACATGCTCCCTCTTACCCCCCGGTGTTTTCACATGAAAGGTAAGAGTATATAATAGATTTGTGTCGTTGATCTTAATGATTAGTGGTCTGATTAACTCTTACCTTTTTACCTCATATGTAAAAAGAGGGCATAAGAGGGAGCATGTTAAAATTTGCCAACACTGTATGTGTGAAACAACAATGGTAACTTTTGTGAGAAATTCCTTCAGACACAATATAGTAGGCCATGGTGAACTTGTGTGATTAAGTTCCTTGAGAACACAATATAGTTTGCAAATCCTTTAAGGAATCCTAATTGGTGCTTTGTTTATCATTCAAATTCACTGTTGGAGTTCAATATGATTCAACAGAAGCTAAGTAAAAGTAAGTAGTATTGCCATATTAGTGGTATGCTTATTTCAAGATTTGAAAAGATCCATTGCCCAAAAACCCTGTAAGCGCCCCTACTAAATAAATGCGAATGGAAGAGAAATTGTTTCAAAGTTTCTTACCAGCGTTACGTCACTGCAAATTGTGTGTGCTCATGTACATAGCCGACAAGTCGATAATAAAATCAGATCTACATTTCTAACAAATAATATAATTCTCTAATCAGATAAGTATCACTCAACCTGTAGGGATAATCTGATATCGAACCAATTATATATATGTAAAAATATGTGATTCAATTTGGGTGTACATGAGCATGAATAATTGGGTAGGCATAAAAAGGTAGGAGCAAAAACTGAAAACACAAAGGTACTCGTCAACAACAAAACAACTCACTTCTATGACACATCGACAATAAAAAACCAACACCATATTTTTGGTCAGGTGGTTCATTGTGGTGATGGCCCAAAGGTCTCATAGAACTATGCTCTAACTACTACCATGCTACTTTGTACGGTCTAGAACATGTATATGTACTGATTGTGAAGCTGCAAAAAAGGAGTATAATGGGTCCTTGTATGTCTAATTAAATTCATATATCCAGTGAAGTGTGTAAGGTTGAACCAAACTGCAGGCCATCAGTACATTAGTCTAAGAGGTGGCTTATTACTAAATTAAAGATGCTGGCATTTAGTGCATAAGTAAATACAGAAAGCACAATGATAAAGCTGCAGAGCCACATCATAAAAGAGTAGTAGTATTACCACTTAGGCATATTTATTGACAGTTAAGAGGGAGAATGATAGATCCAGCATCAGCCATAGAAAAAATAGAAAGGAAGTAACACTAATTCTCATATCTTGAACAAGTGTGCTGCCGTGACCGTCACTAAGGTTAAACGTTATTGCCCATCGCCACCGCCACACTGCTATTCTGTGTTTTCAATTTCGGCTGAGAAAACCAGATTTTGGCCATCTTGGCCTGGGGCAAAAAATAGCTTCCGGCGAAAAAAATGGATTTTGGTCAAATTTAAGTCAATTTTTGGTGAAATTTGATGAAATTTTGACCAAATTTATTGAAAATGTCCAAAATTCGGCCATCTCGGCCTGGGGCGAAAACTTTCACAAACCGAAAATCAAAACCTTACTGCTGTTCTGCCCCCGCTACTGAATCGAGGCCGAGCGACATGCACACAGTGGCGCGCTGTGGTCATGAGGCAAGGCAACCCAAATTTTCTCTTAATTTGCTCTATCTCATAATCCCTCGCCTTTAGTAGGTTGTATAGCTTCTTATACTCTACAATATGATAGCACATAGTGACAAGAGAATTCGTGGTACTACGTGTCTCCTTCAAGAAGCTTGTTTTCTAGCATGCCATCAAAACACCTGATTATCATTAATAATTGTTATTTTCTTGTAATCAAACAACAAAGGAGCTGCTCGATCAAGTATTTTCCAAGCCCAATTCAACCAACAATGTTGAATGGTTTTGCACTACTGAAATTGGCCACGACCATCTTCAATCAGAAGGAACACGTCTCAACATTAATTAAAGCAAGCTTGCACAAGTATTAGTAGTTTAGTAATATGATTTAGGGGCTATTGATCTTAAAAACTAAGTGTAACCAAATTCAAGGCATAACAAGCTGAACCAAACATCTCCACTCCATTGCCAAGTACAAACAGACTGTCGGATTACGAATATCATCTCTCCCTCCTAAAAAAATGTGCAAATCATGGTACTGGTAGCACAAAAAATGCATGTTTGATCGCACTAAGCCTATGAGTGACTCTAGTGATTGCTAGCAACCACTGATATTACCCTAAAAAATCTCTTCCAAGAAATCTGTTAAACTTGCATAGAGAAGAACCGTCTTTTCAATGCGTGCTCAAACTAATACATAATTCAGTTTGCATGCGTTCACTAAAATTGAATTGTCTAACACATGCGCATTCTCACTGGTGCCGCTTATAGAGAAGCTAAATACATAATTTATTATCTAGACTAATTTGTTGCGATCAATATTTTGATTAATAGTCCCCAAATCTGGTTGGAGCCATCATCATAGATATGTCTAGATTGTGTAAACACTCACTGCCAGGAAAAAAATGTAAACACCTCTCCTCTGCCTTGACATCTGTTGTGGTCTCCACCACCATGGCATTGGGTCGTCATTAGTGTGGCGGAGGATGAACTCCAAGCCATTAAAAACATATGATGCAAAAGCAAAGTACTCCATCCATTTGCCTAAACTGGAGCTGTATGAAAATTCTTGTAGTTCTTAAGTATTTCACAAATCTCGGCAGGAAGTAACCATCAATGTTGAGACTCCTTCAATATCTGCACCATCTCTGCTCATATGTAATTGAAACATAAAATTAAATTCAATATAATAAAAACGGAGTGACCTAAAAGTGGATTTTGAAACATTTGGATGGAAATGTCATGAGGATTGCTTTCTCAATCTTCAGAAACTGAAACATGCATCATCATCAAAATTCAGTTACAGAGTTCAGTTTCATATTTCAGGTTCTCCCAGAAAACATGACAAGGCAGAGGCTTTAATCTAAATCCCTAAGTGACTAATTTGAAGTGTGGAGTACTAAACATTCCAACTGTTTGAAACTAAATTCAATCCAAACCGAAATACAGAAGAACTACATAAGGTTCATCTTGGCATAGATAAACCACAACTTTTAGAAGTGCAAGGCATTGGTAATTCATCTCTAGACCATGGAAAACCCAAAGTAAGTTGTGAAATATTTCCAAACATCTAGAGAAAAATTGTCTGAGTTTTTGGCGCATTATCCACTGAATTACCTGACAATTCCAACAATTGCATCCAGTAGTAGCAGCCACTCAAAATCTCTCCCAAATACATCCTCATGCAGAAATAATCCCTAGTGTGTAGCTCAAATCAGCATGAAACTATGTGACGCCCCCGATTCAGTCGTACACTAATCATGCACGCAAATGTGTGTACGATCAAGACCAGGGACTCACGGGAAGATATCACAACACAACTCTAAAACATAAATAAGTCATACAAGCATCATAATACAAGCCAGGGGCCTTGAGGGCTCGAATACAAGTGCTCGATCATAGACGAGTCAGCGGGAGCAACAATATCTGAGTACAGACATAAGTTAAACAAGTTGCCATAAGATGGCTAGCACAAACTAGGATACAGATCGAAAGAGGCGCAGGCCTCCTGCCTGGGATCCTCCTAACTACTCCTGGTCGTCATCAGCGGGCACCACGTAGTAGTAGGCACCTCCGATGTAGTAGGAGTCGTCGTCGACGGTGGCGTCTGGATCCTGGGCTCCAACATCTGGTTGCGACAATCAGGTAGAAGGGATAGGGGGAACAGAGGGAGAAAGCAACCATGAGTACTCATCCAAAGTACTCGCAAGCAAGGAGCTACACTACATATGCATGGGTAAATGTGTAAAGGACCATCTCGGTGGACTGAACTGCAGAAAGCCAGAATAAGAGGGGGATAGCTAATCCTTTCGAAGACTACGCTTCTGGCAGCCTCCGTCTTGCAGCATGTAGAAGAGAGTAGACTGAAGTCCTCCAAGTAGCATCGTATAGCATAATCCTAACCGATGATCCTCCCCTCGTCGCCCTGTGAGAGAGCGATCACCGGTTGTATCTGGCACTTGGAAGGGTGTGTTTTATTAATTATCCGGTTCTAGTTGTCATAAGGTCAAGGTACAACTCCAAGTAGTCCTGTTACCAAAGATCACGACTATTCAAATAGATTAACTTCCCTGCAGGGGTGCACCACATAACCCAACACACTCGATCCCATTTGGCCGGACGCACTTTCCTGGGTCATGCCCGGCCTCGGAAGATCAACACGTCGCAGCCCTACCTAGGCACAACAGAGAGGTCAGCACGCCGGTCTAAATCCTATGGCGCAGGGGTCTGGGCCCATCCCCCATTACACACCTGCATGTTGCGAGGGCGGCCGGAAGCAGACCTAGCCTAGCAGGCGTTCCAGTCCAATCCGGCGCGCGTCGCTCAGTCGCTGATGTCACGAAGGCTTCGGCTGATACCATGACGTCGAGTGCCCATAACTGTCCCCACGTAGATGGTTAGTGTGTATAGGCTAGTAGCCAGACTCAGATCAAATACCAAGATCTCGTTAAACATGTTAAGTATCTGCGAACGCCGACCAGGGCCAGGCCCACCTCTCTCCTAGGTGGTCTCAACCTGCCCTGTCACTCCGCCACAAAGTAACAGCCGGGGGCCGTCGGGAACTCAGGCCCACCTCTACCGGGATGGAGCCACCTACCCCTTCAGCCCCATCTCCGAACAGTATCATAAATAATGTAACTGTGTAAAGTATATAGTATATGACCGTGATCACCTCCCGAAGTGATCACGGCCCAGTAGTATAGCATGGTAGACAGACAAGAGTGTAGGGCCACTGATGGAACACTAGCATCCTATACTAAGCAGTAGGATAGTAGGTGATGGTAACAACAGTAGTAGCAAGGATAGGCTATGCATCAGGATAGGAATAACGGAAAGCAGTAACATGCTACACTACTCTAATGCAAGCAGTATAGAGAAGAGTAGGCGATATCTGGTGATCAAAGGGGGGGGGCTTGCCTGGTTGCTCAGACAAGGAGGGGTCGTCGGTGACATAGTCGACCACAGGGGCATCAGCATCGTCACGGGGTCTACCGGAGAGAAGAGGGGGGAGAAACAGTAAATACATAGCAAGCAAGTGCTTAACAGGACAACAGGAAAAGCTAGACGTGTTCTAACACGGTATGAGGTGATACCAGTGAAGGGGGGAAACATCCGGGAAAATATCCCCGATGTTTCGCGTTTTCGGATAGATGAATCGGAGAGGAAAAGTTGCATGTTTGCTATGCTAGGGATGTGTGGCGGACGAACGGGCTGTGTATTCAAATTCGTCTCGTCGTTCTGAGCAACTTCCATGTATAAAGTATTTTCATCCGAATTACGGATTAAAAGATATGATTTTCTAAAGATTTAAATCAGTTTTTGATTTTAATTATTTATTTAAACCCAACATTATCCAGAACAGTGAATGATGGCGTGGGCATGACATCAGAGTGATGTCAGCAGGTCAACTGGTCGGTTGACCAGTCAAACAGACAGGTGGGTCCAGTGGGACCCACATGTCATTGTCTGTTAACTAATTAACCAGGTTAATTAGTTTAGTTAACAGATTAGTTATGTTAATTAACAGTAGTTAATTAGTTTAATTAGTTATTAGGTTAATTAAACACAATTAATTTATTTAGTTAATTAATAATTTTATTTATTATTATTTTTATTCTTTTTTATATAAAATGTTCTGGGGGGATGGGGCCCCCTTGTCATAGTCCCCGGGGGGCCTTAGCGGGTTAGCGGGCAGGAGGGCGACGGACGCCGGGGCGAGCGCTCACCCGCACGGAGTGCGGCGAGGCGAGGCCAGTGGCCAAGGCGACCGCGGTGGCCGGCCAGCGTGGGGAGACGAAGTGCGGGGCCGGCGACGAGCGAGCTCGCGGGCGGCAGAGGAGCAGCAGGATGGGAACCGGGGCGCGGCGGCACACCAGCAGCACGGGGATGCGCACAGCAGCAACGCAGCAGCGCAGCAACACAGCGATGGGGCATGGGCGCGCATCGTCGAGCCGTGGCGCGGGCGCGGTGAGCGCGTCAAGGGAGAGCCGGGGGTGGCCATGTGCACGAGCAGTAGTGGCGCGGGGCGAGTGCACGCGGGCAGTCGGTGACGTAGTTGACCATAGGGGCATCAGCATCGTCACGGGGTCTACCGGAGAGAAGAGGGGGGAGAAACAGTAAATACATAGCAAGCAAGTGCTTAACAGGATAACAGGCAAAGCTAGACGTGTTCTAACGCGGTATGAGGTGATACCGGTGAAGGGGGAAACATCCGGGAAAATATCCCCGGTGTTTTGCGTTTTCAGACAGATGAATCAGAGAGGAAAAGTTGCATGTTTTCTATGCTATGGATGTGTGGCGGACGAACGGGCTACATATTCGAATTCGTCTCGTCGTTCTGAGCAACTTCCATGTATAAAGTATTTTCATCCGAATTACGGATTAAAAGATATGATTTTCTAAAGATTTAAATCATTTTCTGATTTTAATTATTTATTTAAACCCAACATTATCCAGAATAGTGAATGATGGCGTAGGCATGACATCAGAGTGATGTCAGCAGGTCAACTGGTCGGTTGACCAGTCAAACAGACGGGTGGGTCCAGTGGGACCCACATGTCATTGTCTGTTAACTAATTAACCAGGTTAATTAGTTTAGTTAATAGATTGGTTATGTTAATTAATATTAGTTAATTAGTTTAATTAGTTATTAGGTTAATTAAACACAATTAATTTATTTAATTAATTAATAATTTTATTTATTATTATTTTTATTCTTTTTTTATATAAAACGTTCTGGGGGGATGGGGCCCCCTTGTCATAGTCCCCGAGGGGCCTTAGCGGGTTAGCGGGCAGGAGGGCGACGGACGCCGGGGCGAGCGTTCACCCGCACGGAGTGTGGCGAGGCGAGGCCAGTGGCCAAGGCGACCGCGGTGGCCGGCCAGCGTGGGGAGACGAAGTGCGGGGCCGGCGACGAGCGAGCTCGCGGGCGGCAGAGGAGCAGCAGGATGGGAACCGGGGCGCGGCGGCACACCAGCAGCACGGGGATGCGCACAGCGGCAACGCAGCAGCGCAGCAACACAGCGATGGGGCATGGGCGCGCGTCGTCGAGCCGTGGCGCGGGCGCGGTGAGCGCGTCAAGGGAGAGCCGGGGGTGGCCATGTGCACGAGCAGTAGTGGCGCGGGGCGAGTGCACGCGGGCAGTCGGTGACGTAGTCGACCATAGGGGCATCAGCATCGTCACGGGGTCTACCGGAGAGAAGAGGGGGGAGAAACAGTAAATACATAGCAAGCAAGTGCTTAACAGGACAACAGGCAAAGCTAGACGTGTTCTAACGCGGTATGAGGTGATACCGGTGAAGGGGGAAACATCCGGGAAAATATCCCCGGTGTTTTGCGTTTTCGGACAGATGAATTGGAGAGGAAAAGTTGCATGTTTGCTATGCTATGGATGTGTGGCGGACGAACGGGCTACATATTCGAATTCGTCTCGTCGTTCTGAGCAACTTCCATGTATAAAGTATTTTCATCCGAATTACGGATTAAAAGATATGATTTTCTAAAGATTTAAATCATTTTCTGATTTTAATTATTTATTTAAACCCAACATTATCCAGAACAGTGAATGATGGCGTAGGCATGACATCAGAGTGATGTCAGCAGGTCAACTGGTCGGTTGACCAGTCAAACAGACGGGTGGGTCCAGTGGGACCCACATGTCATTGTCTGTTAACTAATTAACCAGGTTAATTAGTTTAGTTAATAGATTAGTTATGTTAATTAATATTAGTTAATTAGTTTAATTAGTTATTAGGTTAATTAAACACAATTAATTTATTTATTTAATTAATAATTTTATTTATTATTATTTTTATTCTTTTCGTAAATAAAACATTCTGGGGATGGGGCCCCCTTGTCATAGGTCCCGGGGGGCCTTAGCGGGTTAGCGGGCAGGAGGGCGACGGGCGTCGGGGCGAGCGCTCACCCGCACGGAGTGCGGTGAGGCGAGGCCAGTGGCCAAGGCGACCGCGGTGGCCGGTCGGCGTGGGGAGATGAAGTGCGGGGCCGGCGACGAGCGATCTCGCGGGCGGCAAAGGAGCAGCAGCATGGGAACCGGGGCGCGGTGGCACACCAGCAGCAGGGGGACGCGCACAACGGCAACGCAGCACTGCAGCAACACAGCGATGGGGCATGGGCGCGCGTCGTCGAGCCGTTGCGCGGGCGTAGTGAGCGTGTCAAGGCAGAGCCGGGGGTAGCCATGTGCACGAGCAGCGGTGGTGCGTGGCGAGTGCGCGCGGGCAGGCGGTGAGCCCGGGCGCGGCGAGGCTGTGCGCGCAGCGGCGCACGCGCGCCCGTGTGTGCATGGGCGGCGTGCGGTGAGGCACGGTGGGCATGGCCAGGGTGCACGCGAGGGGGGTTGCGTGCGTGTGGACTCGGACGGGAAGCAACGAGCCGAGTGGCGAAACGGCGCGGGCGCGCGGTGACCGTATAGGGCGGAGGAAGTTCGAGGAGAGGGGGAGCTCACGGGCGATGCACGGGTTCAGGGGGGGTCAGCGTGGCTCGAGGTAGGCCGGCGAGGAGGAGATGAGGAGGCAAGGCGACAGCCTAGGGCGACGGGGCACGGCCTCGTGGTGATGGGGTTGACGTGGTTCCGGCGAGGAGGGGAACTCCGAACGGCGACGGTTGGCGAAGATGCGCCGGCGCCCGATCCAGATCGAGATCCGGAGGAGACGAGGGAGAGAGGGGAACGTGGGGGGAGGAGTGGGGTAGTGGGCTAGGGTTTCGGTGTCCCCAGGGGGTTAGCAGGTGAGGTGGGGGTGGGCCGGTCCAACCAGGCCGATTGGAGTGGCTAGCTGGGCTGAGGCCCAGCGCGCGGGGGGGGGGGGGGGGTTCCCTTTTCCTTTTTTTATTTATAGTCTTACTTTGCTTTTCTTTTATTTATTCTTTTAGTTCTTATTTGTTTTATTTTAGTTTCCAAAAATACAAAAGTGGCACCTAAAATAGTGTTACAATTTATGCCACTGCCACAAACCGTTTAGCAC
This sequence comes from Triticum monococcum, assembly GCA_034509565.1. NCBI lineage: Eukaryota > Viridiplantae > Streptophyta > Magnoliopsida > Poales > Poaceae > Triticum > Triticum monococcum. The sequence continues at coordinate 183,475,068 of CM067845.1, read as the reverse complement.
TGAAATAAAAATAGTTTTAAATTGTTTATTATCTTAAAGCATTTGAATAATTGTTTTATCACTATTTATTTACTATAGTGCATTTAAACGCTTTATAAAAGTGTGGTTTCTCCACCAATATTACATATGATTTATTTGTCACATTTGGAACATTTCAGTTTTGACATTTGAAAAGCTTTTGTTATTTGTCTTTATTTTAAATTTGGATCGTTTTTGAACCATCGCGAGATTAACTGCAGTGATAGCGGTGACATGGCATCATTAGGAGAGGGTTACTGTAGCTTAATTATCCGGGCATCACAATTCTCCTCCACTACAAGAAATCTCGTCCCGAGATTTAAGAGGGGAGCAAGGGGGAAGCGATTTGGTTACGAATTTCTAACGGGTCTTCTCGGTGTTGGTTGCTCTTCTCGAAGAGGTTCATTCCTGTGCTTCAGTCATCACGATGAAGCCGACATCCTTCCTTCAAGATCTCCATCGTACTTACGACAGAATAAGGGGGGTATTCCAGAAGAACAGATCTCTGCAAGGTTGACTATCTGGTCGATAACATTGGGGAAGGTGGTGGAAAGTAACTCTTGAATTGAAACTTAAGAAAACATCGAGAGCAAGAAAGACAGTGCAATAAGAAGTTTCGAGCGGATAGGTAATCGTTCATTGCCTGAAACAGAGTGTGAAAGGGGTTCAGGGCAACGGGAATAAGTATTGTGTCCCATACCAGAATTGATCACTAGGAAGGTGGCTCGCAACTTACATACGAAACAAGGCACAAGGGATAACTTCAAAACAGGGATGTACAAGAGAGTCAGGTTTTGATCCTATGGAACTATGGGTTATGGGCCCACCATGTGGTTAAAAGTTGGAAGGTCGATGACATCTTGCACGATCATGTAAGCAAGGCATGTCAGAGGGTAGTCTGTCGGTCATGTCGGCAACAAGATAGGTACCAAGGGCGAGGGACGAAGAGAACCATTTTCCTGCTCGTTGAATGAGGCGGACCAGTAGGCAAAGTTCTCGTCCATTGGTGGCTACCGGAATGTCATCAACAAAAGTAACAGGGTCCTTCTGACTTAGTGGTACAACGAGGTGTTTACATAAGCAGGGATATATTACTGCTTATATTATATAGATCACAAGAAACGTTAAACCAACCAATGGAAAGGATATTGTGATTATCAGATTAAACAGAACAATGGAAAGGAAAATGTGTTTAAACACATATTTCAAGGGTATATCCTTCCCAAGGACAAGCAGAGCATGATATCCATGATAGGATATAATGTAGAAAACTCTTTAGGTAGGAGAGAGAAATTTCATGACATTACCCATACATCGGTGTTTGGATAATTGAGCAGGAAACATTTAGCATTGGGCCTCAAATGGTCTTGTTGAAAATCGGAGTACCATAGACATGCTTCGAGATAGCATTGACATGGTCTTCAAGCAAAGGTCAGACTCTGGATACACGAAGGATCCATCAGGAACATCTTGTAGAATAAGTCTTACAATTTCCTCATGGAAGAATGGATAACCTTGCTAAAAAGGAAACTTATAACAGTAGGTCCTCCGGCCAGGAGTGCTGGGCATGCCAGCACCTTACTGGGTCATAAAAGACCAGTGTTATAACTCATTGGAAAAATGTTCCAACCATCATATCTGACCGAGATTCAGATCTGATCGGTGTTAGGATACCTCAAACTCAGGATGCCAGAGAAGAAAAGGTGCAAAACAAATTGACGAGACGACATTGTAAGATTCTCGGGAAATTTACTATGGTAGCGACTTCCGAAACAAAAGCTCATCATTAAACCAACGAAGGGATAAGGTGGTAGCTAATGAACTCAGTGACAATTCATCGAGACTCCTAAAAGATGGGTTTCCACAATTATGTGAACAAGGAGATAACATTAGTCAGATCAAATGATATGATGATGTATGCTCGAGAAAAACATACACAGTTAAACATTGGTTGAAAGGTGCGCCCGACATATGGGTTGGGTTGCACGACCAATGTCAGAATGGTGATTCAACAATCAACAGTCTAAGAATGAAAGGCTGACCATTAACTTCAAAGCAATTTGGTTGCTAGAAGTTTTGAAGTCGCACATCATAGTTCGATTGTCGGTTTTTCGGTTAGAAATATCACGGGGACCAAGGAATGAACGGAGATGGCGAGAAGTATTATTATATCAAGAATTCTTAAGAGGTGGTGAAATTTCTCACCACATTCTTGACAAAATGGATGGTAATACTCCAAGGTAAAGAAGAATAAATGCTGGATAGCAAGGAACTCAAGGTATATCACAAACACGAACAAGTTTGTGTTGGAGGGAAGGCGATAATGTGGCCGATGATAACACAAATCATCGAGGGCAAGGGTGGTATTTCTCATCATGAATTCGATCGATATCCTGGAAGAGCTTATAAGGTTGATGATGATCACAACACATTTGTCGAGAGATTTCATGAAGATGTAATCAATCAGCGACGACATCAGGTCAAATGAATGATGAAGCGAAGGGTTATTGGAACCATGGGTATGACACAAGCTCAAAATCAAGCTTGTTGTTCAAGGAGAAATGGTATGACGAGGAAGATCGCCGTAAGCTTAGCTCATCAAAAAAAATGGTGCTCCGGGAAGAAGGACCAGGTAGCACAGTTAAAATTTTGCACGATAATGATATAGTTGGGCAGGCTAGGAATGGTGTGATCGAGTAGAAACTCGTAAGCAAGGAAGATTGCTAAGAATGGCTGGATCGTAGAACGGACACAATTCCATTATCGGTGTACTCGAGTGACTAACCACTCAGAACCCAGGAAAAATTGGAATCAATGAGAATGTAGTACTTGATGGAGAACTCATAGGAATTTATGCAGTTCCGTGATAATATTGAGATACCAAGGGGGTAATACTCGACGACAGATCAAGTAGAGGTCAGACTAGGTTAATGCTCTGCAGAAGACAAGTACTCTAACTTGTCCGAGAAATGGAATCAAGAAGAAAATATGGTCGGAACCACGGTCACAAAAGACCAAGCATAGATAAGAGAAGAAGTTATAACAAGGGGATTATTATTACTACAAGAAGCTTCCATGATAAGTTCCACCTCGGGTCCATGGGCATGAACACAAAGTTCAAGGTCGACTCCCACTTCCTCAATGCATAACCTTCCATTCACTTCTCGCGTTTAGAAAATGACACTAGTTGTTGAAAGTTTTACCTGGTGCAATACCAGATAAGTATGACCCATCAAATCTTTCAGTATCACACAGATTAGGGAAGGCGTTGGTTCAACCCATCGGGGCATCTTAGGAACCTATACCACAAATTTCGAAGTAAATAATACAAGCTCGAAAGTAGAGCATGGTTGACAAAGCAGAGGATATAATTTACCAAAGGCATTTCATACCCGCGGAAAGGCTCACAAGGTTATTGAATATGAAGGACACTTCAATAATAAATTCAGCAAAGAATCTGACAGTCCATAACGGAGCTGATGTGAGCATCGACACACCATCAGAGGAAGAAAATAGTGCAAGGGCATTGGTTTATAGAAACAACTGACTAATCCAAAGCTCAAATGTAATGAATTATGATTTCCAAATCAATGGATTAGAAGCAAACGCTCTGATTAAGGATGGATAAGTTGAGTAAGCATAGGGGTAAAATCGACGACCATTGGATTGGTCAAGAGTCCAGCTCATGTTTGAAATGACGCTTGAGCCGGAAGGATGAATTCTAGGAACTGACTGGGGATTGCGACTATTCGCAACATATTGAATCAACGGACTCAAAATGATAATGACAACAGATGCCAATAATATTACGAGACTTATGGGATTAACCATATTGCAAGTAGGCAAGGATTTCAAGAGCCATAGGTTTCTCAGGATTTTCGGAAGATCGAATGGTATTTCGAAGACTTATGTGAAACACATGAACAACTGTGAATGAGCGGATACTCAATAAGTGTGAGAATTATCTGTAGGGGTATTCAGGTGACAAAGATCAGCAAGGCAGTAAGCTCAAAGGATTCTCGAAACAACACAGAGAATTTCAAGGTATCTTGTAATAACAAGATCAACTGGGAAGCATTGTATGAATGGCGAGTATACGTGCTTATCCATAGGGGTTTATCGATGGAAGGGAATTGCATAAGTGACCATAAAGTCTCGAGAGAACATCGGAGAGTATCTTCAGATCCTTCTGATGCTGCAGACGATCATCTGCAACAAGGGGCTCTCCTGTAGAAAGTATTTTCGAGAACCTAAATTTAGATTTTAGTAAAAATCGTTTAAGCCGAATAGAAGAGAGCTCAGAATCCCGGAGTAAAGATCGAGGAGTAAAAGATCCTAATACCACCCAATGGAGACGTGGGCCCATGGGCCGCACAACCATGTTTGTAAAAAAAGTTTTGCAATGTCTAGACTCGACTTCGGCCAAGGAGTATGGAAGGGGGATTCCTACAGGCAGTCGGCTCTGATACCAACTTGTGACGCCCCCGATTCAGTCATACACTAATCATGCACGCAAATGTGTACAATCAAGATCAGGGACTCACGGGAAGATATCACAACACAACTCTAAAACATAAATAAGTCATACAAGCATCATAATACAAGCTAGGGGCCTCGAGGGCTCCAATACAAGTGCTCGACCATAGACGAGTCAGTGGGAGCAACGATATCTAAGTACAGACATAAGTTAAACAAGTTGCCATAAGATGGCTAGCACAAACTGGGATACAGATCGAAAGAGGCGCAGGCCTCCTGCCTGGGCCTCCTAACTACTCCTGGTCGTCGTCAGCGGGCAGCACGTAGTAGTAGGCACCTCTGATGTAGTAGGAGTCGTCGTTGATGGTGGCGTCTGGATCCTGGGCTCCAACATCTGGTTGCGACACCCAGGTAGAAGGGATAGGGTGAAAAGAGGGAGAAAGCAACCGTGAGTACTCATCCAAAGTACTCGCAAGCAAGGAGCTACACTACATATGCATGGGTAAATGAAGGACCATATCGGTGGACTAAACTTGAGAAAGCCAGAATAAGAGGGGGATAGCTAATCCTTTCGAAGACTACGCTTCTGGCAGCCTCCGTCTTGCAGCATGCAGAAGAGAGTAGACTGAAGACCTCCAACTAGCATCGTATAGCATAATCCTAACAGATGATCCTCCCCTCGTCGCGCTGTGAGAGAGCAATCACCGGTTGTATCTGGCACTTGGAAGGGTGTGTTTTATTAAGTATCCGGTTCTAGTTGTCATAAGGTCAAGGTACAACTCCAAGGCGTCCTATTACCGAAGATCACGGCTATTCGAATAGATTAACTTCCCTGCAGGGGTGCACCACATAACCCAACACGCTCGATCCCATTTGGTCGGACACACTTTCCTGGGTCATGCCCGGCCTCGGAAGATCAACACGTCACAGACCTACCTTGGCACAATAGAGAGGTCAGCACGCCGGTCTAAATCCTATGGCACAGGGGTCTGGGCCCATCGCCCATTGCACACCTGCACGTTGCGAGGGCGGCCGGAAGCAGACCTAGCCTAGCAGGCGTTCCAGTCCAATCCGGCGCGCGCCACTCAGTCACTGACGTCATGAAGGCTTCGGCTGATACCACGACGTCGAGTGCCCATAACTGTCCCCGCGTAGATGGTTAGTGCGTATAGGTCAGTAGCCAGACTCAGATCAAATACCAAGATCTCGTTAAACGTGTTAAGTATCTGCGAACACCGACCAGGGCCAGGCCCACCTCTCTCCTAGGTGGTCTCAACCTGCCCTGTCGCTCCGCCACAAAGTAACAGTCGGGGGCCGTCGGGAACCCAGGCCCACCTCTACCGGGATGGAGCCACCTGCCCCTTCAGCCACATCTCCGAACAGTATCATAAATAATGTAACTGTGTAAAGTATATAGTATATGCCCGTGATCACCTCCCAAAGTGATCACGGCCCAATAGTATAGCATGGCAGACGGACAAGAGTGTAGGGCCATTGATGGAACACTAGCATCCTATACTAAGCAGTAGGATAGTAGGTTATGGTAACAATAGTAGTAGCAAGGACAGGCTATGCATCAGGATAGGAATAACGGAAAGCAGTAACATGCTACACTACTCTGATGCAAGCAGTATAGAGAAGAGTAGGCGATATCTGGTGATCAAAGGGGGGGGGGCTTGCCTGGTTGCTCAGACAAGGAGGGGTCGTCGGTGACATAGTCGACCACAGGGGCATCAGCATCGTCACGGGGTCTACCGGAGAGAAGAGGGGGGAGAAACAGTAAATACATAGCAAGCAAGTGCTTAATAGGACAACAGGCAAAGCTAGACGTGTTCTAACGCTGTATGAGGTGATACCGGTGAAGGGGGGAAACATCCGGCAAAATATCCCCGATGTTTCGCGTTTTCGGACAGATGAATCGGAGAGGAAAAGTTGCATGTTTGCTATGCTAGGGATGTGTGGCGGACGAACGGGCTGTGTATTCGAATTCGTCTCGTCGTTCTGAGCAACTTCCATGTATAAAGTATTTTCATCCGAATTACGGATTAAAAGATATGATTTTCTAAAGATTTAAATCATTTTTTGATTTTAATTATTTATTTAAACCCAACATTATCCAGAACAGTGAATGATGGCGCGGGCATGACATCAGAGTGATGTCAGCAGGTCAACTGGTCGGTTGACCAGTCAAACAGACAGGTGGGTCCAGTGGGACCCACATGTCATTGTCTGTTAACTAATTAACCAGGTTAATTAGTTTAGTTAACAGATTAGTTATGTTAATTAACAGTAGTTAATTAGTTTAATTAGTTATTAGGTTAATTAAACACAATTAATTTATTTAGTTAATTAATAATTTTATTTATTATTATTTTTATTCTTTTTTTATATAAAACGTTCTGGGGGGATGGGGCCCCCTTGTCATAGTCCCCGGGGGGCCTTAGCGGGTTAGCGGGCAGGAGGGCGACGGACGCCGGGGCGAGCGCTCACCCGCACGGAGTGCGGCGCGGCGAGGCCAGTGGCCAAGGCGACCGCGGTGGCCGGCCAGCGTGGGGAGACGAAGTGCGGGGCCGGCGACGAGCGAGCTCGCGGGCGGTAGAGGAGAAGCAGGATGGGAACCGGGGCGCGGCGGCACACCAGCAGCAGGGGGACGCGCACAGCGGCAACGCAGCAGCGCAGCAACACAGCGATGGGGCATGGGCGCGCGTCGTCGAGCCGTGGCGCGGGCGCGGTGAGCGCGTCAAGGGAGAGCCGGGGGTGGCCATGTGCACGAGCAGCAGTGGCGCGGGGCGAGTGCACGCGGGCAGGCGGTGAGCCCGGGCTCGGCGAGGCTGTGCCATGTGCACGCGCGTGTGTGCAGGGGCGGCGTGCGGTGAGGCACGGTGGGCATGACCAGGGTGCACGCGAGGGGGGTTGCGTGCGTGCGGACTCGGACGGGAAGCAACAAGCCGAGTGGCGAAACGGCACGGGCGCGCGGTGATCGTATAGGGCGGAGGGAGTTCGTGGAGAGGGGGAGCTCACGGGCGATGCAGGGGTTCAGGTGGGGGGGTCGGTGTGGCTCGAGGTCGGCCGGCGAGGAGGAGATGAGGAGGCAAGGCGACGACGTTAAGGTGGCAACGGCGTAGGGCGACGGGGCACGGCCTCGTGGTGATGGGGTCGACGTGGTTCCGGCGAGGAGGGGAACTCCGAACGGCGACGGTTGGTGAAGAGGCGCCGGCGCCCGATCCAGATCGGGATCGGGAGGAGACGAGGGAGACATGGGGGGGGAGGAGTGGGGTAGTGGGCTAGGGTTTCGGTGTCCCCAGGGGGTCAGTAGGTGAGGTGGGGGTGGGCCAGTCCAACTAGGCCGACTGGAGTGGCCAGCTGGGCTGAGGCCCAGCGCGCAGGGGAGAGGGGGGGTTCCCTTTTCCTTTTTTTATTTACAGTCTTACTTTGCTTTTCTTTTATTTATAATTTTAGTTCTTATTTGTTTTATTTTAGTTTCCAAAAATACAAAAGTGGCACCTAAAATAGTGTTACAGTTTATGCCACTGCCACAAACCGTTTAGCACTAAAATAAAAATAGTTTTAAATTTTTTATTATTTTAAAGCATTTGAATAATTGTTTTAACACTATTTATTTACTATGGTGCATTTAAATGCTTTATAAAAGTGTGGTGTCTCCACCAATATTACATTTGATTTATTTGTCACATTTAGAACATTTTAGTTTTGACATTTGAAAAGCTTTTGTTATTTGTCTTTATTTTAAATTTGGATCGTTTTTTAACCATCGCGAGATTAACTGCAGTGCTAGTTGTGACATGGCATCATTAGGAGAGGGTTACTGTAGCTTAATTATCCGGGCGTCACAAACTACATGAGGATCCAATTCCAACCAAAGCAATATAATCAAAGGTAGCAAACTAATGGGGAAGGGAGACCGTGGAGATGCAGAGAGCCCAAGGCATGATGCGCACCTTAGCCTTCCAATATAATCAGTACTCCCCACCGCCTCCGCTCCATGGCTCGGCCACTCGTCACAAGTGGTGGAGGAAGATGCCCTCGGTGGTTGGCCCGTCCTGGCTTTGCAGGCGGCGACGGATCCGGGAGTGGTCCAACCTATGAGGGCGCTGCTACTCCTTTCCACTGGGTTGTGGATCCCAGCGGCATCAAGGTAGGAGGAGAGCTGTGCACAATAGCGTCACCCGTGATGATACAGGAATGGCGGACCAGGTTGAGACCCTCATCAAACTCGTGATCTGAGTCAGAGTACAAGCCCATTGAAGCAGCGCCGATGGCGTTGGCAGAGTGGAGCTAGTAGCTTGTAGGGGAGTGGAGAAGCTTTGTCCACGGCCATGGGGCAGATGGGCGGCGACGATTTTTCTCGGGAGACCCGGAGGGAGACGGGGAATACTGGATTGCGGCGAGGGGCTTGGGAGGATGGAGACGTGCGACGTGTGGTCGTGAACCTCGTGGGTAGCGGCTGTTTTTTTTGCAGGGCATTGAGGTGGGGAAGGACCATGTGCAATCGGTGGGATCGAACGAGGTCGAACCATCATGACGTTTGATCCCCCTTTAATAGTAGAGATTCACATGGCTCGCGGTGATGAACTCCATGCCATCAAATACCTTCCGCTAAAATTAAAGGGACCAGCACGGCACTGGCTAAACAGCCTCCCAGAAAACTCTATTGGCAGATGGGAAGACTTGGAGGATGCCTTTAGAGACAACTTCCAAGGTACCTATGTTCGGCCTCCACACGGTGATGACCTCTTTCACATACTCCAGCAACCCGGAGAATCAGCCCGGAAGCTATGGACCAGGTTCTTAATTAAAAGGAACCAAATTGTGGACTGTCCCGACGCCAAAGCCCTCGCGGCCTTTAAACCCAGTGTCCGAGACGAGTGGCTCGCCCGACACCTCGGCCAAGATAAACCAAAGTCCATGTTAGCCCTTACCGCACTTATGACCTGCTTTTGCACGGGAGAAGAAGCAATAGCACCAGTGACCAGCGACCCTAGCACTTTCGAAGCTAGGGATGGCAACGACAAGCCACGACGCAACAAACACAAGCGTCGAAGCAATAACAAAGATACCGAAGACACAACGGTCAACTCTAGATTCAGTGGCTCTAAACCCAGTCTGCGGAAGAATCCATGAAAAGAAAGCAAGGATGGTCCATCTAGTATGGACAAAATACTCGATAGGCCTTGCCAGATTCTTGGCACCCCTGATAAGCCTGCTAATCATACCAACATGAATTGTTGGGTCTTTAAACTAGCCGGCAAGCTAAACGCCAAACATAAGGGGAAGGGGCCGCCCATCAAGGACGATGATGAAGAGCCTCGTCCACCGAACATAGGGGGACAGAAGAAATTTCCCCCCGAGGTAAAAACGGTGAATATGATATATGCTACACATATCCCCAAAAGGGAGCGCAAACACGCACTAAGGGACTTCAATGCCATAGAGCTTGTCGCCCAAAATTCAAACCATGGCAGGCTGTCCGATCACTTTCGATCGCAGAGACCATCCGACCAGTATCCATCATGGAGGTTCGGCGGCATTGGTCCTCGACCCAATTATCGACGGATTCCATCGCACGCAAGTCCTTATGGACGGCAGCAACAGCCTTAACCTTCTTTATCAAGACACTGTCCACAAAATGGGCATCGATTCATCAAGAATCAAGTGCACAAAAACCACCTTTAAAGGAGTAATACCTGGTGTTGAAGCCTACTGCACGGGCTCAGTAACACTAGTAGTGGTCTTCGGTTCGCCGGACAACTTCCGAAGCGAAGAGTTGATCTTCAACGTCATCCTTTCCGTAGTGGTTATCACACACTGGTCAGAAGAACCGCCTTCGCCTGCTTCAACACGGTCCCGCATTATGCATACCTAAAGCTCAAAATGCCCGGACCTCGCAGCGTTATTATAGTCGATGGAAACATGGAGCGCTCCCTCCGTATTGAGGAGCATACTGCGGCTCTCGCGGGTGAAGCACAGGGTGGCCTTATCAAGCCGAATACTACCCCGGCAGTCAAGCGCCCGGACACTATAACACGAGTGCGGTCTACCCCACAAAAAGACAGCCCGGCTCGTCCAGAGCTAGATTAGCAATCCGGCCTCTGTCACAACCCCAGTTGGATGGCGGCATATGTACCACGCATACATAACTACCACTAAAGATACCATGGGCACGGACGAAGGCATACGGAAAACACGGCATGGCTCGACCCTATTCGTACCTTATATTCTTCCATCCTTTCTTCTTGTTTTCCTTTTTCAGGATGTTTACAACACACACCACTCTTCGATGGTACTTAGGGCCCTTTTTCAGGCCCCTTATATACACTCGACCATTGTTCCTCTCAAAGGACAATACACTATGGGGAAAAGTGGCATAGATGTGCGGCAGGGTGTCCAAAGGATCTTCAAGATCATATTTTCAAATTTAGGACCTGTATATAGATTTCCCTTGTTCCCGGCATGTAAAATGGCCTTGATGCTTATGCAATCTTATGTAAAAATACATTTTGACGTACCAATCATACTATAATTGTCGGTGGGAACGACACCCGTGGGATCACAAGAATCCCTACTATGGTTAGCGGGGCACGAGGTCGTGAGAAGAGCGGATCAAACAGATAGCACACGGTTCGTTTATCCAGGTTCGGGCCGCGAGGATGCATAAAACCCTACTCCTGCTTTGGTGGATTGTATATCTGTGTTCTTGAGCTAGCTATGGGGCGCGAGGAGCTCCAAAAAGCCGAATCCTTCTCCTGGTCGCCTCGGGCCTCCTTTTATAGAAAAAGGGGTTGCCACAGTGGCCCACAGGAGGTGGAAAGGGTACAGTGATGCGAGGTTATCCCTCGCATTACATGACAAGGCGCATTTACTACGTCTTGCTTAGGTGTCCTTGCTTTATCGGGGAGGGGGGAGAGATCTGTCTCATCCGTCATCGCTTCTTCTTGTGTCAACACGTGCCCTGGCCAGCGACGCCTGCGATGCCATGTAGGTAGGCATGCAGCTGACGTGGCGTAGTGGTGGGTCTTCACGAAGATCTGCATGCCGCCACGCAGGTGCCTGCCCAGCTGGTTGGGTCGGCAGCTGCATGCATGCGGTGGTGGAGGTTTAGTCGGCGCGGGCCTGATGGTGGCCCTGCGGGTGTCGTCGGTAAGGGCCTTCCCGGGGCCCCGACAATGGTCTTGCTGAGGCGCCTGCTGTCATCCCGCCAAGGGTTGTCGTCTCCTTAGTGCGTATCTGATCTTGAATGTCTTCACAAAGATCTGCATGCCGCCACAGGGATGTCTCCCGAATCCTTGCCCTTTGGGGGCAGTGGACTCAAGGGTGATTTTCTCCGTAGGCGCGGGACGAGTCGCCGCGGCAAGGGTCTTGTCAGGGCTGCTAGAACTGTCTCCTGGCAAGGATCTTGCCGGGGGAGTCCGCTTCGTCCCCTTTGCTCTTCGTGGTCTTGACCTTGGCGTCGTCCTAGTTCTCTTGAGCTTCGGTCTTACCCAGGCTCACCTCCCTTGCCTTGCTTGGTGTGGTGGTGCCCAAGGCTGAGACTGCCCGTGCACAGTTATAGGGGTACAAAAAGTGTACCCCTCTTTTTGTGCACCGACAGGTGCCCCCGGGCCTGGGCCACACATAAGTGCAACGCGTTGTTGGGCTAGGCCCAAAAACGGTGCGCGGGCAGGCGGGGTGGTTTTTACCGCGGTAAGATTCTTCGCGCGCTGCGCTTCCCACAATTCCCGTGTGTGGCGCGGCGTGGGGAGGCGCGTGTGACGTGGGCGTCATGCGTGGGGTTGGTTCCCGCAGGCATGCGTCACATCATAGTAAAGGGGCGGTTCGCGCCTTCCCCATAAACGGAGGGAGGCGTGGAGGCGTGGACCATTTACGGAATGGGGCTGAGGCGCGGTCTTCAAGGCATCCACTCCCCACGATCATGGGGTGGGGAGTGGTCGTCTCACCGGTCCCCTCGGTTCTGCACGTCCGCCAAGTGTCTCCCATGCGCCTGGGGTGGCAAACGGTGGAGGCGGGAAACCGGGCCATCACTGGTTGGGGCGGCGGGCCGATCCTAGCTCCCTGCGCCTTCCGTATCTTGATTGGCCGAGCGGGGCGGCCGAGTGCCAACCCTGATCCTTTCTAAAGAGTGGGAGGGGGGATGGCGTCCCGCATTCTTTCATCTTCTTCTTCCTTCAGCTTCTGCTCCTCCCTTCCATCCGTCATGGAGAGAGGGAATCCCGGTCCTTCAACAGTGGCGGCGAGGGTCGCCGCTCGACAACGCGTCCCTCCTTCTCCTGCGCCTGTGGTGGCAGAGCCAGCCACGAGGGGAAGGGGAAGGGGGCGAGGCCGTGGGCGAGGCCGGGGAGCTCGGGGAAGAGGAGGACGGGGTGGCGCGCCGGCCTCGCCTCCGCCAGCGGCTCCTCCTCCAATGGAGGGCCATGTTTGGGATGACCCTTGTGGGATATCGTCAAGCTGCGCCGGCCGCCGCATCGTCGTCTTCGTCTCCCGACTCCATTTGCGCGGGAGATGGAGCTGGATCCGCCGGAGTCGTTGCGGCTGCACATGAGGGGCTGCGGGATCAGTGGCACTCGTGTCCGCGTCGACTTCCCCGCCCCTCACGTAATGTATCTTTGCCGGGGATGGAAGACGTTTGCTCATATCCACCGCTTGATGGAGTGGCTCACTCTCCATTTTAAACTGATGGAGGGTGGCCTTCTCTTCTTCAAAGTCTTCGGGCTCTTTGGGACCCATGCAAGGTGCTGCGTGGAGAGCTCTTCTGATAGTGAAGACTCATCCTCGGGCAGGAGTGACGAGGAGGACGGCGGCAGCGACGATGAGGGTAGTAGGCGGCAGGATGACGGGTCCGACTAGGTGTCGGGTGCCGCTCTGTGCAGCACCGGCAACCCCATCATCCGTGTCGCCAGCTCCCTGAACTTCTCGGGGTCGTCTCCTTGGGCGGCTGGCATTGGGAGGCTGCGGAAGAGGAAGAGGGCGGGCTGCAAGGCCGTCAAGTCGGAGTACGCGGGCACCGATGCCTTCGACGCGTGCTGATGTCCTGCCGCCTCGTCTTCGAGCTCTGCTTCCGGCGCCGCCATCACCATCCATCCTTTGGACAGCCACCAAGAAGTTCTCTTGGTGTCTTCTACCACCCGTAGCTCGCCTAGGCGCTCCTTTTGTCCTTTTCGCCTCCTTGACCTCCCTCCTGAGGAGAGGGACAAGAAAGGGATTATGGGCACCTTATCTCTTTTTAGTTTGTAAGCCTTCAGGCCTTTGTTGAATTTAAAACTTGTAATCCCATCATTCATGTTTTTCATTCCCAATGGACTGTACGTGATCGGAATGTTTTTTAATGAAAAAGGGATGCTTGCCGGGTCATTTGTTTGCGTGTGGAACCCACGACAAGGAGTAAATCCTTGATATCTTTAAGATGAACATTTTCTTGCCCGGCAACAGGCCTTGTGGTCTCCCCACTTCGCTCGACCTTCCTCACACCTTTGGCGGAGGCAGGGATGAGGTGGGTTCAGGATCCTTGTTTCATCCTTTCGCTGCCGCGACTACGACCAAACTTGGCCCCAGGAACAAGCCCTAGGGCCTAGAGTTATGGGAACACGGTAGCTTAGGGGAAAACGAGGTTTCACATACCTTAGTCCATAATGGAATGCGTGATAAGGGATGAAGAACTTATCTGAAGCTACAGTCCCCGGCAACCCTGGTTTGCCGTGGGTGAATCTTTGGTCTTGCAGCCCCCGGCAATACTGGCTTGCCGGGGGCTAGATGCTAGTTTGTTCCTCTTTTTTTTCTCCCCAAGTGGTTCAGCACGGATATTTGTGTGTCCTGTGAAGACAAAAGAAAGACAAAGAGATGCACACTCGACCTCTAAGCTAGGGGTTAGTCGCTGCTAAGCACTATCAACCCTAACCAAGGACGAGACTCGACCTAGCATGCATGCTATAACTTAGGGCGCCAGCGCTTCATTTATGCTCAGGGTCTGCGCCTGGCTTTGTACAAAGCGTTACATGCGTCATCGGCAAGGCTTGTACAAAAGGTGGCTTGCCAGGGGGCCTGGCGAGCTATGCCTCACGGGTAAAACTTGCGAAGATGCTCAATGTTCCAGGAGTTACTCACTGGAACGGCATCTTCGGTCTCCAGGCAGACTGCGCCGGGCCTGGTGACTCGTATTACCCGATAAGGGCCTTCCCACTTTGGCGTCAACTTTTTGGAATTCTTGGCCGATTGAACACGCCGAAGAACAAGGTCGCCTTCCTCAAAGCTTCGGGCATGAACCTTCCGGCTATGGTAGCGGCACAAGGCTTGCTGGTAGCGCGCTGCTCTCACAGCCGCCCGAAGACGAACTTCCTCAAGGAGCGTTGCGTCATCTTGCCACAATTGCTCTTGCCTCAAGGAGTGAGTACTCGAGGTGACCCATATATGAGTTCTGTGGGGAGAACTGCTTCTGCCCCGTATACCAGGGCAAAGGGTGTCTGGCGGGTGGCTCAGTTTGGTGTCATTCTGATTGACCAAAGAACCGCCGATAATTCATCAATCCAGCGCCTTGCACTGTTGTGCAGTCTGTCAAAGGTCTTTGTCCTCAGGCCTCACAGTACTTCAGCATTTGCCCTCTCAGCTTGACCATTGCTTCATGGGTGAGCAACGGAAGCGAAACAGACCTTGCTGCCGAAGTCTTGAATATATTGCATGAAGGTGTGGCTTGTGAACTGCATGCCATTGTCGGTGATAACCCTATTGGGTACACCAAAATGGCACACCAGTCCTTTGAAGAACTTGACGGCTGACTGTGCTGTGACCTTCCTCACTGCTACCACTTCTGGCCACTTTGTGAACTTGTCGATTAAAACATACAAGTACTCAAAGCCCCCGACAGCGCAGGGGAAAGGGCCCAGTATGTCGAGCCCCCAGACCGAGAAAGGCCAGGAGAGAGGAATGGTTTGAAGGGCTTGAGATGGCTGATGAAGCTTCTTTGAATGGAACTGACACGCTTCACACCTGGTGACTAGTGTCGTCGCATCCTAGAGGGCGGTGGGCGAGAAGAAGCCTTGCCGAAATGCTTTGCCGGCAAGGGCCCTTGAACCGATGTAGGATCCACATATGCCTCCATGTATCTCCGCCAACAGCCCCAGTCCTTCCTCTCGAGGGATACACTTCAATTTCACGCCGTTTGGCCTCTTTCTGTACAAGACGTCATCGACGAACTGGTACATAGTAGAGCGACGGGCTACTTTTTCTGCTTCTTCCTGCTCCTCAGGAAGTTCCCCTGTTTGGAGGAATCAGACGGTATGTTGTGCCCACGCTGGAGCCTGGGGTTCGACGACGAGGACTAAAGGCATTTCCTCCGCTATCGGAGCGGCTGTCTCCATGGCAAGAGCTTGATGCTCTGTCGGAGCTAGCCGTCCCATGGCGGGCTCAGTGTCTCCGGCAACATCCTTGCCGGCGGCTTCAGGGAGCTCGGCGGGAAAGTACTTGCCGGGCCCTGATTTTCTCCTCTTGTTCTGCTCTGTTGATAGATCAACGGATGGCTGAGTTAGCCGAAGCACAAACGTACCTGGTTCCACAGGTAGCTTGAGGGCAGCGCGTTTTGACAGGTAGTCGGCGATATTATTCTCCACTCGAGGAACGTATTCTGCCTGTATACCGTCAAAACGCTCTTCCAGCTTTCTCATTTCATTGGCGTAGGCCTTCATCAACAGGCTCTGGTAATCCTTGTTAACTTGCTTGACGACAAGTTGCGAGTCGCCTATGACGACGAGTTTCTTGATTCCGAGGTCCGCCGCGATCCTAAGACCGGCAAGTAGCCCTTCGTACTCAGCCGTATTTTTTGTTGACACCTCCCTGGGGAAGTGCATCTGGATCACGTACTTGAGGTGCTCTCTGGTGGACGCGACAAGCAGTACGCCAGCCCCGGCGCCCTGTACGGAGAAAGCTCCATCAATGTACATAATCCAATCACAGCTTGCCTCCTTGCCGGGGAGAGCAGTCTCTTGGGTTTCTTCGTTAGGCATCGCGGTCCATTCTGCAATGAACTCCTCTAGGACTCGGCTTTGAATCGTCGAGGTACTCTCAAACTTGAGGCCAAAGCTGGACAGCTCCAGTGCCCACTCTACGATCCTTCCCGTTGCGTCTGGATTGTGCAATCTCCGTTCTAGAGGGAGGCGAGTGACGACAGTGATTTCATGCACCTGGAAGTAGTGATGCAGCTTCCTCGAGGCCATAAGAAGGCCGAAGAGCAGTTTTTGCACACCGGAGTACCTCGATCTAGCTCCCTGTAGGAGGGAACTAACAAAGTAGACCGGGTGCTGCATCATTTTCTTCTTCGGAGGCACTTCAATTGGCTGCGTTGTCTCGGCATCGGTGGGATCGGGCTCCGTCGCTGCTATTAACTCATCACCAATTTCTCTCTGTGCCACTAGTGCGGCGTCACCACCTGGTTCATTGCCGCCAGGTACAGCAGCAACGGTTCCTGTGGCCTAGGTGCAACTAGTATTGACGCGGAGGAGAGGTACCTCTTCAAATCTTGCAATGTTGCTTCGGCTTCTGGCGTCCACTCCATCGGGCCCGCATTTTTCAAAATCTTGAAAAAGGGAAGGGCGCGCTCGGCGGACCTGGAAATGAACCTGCTCATGGCGGCAACGCAACCACCAAGCCGACGCACATCCTTGACTCGCTTGGGCGCCTCAATCTGCTCTATAGCTTCGATCTTGTCGGGATTGGCCTCTATCCCACGCTATGACACAAAAAACCCGACAAGCTTGGCAGACGGGACGCCGAAGACGCACTTCTCAGGGTTCAGCTTGAGATTGATCTTGCGTAGGTTTGCAAATATTTCTTGTAAATCTGATATGAGGGTTGCCTTGTTCTTGGTTTTGACCACTATATCATCCATATAAGCTTCCATATTTCTATGGAGCTGGTGTTCAAAACCAATCTGGACTGCCCTTGCAAACGTTGAACCAGCACTCTTCAACCCGAAAGGCATCCGTATAAAGCAATACGTACCACATGGGGTGATGAATGCCGTTTTCTCTTCATCTTCCCTTGTCATGAAGATCTGGTGGTAGCCGGAGTAGGCATCGAGGAATGACAACAGATCACACCCAGCTGTGGAGTCAACAATCTGGTCGATGCGCGGCAACGGGAAGGGTCTTTGGGACAAGCCTTATTAATATCTGTGTAATCAATACACAGCCTCCACTTCCCATTTGCCTTGCGCACTACCACTGGATTGGCCAACCACGGTGGATGGAGCACTCCTCTTACCAAACCCGCTGCTTCCAGTTTCTGGATCTCCTCTGTGATGAACTCTTGTCATTCAAAAGCTTGCTTTCTGACCTTCTGCTTGACGGGCCGCGCATGAGGACAGATAGCAAGGTGGTGCTCAATCACCTCCCTGCGAACGCCAGGGATGTCGGATGCTTGCCATGCAAACACATCGACATCCGCCCGTAGGAAGGTGACGAGCGTGTCTTCCTATTTGTCGTCAAGGGTGGAGCTTATGGTAAAAGCTCCTCCCACGCCGTCCTCCTTGACGGAAACCTTCTTGGTTCCCGGCGGTGTGGCCCTGGACTTCTTGTTTCTGTCGGCGGAGCTCTCTGGCACGTCCTCGACGGGAGCGCTACACTCCGAAGAGGTGCGCTTGCCGGAGTGGGTGCCTGAGGTCTCACCGGTCTTCTTCTTTTGCCTTCCTGGGCTCCAGCGGCAGGAGCAAGCGCCTTAGCAGTGGAGGCTGCTGCAACTGCTTGTTGGTAGAGTTGGTCAGCGCAAATTAGCGCATCCTTCTTGTCTGATGGGACCTTGATGATCGTCACAGGCCCCGGCATCTTCAGGGTGTTGAATGTGTAATCTGACGCCGCCATGAACTTGGCCAGCGCTGGGCGGCCAAGGATCCCGTTGTAAGGCAAGGGGATCTTGGCAATGTCGAACACAATCCTTTCTGTCCTGTAGTTCAGATCACTCCCAAAAGTCACGGGCAACGTGACCTTTCCCTTTGGTTGACTTCTTCCCGGGTCGACCCCCTGAAACGTGCCCGTCTCTTCGAGGTCTTCATCAGGAATCTGCAATTTCTCGATCACGGCAGGCGAGATTAAGTTCAGACCGGCCCTGCCATCGACTAGCATCTTTGTCACCTTGAGGTTGCGTATTGTTGGTGAAACCAACAATGGCAAGCACCCGACTGCAGTAGTGCGATTAGGGTGATCCTCAGTGTCAAAAAGGATAGGTGTGCTGGACCACTTCAGCGGCATTTGGGTATCAAACGACGGTTTCGCCGCTCTAATCTCACGCGCCCACTGTTTAAGCTGGCGGTGGGAGGTATGCAGCGAGGCGCCGCCATCGATGCACATGCCCTTTGTAGCTTTCTGAAATTCTTGGTCACCAGACTCATCGTCCTCTTCGTGATCATCGTCTTCTGTCTTTTTGTCATGGCCCCGGGCGGGCCTCTCCCGCTATTTATCTTTGCCTCGATGGCCCGCTTGGCCGTCATGCTTCTTGTCGGACCCCTCAGCACTGTCCTGGCCTTTCTCCTTGTCCCGCCTCTCATATTCAGCCCTCTGCTTCTCAGCAAGGAGCTCAACCTGTCGGCAGTTCTGGAGATCATGGACTTTGCTGCGATGGATCTTGCAGTATTGCTCGTCGGAGTTTCCTGGCTTCTCGGCAGCCGCCAAGGGCCAGCAGGCGACACATCCGGCAATTTCCTTGCCGGGGTCATCTGCCTTGGTTTTCTTGGCGGAGCCGGCGTCGTCAGATCCCTCGACGGGAAGCATAGTTTTACCTTTGCGCTTCCTGTTGCGGCGCCGGCCTTTCTTCGCCGGGGCGGCAGTATCCTCATCTGAGGAGTCAGTTTCCATGCCGGCATCTTCGCCAGGGTACTTCCTTCCCTCTTCAGCTCGGGCACATCTGTCAGCAAGAACATAGAGTTCTGCCACATCTTTCACCTTGTTCATTGCCAGTACTTCGCGCATCTTGCGGTTACGCACATTCTGATGGAACGCGCTGATGATGGCGGCAGGGTGAACATCAGGGATATTGTGCTGTACCCGGCTGAACCTCTGTATATACTTGCGCAGACTCTCGCCTCCCTTCTGGGGAATGACATGCAGGTCGCTTGCTTGGCCATGGGCTTGGTGACCTCCAGTAAAGGCCCCCACAAACTCATGGCACAAATCCGACCAGGAGGAAATAGAGTCTACCGGCAAATGCATCAACCACGACATGGCGTTGGGTTTAAGAGCCTATGGAATGTAATTCGCAAGCATCTTATCGTTGCGGGCTCCGGCGGCTTGCATCGCGATGGTGTAAATGCTGAGGAACTCAGACGGGTGAGTCTTGTCGTTGTACTTTTCGCCAATGTCAGGTTTGAAGGCACGGTGAGTGGGCCACTACAACTGCCGCAGCTCACGGGTAAAAGCCGGACAACCTACCTCGTAAGGTAGGCCTCCAGGGCTCTCCGGGGCCTGGTGGTTCACAGCAGGCCCTGCTCGCCTGTCTGACTGGTGGCGCGCTCTGCGCCGGTGCTCGATAGTGGTTCGAGCGTCTTCATGGGCCCATTCTCGAAGAACTTGGCGGTGGTCACAGTGGGTCCGCGAGTCGGACGATGCTATGGAGATGTCGTCGCCCGTGAAGTCGCGATGAGCCGGCGTCCGCGGTACCGGATGGGGAAGAGGTGAATGCACCGTGGTCGTGGCGCCGCCGGCTTTTCTGCCACTGGTCCGCGGGACTCCATTGGAGCATCGACATGGGGGCCCCACCGGACTTGGTTCATCTTTGTTGGCCACTGTAACAAGGCTTCGGATAGTGGCTCTCCATTCGGTGAGTTTCCCCGTAGTGGGAGGAAAGTCGATGAGCAACTACGCGCGCACCAAGGCCTCTGCTGGCGTCGGTGGCAGAGACGCGCTTCGACTTCTGACCATGTTAGAAGGAGCTCTACCACGACCCTGCGGTCGCATGCCATTTTCACCAGCGCCTTGGCGAGTGGGCAGGTCTTCTACGTCCCGGGAGTGGCGCTCGGGGCTCTTCACGCGGCGACGCCCGGGATCTTCGGTGTAATTACGCCGTTCATCGCGCGCTACCTGGGAGGAGCGCGCTTTTGGCGCCGGCGTGGGAGTCTTGGAGGCCCTTGCGTCGCCTTCGGGCAGGGGCGGCGATGACCCTGGAAGGCCCCGCTCCACCCGCGAAGGGCTTGGCTCTGTCTTTGGATTTGGTGACGTGTGGCCCGTTACCAGGCGCACAAACATCGCCGCCTCCCAAACTCCGGCTGCTGGGATGGTGTTGGTGTTTGCGAGCAACGCCCCATGTCCTTTCCACGACCGTTCCGCTGCTTGCCCGCGTCGGGACGGGCTGTCCGGCTTCCGACTAGCCAACCACCACCGTCGTCTTCTTCTTGGGCGCCATGATGATGAAGAAGCACCGAACTAATTGCTAAAGCCGATTCTCACAACTGCGCCCCCTACCTGGTGCGCCAGAGATGTCGGTGGGAACGACACCTATGGGATCACAAGAATCCCTACTGTGGTTAGCGGGGCGCGGGGTCGTGAGAAGAGTGGATCAAACAGATAGCACACGGTTCGTTTATCCAGGTTCGGGCCACGAGGTTGCGTAAAACCCTACTCCTGCTTTGGTGGATTGTATATCTGTGTTCTTGAGCTAGCTATGGGGCGTGAGGAGCTCCAAAAAGACGAATCCTTCTCCTGGTCGCCTCGGGCCTCCATTTATAGAAAAAGGGGTTGCCACAGTGGCACACAAGAGGTGGAAAGGGTACAGTGATGCGAGGTTATCCCTCGCGTTACATGACAAGGCGCATTTAATGTGTCTTGCTTAGGTGTCCTTGCTTTATCGGGGACGGGGGAGAGATCTGGCTCGTCCATCGCCGCTTCTTCTTGTGTTGACACGCGCCTTGGCCAGCGACGCCTGTGATGCCACGTAGGTAGGCAGGCAGCTGAGGTGGCGCAGTGGCGGGTCTTCACGAAGATCTGCATGCCGCCACGTAGGTGCCTGCCCAGCTGGTTGGGTCGGCAGCTGCATGCATGCGGTGGTGGAGGTTTAGTCGGCGCGGGCCTGATGGTGGCCCTGCGGGTGTCCCGGGTAAGGGCCTTGCCGGGGCCCTAGCAAGGGTCTTGCCGAGGCGCCTGCTGTCATCCCCGGCAAGGCGCTTACCGGGGGCCTTGTGGTCTTGCTCGGCTGGGATCCTGCCAAGGGTTGTCGTCTCCTTAGTGCGTATCTGATCTTGACTGTCTTCACAAAGATTTGCATGCCGCCACGGGGATGTCTCCCGAATCCTTGCCCTTTGGGGGCAGTGGAATCAAGGATGATTTGCTCCATAGGTGCGGGATGAGTCGCCGTGGCAAGGGTCTTGCCAGGACTGCTAGAACTGTCTCCCGGCAAGGATCTTGCCGGGGGAGTCCGCTTCATCCCCTTTGCTCTTCGTGGTCTTGGCCTTGGCGTCGTTCTAGTTCTCTTGAGCTTCGGTCTTACCCAGGCTGACCTCCCTTGCCTTGCTTGGTGTGGTGGTGCCCGTGGCTCAGACTGCTCGTGCACAGTTATAGGGGTACAAAAAGTGTACCCCTCTTTTTGTACACTGACAATAATGGAAACAGTTTCACCCAACCTTGTTCTGTATTGGCTTATTTCTTAATTTGTTTTCCCACCTTATGTCCGAATTGGCATATACACCTTGGAATGACTTAAATTGCCAGGGGCTCTATTTCAAGACATATATATATTCTCAACAATAGAAAGTCCGAACAGTCTCAGAGTATACTTCGGCATCCCGAATACTGCGTTATATGCATCAGCTCCGAATCACATCTTTGGTCAATAGTTCGGTTGCCCGGCTCCTATGCTTGCTACCTTACGTTCTGTTTTTTGGCTAAGGTAGTAAAGGGAGAACTACTGCAATTGTTTTTCTGGGTGGCCCGGTCAAACACCTCAGTAGAGAAAGCCGAAAACTGATTGTTGTGATACGGTGAGAGCTGGTCAGCAATTCGGTGACTTATTAAATCTCTAGCGATTTCTTCCATATTACACGAAGGGATGCCTTCTTCCATTCAAGCGCTTAAGGCATCCAAGTTCGATAGCCGCATACGCACCACAGGCTTGCGAGAATGATAAAGCCGTATAAGTTCGATTGCCAGGTTCGCCACGTTGCCACCTCCTTTACGGACCAAGACATTGGGTCAAGTGTGCTCACGCGCTATACCGAACACCCGCATAGTATCTATGTACGGGCTGAAGCCGACAACTTGTAAACTCTCAAAAATTATAAACAACCGCACAGGGGGAATAACACTTTAAAATAAATGCATACAGTATATTACATAGCCTGGGTTTATAATACATTGTCGGGGTAGCTCGGATACATTTACTCGAACATGATATCCTCCGAGCATTGACCCTCTATCAAACGGGCATCCTCGAGGATGTCTTCGAAATAGCGCTCTGGCTTGCAGTTGTCCTTGCCTCCAGGCGGACCCTCAACTGCCACGATGACGACCTTCATCTTCACCCAGTGCATCTTAACACGGGCAAAGGTCATCTGCGCACCTTCTATACACGTCGAGCGCTTCACGGCCTCTACTCGGGGCAAGGCGTTGCCAAGCTACTTGACCAAGCCGAAGTAGCTGCTCGGAATGGGTCCGGCCAACCATAGACGGAATATGATGTCTGTCGGATCTGGGGTTCCGGCAGACCCTTGAGGTTCGAACACCGGGGTGTGCGCAAAGTTTTTCTCCCTATCGATCCACACCCTAGCTCTCTAAGATCTCGCAGACGAAGACGACGAACTCTCAACACAGAAGGACGCAAGATTTATACTAGTTCGGGCCACCGTTATGGTGTAATACCCTACTCCGGTGTGGTGGTGGTGGTGGATTGCCTCTTGGGCTAATGATGAACAGTACAAGAGGAAGAACAGCCTCCTGAGGTTGAGGTGTTCTTGTGTTTGGTGAGCTTGTGTGTGTGACGATCGAAATCAGCTGCCGAGTTCTGATGGTGTCGATTCGATGCCTCTCATGGTGGTGGCTAGTTCTACTTATATAGGCACTCGTCCTCTCCCCAAATATTGAGTGGGAAGGGAGCCAACAACAGCCAATTCGAAAGGGGACATCTAGTACATGCTATCCTGACAAAAGGTGGTCTTCGCCTACAAAAGTCTCTGGTGATGACGCCGTCTTGGGCTCCATGGTGACCTCCATCTTGCTGTCCTTCTGGTCCTGTTCTCCTTGCACCAATATGGAACCTTTGCTTGATGCCTCGGTACTCCGCGCCTGCGCTTGCCCCCTTAGCACCGAAGAGGAAACAAGGACGCTGCGCGCGCTCGCGCCCGCCTGGCACCCGTCTGGCCTCGATCGTCATGGCTCATGTCTCGAGGGGCCTCGCGAGGTTTGCCTTGCCTTGATCTCTCCGCCCCTCGTGAGCCTTCCTGGCGAGGCCGCTCTTCAAGAGGTCTTGCGTCGTCCGCCCCATGAGGCATGGCCCCTCGCGAGGGTCTTGAATGTCTTGTTGATGAAGATGGGCCGTACGAACCTGCCAGCCCAGCCACGCCATGGGCCGTAGGTAGGCAAGTCTGGGGACCCCCGTTCCCAGAATGCCACCAGTAGCCCGCGTGCCCAAGGCGCGCTCGGGCTTGGCTTCGAGGCAAACCCAAAGGGTCAAGAGCGTAGCACCGTGGGCATCTCCGCTTCCCCACCCTGCCTCGGCAACTGCCCGACTTGACAAGTCCATGCGACATGCAAGGAAAACCATCATTACCTGTGATCGTGGGTGTCGGCGTTCTGGGAACGGGGGTCCCTAGACTTGACTGCCTGCGGCCTGCGGCGTGGCTCAAAGGGGGGCCCAGCACGGCCCATCTTCGCCAACACAGACCCAAGACCCTCGCGAGGGGCCAAGCATCGCGGGGCGGACGACACAAAGCTTCCTCAGGCACGGCCTCATTAGGCTGGCTCATGAGGAGGCAGAGAGATCAAGGCGGGGTACCTCACGAGGTGCCCGTGACGCAAGCCATGACGACCAAGGGTGCTAGGCGGGTGCCAGCCCGCGCAATGTCCTCCCACTACGGGGCCCCACGGGACTTGGTTCATCTTTGTTGGCCACTGTAACAAGGCTTTAGATAGTGGCTCTCCATTCGTTGAGTTTCCCCGTAGTGGGAGGAAAGCCGAGGAGCAACTACGCGCGCACCAGGGCCACTGCTGGCATCGGTTCCAGCGAAACCTGCACGGATCACGACGCACTTCGACTTCTGACCATGTTAGAAGGAGCTCTACCACGACCGTGCGGTCGCATGCCATTTTCACCAGCGCCTTGGCGAGTGGGCAGGTCTTCTACGTCCCGGGAGTGGCGCTCGGGGCTCTTCGCGCGGCGACACCCGGGATCTTCGGCGTAATTACGCCGTTCATCGAACGCTACCTGGGAGGAGCACGCTTTTGGCGCCGGCGTGGGAGTCTTGGAGGCCCTTGCGTCGCCTTCGGGCAGGGCGGCGATGACCCTGGAAGGCCCCGCTCCACCCGCGAAGGGCTTGGCTCCGTCTTTGGATTTGGTGACGTGTGGCCCGTTACCAGGCGCACAAACATCGCCGCCTCCCAAACTCCGGCTGCTGGGATGGTGTTGGTGTTCACGAGCAACGCCCCGTGTCCTTTCCACGACCGTTCCGCTGCTTGCCCGCGTCGGGACGGGCTGTCCGGCTTCCGACTAGCCAACCGCCACCGTCGTCTTCTTCTTGGGCGCCATGATGATGAAGAAGCATCGAACTAACTGCTAAAGCCGATTCTCACAACTGCACCCCCTACCTGGCGCGCCAGAGATGTCGGTGGGAGCGACACCTATGGGATCACAAGAATCCCTACTGTGGTTAGCGGGGCGCGGGGTCGTGAGAAGAGTGGATCAAACAGATAGCACACGGTTTGTTTATCCAGGTTCGAGCCGCGAGGATGCGTAAAACCCTACTCCTGCTTTGGTGGATTGTATATCTGTGTTCTTGAGCTTGCTATGGGGCGTGAGGAGCTCCAAAAAGCTGAATCCTTCTCCTGGTCACCTCGGGCCTCCTTTTATAGAAAAAGGGGTTGCCACAGTGGCACACAAGAGGTGGAAAGGGCACAGTGATGCGAGGTTATCCCTCGCATTACATGACAAGGTGCATTTAATGTGTCTTGCTTAGGTGTCCTTGCTTTATCGGGGACGGGGGAGAGATCTGTCTCGTCCGTCGCCACTTCTTCTTGTGTTGACACGCGCTTTGGCCAGCGACGCCTGTGATGCCACGTAGGTAGGCAGGCAGCTGAGGTGGCGCAGTGGCGGGTCTTCACGAAGATCTGCATCCGCCATGTAGGTGCCTGCACAGCTGGTTGGGTCGGCAGCTGCATTCATGCGGTGGTGGAGGTTTAGTCGGCGCGGGCCTGATGGTGGCCCTGCGGGTGTCCTCGGTAAGGGCCTTGCCGGGGCCCTAGCAAGGGTCTTGCCGAGGCGCCTGCTGTCATCCCCGGCAAGGCGCTTACCGGGGGCCTTGTGGTCTTCCTCAGCTTGGATACCGCCAAGGGTTGTCGTCTCCTTAGTGCGTATCTGATCTTGAATGTCTTCACAAAGATCTGCATGCCGCCACAGGGATGTCTCCCGAATCCTTGCCCTTTGGGGGTAGTGGACTCAAGGATGATTTGCTCCGTAGGCGCGGGACGAGTCACCGCGGCAAGGGTCTTGCCAGGGCTGCTAGAACTGTCTCCCGGCAAGGATCTTGCCGGGGGAGTCTGCTTCTTCCCCTTTGCTCTTCGTGGTCTTGGCCCTGGCGTCGTTCTAGTTCTCTTGAGCTTCGGTCTTACCGAGGCTGACCTCCCTTGCCTTGCTTGGTGTGGTGGTGCCCATGGCTCAGACTGCTCGTGCACAGTTATAGGGGTACAAAAAGTGTACCCCTCTTTTTGTACACCGACAATAATGGAAACAGTTTCACCCAACCTTGTTCTGTATTGGCTTATTTCTTAATTTGTTTTCCCACCTTATGTCCGAATTGGCATATAGACCTTGGAATGACTTAAATTGCCAGGGGCTCTATTTCAAGACATATATATATATTCTCAACAATAGAAAGTCCAAACACTCTCAGAGTATACTTCGGCATCCCGAATACTGCGTTATATGCATCAGCTCCGAATCACGTCTTTGGTCAATAGTTCGGTTGCCCGGCTCCTATGCTTGCTACCTTATGTTCTGTTTTTGGCTAAGGTAGTAAAGGGAGAACTACTGCAATTGTTTTTCCGGCTGGCCCGGTCAAGCACCTCAGTAGAGAAAGCCGAAAACTGATTGTCGTGATGCGGTGAGAGCTGGTCAGCAATTCGGTGACTTATTAAATTCTAGCGATTTCTTCCGTATTACATGAAGGGATGCCTTCTTCCATTCAAGCACTTAAGGCATCCAAGTTCGATAGCCGCATACGCACCACGGGCTTGTGAGAATGATAAAGCCGTATAAGTTCGATTGCCAGGTTCGCCACGCTGCCACCTATTTTACGGACCAAGACATTGGGTCAAGTGTGGTCACGTGCTATTCCGAACACCCCCGTAGTATCTACGTACGGGCTGAAGCCGACAACTGGTAAACTCTCAAAAATTATAATCAACCGCACAGGGGGAATAACACTTTAAGATAAATGCATACAGTATATTACACAGCCTGGGTTTATAATACATTGTTGGGGTAGCTCGGATACATTTACTCGAACATGATATCCTCCGAGCATTGACCCTCTATCAAACGGGCATCCTCGAGGATGTGTTCAAAATAGCGCTCCGGCTTGCAGTTGTCCTTGCGTCCAGGTGGACCCTCAACTGCCATGATGACGACCTTCATCTTCACCCAGTGCATCTTAACACGGGCAAAGGTCATCTGCGCACCTTCTATACACGTCGAGCGCTTCACGACCTCTACTCGGGGCAAGGCGTTGCCAAGCTGCTTGACCAAGCCGAAGTAGCTGCTCGGAATGGGTCCGGCCGACCATAGCCGGACTATGATGTTTGTCGGATCTACGGTTCCGGCAGACCCTTGAGGTTCGAACACTGGGGTGCGCACAAAGTTTTTCTCCCTATCGATCCACGCCATAGCTCTCTAAGATCTCGCAGACGAACACGACAAACTCTCAACACAGAAGGATAAAAGATTTATACTAGTTCGGGCCACCGTTACGGTGTAATACCCTACTCCAGTGTGGTGGTGGTGGTGGATTGCCTCTTGGGCTAATGATGAACAGTACAAGAGGAAGAACAGCCTCCTGAGGTCGAGGTGTTCTTGTGTTTGGTGAGCTTGTGTGTGTGAGGATCAAAATCAGCTGCCGAGTTCTGATGGTGTCGATCCGATGCCTCTCATGGTGGTGTCTAGTTCTACTTATATAGGCACTCGTCCTCTCCCCAAATATCGAGTGGGAAGGGAGCCAACAACAGCCAATTCAAAAGGGGACATCTAGTACATGCTATCCTGACAAAAGGTGGTCTTCGCCTACAAAAGGCTCTGGTGATGACGCAGTCTTGGGCTCCATGGTGACCTCCGTCTTGCTGTCCTTCTGGTCCTGGTCTCCTTGCACCAATATGAAACCTTTGCTTGATGCCTCGGTACTCCGCGCCTGCGCTTGCCCCCTTAGCACCGAAGAGGAAACAAGGACGCTGCGCGCACTCGCGCCCGCCTGGCACCCGTCTGGCCTCGATCGTCATGGGTCATGTCCCGAGGGGCCTCGCGAGGTTTGCCTTGCCTTGATCTCTCCGCCCCTCGTGAGCCTTCCTGGCGAGGCCGCTCTTCAGGAGGTCTTGCGTCGTCCGTCCCATGAGGCATGGCCCCTCGCGAGGGTCTTGAATGTCTTGTTGATGAAGATGGCTCGTACGAACCTGCCAGCCCAGCCACGTCATGGGCCGCAGGCAGGCAAGTCTGGGGACCCCCGTTCCCAGAATGTCGCCAGTAGCCCGCGTGCCCAAGGCGCGCTCGGGCTTGGCTTCGAGGCGAACCCAAAGGGTCAAGAGCGTAGCGCCGCGGGAATCTCTGCTTCCCCACCCTGCCTTGGCAACTGCCCAACTTGACAAGTCCATGCGACATGCAAGGAAAACCATCATTACCTGTGATCGTGGGTGTCGGCGTTCTGGGAACGGGGGTCCCCAGAGTTGCCTGCCTGCGGCCTGCGGCGTGGCTCAAAGGGGGGCCCAGCATGGCCCATCTTCGCCAACACAGACCCAAGACCCTCGCGAGGGGCCAAGCCTCGCGGGGCGGATGACACAAAGCTTCCTCAGGCACGGCATCATCAGGCTGGCTCGTGAGGAGGCAGAGAGATCAAGGCGGGGTACCTCACGAGGTGCCCGTGACGCAAGCCATGACGACCAAGGGCGCCAGGCGGGTGCCAGCCCGCGCAATGTCCTCCTTTCCTCTTTGGTGCAAAGGGGGCAAGCGCAGCCGCAGAGTACCGAGGCATCAAGCAAAGGTTGCCATTTCGGTGCAACAAGACCAAGATCAGGAGAACTGCAAGACGGAGGTCACCGTGGAGCCCAAGACGGCGTCACCACCAGAGCTTTGTGCAGGCGAAGACTACTTTTGTCAGGATAGCTGGTAGTAGCTGTCCCCTTCCAAATTAGCCCGCCATTGTTGGCTCCCTTCCCGCTCTATATTTGGGAAGAGTCCCAGGGCCTCTATAAATAGGACCAGCCACCCACGAGAGGTTGGAAGGGGAAACAATCGAGAATAGAGAGAGAGAGAAGGGTGACTGAACTCCTCCCAGCAGTTCATCCCCCCAGCCAAGAACAGACCCTCGTGAGGCTGTTCTTCCTTGTATTGTTCATCATCATTAGCCCAAGAGGCAATCCACCACGCCACACACTGGAGTAGGGTATTACACGAAAACGGTGGCCCGAACCAGTATAAAGCCTGAGTCTCTTGTGTTGTTCTTTCCATAGCTTAAATCTTAGCGAGGAGGAGGGGCGCAAGTAGGTAGGAGGCGAAATCTCCGCGCGCACCCCAGTGTTCGAACCTCAAGGGTCTGCCGGAACCCGAAATCCGACATTTGGCGCGCCAGGTAGGGGTGTCGGAATCCACCTTCTACCGCTTCGTGCCCCGTCGCGTCGTCATCACCGTGTCCGACGACCAGGCGAGCAACCCAGATCCATGGGCGGCATGGCCCGCCCGCGCAGAGCCGCTCGCCTCGGGCGATCCCGTGCCCCACGCAGCTCGCGGTCCGCAGGGCGCTGCGGGCTGTGGGCGGCGCGGACAGGCTTCGACAGCTCTCACACCGTGGCAGGCGCGGTCGGCAGCAAGGGCCTCCAATCACGCCGCGACCACGACACCGTACACCCGCCGGGAGCAGGCGAACTCGAGGGCCGCGCTCACGGTGGCCCGAGAGCTGCTGCAGTGCAGCCTGCTAGAGGGCGGCCGCGACAAGCTGCTAGAGCGGGTGGCAGAGCTCTTGGGCTTTGCCGCCTTGGGGGCTCACCCCTTCTGCACCCAGCTCCCATCTCTAGCCCAAGGCGGCCCGCGCGGGGGCTCCGTGCGCGCCCGCGGGCTCCAAGGCTACTCCAATACCAGCGAAGCTGTCAGCATCGGACCGGCGGCAGCGCTGCCCCCGCTCCCGTTCCATGAAGAAGAAGGACTCGACGCGACCCGCGGCCCTAGTGGACAGCCGCGCTGCCACCCCATGGTGGGCGCGTCAGGCAGGACCGCGTGGCATGTGGAGCACTACGGCATGGCCATCGGGATGACGGCACCCGAGGAATGCGTGCCCCTCATGATGGACCAAGGACACCCTCACGAGAGCGAACAAGGCTCCCTCCATAGCCCAAGCTGGGGGGACGAGGCGCCAGACTCTGAGCCTTTCGAGGAGCCCCGGGACGGTCCCACTGGCCACGCTGGAAGCAACGATTATCGGGTACCGCTAATTATTCAGGAACAGGCATACGCTAACCATGGATCGCAAGAGGTGCAGGTCACCATCGCGAGCAGCTGCCCCGCTCCCACAGTATCCTACCCCTCGGGAGGAGGGCGCAGGGGGCTGCAGGAGAGGGGCCGGGATCCGACATCACCACCGCGGCGTTCGGAGCAAGGTGTTCTCAGGAGGTAGGCCCTCCGCTGGGGAGGTGCCTCAAGTCCTGCCCCCGGCGGAGGACCCGTGGTCGTCAGGGGAACCGCTGGCGACCGCTCTACCCCATCGGCGACGTCCTGGTTTCCGGTCATCGTTGATGGCACTAGAGTGTGGCGCAAGGCGGGGCCCTCATCTGGCGATATGAAGCAAGGCCGGTACCTGTGAAGAAGGCCCAGTGCCTGTGAAGCTCGCCGCCCCGTGACACACTCACGTAATAATGAGTGGGCTGTACACGCCCCGAAGTATCAGGGGTGCCGGCCTCAGGCCCTGGGGCTCCCTCCCACGCCCAGTGGCACCACTTAGCTCCGCGTTGGTGAGAAAATGTCCAAGACTAGATTAGGTGCCGGACGCGGCCTTTTGTCTGCTTTCTTTGCTTTTCTCTTTGGTTGTCGCTTTCCCCCGCTGGGTTCAAGTTGGATTTGAATTTGAGATTTGCGTGTGTTCGGGGAAGGGGTGCTTTGTCTCGTTCAAGCAATTTCTCGCATTTTGGTTACCACTTCGCCTCAGCTGCCTCCCCTCGTGAGCCCCTCGTGAGCCGGGTCAGGCCTAGCTTGCGCGCAGCCCATACTGCCGCCGCCGCGTCCTCTCAAGAGGGTGTTTTACTGCAGGTCCTACGGATCCAATCAGGGAACACTCCGGACACCACAACCTCCCACAGGCTACCTCAGGGCCAGCACGGGACAAAGGTAAACTAGCTGACCAGCGCGTCGCTTAGGCCAACCACTTGGCGCGGGCGCATGGGCAATGTAGCGTCTACTAATACGATGAACACAAGTTTTACATAAGGGGCTCCCCCTCCAAAATGCTCTCACTGCCATCAGGCCAAAACCTGAAGTCTATTCATGTAGGGTAAGGGAGTAGGAACGATGCACAATCAGTCGAATAAATCCCCCAATGCATTCTCAGGAGCACCACCCGAGCCGTTGATGGCGTCGCTGAACTCGCCATCGCTGTTCGCGTCGCCTCTAGCGGCGTCAGGGCCGTTCACCACGCCGCCCTCGTCGGCAGCCCCGATCACACCGTCGTTGTCTGAAGCGAAGGCCCTGATAAGAGCATCGACATTGTCTTCCACCCAGTGCGCCAGATCGTCTCGGACGGCCTGGGGGACTGGGGCGATGGCGGCGTCGAAATCGAAGTGGGGATCCATGATCCAGAGATGGCTGAAGATGCGAGAAAAGGCGCGCCCGAGCAGGGCGCGGCTCCTCTCCTCCACCAACCTGTCAGCCCTGACCGACCGCGCCTCCAGCGGCGTCACCACATCATTGAAGAACTGAAGATTGCCGGTGTAGTTGACTGCGTGCGGCTCGCCAAAAGCCGCCTTGCAGATGTTGCCCAAGGATGCGTTGGCTCTCTCCTGGAGTGTGGTGAGCATGGGGCCGTGCTCATGCTCCAGGATCCGCTGCTGGCGTATCTCGTCCGCATTCTGGTGCGCGGCGACCTCAGCCTCCTCCACCCGCTGGCGGAGAAGGAGCACCTCAGCCTGGGAGGTGGTCAACTCACCTTGCGCCACCTCATGGGCGGCCCGGAAAGCATCGGCCCGCCGCATCGCATCCTCCAGCTTGGCCCTCAAGGCGGCAATCCTGCCTTCAGCTTCGGCCCGGATCAACCCCAGCTTCTCTTCGAACTCGTGCTCGAGGTTCAAATGCGCCATCGCCACCCGACGTCCGACCTCCTCCACGACACGGGCTTCCTGTGCAGCGACATCATCCTCCGCCTGCATCACCAAGCGCTCCCTGGTCTCCAGACGCTCGTACTCGCGGGTACGTTCAGCGGCTTCCAGCGTCAGCGCCTCCTCATGCTTCTGGAGCTCTGCTGAGTCGCTAGAGACCATCTTCATCGATGCGAGGGCTGCCTCGCGCAGCTCCACCAGCTCCTCCAATGAGTGGCACCAGGCCAGGAGCTCCCGAGCCTGCTCCTCCGCCGCCTTTCGCCGCTGGTCGGCTTCCTGGGTCTCCTCAGCGGCCCAAGATCGGGCCTCCCGAGAGGCCACGAGCGACGCCTTGGCCTCTGCGTCATCAAGATCGTGCTGACGGCGCGCAAGGGCAATGGTGCCCTCCAGCTCGCGCCTCTCTATAGCGAGGCGCAGGCCCTCGGCCTCGAGGCGCACGTCTTCATCAGCAAGCTCCTCACCAAGCAGGCTTACCATGTTAGCCGCCCTTCGAAGGAATCCTTGGCAGAGAGCACGACGCTCCCGAGCACGCTCGAGCACATCTTCCACACCATCATCTACCCCAAGCAAGCACCGGGAGCCACGAATTAGCACTCCCCCTCCAGGCTGGGGGCTGGGGGCTGGCACCCTCGAGACGGCCGGGCACGCCGCGCCAGAAGCCCGGCCTAGAGCCAGCCCGTCCCTAGGTGAAGAGCGCAGGGAGCGCCTCAGCCAATCGCAGTCCACGACCAGGCAAGAAGCCCACGGCAAGCTGGCTATGCCACGAGAAGGCCCGTGAAGGAGGATCGCTAGGTGCGTAGGGCCACGATACACCTCGGGACGGTTCGCCTCTTCGATCGCCCTCACCACAAGGGCTCCGCTGCTCGAAGCGCTTGAGCACGGTGCAGGGGGCGAAGCCAAGGGGGACGGCTCCTTAGCTGTGTCCGCGAGCTCGGCTAGAAGGGGCCTGTGGAGCAAGGGTCAGTAAAAGTAACAGAAGGATCGGGAGCTGGGAAAGGAGAAGGCTTACTCATAAGTGGCGAAGTACTTCCCACGCTTCAGCAAGCGACAAGGGTAATCATCGCCCAGGGCCTCCCTTCTCTTCCGGAGGGCCTCAAAGTCCACGCGGAAGCGGCCCAAGAGTTGGGCGCAGGGATCAACCTGCGATGAAGACGGAGCGTCAAGGCGATCTGTGTCAGGGGTGCCTGCCTGATGTGTGCTGCCAATTGCCTCGCCGAGAGAAGCAGCTGGAGCCTCAGGGGCCTCAGTCGCAGGCGCTGAGGGTAGCTGATCGTCACCCTCAGCCTCAGTGGCACGGGCCCCAAGAGCTGCTCCCTCATGAGCATCGCCCAGCGCTGTCACCCCGCCGGGAGCCCCCTCGGCCTCTGGCGCCTCATGCCTCCCTGCTCCGCCGCTTGAGGAAGAGTCGCCTTGGCCGACTGGAAGGGCAGTCACCATCACTGGGTTCTCGCGAGGCCCCTGGAGGCCGGCGGGGCGCGACCCACACTCATCAAAGATAGGCATCTGCTTCACAAAATCGCCCCTGCTCTGGCAGAGGTACAGCAAGGCCCCTCCCTGCTGGATGCTGCCAGGGTTGGGATCCCCAGTCAGGGTCAAGAGCGCTGTCCTCAGCACTTCAGGAGTCAGGTCCTCTTCCTGGAGCCTCATACGATCATCGCACCCGCCAAAGGCCCACATCCGACGGGAGTGGCGTTGGAGAGGAGCAACGCGGCGTAGCAGGAACTCCTTCACCACCTTGGGCGTTATCACGCCAAGCGACCTCAAGTACGCGAAGCGGTGCCAGTCAAAGACGAGCCGGGGGCTCTCAAGCGTCTCCTGGCCCCAGCCCGAATTGGGGACAGTAGGTGACGTTGGCTCCGATAGCAGGGGGCTGGGCGCCCCTGCGTCCACATACAGCCACCGCTCGCGGAACCCAGCAGCGGGCAGGGGGAGCTTGAAGTCAATCCTAGAGGCTCCTGTCTCAGACGCGGCAACGAAGCTCACGCACGCCCAGCATTGGGTAGGGTCGACAAGGCGCCGTGAGAAGAAGTGGCGCAGTAAGGCAACCGAAGGAAGGATGCCCACCATAGCCTCGCAAACAAAGGTGAAGACCGAAAGGAGGGTGATGGATTCAGGACCCAGATGCATCATGTGGATCTGATAGTGGGAAAGCACGGCATTGAAGAAATCAGAAAAGGGAGGAACCAGACCCGCCCACAGGGCATCGGCAAAATACAGTACCTCGGTGACTATCCTGTCGATGGAGAAGTGGGACGCGGGCCAGGCCGTCATCCTGCCGCATTCGTTGAAGATAGTGGCCTAAGCCGAGCTGACCTTGCCCAAGCCCTCGGTGGGGGCCGCCAACGGCGGCGGGCAAGGCGGAGACACGGGTTTCTTCACTCTTCCCATCTTTGTCGGAGCCATGGCGATGGGAAGAGGGGGGAAGGTTCGAGATTGGGTTGAAAACAGAAGCCGAAGTTCGAGCGGAGGAAGGACAGAGGGCGCTCGAGCAACAGAAAGGGGAACGGCTGTGTACGACTACGAGTCTGCCTAGCATGGCGCAAAACAAGGAGGGCGTGGGGAACAGTCAAGGTTGTTCGAATCGTGATTCTGAATCGGATCGGAGCTCCAATGGCAGGATAACAAATCATAGAATCTTCACTATCAGGATCGTAAAAACGTAGATTCTAAGAACCAAAATCGTAGAATCAGAGGGGTTAGTTTGGATCGTAAAGTCGTAGAATCGTACAACAGAATCTTGATTCTGACAACCTTGGGAACAGTGCCGCCCATGTTCAATCAACCGCCATGCGGCGCCCAAGGCTGCAGGCTGTTAGGGCCCGCAGCGCTTTGCTCTTGCCCTTCCGCCTCCCTGCACGGCCAAGTCCGGGTGCGCCTTGGGCCCAGGGGCTACTGTCGGTGTTCTGGGAACGGGGGTCCCCAGACTTGCCTGCCTGCGGCCTGCGGCGTGGCTCAAAGGGGGGCCCAGCACGGCCCATCTTCGCCAACACAGACCCAAGACCCTCGCGAGGGGCCAAGCCTCGCGGGGCGGACGACACGAAGCTTCCTCAGGCACGGCCTCATCAGGCTGGCTCACGAGGAGGCAGAGAGATCAAGGCGGGGTACCTCACGAGATGCCCGTGACGCAAGCCATGATGACCAAGGGCGCCAGGAGGGTGCCAGCCCGTGCAGTGTCCTCCTTTCCTCTTTGGTGCAAAGGGGGCAAGCGCAGCTGCGGAGTACCGAGGCATCAGGCAAAGGATGCCATTTCGGTGCAACAAGACCAAGAATAGGAGGACTGCAAGACGGAGGTCACCGTGGAGCCCAAGACGGTGCCACCACTAGAGCTTTGTGCAGGCGAAGACTACTTTTGTCAGGATAGCTAGTACAAGCTGTCCCCTTTCAAATTAGCCCATCATTGTTGGCTCCCTTCCTGCTCGATATCTAGGAAGAGGACCAGGGCCTCTATAAATAGGACCAGCCACCCACGAGAGGTTGGAAGGGGAAACAATCGAGAAGAGAGAGAGAGAGAGAGAGAGAGAGAAGGGTGACTGAACTCCTCCCAGCAGTTCATCCCCACAGCCAAGAACAGACCCTCGAGAGGCTGTTCTTCCTTGTATTGTTCATCATCATCAGCCCAAGAGGCAATCCACCACGCCACACACTGGAGTAGGGTATTATACCACAAATCTGGCCCGAACCAGTATAAACCCTGAGTCTCTTGTGTTGTTCTTTCCATAGCTTAAATCTTAGTGAGGCGGAGGGGCGCAAGTAGGTAGGAGGCGAAATCTCCGCGTGCACCCAAGTGTTCGAACCTCAAGGGTCTGCCGGAACCCAAAATCCGACAGTGGGCGTGCTGGTTGGCCTTCCTCTGCTATAAATGGGGAGGAGTGCAGAGCCCCCATCGTCCTTCTCTTCCATTCCGCATGCTTCTTCCTCCTCTGCTCCTCTGCTAGCAGGCACTTCCATGCTGCCGATCCGCAGGTTTTCGGCTGAGAAAAACGGGAAGGTTCCCCTTGACGTGCCAGCGCGGCTTCCACTGAAGAAGAGATTGGTCCACCACCGTGACATCCCGGGGTTGCAGGTGGTGATGAGGCCTTGGTGCGAGCGGCCTCCTCCTGGGTATGCATTGCCCTTGTACGCCCAAGCTGGGGGGTTGGGAGGAAGGAACGACGAGCGTCGGCGTGTGCACCGCGGCCAAGGTCGACGCGCCGCGATGTTGAGTGCCGCCCCTCCTGGAGTTCATGCCTCGGACTCTTCACGCGAGTTCATGCTGTGGGCGGCGATGCCTCCAAGCTCCTGGATCAGCTTCCCACGCTTCTTCTCCGACGTGATGCCACCGAGCGGACCTCTCGAGCTCTGGTTGCAGCATGCCGACTGCGACACCCCGGCGACCGGAGATGAGGTTGAAGGAGTCTCCACCGGCAAGATCTTCATGACCTACGGCTAGGGCGAGGTCGAGCGGGTTTGCCGTGCGGAGGGCGTCCTCGCGATCCACCTCAAGTACGACGTCACCTCCATGCTGTTCTTCAAGGTCTTCGACACAGAGGTTCGCTGCTTGCAGTGTTGCCCCGAAGGGGAGCTCCAGGGTGAGGCACACTCCGCGCTGGGCTGCTCCAAGAGCAGCGACTCTTGGGAGTCCAGCGGCTCTCCTAAGCTCTACAAGACTCCGGAGATGAGCGACGACAGCTACGTGCCCCTGAGCTCCCGCTGTGCTCAGAGCAGGGCCGCCATGTCCGGCCACCGCCGTCGCTGATCTGGATGGGTTCACGTCGGCCTCCCGTGGCCCAATATTGATGATGGCGTCGGTCGTGGGGGTGTGTACATGGGATTCTCCTAACACTAAAAAAATACACTTCCGTGATGATACATGTTTGTCACAGTAGGTCGCATTTTCTGTCATGCATGTACATCCATGACGATTTTATGACAGAATCAAGATAGTCATACATGTGCTGTCGTAGAAGTGTTCCATGACATTGCCAAAATTATGATCATGGAAGTGTCCACTTCCATGATGATAAATTGCGCGTCACAGAAGTGCTTTCGTCAAGGGT
This sequence comes from Triticum monococcum, assembly GCA_034509565.1. Classification (NCBI taxonomy): domain Eukaryota; kingdom Viridiplantae; phylum Streptophyta; class Magnoliopsida; order Poales; family Poaceae; genus Triticum; species Triticum monococcum. Next base: position 183,437,789 of record CM067845.1, on the reverse strand, counting down.
TACCGACACGTGGCATCCACCGTAACGGAACGCCGTTAAGCTATCGGGTCAGATTTTGGATCCGATAACCCGTTAACAGCCCTGACCAATGGGAAATTTCCACGTGTAAAATTCTGATTGGCCAAAGGGAACACCTGTTAGCTCGTTAGTGGGCCAGATGTCGCCCGTCCATTGGAGGAGACATGCCTATGATACGTCGACACGTGGCTGGGCCAAACAAAGGCCCATATAGGTTAAAAAGGCCGGCCCAGTCAAAGGCCCGTAAAACTTAATCAGGTACTAGTGGGCCAGCCCAATAATGACCTGCTTAATAAAGGCCCATTTACGGCCCGAAGCCAGATCTGGCCCGTTAATTGTTCGCCCAATATTTGGGCCAATTTACGGCCCGAAGCCAGATCTAGCCCGTTAATTGTTCGCCCAATATTTGGATCTATTTGCGGCCTGAAACTAGATCTGGCCCATTAATTGTTCGCCGAATATTTGGGCCCAACTACAGCCTAGTGACTTTCGGCCTATTAGAGGCCTGATGTAGACATGGGCCCATTTGAGCCCGGTGTGACTTTCGGCCTGGGAATGGCACGTGCTGCCCATGGGCCATATATGGTCCGACGGGACATTGGGCCCATTAACGACCCGTGCTAAAGGTGGCAACTGTTAAGCCCCACGTGACTTTGGGCCTGTTAAAGGCCTGTCGCGTAATTCGGCCCGTTGATGCATGTGCTAAGCTTTCGGCCTCTTAAAGGCCCATGATATCAGTGGGCCAACTAAGGCCCGAGATATGTTTTGGCCTGGTAACGGCCCGTGAGCTAACTGGGCCCAAAACAGCCCGGTCTACATTTCGGCCTGCTGAAGGCCCGTCAACGACTAGTGAAAATTGAGGCCCAACATGCATTTTGGCCTGCTAAAGGCTCGTGGTTTCATCTCGGTCATAACAGGCCAGTACAATATTCATCCGGTTAATGGTCCAACGCTACCCGGGCCAAACTAAGCGCTGGGTCGACAAAAGGCCCAACTAAAATATAGACCGGTGTATGTTTGGGCCTGGCGCAATGTGTGAAGGCCCCAATCATTCAGTCCCAAGAAAGACGCAGGCCGGCCCGATTGTGGCCCGCTAAAACCTGGCCCGTTAGAGTCGAATGTTTCGGTCCGATCGACTACATCTGATTTTTTTTCAGATAGCGAATGATGGCAGTAACTAGTAGGAATTAAGAACAAACTTACTCTATACAATAAATAAATTACAGCATGGTAACTAAGAACAAACCTACACTATACAATAAAGGATTTAAGGTATATTACATCGACTGGGCATCGAAGTTCACCAGCAGTGATCATAAAGCGCAACGAAGAAGCAGATTACAAAAACTAGGCACCATTGCAGCGTAACAAAATAATACTGAACCGAGACCACTTCCAAGACAGTTCAAGAAAGGTTAGCCTTGCGGGGGAACTGCTGCGCAAGCTGCTGAGCAAGGCTGTGAGACCGGCCTAGCATGTCGGTCATAGCTTCTAGGTGTAGCTGTTTAGCGATGAGGTTCTCATTGGTGTTCTCCGCAATCTTTCTTAGAGATAGGACTTGAAGTCGAAGTTGAGTTGCAGAATGCCTTTCTGCTAGGACTTGGGACTGAGGAAGTCAAACTGATCCAGACAGCGAATTCTGTGAGCTTGTCTGGATGTTAGTCTCAAGTAACTTGAACACTGCATCAAGACAAGACTTTGGGCTTGTATCGCTGTCTTCAAGATTTTTTGCCTTCTTTGCTGCAATATATGTTGGTCTCACAGCCTTCAGTAGACTTGTGCATGCCATCAGGCATATCACCCTGAAACAAAGCAGAGAGATGACATGTTTTGCACGTGTATAAACAAAGATGATAACTTTTCTATCAATTCTATCCAATTTCAAATTAGAAAATAAAGAGTAAGTTCAAAATATCAATAGCATAATTTGGCATTGTTGATAATGTGGGGAGCATCACCACACTACTGGATTACCATGTCAACATAACAAGCATAGATGAAGGGCAAAGAAAATCATTGTATCTATTTTGGATAATGTGCATGGCATGTTGTTCATATCATTAGCCACATCAGTAAGATATACCAGGAGATGACAAGGTACAAACGTGGGCTGCTTCACCACACACTGGATTATAGATCCACAAAAACAAGCATACATATAGGGAGTATTAAGTAATGTGCATGGTATGAATAAGGAATATGGTTTTACAAGTAAAACTTAGAACTTACGGTTCTTACGAACATGCATTTTGGTAGATACAGCAAACTAAACAGCAGTAAACAATAGGGAGTATGAGCAAATTAAATAGCAGTTGAGGATAAAGGCTTTAGAAGGACTGACTTACATTAACAATTAGCACCGACTTTATAATGCCCTTCTCCATGTCTAGGGAAGGATAACTCATGAATTTCAGCACAGAATCTTCTTCATAAGCATTGCCTGTACTCTACATTTTGTAGAGAGTAATTATAGATATGATAATACTAGAAGGGATAGAGGATAATGAAGATAAGATGCAGATTGATGCTACATAATCAACTACCAATCCTTGGAAGTACAAGCGTTACAGGACAAAATGTACTGACAAGAGCAATGGGCTACACTTCTGCACTAGCATTGTCTATGTATTCTACTTGTTGGTAAGATTAAATATAGATCTGATCTTTTTAGTAAATGGTGGGCGAGGGAGATAAGATGTAGAATGCTACAAAATGAACCAATCCCTCTTCCCATAATACAAGAGTGTTTTGAACACTGGTGTACTGTACAAAATGTTCTTATATTATGGGACGGAGGGAGTAGCTGTTAATGTAAGTATAATGTCATACCACGTTCAGTCCTTACAAGAAGACTGCAGAGCTAAACCTATTCAAAAGCATCGGGTTGATTCTAAATTTATGTAAGAGTCCATACGGATCTTATAATGTCCACCAAATGGACGATTACGAGTCTAACATGTGCAGTGATGCTACATAATCAAACAGCTATGAAAGTAAGTACAGTCGTACAGGGAAAGAGGTACTCACAAGAGCAATGCAGTGTGCAGTATAGTTGCGAGATTCTGTGGTCCCTTGAGAACGAATGTTCTTCTGTTAAAAGTTTTTGTACAAGTGAGACATTAAGGCAAATGCAGAAATGTAGTCCAAATTGTGATGTGATATCATAGAAAGTACCTTACACTGCAGCCGAGACCAATGTGTAACAAGATTATTCCAGTCACCGTAGGATAAATGTAGCATCGGAGACTTTATAGAAATTTCATTCAGAGGCTTGCCATCGAAGTGCGCTTGCCTCAGGTAGGAACGATACTTCATCAACGAGTGCTTGAAAAGCGCAACCAACCCTTGCTCGTCATCACAATCTAGTTTGCTCCTCGCCTATTTAAAACAATGAAATCTTGTGTCTTCTGTCAGCAGAAACATATGCAGTAATGACCATGAATAACATTAGTACATTACTTACGCGTAAGTTGCGGAGCAAGACTGGAAATTGTTCTGTGTCTGCGGTATAATCTTTCCGTGAAGGAAAGATGCGCACAAAGTTCCTGACAACAACATAAGCTTCGTCTTCTAAACTGGGAAGAAATGGAACAGGGGTCCTATTTGCTGCAATTGGGGCTCTCTCTGGTTCGAAAAGGGATTTGGCAACTGGATTTGGTGTACTCTTTGCCGGAATGGGGGTTTTGTGTCGAACAGCTGGTGCTATGTCAACTGGCATAATCATACTATTTGCTGCAGTTGGGGTCTGCTGAGTTGGGGCATCAGAAATGACCAGTGTAGTAGGGCTAGAGTCTACTAGAGTTGGGGTATTTTGTGGGTTAGGTGATATTGCAACTACACCTAATGGGTTATTTGATTTATCAGGTGCCACTACCTTTTCCAAATACTTTGCTTGTGCTCCTCCACGATCAGCAATCGCCCTCTTCCTTTTGAACGTCTGATACATAAGAACATCATTTGAATGGATAAATATGGTATGATGACAGATGGAATATGTACTGAAAATGGATATGCAGGGCGTATTCACATACACGATGTGTAAACTAAGCTAATGGCAGTTCAACAAAGTAGAAGCAATGCAAAGCATCAGTTGCAAGATATGTGCGAGCAATGTAACCTTGGAAAGTTAGAGCAAGTACCCTGATGGGTGAATAAGATAGGGCATCTTCCTCTGACTCCTACACTAGGGAGCTACATTGACTTAGGTCTCCCTCTAGCTCAGAATCACTATTAGGATCATATTCTGAGCATGAATCTGTAGGTGGAGAGCGTTTGCATTGCATTGCATCCATACTTGATTTCAGTCCCTTAATGCCAAGTTTGACAGCCATGGCATTGTTCTGCTTTATTCTTTTCATGTGCGCAAGCTCATAATCATTATGATGCTATTCATAATCTGAGATTCATGAAAACATAAAAAGTAGTGAGATTATCTATGGAATGAATTGCGGGTTCAACTCGAAGAGTGTCTCCCTATAAACCCCTGCATATGCAAAGTTCACCTCCCCAACCGTGCTGACCAGACCACACACAGAAATACAAACCCCTTATGTCTCTATAACAGGTAGGCACACATTTCAAAACTGAAGTAGGAAGATTAGTATCATATGAAATTCGTATTTGAACAAATAAACTAAGAAATTATTAGTGGTGTAATGTTTAGCTTCAAGGGTGGAGTGTTGGTAGTGCGACATAAAGCAAGTAGGCAGATTGTATTCCATGTAAAAGATCGAAACCTATGTAAAAGATGGAAATGACACTTTCTTTCTATACAATGCAGTGTTCGTTACCCACACATGATGGAAGAGATCACATAGAGAAATACTATTCACTCATGTCTATGGTTCCAGTATTTAGAAACAGGGTGGTCCACCCTAAAATAATATTGACAACAAATATGACAAGGCAAGCATGGATGTAGTGAATCAATCATTTACTTGTGAGCTTACTAGGACAAATATGCAGAATTGTAACTGAAGTAAGAGACCGTCCAAAATCTAAATGAAGAAGTTTGTCTAGCACTTACTATTTGCAACTAATCGACGTGAATAATTGGATATTATATCGAATGAGTAAGAAAGACAAGTAAAATTGTCAACAAACCTGGCTTGCTGTAGTAATCTGGGTCAATGTCACTATGACCAACAATCCAAAATGACTAGTTTCTGTTTCGAGGGCCGGAATTTTGAAAACCCTGTGAACTCTAGAGGTACTAAAGATTACCGAAAAACATCTGAACCATTAAGTGTAGGTAGCACTGAGCACACAACAAACCCTAATGACAGTCCTACCTAATGAGTAATGAATCAATTAGAAAATGGGTGATGAGGAGTGGCTACTGAGTGTTGAGGACGTATCTCAGGATAAATAGGGTTGGCTTGGTGGGTGCTGCACGCCTGAGCCTTGAACGGATTGGGAAGGTAGGCACGGCGGCGCGCCCGGGCAGTGGTGACACTATTGGGGGAGCGCCTCCTGGCATCCTGTTAGTCCGGTGTCTCCTCCTAGAGTCATGCCGTCCGGGGATGGCAAGTCGCCGGCGAGGCAGGCGGCTGGGGGCGAGTAGAGATCGGAAGCGCGCAGCAGAATAGAGGGGAAACAGGGCCTGGGACAACCCAAAATCCCAGGGTGGGCCGGCCCACCGTGGGCACCCTGTAGAGATACACACGCGAGCGGCGAACATGCATTTTCGAAACTAATTTAGGAACATTTAGCTGACCAATTAAACAACTTTGTTTTAATAATATCAGATTCATTTTTGAACAACTAAGCTTGTTTAGCTTGATGGGTGGAGCAGTGTTATTATGACACGAAGCACGTATTCTGATCGTATAGTGATCATAAAAGGGGGGAACTCTAAGCATATTTTTTTAGCAAAAGAGGGTTTCCCCTCCGATTTCTATTAAAGAAACCACCACGGAACCAACATGATCAATTAAACCCTAAGCATGATCAATTAAACCGTATTATGGCTATGCCATTGCAGATTTGAAGCTGCAAACCGAAGAAATGATATTTAGTATCCATTTTTTTCTTCAAACTAAGATCTAAATTCTAAGAGCTGAAAAGAAAGTAGAGTGACCAAGTTAAGATCTATTTTCTGGTTGAGATAAAAAAGTTGAGGAGATATGAAGTACCACCTCTCTTGCGGCGCCGTGTAGGCATCGGGGGTGCGATGGCTGTCGGTGGCGTTGAAGCAGATCTGCGACGGTAGACGGGTGCATCGGGGGATAAGTCCCGTTGCAGTGGAAGAGAATGTCGTGTGAGCGGCCCCGGCAAAGAGGGCGACGGCGCCGATGAAGCAAGAGGATGCGATGCAAGGCTATTGGTCCGTCGCCATGGATGAGAAACGTCCATCTCTAGCAGTGGACGAAGCGGTCTTTGTAGGCGCTCTGGCATGGTGGAGGACGGTGGCGATGGATGTGGTGGAGGACGGCGACGATGGATGGGGTGGCGGACGAAGGCTGGTGTGGGGATGGGGTGTTCTAGCACGGATGGTGTATGAATGGGAAAATGGAGGGAGAGGTATGGGGAACCATGTTTTTGGGACGGGCCTGTCTGAAATATGGGAAAGTTACGAACTTAGCCCCCGTTTAAAATTTGGACGTCTCATCGGTTGGGGATAGGATGGTAATCCCACATCTCGCCAATATTTGCCCAAAGCGATTTTGGGCGAGGAGAGGGTGGTTGGCGCCCATGTTTGGCGCCCACGATGTATGAACGGGGCTGACAGGTAGGGCGGTTGTGTCACGTCTGACTGAAGTTACAAACCTGCCCCTATTGAAAATATTTGCCTACATCGATTTCGGCCGAGTCGAGTTTGTTTTGCCGCCCACCATGTATGAATGGGGAATGGAGGGAGAAACAAAGGTCTTTCGGACGAGCATGAATCAAATGAGTTTTGCTGCCCATGTTTGACGTCCACCGTGTCAGAATGGGCTCAGAGGCGGTCGTGTCACATCTAATTGAAGTTACTAACCTACCCCTATTTAGAGAAGTGGAAATCAGGCCAATGGATTGTCCGTGTAATGGGTAGATAGTAATTTCCATGTAATCAAGTTAGTTTTGTTAGGGTTTGATCCCTAGTATCCACTATGTTGTGAGATAATGTTGATATGACTTTGCTATGCTTAATGCTTGTCACTAGGGCCCGAGTGCCATGATTTCAGATCTGAACCTATTATGTTTTCACGAATATATGTGAGTTCTTGATCCTATTTTGCAAGTCTATAGTCACCTACTATGTGTTATGATCCGGTAACCACGAAGTTACAATAATCGGGACCACTCCCGGTGATGACCATAGTTTGAGGAGTTCATGTATTCACTATGTGCTAATGCTTTGTTCCGGTTCTCTATTAAAAGGAGGCCTTAATATCCCTTAGTTTCCAATAGGACCCCGCTGCCACGGGAGGGTAGGACAAAAGATGTCATGCAAGTTCTTTTCCATAAGCACGTATGACTATATGCGGAATACATGCCTACATTACATTGATGAATTGGAGCTAGTTCTATGTCACCCTAGGTTATGACTATTACATGATGAACCGCATCCGGCATAATTATCCATCACTGATCCGGTGCCTATGAGTTTTCCATATACTGGTTTATGTTTATTTACTTTCCCGTTGTACTGTTACAATCACTACAAAATACCAAAAACATTACTTTTGCTGTCTTTACTTATGTTGCTGCTACCACCACTATCATATTACTATCCTACTAATATTATCCATTGCTGACTTTGCCGTAGATATTAAGTTTCCATGTGTTGTTGAATTGACAACTCAGCTGCTAATACTTGAGAATATTCTTTGGCTCCCCTTGTGTCGAATCAATAAATTTGGGTTGAATACTCTACCCTCGAAAGCTATTGTGATCCCCTATACTTGTGGGTCATCAAGACAAATTTCTAGTGCCGTTGCCGGGGAGCATAGCTCTATTCTTTGAGTCACATGGGATTTATATCTGCTGGACACTATGAAGAACTTGAAAGACACTAAGACAACAATTTATCCCTCAACTACGAGGGGAGGTAAGGAACTGCCATCTAGCTCTGCACTTGATTCACCTTCTATTATGAGTAAGCTTGCGACACCTACACCTGCTTCTGCTATTCGTTCTGATATGTCGCATGTTATTGATGATGCTACTTCTGCTATGCATGATACTTATGTTGAAACTGCTTATATGCCTAATACTACTGTGCCCCTTGGTGAATTTCTTGATGGACAAATTGCTAGGGCTAGAGAAAAAGAAATTATTGAATCTGAATACGATGATGAGAGTGATCATGAAAAAATGCCTATTATTCCTGAGGGCTATCTTTTTATATGGAATCTTTTGCCGCTATTTTAGCTTGCAAAGATATATATGAGCTTAAGAGGTTATTAATTAAATGGAACAAAGAATCACTTAGAGATAAAATGAAACCCGACCCTGCTTTTGCTAATTCACCTATTTGTGTTCCTGATAAGGATTATGAATTCTCTGTTGATCCTGATATGGTTACTTTGGTTGAATCTGATCCGTTTTATGGCTATGAATCTGAAACTGTTGTGGCACATCTTACTAAGTTAAAAGATATAGCTGCCCTGTTCACTAATGATGAGAGATCGCGTTACTTGTATGTACTCAAAATATTTCCGTTCTCATTAAAGGGTGATGCTAAGATATGGTTTAATTCTCTTGATCCTAGTTGTGTGCGTAGTCCCCAGGATATGATTTATTACTTCTCTGGTAAATATTTCCCTGCTCATAAGAAGCAAGCTGCTTTGAGGGAAATATACAACTTCATGCGAATTAAAGAAGAGAGTCTCCCACAAGCTTGGGGGAGGCTTCTCAAGTTACTTAATGCTTTGCCTGATCATCCTCTTAAGAAACCTGAAATAATTGATATCTTTTATAATGGACTAACCGTTGCTTCAAGAGATTACCTGGATAGTTGTGTTGGTTCTCTTTTCAGGGAAAGAACACCGGATGAAGCTGATATTCTATTGAATAATATGTTGACAAATGAAAATAATTGGGCACCTCCTGAGCCAGCTCCTGCTCCAATTACTGAGCCTATTCCTGAACCAACTCCGAAGAAGAGAGGTGTTCCATTCCTCAGTACCGAAGATATGCAAAAGGCAAAGAAATCTATGAAAGAGAAAGGTATTAAAGCTGAAGACATTGAGAATTTACCTCCTATTGGAGAAATACATGGTCTTAATTCACCGCCTGTTCAAGACACTTATGATCTCAATTTTTATTTATTGAAGAACCTCCTGACCCCGATATCCCAACATAGGTAGTAAAGCTAAATTATCTCTATAGATATGATAAAGCTGAAGTCCCTCCTACTAAAATTGCTAGTTAGTGCTTGGATGATTTTGATAACTTTATGTTTAAGAAAGACGACTTCAATGCTTATTTTGGTAGACACTTAAAAGAAAATGCTTATATGATTAGACGCTTGGGTGATTATATGGCTAATATTAAAGGTGAACTTAAAATTATTAGCAAACATGCTTCTATGGTTACCACGCAAGTAGAACAAGTACTTAAGGCTAAAAAGGAAGTGCTTGATGAAATTAATAGTAAGAAAAATGATTATGATGTTAGAGTGGCTACTAGAACTGGTAGAATGACCCAGGAACCTTTGTATCCTGAAGGGCACCCTAAGAGAATTGAGCAAGATTCTCAGAGAAATAATATTGATGTTCCTAATTCTTCTAAAAAGAAGAAAAAGAAAAATGATAGAACTGTGCAAACTTCTAGTGAACCTATTGCTGAACCACTTGATAATCCAAATGATATCTCTATGTCTGATGCTGAAACACAATCTGGTAATGAACATGAACCTCGTGAAAATGTTAATGATGATGTTCATGATGATGCTCGACCTAGTATTGACAATGATGTAGAAATTGAACCTGATGTTGATCTTGATAACCCATAATCAAAGAATCGACGTTATGATAAAAGAGACTTTGTTGCTAGGAAACATGGTAAAGAAAGGGAACCTTGGGTTCAGAAACCCATGCCTTTTCCTCCAAAACCATCCAAGAAAAAGGATGATGAGGATTTTGAGCGCTTTGCTAAAATGATTAGGCCTATCTTTTTGCGTATGCAACTAACTGATGTGCTCAAAACAAATCCTTATGCTAAATATATGAAGGATATCATTACTAATAAAAGAAAGACACCGGAAGCTGAGATTTCCACCATGCTTGCTAATTATACTTTTAAGGGTGGAATACCAAAGAAACTTGGAGATCCCGGAGTACCTACTATACCTTGCTCCATTAAAAGAAATTATATTAAAACTGCTTTATGTAATCTTGGAGCCGGTGTTAGTGTTATGCCTCTCTCTTTATATCATAGACTTGACTTGAATAAGCGGACACCTACCGAAATATCTTTGCAAATGGCTGATAAATCAACTGCTATACCTGTCGGTATTTGTGAGGATGTGCCTATTGTGGTTGCAAACGTTACTATTTTAACGGACTTTGCTATTCTTTATATTCCCGAGGATGATAGTATGTCTATTATTCTTGGAAGACCTTTTCTTAATACTGCAGGGGTTGTTATTGATTGCAACAAAGGCAATGTCACTTTTCATGTTAATGGTAGTGAGCATACGTGTCATGACCGGTTTTCCAATAAAAATATTTATTGAGAAACCAATCTTTTGAGTCCAGTATGAGAGAAATCCTCCACAACGGTAGACAAATTCTTGATACAATAAGGCAGTAGCATAGAATATATTACAGGGTTGAGCTAGGGCTACTCAACAAATTATTACAAGCGCCAATAATTATACATAATGGCGGATATAACACAATGGTGTGGTGGCATACTACTAACTCGAGGATAAAGTGATGGTGGAGTAACACAGTGGGAAGTGTGGTAACACGACTCTCAAACTGGCATCTTATCGAGCGTCGAGGTGATGCTCGATAAATTTATTTGGGTTGCGGAAGCGGGTATAAAACAGTGACCAAGACCAGGGTTGCACGAGACTGACTGGGATTCCTCTAGGCGTCGGACTCGCTATCGAACTCTTCATCCATGAGATCACCTTCGTCAGCATCTGGCCAAATCAACAAGCCAGTGAGTACTTTGAAAGTACTCGCAAGACAGTTCGGACGTAAGATATAACAAATGCATGCATGAATGCGTCATGAATAATCTTTCCAATGCACAATTAAAAATTTGCATAGCGAAATAAGTACGAGGGAAACGGCGGTAGTCCGCCTGAAATCCCAACAAAAACATAAATGAGAACCGATCGGGTGTCTGGAGCGACGCCTCGATAGGTGAAGAAATAATAACAGAAAATCATGCCACAGTCGGGCGTCTTAGCGACACCACATAAAGGGCTTTTATAGAAATGCCACAGTCGGACGTCTGAGTGACATCACAGAAAGGGCTTTAAAAGAAATGCCACAGTCGGACGTCTGAGCGACATCACAGAAAGGGCTTTAAAAGAAATGCCACAGTCGGACGTCTGAGCGACATCACAAAAAGGGCTTTAAATGAAATGCCACAGTCGGACGTATGAGCGACATCACAAAAAGGGCTTTAAAAGAAATGCCACAGTCGGACGTCTGAGCGACATCACAGAAAGGGCTTTAAAAGAAATACCACAGTCGGACGTCTGAGCGACATCACAGAAAGGGCTTTAATCACAAGTAAATAATACTCATAATAAATATTCAGTTCATGATAATAAACGTGTTAGTCCATCCATAGGAATATACATTTAACTGAGCTTAGTGCTCATGAGATTCACCAGAGTATCTGTCACCAAAAACTGGCACTTGTCAGGATAAGTCAGCGCAAAATTTGGATATGGATAAGATGATTTGGAGATTTATGACTCTGCAGAGTTTGTACAAAAATTTCCCACAGCTAACGGATTTCCGTAGTCTCGAAAGAATAGTTCCGTTTACGGTATTTCGGAAATAAACACAGCTAACCAGTACACACCCATCCTATCTCTCGATGCCAGGACTCACCCTAGACATCGTCCAAGAAAAACTTTGAGATGGGGAGATCACAATCTCGAATAGCATGGGATCAAATTTATATACGCGAGCTCTAAGGGGTGCCCCCCTCTCGGTCCCAACCGGAAACACCCATGCCCCCTGACCGGATGACTGGCTTTAATCCAGGGCCATGGAACCATCATCCCGGCCTCTCCTTTTGGTGTGGACCAGGAAAGCGGTTCGCAACTTACTAAGCCATATTCCTTACGGAAAACATGTGGTAGTACAAGGAAGGAAAAGGGAGGAAACTGGACCGATACGATTTGACACGGTAGTCAAATAGTCTGGCATAAGACTGGCATGCTACAACACTGCCATCTTACCCATCCTCATGCCAACCCATGGCCATTCATACTCACATCCATTCACTTATGGCTCATCGAGCTCACTTACCTTAACCATGCATGAAAATAACGTTCATCGGGATGCTCATCAACATGCCATGAAACTAACTAAATGCAAAACATGCCAAGACACTCATCATATCAAAAGTTCAAACATGCTTGCCTGGTTCAAAGTAGTCGGAGCCTAGCTCGGTGAAGTTCGCGGCTCCGTCACCTCCTTCGGTATCTACGGTATACAGAAAATATAGGCGCTATCGTAAATACCAAGAAGTGCACCAAAAGTATTCCAAAAAAATTTCAAATAAATCTGATAAAAAACTAGACAAAATTTCAAAGAGAACAGAAAAAGAATCAATCAAAAATACTTTTTTGTTTAAAAGTTATAAAGGTTTTAGTCCAGGGACTCATCTGTAATGAAACAGAATATTTCCAGGGGCTACCTCATAAAAACTGAAAACGCTTCGGTAGAGAATACGCCAGCCCAGGAGGAAAACGCATCTGGCAGAATACGCTTTCAGAAACGGTTCGTTTAGAAAGGGACAGAGAGGCTGACGGGCAGGTCCCACCCGTCAGGTTTGAAATTTCAAAACGGGCGGCTGAGCTCGACGGAGCCCGAGAGCCGCGGTGGTCGCCGGCGGCGATCCACGGCGAGATAAGGGAATCGGAGGGTACCTCCTTGCTCAGGACGTCCTTCCGCGTCGGTTGGTGGTGGTGGTGGTTCCCGGCGAGTACCAAGTCGACGACGAGCCTTGCTCCGGCGGACGGCGGCTCGGGTGAAAATGGACCTCGCCGGGGAGAGCTGCGAAGGTCAAATTGATGCTTGGGTTAGCTCATTGGTTGCTCGAGGAAACTACTGACGAAGTGTGGGCGCCGGGGACGGCCTCACCGGAGCGAATCGAGGTGGAGGCCGAGGCGGAACGAGGCGGCCGGAGTCGAGGAAGAAGGGCCCTTCGAGGCTCTTCTAGTTGTTGGTCGGGGTCCAGAGAGGTAGTGGAGGTGTGCGGGGGCGAGAGGGAACCTGGGGGTGCTATATATAGCCGGCCCGAGGCGGTTGCCGCGTACGGGATAAGTCCGGCGAGTGATTACGGCGGCGCCGGGTTTGGGCAGTGGAATTAGGGGCTTGGGCATCGTCCAGGTGGAGTAGAGGTTCCATTCCAGGGTCCAGCTCAGCACGGGGGGGGGGGGTGGAGTTTATGGCTGGCCCCAACGGAACGGCCGTGCGGCACGTCGGCGGCAGGGAGCGCGCCCTATGCGTGCCAGGCTACGGTGACTGTGCAGCGGGGCTGCGCTGGCATGCATGTGCCACGCGGAGAGCCAGGGAGCGTTGGGCGGCGCCGAACGGCGTTGCGCTGCCGTTCTGCTTCCAATCGGTCGTTACGGTGGATCGGCCGCCGCAAGACATGCCGGCGCAAGCGGGCCCGGGCGCCACCGACGCCAGTAAGGCGCCAAGCGCGCGTGCGGCACTCCAGACAAGAGGGAGAGGCGGCGAGGATCGTGCCAAGGGCACTGTCCACGCATGACTGAATCTGGCGAAGCGAAAACGACACTGAACTCTGAACTTTACTGAATTACTGAAAGTGCAAAATACAGTGTATGCAAGGTGTTCGACAGAATGATACAGGTCTCTAGGGATTTTTCCTAGAGCTGATTTTTGGTGGAGTGGCTACTCATTGCTCCAGTAGGCTGCCTGAATTTTTGTAGAATTTTTGGGGAAGTGTAGATATGAATTTCACCAAATTTGGCAAATCTGGTCCAAACTTGCAGAGGCTGAAATTTGAAAAATTTGAAAAGAAGGAGAGTGGATCAAGATGGTCCTGAGTTGTGGATGCTAAGGACAATCCAGGGGAGTTGGTTTGAGATCAAAACTCAAAGGAAATAAGTCACTTGCTTTGTAAATGACTCAGGCTCCAAATAATTGACAAAAATGATTTGAGAGGAAAAATGATTGAAACAAAATACAAAACTTGTTTGGATTAGTTGGGACAGAGAACTTAGGTTGTTCCAAGGAGAAGAGAAGGTTTTTGGAGGGGTTTTACCACCTGTGATATGGTGAAATCAAGGGTGGTTTCAAAAAGAATGAAGTCCCAAACTCCTAGGGTTTCTTTTTAAATGAAAAATAAATAAGTTTGAGAGGGAAACAACCAGAAGAAAAGCTTCCAAAATTTTAACACCAAATTTGAAATGGAAAGGAAATCCTTTCCAAAGGTGAAAGGAAGTTTTTAAAGAGGAAGGATTTCTGGAAAAGAAAATTTTTTAATTGCCCTCTTTTAGAATCCAATAAAGTTTTTTATGAAAACCAAATCAAAAATTTTTGGAGTGTCATAGCACCTACCCCCTTAGGAAAAATCTCTTCCCCGAGATTTCAGCTGATCCTTAAATAAGTGTGGATGCTCTGCTCGAAGATAATCCTCTCTTTCCCAAGTTGCTTCACTGTCGGTGTGATTGCTCCACTGGACTTTGAAGAATTTGATGGTCTTCTGTTGGGTTCTCCTTTCAGACTCCTCTAATATTCTTACTGGACATTCCCGATAAGTGAGGTCTGGCTGCACGTCAATGCTCTCATGGGATACTTGTTTCTCTGGGTTGCTCACGCACCTCCTCAATTGCGAGACGTGGAACACGTCGTGGACATCGGATAATTCTTTGGGTAAGTCTAGCTAGTAGGCTACCGTGCCCCTTCGTGCCATTATACAGAATGGTCCAATGAATCTTGGTGCTAGCTTCCCTTTAATCTTGAATCGTTGCAATCCTCTCATAGGAGATACTTTCAGGTATACGAACTCACCGGGCTTGAAGCTGACCCTACGATGTTTCTGATCATAATAACTCTTCTGTCGACTTTGAGCGGTCTTAAGTCGGTCTCTGATTAGCTTGACTTTTTCCTCGGCTTCTCAGAGCATGTCTGGTCCGAAGATGCGGCTGTCTCCGGTCTTTGACCAATTCAACGGGGTACGGCATATCCGTCCGTATAAAGCCTCAAATGCTGCCATTTGCAGGCTGGCCTGGTAGCTATTGTTGTACGCGAACTCGGCGTATGGCAGGCTTTCTTCCCAACTGGTCCCATATGTGAGGATACATGCTCTCAGCATGTCTTCTAAAATCTGGTTTACGCGTTCCGTTTGTCCATCGGTCTGTGGGTGGTATGCGGTACTGAAGGCTAGCTGAGTTCCCAGAGCCTATTGTAAATGCTCCCAAAATCTTGAGACGAACTGAGTGCCTCTGTCGGATATTATAGTCTTCGGGACTCCATGCAGACAAACTATGCGGGTGAGATAAATCCTGGCAAGCCGATGAGTGTTGTAGGTTGTCTTTACTGGAATGAAATGTGCCACCTTGGTTAACCTGTCAGTGATGACCCAGATGGCATCATTCCCATGCTGTGACCGAGGTAGTCCGACAATGAAATCCATCCCTATTTCATCCGATTTCCACTCAGGTATTTTGTTTGGTTGCAGTAGTCCGGCCGGTCTCTGATGCTCAGCTTTTATGCGTTGACACGAGTCGCAACGTGCAACCAAAATCTTCATACCGTGCCACCAAAATCTTTCCTGAATATCCTTATACATCTTGGTCCCGCCAGGGTGGATCGAGTACGGGGCGGTGTGGGCTTCAGCTAGGATTTGCTGTTTAAGGTCTTCTATGTTTGGCACGCAGAGTGTTTCTCCGTACCACAATATTCCTCCATCGTCTGTGACGAACTCCGAGGCCTTGCCCATACTCACCTTTCTCTTGATGCCTTCAATGCTGGGGTGACTGGGCTGAGCTCCTTTAATTTCCTCCACAAGGTCGGGTTGTATTTCCAAGTTTGATATGGCGCCTTCTGCAACCATTAACAAATTGAGCTTGGCAAATTCCTGTTGGAATTCGGGCCTCAAGCTTTGCAGATTGTTTTCGTCGGAGTTGGGGTTCCGACTAAGAGCATCGGCCACTACATTCGCTTTCCCTGGATGGTAATGGATACCAACATCATAATCCTTTACCAATTCCAACTAGGGTCTCTATTGTAAATTTAGTTCTGGCTGCGTGAAAATATATTTGAGACTTTTGTGATCCGTATATATTTCACATCGGTTCCCAAGTAAGAAAGGCCTCCATTCCTTGAGTGCATGAATGACCGCTGCCATTTCTAAGTCATGAGTGGGATAATTTTCCTCATGCTTGCGAAGTTGCCTTGAAGCATAGGCGACAACCTTGCCTTCCTGCATCAACACACATCTGAGACCCTTTCTGGACGCGTCACAAAACACTTCAAAATTCTTGTGTATGTCTGGCACAATTAATACTGGTGCTGTTGTTAATTTTCGCTTTAGCTCTTGGAAACTCTTTTCGCAGGCTTCTGTCCATTCAAACTTCTTGTCTTTCTTGAGTAACTGCGTCATAGGCTTGGCTATGGTGGAAAATCCTTCAATAAATCTGCGGTAATATCCTGCCATTCCCAAGAAACTACGTATATCTATTACGCTTGCTGGCGACTTCCAGCCAAGTATGGCCTTGACTTTCTCTAGGTCCACTGTGATACCGTCTTCGGTTAGCACGTGGCCTAGAAAACCTACTTGTTTTAGCCAAAATTCGCACTTGCTGAACTTGGCATATAATTGGTGTTTCCTGAGTTCTCCTAGCACAATCCTGAGATGTTCTGCGTGCTCTTCTGGTGTCTTGGAGTACACCAGAATATCGTCGATGAATACCACAACAAACTTGTCCATAAACTTCATAAATACTTTGTTCATGAGGTGAAAAAAATATGCAGGGGCATTTGCTAATCCAAATGGCATTACTGTGAAACTCATACAGTCCATATCTGGAGGTGAAGGCTGTTTTGGGGATATCTTCCGTTCGCACCTTTAATTGATGGTATCCAGACCTTAAGTCAATTTTTGAAAATACCTTGGCCTGAGCAAGTTGATCAAACAAATCGTTTATCCTTGGCATCGGGTATTTGTTCTTAATTGTGACCATATTAAGTGCTCGATAGTCAATACACAATCTCAGTGTTCCATCCTTCTTTTTGGCAAATAAAATTGGTGATCCCCAAGGTGAGGAGCTGGCTCGAATATATCCTTTGTCTAGCAATTCTTTTATTTGTTTCTTCAATTCAACCAACTTGGATGGTGCCATTCGGTACGGTTTCTTGTATATGGGGGTGGTTCCTGGTGCGAGCTGAATGCAGAACTCTATCTCTCGATCTGGTGGCATGCCTGGTAGTTCTTCAGGGAATACATCTGGAAATTCACATACCACTGGAACCTTGTTTAGCTCAGAAACGTCTACCTTATTCAATCTTGGTTGCCGGGGTATTTTTCCTTCCCTGGCTGACACTCTTATTGTCTTCCCGTGGTGGTCTGTGAGGATTACGGTCCGGTTGAAACAGTCAATAAAACCCTTATTGGTGGTTGGCCAGTCCATCCCTAGGATGACATCCAGACCTTTGTTTTCCAACACAATAAGATTTGCGTGAAACTCCAACCCTTCGAACTCAATGACCACATTCTGACAGTTATTCTGAGTAACTTGCTGAATCCCAGGGGACTTGATGATCATGGATTTCTCCAAAGGAAGCATCGAAAAATTATTTTGCAAAGCAAAACTTCTCGAAATGAAAGAGTGAGAAGCTCCAGAATCAAACAAAACCGTTGCGGGTATTGTGTTGACAGGAAACGTACCGAGTACGATATCCGGAGCGTTTTGTGCCTCCTTTTTGGTTACGTGGTTCAGATGACCCTTCCTGTGGTTGTTGCTGGGATTGAAATTGTTTCGCTTGGGTGCTGAATTACTACCGCCGTTGTTTGGCTTTGGGGTTGAGTTTCTAGGCTTGGGACACTGCTTGGCATAGTGCCCTTCCTCTCCATAGGCGTAACAAGTAACGCCGGGGCGATATATGAACTCCTTGTCCCTTGCATGAAAATTCTTGATTTGGCGTGAGACATTGGATGGGAATTTGTGTGTCCCGCCCTTTTGAAAATCTGTCTTGCTTCGGGGATTGCGAGCATGGTTAGTATGGTCCCTTTTTCACTTGCGGATATCTTCCAGACTTCGTCTCTCATTTTCCAGAGTAATGGCTTTGTCCAGCAGTGTCTTAAAATCAGGAAAAGTGTGCACGACCAGTTGGCATTTAAGCGCGGGCGCTAGACCATCAAGGAATTTCTCCATCTTCTTGCTTTCAGTCATACGCTCTTCATTGGCGTAGCGAGACAATAGTGTAGATTGACTGTTATAATCTGCCACTGTCAAGTACCTTTGTTTGAGGTCATCGAACTCTCTCTTTTTGATTTTCATAATACTCTTAGGAATGTGTGCACCGCGGAAACCTTCCTTGAAATCATCCCAGGTTATGTCACCTTCGTTTGGATGCATGTGCAGAAAATTCTCCCACCAAGATGCGGCTGCTCCTGTGAGATAGTGCGGAGCATATAACACCTTCTCGGGATCTGAACATTTTGCAATAATTAATTTCCTCTCCATATCCCGAAGCCAGTCCTCGGGTTCAAGAGGCTTGTCAGTATGAGAAAATGTTTGGGGACGCGTCTTCTGTAGCTCGGATAACTTGGAATGCTGCGGATACTGTCCATGGTAATTTCCCATGTTGATGACTTGGTTCATCATTTCACGATGTTGTTGCTGACTCTGTTCATAAAGGCGGCACATTTGGGAAAGTGCCGTTTCACTGCCCTGTTTACTCGACTGCCTTTGCGTGAAATTGTTGCCTGGTTGAGTGTCAAAATTTTCCTCTGGCGGAGTAGGCATGGAGCAAGTCCAAGGACGAGACATTTTTCACTCTAGGGATATATTTTATAAAACTCATAAGAAAAATGAAGATGGTCGTCAAAACAACTCCAAAAAAATGCAAAAGGATGGCAAATAATTTTAAAAGTCCAAGATCACTTAAGAAAACAAATTGATTTGCGCACGGAGAAGGACTGCTCATTACATATCTTACACGCGGGCGATAATTATACAGTACATCACTCAGGGTATGCGTACATAATCCTGACATGTTATTTAGGCTAGTTCACTCCTCCAGTTCTACATGATGTGCAAACAAGCTACTTCTCACAACATATCTTACAAAGCGGTACATCGCATGACGGGCAAACGCACTCAGCCGGAAATGTCGATGATCTCCTTGGCCCTGCCAAGGGTGAGGCGCAGTGAGGCTGGGGATTCGACCTCCTCCTCACTAATAGGCTCCAGACGTGAAGAGCCACGTCGGGTAGATGGAACGGGTGCCAGAGGCGGAGCAACGCGAATGGGAGTGGGTACAGCGGGTGGTGCAGTGCGCGCTGGAGTGGGCGCAAAGGCCTGGGTGAACCCTCCGGTGGTAGGCAGGTGACGAGTAGGTGCATGAGATGCTGAGGACGAGACAAAAGTCAGTGGCGGTGCGGTGAGCAGGAGCTCCCTCCTGTTGGCGGCACAGCCATGAACTGAGTCCATGCGGGCAGCCACGAAGTCATCCACCAGGTTGTCGAAGGCTGCCTCCAGAGCCCGGAGATACTCAATAAGCATCTCAAAAGCCTCGTCTCATTCTCCTCTGGGGCAGGAGAATGCGTAGTGGCAGGTGTAGGGCACATGGCATGGAAGATAACGGTAGCGACGAGTCTTCATCGCGGGAAGGACATCCCTCAGGCGGGCTATCACCTCACGGGCTGCCATCTGCATAGCATGCCTCTCCGTAGGCATGGCTCTTCCCACGAACAGGTAGCGGCGTAGCACACCACGCCCTCCCTTGAACTGCACCGTGGCCTGGTGCATGGTCAGGCTGTCGTTGACTCTGTGCTGGCGGAGCGTGAAGACTGGGCGCATGGATGGCCCCCTCGCGACCTGAACGATGAAGGAGAGAAGCTTGACGAACCCATCGGGTACGTTGGTGAAGGTCTGAGACTCGCAGTTGTTGTCGGCCATCTACAAAAGTAGGCAAAAATCCTAAATGGTCAGATCATAAATTTATGCTGACTGTCAGAAAATGACTACAATTGAAAAAAAATTAAATCGGCTCTACCATGCCAATAACCGAATAGCGATCGCACCTAGTGGCTTCCTACGGCAGCCTGGCTCTGGTACCAAGCTTGTCACGACCGGTTTTCCAATAAAAATATTTGTTGAGAAATCCTCCACACCGGTAGACAAATTCTTGATACAATAAGCCAGTAGCATAGAATATATTACACGGTTGAGCTAGGGCTGCTCAACAAATTATTACAAGCGCGCCAATAATTATACATAATGGCGGATATAACACAATGGTGTGGTGGCATACTACTGACTCGAGGATAAAGTGATGGTGGAGTAACACAGTGGGAAGTGTGGTAACACGACTCTCAAACTGGCATCTCATCGAGCGTCGAGGTGAGGCTCGATAAATTTATTCGGGTTGCGGAAGCGGGTATAAAACAGTGACCAAGACCAGGGTCGCACGAGACTGACTGGGATTCCTCTAGGCGTCGGACTCGCTATCGAACTCTTCATCCATGAGATCACCTTCATCAGCATCTGGCCAAATCAACAAGCCAGTGAGTACTTTGAAAGTACTCGCAAGACAGTTCGGACGTAAGATATAACCAATGCATGCATGAATGCGTCATGAATAATATTTCCAATGCACAATTAAAAATTTGCATACCAAAATAAGTACGAGGGAAACGGCGGTAGTCCGCCTGAAATCCCAACAAAAACATAAATGAGAACCGATCGGGTGTCTGGAGCGACGCCTCGAAAGGTGAACAAATAATAACAGAAAATCATGCTACAGTCGGGCGTCTTAGCGACACCACATAAAGGGCTTTTAAAGAAATGCCACAGTCGGACGTCTAAGCGACATCACAGAAAGGGCTTTAAAAGAAATGCCATAGTCGGACGTCTGAGCGACATCACAGAAAGGGCTTTAAAAGAAATGCCACAGTCGGACGTCTGAGCGACATCACAGAAAGGGCTTTAAAAGAAATGCCACAGTCGGACGTCTGAGCGACATCACAAAAAGGGCTTTAAAAGAAATGCCACAGTCGGACGTCTGAGCGACATCACAAAAAGGGCTTTAAAAGAAATGCCACAGTCGGACGTCTGAGCGACATCACAGAAAGGGCTTTAATCACAAGTAAATAATACTCATAATAAATATTCAGTTCATGATAATAAACGTGTTAGTCCATCCATAGGAATAAACATTTAACCGAGCTTAGTGCTCATGAGATTCACCAGAGTATCTGTCACCAAAAACTGGCACTTGTCAGGATAAGTCAGCGCAAAATTTGGATATGGATAAGATGATTTGGAGATTTATGACTCTGCAGAGTTTGTACAAAAATTTCCCACAGCTAACGGATTTCCGTAGTCTCGAAAGACTAGCTCCGTTTACGGTATTTCGGAAGTAAACATAGCTAACCAGTACACACCCATCCTATCTCTCGATGCCAGGACTCACCCTAGACATCTTCCAAGAAAAACTTTGAGACGGGGAGATCACAATCTTGAATAGCATGGGATCAAATTTATATACGCGCGCTCTAAGGGGTGCCCCCCTCTTGGTCCCAACCGGAAACACCCATGCCCCCTGACCGGATGACTGGCTTTAATCCAGGGCCATGGAACCATCATCCCGGCCTCTCCTTTTGGTGTGTACCAAGAAAGCGGTTCGCAACTTACTAAGCCATATTCCTTACGGAAAACATGTGGTAGTACAAGGAAGGAAAAGGGAGGAAACTAGACTGATACGATTTGACACAGTAGTCAAATAGTCTGGCGTAAGACTGGCATGCTACAACACTGCCATCTTACCCATCCTCATGCCAACCCATGGCCATTCATACTCACATCCATTCACTTATGGATCATGACCTCACTTACCTTGACCATGCATGAAAATAACGTTCATCGGTATGGTCATCAACATGCCATGAAACTAACTAAATGCAAAACATGCCAAGACACTCATCATATCAAAAGTTCAAACATGCTTGCCTGGTTCAGAGTAGTCGGAGCCTAGCTCGGTGAAGTTCGCGGCTCCGTCACCTCCTTCGGTATCTACGGTATACAGAAAATATATGCGCTATCGTAAATACCAAGAAGTGCACCAAAAGTATTCCAAAAAAATTTCAAATAAATCTGATAAAAAACTAGACAAAATTTCAAAGAGAACACAAAAAGAATCAATCAAAAATACTTTTCTATTTAAAAGTTATAAAGGTTTTAGTCCAGGGACTCATCTGTAATGAAACAGAATATTTCCAGGGGCTAGCTCATAAAAACTGAAAACGCTTCGGTAGAGAATACGCCAGCCCAGGAGGAAAATGCATCTGGCAGAATACGCTTTCAGAAACGGTTCGTTTAGAAAGGGACAGAGAGGCTGACGGGCAGGTCCCACCCGTCAGGTTTGAAAATTCAAAACGGGCGGCTGAGCTCGACGGAGCCCGAGAGCCGCGGCGGTCGCCGGCGGCGATCCACGGCGAGATAAGGGAATCGGAGGGTACCTCCTTGCTCAGGACGTCCTTCCGCGTCGGTTGGTGGTGGTGGTGGTTGCTGGCGAGTACCACGTCGACAGCGAGCCTTGCTCCGGCGGACGGCGGCTCGGGTGAAAATGGACCTCGCCGGGGAGAGCTGCGAAGGTCAAATTGATGCTTGGGTTAGCTCACTGGTTGCTCGAGGAAACTACTGACGAAGTGTGGGCGCCCGGGGACGGCCTCACCGGAGCGAATCGAGGTGGAGGCCAAGGCGGAACGAGGCGGCCGGAGTCGAGGAAGAAGGGCCCTTCGAGGCCCTTCTAGTTGTTGGTCGGGGTCCAGAGAGGTAGTGGAGGTGTGCGGGGGCGAGAGGGAACCTGCGGGTGCTATATATAGCCGGCCCGAGGCGGTTGCCGCGTACGGGATAAGTCTGGCGAGTGATTACGGCGGCGCCGGGGTTGGGCAGTGGGATTAGGGGCTTGGGCATCGTCTAGGTGGAGTAGAGGTTCCATTCCAGGGTCCAGCTCAGCACGGGGGGGAAAGTTTATGGCTGGCCCCAACGAAACGGCCGTGTGGCAAGTCGGCGGCAGGGAGCGCGACCTACGCGTGCCAGGCTACGGTGACTGTGCAGCGGGGCTGCGCTGGCATGCATGTGCCACGCGGAGAGCCAGGGAGCGTTGGGCGGCGCCGAACGGCGTTGCGCCGCCGTTCTGCTTTCGGTCGGCCGTTGCGGTGGATCGGCCGCCGCAAGACACGCCGGCGCAGGCGGGCCCGGGCGCCACCGACGCCAGGAAGGCGCCAAGCGCGCGTGCGGCACTCCAGACAAGAGGGAGAGGCGGCGAGGATCGTGCCAAGGGCACTGTCCACGCGTGACTGAATCTGGCGAAGCGAAAATGACACTGAACTCTGAACTTTACTGAATTACTGAAAGTGCAAAATACAGTGTATGCAAGGTGTTCGACAGAATGATACAGGTCTCTAGGGATTTTTCCTAGAGCTGATTTTTGGTGGAGTGGCTACTCATTGCTCCAGTAGGCTGCCTGAATTTTTGTAGAATTTTTGGGGAAGTGTAGATACGAATTTCACCAAATTTGGCAAATCTGGTCCAAACTTGCAGAGGCTGAAATTTGAAAAATTTGAAAAGAAGGAGAGTGGATCAAGATGGTCCTGAGTTGTGGATGCTAAGGACAATCCAGGGGAGTTGTTTTGAGACCAAAACTCAAAGGAAATAAGGAACTTTCTTTGTAAATGACTCAGGCTCCAAATAATTGACAAAAATGATTTGAGAGGTAAAATGATTGAAATAAAATACAAAACTTGTTTGGATTAGTTGGGACAGAGAACTTAGGTTGTTCCAAGGAGAAGAGAAGGTTTTTGGAGGGTTTTTACCACCTGTGATATATTGAAATCAAGGGTGGTTTCAAAAAGAATGAAGTCCCAAACTCCTAGGGTTTCTTTTTAAATGAAAAATAAATAAGTTTGAGAGGGAAACAACCAGAAGAAAAGCTTCCAAAATTTTAACACCAAAATTGAAATGGAAAGGAAATCCTTGCCGAAGGTGAAAGGAAGTTTTTAAAGAGGAAGGATTTCTGGAAAAGAAAATTTTTTAATTGCCCTCTTTTAGAATCCAATAAAGTTTTTGATGAAAACCAAATCAAAATTTTTTGGAGTGTCACAATACGGTACACTTTCCGAGGAAACAACCTCAAGTTCATAGTATCAACTCCATTGGAAAAATTCCATCGATTATAATTGGAGGTTTTGAATTTCCTCTTCCTACTGTCAAAAAGAAATATGATATACTTATTATACGGGATGTGCATATCCCCGTTAGGGTCACTTAGTGTTATTCGAAATTTCTCTGGTTTCATGATTATCGGAATGAGTTTGTTAACAAGACTTGATCAACCTTGTTAGTGGATTCTTTTTGATGAGCATGAGATGGATGAAACTAGAAGCACAAACTTCTGTACCCTCTCTATATTTTCTGTTAATTAGTAGAAATAAAGTAAAAATAGTATTTTTTTGTCTGTTTCCTGACTTATCCGTGTAATATAAAAATATCCCAAAAATAAAAGTCCTCAGAATGACAAGCCAATTTAATATGATTTTTTGGTAATATTTGAGGATTTAATGTGCAAAAATTACCGCGGGAGGAGCTGCCACTTGGCCACAAGGGTGGTGGGCGCCCCCCCCTTAGGGCGCGCCCCCCTTCCTCGTGGGCCCACGGTGGCCCTCCTCGACTTATCCCAGCACCCATCTTCTTCCTCTGTCTCACACAAACCCGAAAAACCAACTCAAGCACGAGTTCCAGCCACTTTTGTTGTGATTTTCGATCTCCTTGCTCAAAGCACCTCTCGCAAAACTGCTTGGGGAGATTGTTCCTTGGTATGTGACTCCTCCATTGGTCCAATTAGTTTTTGTTCTAGTGCTTTATTCTTTGCAAATTTGTGCTGCATAGGTGACCATGTTCTTGAGGTTGCATGTCAAATTTATATGGTTCTAAGTAGTTCTAATGCTTGATATAGGCTCTAGGCACTTGTAGGAGTAGTTGCTATCAGTTTTATTGAAGTTGGTTCACTTTTGTTTGAAGTTACTAAAAATTTCAGAATTTTTCAGAGAAAAACAAAATGCTTAGGAAGATGTTCCAAGGTGGTTCCTCTAAGAAGCAAGGACCCAGGATTGCTATGCGCGATGCTGACGAGTATCCACTAAGAGACGCTCCAGTACGGCCTTGCGAATGGCCATTGGAAAATTTTATGGACCGTGCGGGAATTAAAGAAGAATTCAAAGCATATTTGCGTAATACCGGTCTTGAGGATTTTGAGGCTAACAAATTCCCCCAGTATCATGATCTCACAAGATCATTTGTGAGGAGGTTTGAGTATTCATCTTCGCGTAATTCTCCTTCAGTCATGTTTGATCTTAATGACAAATCTTATACCATAGACTTAGAGGATTTCACTTCTTCTTGCAAACTTCCATCATGGGGTAGTGTTAGGGATCCCCCTAAATCTGAATTTAGAAAACTTTCTTGCTAGTATAACTGTGGGGGAATCTTGAGATAGAACGCAGGCTACCATAGGGAGCATTCACTTTCCTGCTATACATTATTTTGCTCTTTTCATCGGTAGATGCATAAATGCTTAGGGTGAAGCATGTAACATGTGTGTCCCTGATCTTAGCATTCTTAGGAGTGCTGTGTTAGGAGACCAATCTTATCATATGGGAGCCATTATAGCTCGTAGGTTGCATCATAATAGACATAATGGAGATTTCTTTGGAGGAATTTATGCAACCCCCTTAGGTCATTTTCTTGAGATAGACATTCGTGAGGGTGATACGAAGTTGCCTCCTGCATATTTAGATTATAACTCTATGGCTTCGCACCAGTTTGTCGAGAGGCCTGAATCACCTCTCTTATATCGTTTAATTTTTGATAAAACGATGTGTTTTCAGTATTACCCTCCTTGCTCCTGCCTTCTTTGATTCACAGGCAAAAAGAAGATATGTTATTACCGGAGAGGAGGCAGAAGAGTATGAGAGGAGAGCGGAGGCAGCTCGACTCCACGCTACAGCTCAGCAGGCGATAACCACTGCACATCAGTATGATCCCAACTATTCTTCCTCGCAGTACGACTCCAGCTACACCTATGGGTACCCGCCAGGCTATCCCTGGAAATAGACCAACTTAGGCCAAAAGCCTAAGCATGGGGGAGTACGTATTTCTCACCGAGATTACACTTATGCTCACACACACTCATTGCTAGATGTCGGTGCTCATACTTTTCCACTTTAATATCCATGCTAGTTTATTTTCTTTTTCCTCCTTTCTTCTTGTGTGTTTGTTAAACCTTAAGAAAAACCAAAAAAATTTAGTAGTAGTTTATTTTTCTGCTGTAGTAGTAATAATTAAAAAGAAAACCCAAAAATATTTCCCGTTCTTCTTTTGCTTGTTGGGAGCTTTCCTGTGTAAATAGTTTTATTTCGTGTCTTTTCTCTGGGGGTCAGTAGGAGAAGACCATAATTAAATTGTTGAAGTGGCTCCTATATGCATTATTGTTGATTTAACCAAGAGCCCATATTGCCTTGTCTTCTCCTATTTATTTAATGCTCGCAGATTCCAGCTTAGTCCAATGCACGTACACTCCTATTATTATTCACACCGTTCGGTCGTGCAAGTGAAAGGCAATTATGATGATATATGATGGACTGATTGAGATGAGAAAAGCTGGTATGAACTCGACCTCTTTTGTTTTTGTAAATATGATGAGCCCCTTGTTCTTAATTCAGCTCATTATGAATAAACATGTTGGCAATGACAATTAGAGATCGTAGTTGCTTGTGCCATGCTTGATTAGCTATGAGTTATAATGATTTACCTTGTGAGCCAACATGCTATTGAGATGATTATGATGTGGTATGATGGGGTGGTATCCTCCCTTGAATGATTTAAGTGACTTGACATGGCACATGTTCACGCATGTAGTTGAAACAAATCAACATAACCTTCACGATATTTATTTTCATTGTGGATTATATCCTACTCATGCTTGCATCCAATGTTTATTAATTTTAATGCATGTACATGATTGTTGTCGCTCTCTAGTTGGTCGCTTCCCAGTCTTTTGCTAGCCTTCACTTGTACTAAGTGGGAATACTGCTTGTGCATCCAATCCCTTAAACCCCAAAGTTATTCCAGATAGGTCCACTGTACCTTCCTATATGCGGTATCTACCTGCCGTTCCAAGTAAATTTGTATGTGCCAAACTCTAAACCTTCACATAAACATTCTGTTTTGTATGCTCGAATAGCTCATGTATCAACCAAGGCTGTCCTTACTTTTCGTGTTAGGCGGGTTATTCTTAAGAGGAGTGGAATGAGCTCCTCACTCACGAGAAAATGGCTGGTCACCGGGATGCCCAGTCCCATGCTTTATGCAAACTAAATCAAAATTAATTGCAAATAAAACTCCCCCTGGGACTTGATGTATGTTGGAGGCACTCATTGTTTCGAGCAAGCCGTGGATTGATGTTTGTTTGTGGAGGGGGAGTATAAACTTTACCATTCTGTTTGGGAACCGCCTATAATGTGTTTTGAGAAAGTATACCACTCAAAATACAATTTATCTCTATTGCAAAACCGAGCTCTGGCACCTCTACAAATCCCTGCTCCCCACTGCGAAGGGCCTATTGTCGGATTCAAGGGTTCTGGCAGACCCTTAAGGTTCGAACACTGGGGTGCGCACGGAGATCTCGCCTTCTACCTCCCCATCTCACAAAAGATCTAAACTATGGAAAGAACTGCACAAGAGACACAAGGTTTATACTGGTTCGGGCCACCGTTGTGGTGTAATACCCTACTCTAGTGTGTATTGGGTGGATTGGCTGTTGGGGCTGATGATGATGAACGATACAAGGAAGAACAGCCTCGTGAGGGTCTGTTCTTGGCAGGGGCGATGAACTGCTAGGAGGAGTTCAGTCACCCTTCTCTCTCTCTCTTGCTCACTCTCTCTCTGCTTGCGAACCGAATGAACCAAACGAACCAAACCCCTGGATGAACCGACCCCTTGCTATGTGGGTGGCCCTATTTATAGGAAAAGGCCCTGGGCCTCTTCCCAAATATTGAGTGGGAAGGGCGCCAACAATTGGCCAATTCGAAGGGGAACATCTAGTACACTTATCCTGACTAACGTTGGTCTTCGCCTGCTAAAGGCTCTGCCGTGACGTCGTTCTGGGCTCCATGGTGACCTCCGTCTCATAGTTCGCTTGGTCCTGGTCTCGTTGCACCAGAATGGCAACCTTTGCCTGATGCCTTGGTACTCCGCGGCTGCGCTCGCCCTCTTTGCACCAAAGAGGAAAGAAGGACGCTGCGCACGCTGGCGCCCGCCTGGCACCCTGAGTCGTCATGGCTTGTGTCATGGGCTCCTCGCGAGGTACCCCGCCTTGATATCTCCGCCTCCTCGCGAGCCAGCCTGACGAGGCCGTGCCTAAGGAAGCTCCGTGTCATCCGCCTCGCGAGGCTTGGCCCCTCACGAGGGTCTTGAGTCTCATGTTGATGAAGATGGGCCATGCTGGGCCTCCTTTGAGCCACGCCGCAGGCCGCAGGCAGGCAAGTCTACTATGTGTAGCCTATCGGCTAAGCCATGGGAATTTTAGTAGTAACGTGTTTAGAACAAGACGCGCTACTGCTAAAACTTTATCTACAACGCGGTTTGCACAGGCGCGCTACTGCTACTTAGCACCAACGTGCTTCTTTGACCCGTGCTACTGCTAAAGTTCTGTGTATAAGGTTTTCCCTAGTAGTGATCCCAGATTTCCTGGTTGTTCTTGTCCGTGACGGAGGAGGCCACCCACTTATCTTGAAAGCCGGATCCGGACATGGTTGGTGTGTTTGCTAGGGAAGGAAGGAATTGAACTTGGGCGCTGGAGCTCAATGGTGGATTGGCTGAGGAGGAAGAACGCGTGGGGTAAAAAGATGTGTCCTTATCTTCTTATAAAGGCAGCGAATATCAAGCATCCCCCGACGAGCCTTAAAGCTCGCCTATTCCCAAGGGGTCGTGCAAATGGCACGGTTGGATTACCCAAACTCGTATTGATGAGAATCCGGCAATAAGGGGACACGATCTCTGCTTTGACAAGACGTGTCAATGAGGACCGCGCCTCGAAGTACGAAGCGGGAGGCTAAAAACGGTTCGAAATAACAATAAGGCCAGAACATAACATCTCGCCAAAAAAGCTGTCAGTAGACACTGATTATTTTGTTTAAGTATTTTGCCCTTATGGTTCGGGGTTGTGACTGTTGTACAAAGACGAACATAGTTCTTTTGACCAAGTACTTTGGAGTATTCGAAGGAGGAACCCGCCTTGCAATGCCGAAGAAAATCTGCACGCCGGACACATCGTCATTGAAGCCTGGTTCAGGGGCTACTGAGGGAGTCCTGGATTAGGGGGCCCCTATACTCATCATAGTCAATCAAGCAGGAAGTAGGGTATTACCTCCATTAAGAGGGCCCAAACCTAGGTAAACATCGTGTCTCCTGCCTCATGTTACCTTCGATCCTGAGACGCATAGTTCGGGACCCCCTACCCGAGATTGGCTGGTTTTAACAGTGACAAACAACCATCAATTTTCGGCCTGGTAACGGCCCGTCAACTTAATGGGCCCACTAAAGTTCATACATGTCTTTAGGCCCAATTAGATAATTTGAGCCCATTACGACGAGCAATTATTGTCGGGGTAAATAGCCATGGGTAGCCCAGCCGGCTTCCCCTGGCCCCTCAGAAAAAATTATGAGCCCATCCGGCTCATAAGGAGACTCAAGACCTGGGCTGCCTCCCCCCTAGCCGACTGCCATCCTAGCCGGCTTAGGGGGCGGCCCGCCCTTTTTACCCCCGTGAAGAAAACTGTGGAGGGCCGGCTACGGCATGGCCGGCTACGGTAGGGCCGGCTATGGCACGGCCGGCTACCGCCGGGCCGGCTCCGATAAAGCAGTCAACGCCGTACCCGCGATGTACGCGTCCACTCTGCGATGATGAAGCGGGGCGTGGCTACAGTGGAGCCTGCCACCCCCAAAACCCGGAGCACGCCTGGTACAGCGCGTCGTGCGGGCAGCTGCGGCCCGCCCGGCGCGGCACTGTAGCCGCGGCGGCTCCGACGCCGTCCTCGACGGGCCGCCAGCGTGGCCCCCGAGGCGGTGGGCCCCTTCGGGCAGAGAGATGCCGAAGGCGGCCACACCCCCTCTCAAGCCGGCAAGACAGAGGGCCAGCTTCACGTAGCCGGCCTGCCGCCCTCCTCGAAGGAGACGCCCATTAAGGAGACAAGGTGCGGCGGGGCTACAGTAATCGCCCGCCAGGGCGGCGTTACTGTAGCCACGCTTACCCCGACCAAGCCTGCGCCAACAAACACGGAGCCAGAGTAACCAGCCACCGACCAGGCCCTGGCCAATGGGGCCGGCCTGTCGACACGGGAGCCAGCAACCGGCCGGACCCACCAGCCGGCGGGCCCCAGAAGCCGGCAGAGAAGCCGGCGAACATAGCCACAGACAGCTAGGCCCCGCGCCCAGTCGGATTAGCATTGTACCCCCGGGGGTAGGCCTATATAAACCCCCCGGTGCACCCATGCAAAGGGTTGAACTCTCTTTCTAGACATAGACACATACAAGGAGAAGAAGCAAGCTGAGCTAAGTCCTTCTTCCTCCTTGCACCCCAAACAGCTCAAGGAGCATTGTAGCCACCTGTGAACTTAGTAACCATGCGGAGACCCCGCAGAGCAGCAGTAGGGGTGTTATCTCCCCGGAGAGCCCTGAAGCTGGGTAAGATTCGCCGGCGTGCATGTCTACGCCTCATCCCGTTTCCAGGCACCGGCGACGTTCTATTGGGCCCCGCAATGATAAGCCAGCCGTTGGCATATGTCGATCCTACCACCCGACATTTGGCGCCCACTGTGGGGCCAAGTGCACCGTCGTCCGGAGACCTATTCTGGACGGGAACCCTTTTCCTTCCTCGCGGGCGCAGCCAGCCTGGCTCGCCCGATGGTGCTTGCCGCGATGCGCTGCATGGCGTCACCGATGTCTGCGCGGCTAGCGGCCTCGCCAACCTCTTCGACAAGGCCCGCATCTCCGACGAGTTTGCCTCTGATGCGGGCACAGATCACCTTGCCAACCTCCTCAGCCAGCTCCACGTCTCCAGCGAGCCCGCTGCGGACTTGGAGTCAGTTGGCTCCACCGACCCGATGCCCGTCGACTCCGACGCGGCATCCTACGACACCTTCCCCACCAACGTCACGGTCTGCAACGACCCGCTCCCTCCGGCTGGCGATCGCGATTCTGACGCCCCCGAGGTGATGGTTATCGGCCTCGACGGCCCGACTGACGAGGGCGCCCGCGACTCCCCGCGCGTGGCAGCCCAAGACTTGTCCGTCCCCCTTCCGGCTGACGCCAGCAATGAAGTTCTGGAGGCACGCCGCCTCGCCCTCCTCGCGGAGGGCCGGCGGCTGGCCTCTGTAAGACGCCTCACCGAGGCCTACCAGCGCGAAGCTGACCGCGCCGCCTTCGGCACGCCGGCTCAGGCTGGCCCTAGCTGGGCCGGCGCTGTCAGGCAATGCGGCGCCGTCATCGCCGACACGCTTGGCGTGGATCGCCCGCTCGAGAACTTGCGCGCCGCCCAGGTGGCCGTAGACGAGCTGGACGGCTTGGAAGACGAAGATCTCCCCCATATGACGCGGCGCATCCAGCAACTAATCGATGCGGCCGCACGATGGCACGAGGCCGACGCCTGCGCGGGGAGCACTCCCCCGTGCCGCGAACACGGCGCGACTTCCCGGTTGCCGACTACTAGCTACACCCGCGCGCGGCGCGAGAAAGAGCCGGCTTCCAGCCGAAGCCGGACCCAAGTCTCCATCGAGCGAGACGCGGACGGCCGCCCCCGAGCCATGGAATGGCGGGGCACCCCGCCTCCGCCTCGAGCTCGCGGAGAAAGATATCCTACCCCGCCTCCAGTGGCTCACCCGACTCTCAGCGGCCGGCTTGGTCGCCGCGAGGGAATCGGCGAAAACGACGCCCGCCACCGGATCGACCGCCTGGCCCGATCCTTGGCGCTAGAAGAAGAAGACGATGTCGGCCCGCCTTGCTTCGGCCCCCGCATCCGCGACGAGCCCTTCCCCAAAGGGTTCTCGCTCCCAAGAGACACACCCAAGTACAACGGCTCGGTGAAGCCGGAAGACTGGCTGACCGACTACTCCACAGCCGTCAGCATCGCCAATGGCAACAGGCGCGTTGCCGTAAAGTACGTGCCCCTCATGCTGCAAGGCACGGTGCGGACTTGGCTTAACAGCCTTAAGCCCCTCAGCATCAACAGCTGGGTGGATTTCACTGAAGCCTTCGTTCGCAACTTCACCAGCACCTACAAGCGGGCTCCCAAGCCCAAACAGCTCTCCCTGTGCGTACAGGGCCCAACCGAGTCCACTCGCGACTACCTGACGCGTTGGGCCGAGCTCCGCAACTCCTGCGAGGGGGTGCACGAGGTGCAAGCCATCGAATACTTCACAGCCGGGTGCCGAGAGGGCACCCTCCTCAAGCACAAGCTTCTCTGCGATGAGCCGACTACCCTCGATGAGCTCCTAAACATCGCCGACAAGTAAGCCACTGCCGACTCCTCGATGAAGACCGAGCTCCGGGTGGACGCATCCGGAAAGGTGCTCAATCCGGCGCCCAAAGCGCCGGCTGGAGACGGCGGCCGACGCCAACACCAGAATGATCAAAAGCGCAAGGGCCCTGCGCCGCCTCCCGCCAGTCGGCAGGTGGCCACGGTCGAAGACGCGCCGCCTGAAGGGCGGCCCGCACCCAAGAAGCCCAAGGGCGGCCGGCCGGCTTGGCAGCCGGCCTTCTCCTACGAGAAAACCCTTGATGCCCCGTGCAAGTTCCGCAAATGCAACTGGCTCACCCGAATCTCGAAGGGCGAAGGGCTCACGCCGACTCCGCCTGCCGGCCCGCCGCCGCCGGCTCCGCCGCCCAAAGCCACCCGGACCGCGGTCGACGCCATGCAGGACGAGTTCCCCGACGAGCAAGCGTCTTATGTCGTCTTCACGAGCCAGCCCGAAGACCGGCACAGCAAGCGCCGAGAGCAACAGGAGGTCAACATGGCCGCCACCAGCCCAGCCGGCCACATGCACTGGTCGGAGAAACCCATTAGCTGGAGCCGGGCCGACCACCCAGAGGTGATGCCATCCCCCGACTCCTACGCATTGATCCTGGAGGCCACCCTCGCAACGGATACGCGCGCCGCATGCTTCTCCCGCGTGCTGATCGACGGCGGAAGTAGCATCAACATCCTGTACCGCGACACCATGGAGAAGCTGGGCGTCAAGGCCAAGCAACTTGCGCCAACTCAAACGGTGTTCCACGGCATCGTACCCGGGTTGTCCTGTGCCCCCATCGGCAAGCTCAAGATCGATGTACTCTTTGGGGGCAAGGATCATATCCGCCGGGAAGCAATCTGGTTCGAGGTGGTGGACCTGGAGAGCCCTTATCATGCCTTGCTTGGCCGACCCGCCTTGGCCAAGTTCATGGCGGTCCCCCACTATTCTTACCTCAAGATGAAGATACCGAGCTCAAAGGGCGTCATCACCATCGCCGGTGACTACAAGAAGTCCGCCGACTGCGCCGCGGCCAGCAGCCGGCTGGCCGAATCCCTCGTGATCGCTGCCGAGAGGAAGACGCTGGACCGGGTCGTGGCCCTGGCCAGCAAGCAGCTAAACCAACCTGCCGACTCCAAGGAGTATGATGCCCAAGGATCTTTCCAGCCGGCCAAGGAGACCAAGAAGATACAGCTCGACCCCGAGCACCCCGAAAGGTTTGCCGTCATTGGGGCGAGCCTGGATAGCAAATAGGAAGGCGAGCTCGCCGATTTCCTCCGTGAGAATCGGGATATCTTTGCATGGTCCCCCAAGGACATGCCAGGTGTTCCGAAGGATTTCGCCGAGCACAAATTGCACGTGCGGGAGGATGCTAAACCAGTCAAGCAGCCCCTCCGCCGACTGTCAGAAGAGAAGAGAAGGATCGTAGGGGAGGACATAGCCCGGCTCCTTGCAGCCGGCTTCATCATGGAAGTTTTCTTCCCCGAATGGCTCGTGAACCCGGTTCTCGTGCTGAAAAAGAATAACAAGTGGCGCATGTGTATAGATTACACGAGCCTCAACAAAGCCTACCCAAAAGATCCCTTCGCTCTGCCCAGGATTTATCAAGTGATAGACTCCACAGCCGGATGCGAGCTGTTGAGCTTTTTGGATGCCTACTCGGGATACCACCAGATCAAGCTGAACCCGGATGACCAACTGAAGACCGCCTTCATCACGCCGTTTGGAGCCTTTTGCTACCTGACTATGACGTTCGGCTTGAGGAATGCCGGCGCCACTTTCCAACGTTGCATGCAGAAGTGCCTCCTCACGCAGCTCGGCAAGAATGCCCACGTTGACGTGGATGATGTTGTGGTGAAGACGGAGAAGCGTGGCACTCTGCTGGAAGACTTGAAGGAGACATTCGAGAACCTGCGCCGGTTCCGGATCAAGCTCAACCCGGAGAAATGCGTGTTCGGAGTGCCAGCCGGCCAGCTCCTAGGCTTTCTGGTCTCTGAACGCGGCATAGAGTGCAACCCTGTGAAGATCAAGGCCATCGAGAGGATGGCGGTCCCAACCAAGCTCAGAGAGATTCAGAAGTTCACCGGGTGCCTGGCCTCTCTTAACCGCTTCATCAGCCGGCTTGGAGAAAAAGCTCTCCCCCTCTACCGCCTCATGAAGAAGAGCACTCACTTTGAGTGGAATGACCAGGCCGACCAAGCTTTCCACGAGCTTAAGAAAATGCTGTCCACGCCGCCTGTCTTGGCGGCACCGACTGAGAAGGAGCCCATGCTCCTATATATTGCCGCCACTAGCCGGGTGGTCAGCACCGTCATTGTGGTCGAACGCCCCGAAGAAGGCCGAGCCCAGCAAGTCCAAAGGCTGGTTTACTACCTGAGCGAGGTGCTGTCCACCTCGAAACAAAATTACCCGCAGTATCAGAAGATGTGCTATGGCGTGTACTTCGCCGCCAAGAAGCTGAAGCCGTACTTTCAAGAGCACCCCATCACGGTCGTATGCACTGCCCCGCTGGCCGACATCATAGGCAGCCGGGATGCATCCGGCCGGGTGGCCAAATGGGCCATCGAGCTGGCCCCCTACACGATCTTCTACCAACCCCGCACCACCATCAAGACGCAAGCGCTGGCCGACTTCCTCGTCGACTGGGCCGAGACCCAATACTTACCACCAGCGCCCGACTCCACCCATTGGCGCATGCACTTTGACGGATCAAAGATGCGCACCGGCTTGGGAGCCGGCGTCGTCCTTACCTCTCCAAAGGGAGACAAGCTCAGATACACGCTGCAGATCCACTTCGACGCCTCCAACAACGTAGCCCAGTACGAGGCGCTCATACACGGGCTCCGGCTTGCCAAGGAACTTGGCATTCGCCGGATCCTGTGCTATGGCGACTCGGATTTGGTGGTGCAGCAGTCTTCTGGCAACTGGGACGCCAAGGACGCGAACATGGCGAGCTACCGTTTCCTAGTGCAGTAAATCAGCGGATACTTCGACGGGTGTGAGTTCCTTCACGTGCCGCGAGCCGACAACGAGCCAGCAGATGCTCTGGCACGAATAGGCCCCATGCGGCAAGCAATACCAGCCGGCGTCGCCCTGCAGCGCCTCCTCAAGCCTTCAATCAAGCTGTCTCCGGAATCCGACTCCATTTTCGTGCCGCCTAACCCCGAGGGGGCCGGGTCCGGCTCGAAGAATCAAGCAGCCGGCCCGGGGACTTCAATATTCAGCTCGGGGACTGCAGAACCCGGCCCGGGGACTGCCGCACCCGGCCCGGGGACTGAAGTAGCCAGCCCGGGGACTGAAGTAGCCGGCCCGGGGATTTCTTCAGCACAGGAAGCGGCGGCCGACTCCAGCGCTGCACTGCCCAACCCGCCCACCCTGGTGGCTCTGACCACATTGGTGGCTGAGGAGGTCGCCGCCCCATCATGGGCCCAAACCATCCGCAACTTTTTGGTGAACCATGACCTGCCGGCTGACAAAAACGAAGCAAGACAAGTTCAGCGCCGGGCTGGAGCATACAGAATTGTCAACAGAGAGTTCGTCAAGCGCAGCGCCACCGGAGTCTTGCAGCGATGCGTCGAGCAGGAGAAAGGCATCGCGATCCTGAGGGATATACACCAAGGAGAGTGCGGCCACCACGCCGCATCAAGATCACTGGTCGCCAAAGCCTTCCGCCACGGCTTCTTCTGGCCGACTGCTTTGGACGACGCCAAAGAGCTAGTCAAACACTGCAAAGGCTGCCAGCTTTTCAGCTCGCAGCAACACATGCCGGCTTCAGCACTCAAGACCATTCCCATCACCTGGCCCTTTTCCGTCTGGGGATTGGATATGGTGGGCCCATTCAAGACGGCGCGCGGCGGCATGACACATTTGCTCGTCGCCGTCGACAAATTCACCAAGTGGATCAAGGCGAAGCCGATCAAGAAGCTGAATGGGCCAACTGCAGTGACCTTCATTGTTGACATAACAACCCGGTATGGCGTACCGCACAGCATCATCACCGACAACGGCACGAACTTTGCCAAAGGCGCCTTGGCACGGTTCTGCGCTGCGCAAGGTATCCGGCTGGACCTTGCGTCAACCGCCCACCCGCAGTCAAACGGCCAAGTGGAGCGAGCAAATGGCCTCATTCTGTCTAGCATCAAGCCTCGACTGGTCGTACCTCTGGAGCGTTCAGCCGGCTGCTGGCTCGATGAGCCGCCGGCTGTCCTATGGAGTCTGCGCACTACTCCCAACAGATCAACCGACTTCACTCCCTTCTTCCTTGTGTATGGTGCCGAGGCGGTCATCCCAACAGACATCGAGTTCGACTCGCCTCGGGTAACCATGTACACGGAAGCGGAAGCCAAAGAAGCAGGAGAAGACGGCGTCGACCTGCTACAAGAGGCCCGGCTGTTAGCCCTCAGCCGGTCTGCCATCTACCAGTAGGGTCTGCGCCGCTACCATAGCGGGAGGGTCCGCCCAAGATCCTTCCAGGAGGGCGACCTTGTGCTCCGGCTGATCTAGCGAACAGCCGGCCAGCACAAGCTCGCAGCCCCCTGGGAAGGCCCCTTCATCATCAGCAGAGCCTTGGGCAATGACGCCTACTACCTCATCGATGCGCAGAAGCCGAAGGCACGCAAGAGAGACGACTCCGGCAAGGAGTCGGAGCGACCATGGAACGCAAATCTCCTCCGGAAGTTTTACAGTTAAAACGCAGTATGTGTTATG
This sequence comes from Triticum monococcum, assembly GCA_034509565.1. NCBI lineage: Eukaryota > Viridiplantae > Streptophyta > Magnoliopsida > Poales > Poaceae > Triticum > Triticum monococcum. The sequence continues at coordinate 183,400,121 of CM067845.1, read as the reverse complement.
CCCACTTTTGTATTTAGTATGAAACAGTAGGCTCCCCGAGAAAGACTCGGGGACTGCCACCCTTTATCTTATGAACGAAAGTTATCATGCGTATGATTTTACCTCTTCATTTATTTTGTCCGGTACTGGGTCCGACGAGTCGGCCCGGGGACTGGCCGACTAGAGTTAAATTAGGAGCCCTACCCACAGTCAGACAAGTAACGTGCCGACACCCAGGCTTGGCTCTTGCCGAAATCGCAGCTCGAAGAACCGACTGCCCGGCTGGCAAGAGCCACAAGCCGGAAAGGGTGCCCACATGAAAAACGGCTAGGGACCAAACAGGCTCACATATATAACAAAAGCCGGCTGACTGCCTCACGCCGACCGACTACCAGAGTAGCCGGCCGGCCGGCCTACATTCAGTCTACTTCAAATCCAAGAAAGCCCAAGTACTTGCCTTCCCAAAGAGGGAAGGCGGCAAAGGAAAGAGCCTAAGGACAAAAAGTACACTTGGATGAACGCCAACACATGCATATATTAATATATTACACAAAAAGCCTCCAGAGAGGTCGACATCCAACATTGTTCGATACACCCCCAGTGGGTGGAATTGCAGAAACTTAAAATTGTCCGAAAAAGTAAAACAGGAACAAAAAGAACGGCAGATCAAGCCGGCGGGGACGCAGACGAGCCGGGCTAGGCGGTAGAAGTAGTCGCGCCGGCTGAAGGAGCGGCCGGCTGGCCACCCTCGGCTTGATCATTGTCTCCGGCAAAGGGCGCACTCCCGCGTAGCTCGTTGCTGGAGGCACGGTCGGCTGGGGGACGGTCGGCCGTCTCACCAGTCAGGTCGGCATCTTCGCCGTTCTCCTCCTCGTCGTCCTCGCCCTCGTCGCTGGAGGCGATCTCTTCGGCCGAATCCTCGCCGTCCGCCGGGTTCAGCCCGAACCATTCCTCCGGCTGGGCGGCGCTATCGTCGTTGAGCTCAGGCGCGAAGACGCTGGTGTCGATGCACTCGGCGATCGTCGAGGCGCGTTGCGCGATTGCCGGCCGCACCTCCTCCAACTCGGCGTCGGCTTCCGACCGCCATGTCCGCAGCTGGTCCAAGCTTAGCCCTGGGTACCACGCGCGGACGAACTCCAGCGCGCGCCTGGCTCCAAGACGAGCCGCGGACGCCTTCCAGGCCTCGAAGCGGCCGACTGCGACTTCGAGCCAGTCGGCCGTCCGGCCTGGGGTGCGGGGAATTGTCTGGCCGGGGCAGAGCGCGGCCAGCATTGTCGCCCCGGCGCGTTGGAGCCGGCGGAGCAACCGGTGGGCCGGCTGCAGCCGCGCCTGGACGGCGATGAGCTGCTCCGACAACGTCCGGTTCGCATCCGGCGGAATCACAACCCCGGCCTGACGGCGCTCCTCGCGGTAGGCTTCGATGGCTTGGGCGGCAAGGACGGACTGGCCGGGGAAGTACTCTGCGCAAGACAGCAAACACAAGTCAAAACAAAACCATAGGCGGCCGGCGAATGGAAGAAGAGCAAGAAAGACAGCCTACCATCAATGAGATCCTCGATCCGGCCGAAGCCTTCTTCCAGTGCCCGGCGCGTCTCGGCCCAGCTCGCCTCCCTGGCATCGAACTCCGCCTTCAGGGTAGCCTCGCCGTCCTGCACCTTTTGCAAGGCCGCCTTGTGGCTCTCCTCTTGGTCATCCAGTTTCGTCGCCAGGCGGTCGCGCTCTTGAGCCAAGTCAGCGTACTCGGCGTCCTTGGCACGAAGAGCAGCCTGCACCACGCCGAGTTCCCTCCGCAGGTCAGCGTTGGCCTCTGCACGAGCAAAAAATAAAGAGAAAAGTCAGCAAAGGAAAAGTCGTCAAGTAAGATCCGACCCGACTGCGCTGCAGTCGGCCCGGATCTCGGGGACTACACCTAGTGGGTGCGCTGTCGTGCCCCCACGAGAAATTAATAAGGACAAAACACTTACGCCGGCTGCTAGCGAGGTCTTCGGTCCTCCGGCTTAGCTCCCGAGCCTGGGAGTTGAAGGCGGCAGCGCGAGAATTGTGATAATCCTGGAGATCAGAAAAAACTGTCAAGATAGTCGTCAAGTAAGATCCGACTCGACTGCGCTGCAGTCGGCCCGGATCTCGGGGACTACACCCAGTGGTTGCGCTAGCGCGCCCCCACGGAAAAAATTCAAAGGACCAGAACGGTCAAGGAGTGAAGACCTACCCGGATTGCAGACCGCGTCGACAGAAACTCCTGAGTAAATTGCCTCAGGAGGCCGGCCTGTGCCTGCAGCCGGCTCCGAACCTCTTGAGCCGCGATGTTCAGCTCGCCGTTCCCTCCGCTAGGAGTCCACCCGGACGTGCCGGAGCTGGCCGCCTCCAAGGCGTCTGCCGTCCGCTCAGCCCCCGTGGCTCGGCGCATGTCCGGCGGGGCCGTGCCCCCTCCGGCGGGCCGGCCTGCCGCCAGCTCGATCTCAAGGCCGGCTCCGGCCTCGGGCGTGGCCCGGGCAGGCTCCTCCGGCACCGCTGACGATTGGCCGCCTTCGCCTGCTCCGGCTGGCGCTGCCGGCGACGTCCTCTCGACGGATACCTCGAAGACTTCGCCCCTCTGCACCGGCGGCTGCTCGGGGATAATCTCCTCTGCCGTGGGCAGAGCGATATCCGGATCCAAAGTTTGGAGGGGGATGGCGAGTAGTGGAGTCTGGCTACGCGCGCCTTCCACCTCCGTCTCCGTGGACGCCTGCTCCGACGGAGTCTCGGCCGCCACGCTCGCTCGCCCTGGCGCCGTCTGGGCGGCCTCCCGCTCCGCCGCCTCCCTCTCTCGGCGCGCCTCGCGAGCGTTGCGCTCCGTGGCTGCGTCAAGTTCGGCGCGGGGGTCCACTCGGCGGGACCCTGAGGATCCGGCACTCGGCCCGACCACGGAGCCGGCTGGGCCTCACTCGAGGGAAAGCGGCGCCCTGCTCGGAAAATCAGAAAAGCATTCAAGAAAAGAAGACTTCAGAATAACAAGCACGTAGGCGGCTACTAGACTTACGCGGAAACTGAGGGGGGCTTCTTCACCGCCTTCCGGAAGCGGGCCGCCTTCGCCGCCGCCTCCTCGCGCTTTGTGGCCGTGGCGGAGGACTTCGGCTTCTTCGGCCGGCTTCCGAAGAGCGGGAGCGCGGCTCGGCGCTTCCCCTTCCCACCACCGGCAGTCAACGCGGCACACGAGCTCGCGCCGCGGCGGTCGGTTGCTGGCTGGCGGCGCGGGAGTTCTTCGGTTTCAAAATCGTCCGGCCAGTCGTCGAAACTAGCCGAGAGCCCAGTGCCGCCGAGCTCGGCGGCATCCCCCGTGGCAGCATCCTCCATGGCAACGGCGAAGAGATCCGGGTCGTCGAGGTCGTCCACCGTACGGTCCGGGGCGTACTCACGGTCGACTCCAGCCGCCCCGGATGGCGACGAAAGAAGAGGATTCTGATGAAGAGAAAAAAGAGAAGAGCCGCCTGGTCAGAAGCCGACTGACCCAAGCCGGCAGATGACAAGAAGAAAAACTTACCATAGGCAGAGGATGGGCGCGGGAGTATGGCGCCTTTCTGAATTGCCACTCGTCGGTGAGCTTCAGGTTGGCGATGTAGTTCGCCATCAGAGCCACCTCGGCGTGGGGCATCTCCCATGTGCTCAGCCGGCAAGGATCAAACCGGCCACTCATTTGGCACATCATGTGCGGCCGGCTTTGGAGGGGCAGAATCCAGCGCTCGACGAAGGCGGTTACCAGATCGGACACGCGCAGACCTTCCGACTGGACCATCACCCGCAGCCGGGAGATGGAAGCATTCCCAGCCGGAGATAAGGACTTCGACCGGTAGCCCCAGGTCCGCCGCTTCCTAGTCGGCGGGCCGGCTACGTAGGCCGGCAGATTGACGTAGTCGTCGTGCGGGGTGACGTTCTTGACGTAGAAATAAGACTTCTGCCAGAGCTTGACAGATTGGATCAGAGGGATGTGGGGGAAGGGGTTGTCGTCGCTTGCCCTCTTCATCGCGATGAAGGCGCCGCAGGGAGCCGGCACGCCGGCGGAGACGGTGCCGAGCTTGTTCTGGAACAGCTCCAACCAGAGCTCCAGCGTCGGCTGCACCCCCAAGAACCCCTCGCAGAGCGAGACGAAGGCCGAAAGCTGCAGCACTGCGTTGGGCGTGACGTGGTGTGGTTGGAGATTGTAGAATTCAAGAAAGGAGCGCATGAAGCTGCTCGCCGGGAAGCCGAAGCCACGGAGGAAGTGCGCGCGGAAGACGACACGCTCGCCTTCCTCCGGGGCCGGCGAGACCTCCTTCGCGGGTGCCAGACGCACCTGCACGAGATTGGCGGCGGGCAGGCGCCGGGTCTGGCGGAGGAACTCGATGTGGTCATTGTGGACATTGGACCCGTCCCACGAGCTCGACAAAGCCAGACACATGGCGGCGTGAGTGGGCTACGGCGCGAAACTGCGTCGGGCGCAAGGAAGAAGAAGAGGAAGAAGAAGAGCAGAAGGGACGGGGAGCGGGGGAGCGAACAGGCCTGTGCCTCTCCCCCTCCCCCCCTACTTGTAGGCGCGTGCGCCAGAGACGAGGAGGCGCGGCGTGGGGGATCGTGGGGATCGATCTTGCCCATCTCCCCCACGCCCGCGTTAATTACGCGCCTTGATGACGCGAAGTAACGGCCGCGGGGAGGCGAGCAGTCCGCTCGGGCCACAGAAGATTTGCGCCCGGGCCGAGGCCAGGGAGTGGCGGGCCCGGGCCTGCGGCGGCGTCCCGTCGCGCACGTGCGACGACATGGCTTCCCCGCCACGTGGCTCGTCGTGGGGCCCGCGGCCAGCCCGCGGGTCAACCACGGTCACCTTAGTAACAAAAAGCGCTCCGAAGTCGGCTGCAACAACGAGGACAGCCCCTCACGGTATGAAGCCGGCCAAGCTTCCCGTCCTTCCGTCCGCCATGAAGCTCGTCCGCCTTCGGGGACTACTGTCGGGGTAAATAGCCATGGGTAGCCCAGCCGGCTTCCCCTGGCCCCTCAGAAAAAATTATGAGCCGATCCGGCTCATAAGGAGACTCAAGACCTGGGCCGCCTCCCCACTAGCCGACTGCCATCCTAGCCGGCTTGGGGGGCGGCCCGCCCTTTTTACCCCCGTGAAGAAAACTGTGGAGGGCCGGCTAGGGCATGGCCGGCTACGGTAGGGCCGGCTATGGCACGGCCGGCTCCCGCCGGGCCGGCTCCGATAAAGCAGTCAACACCATACCCGCGATGTACGCGTCCACTCTGCGATGATGAAGCGGGGCGTGGCTATAGTGGAGCCTGCCACCCCCAAAACCCGGAGCATGCCTGGTACAGCGCTTCGTGCGGGCAGCTGCGGCCCGCCCGGCGCGGCACCGTAGCCGCGGTGGCTCCGACAGCATCCTCGACGGGCCGCCAGCGTGGCCCCCGAGGCGGTGGGCCCCTTCGGGCAGAGAGATGCCGAAGGCGGCCACACCTCCTCTCAAGCCGGCAAGACAGAGGGCCGGCTTCACGTAGCCGGCCTGCCGCCCTCCTCGAAGGAGACGCCCATTAAGGAGACAAGGTGCGGCGGGGCTACAGTAATCGCCCGCCAGGGCGGCGTTACTGTAGCCACGCTTACCCCGACCAAGCCTGCGCCAACAAACACGGAGCCACAGTAACCAGCCGCCGACCAGGCCCTGGCCAGTGGGGCCGGCCTGTCGACACGGGAGCCGGCAGCCGGCGGGACCCACCAGCCGGTGGGCCCCAGAAGCCGGCGGAGAAGCCGGCGAACATAGCCACAGACAGCTGGGCCCCGCGCCCAGTCGGATTACCATTGTACCCCCGGGGGTAGGCCTATATAAACCCCCTAGTGCACCCATGCAAAGGGTTGAACTCTCTTTCTAGACATAGACACATACAAGGAGAAGAAGCAAGCTGAGCTAAGCCCTTCTTCCTCCTTCCACCCCAAACAGCTCAAGGAGCATTGTAGCCACCTGTGAACTTAGTAACCATGCGGAGACCCCGCAGAGCAGCAGTAGGGGTGTTATCTCCCCGGAGAGCCCTGAAGCTGGGTAAGATTCGCCAGCGTGCATGTCTACGCCTCATCCCGTTTCCAGGCACCGGCGACGTTCTATTGGCCCCTGCAATGATAAGCCAGCCGTTGGCATATGTCGATCCTACCACCCGACAATTATGGACAGGACCAAAACCGATCAAGCAAAGATATGACATACAGGTAAAAACATTGCACATCCAGCATATATTACATGAAATTACATCCACTTGGCAATCAAAGATTGATGCCAGTGCAAATAAATGAATAGAACCTAATGATCTACAACGTCACAACCTGCAACCTCAGTGCGGATGACGCCCATAAGAATGTGGGCAAGTTCTTGCTGCTTTGCTACACTGTCTGTGAAAACATTGATCAGTTGTTGTTGCGCACGAATGTGCACCTCTGATTCCTCCACCATTTCCATCATTGCTTCAGTCATTAATTGGTTCACAAACATACATTTTCCATTGCATTCGAGACAGAGGAAACTGAACAGATTCAGATGATGATTTTGGCAGGCTTGTATTATTGATAGTGGAGAGTGTCTCGACCACTGCATCAGAACATAAATTAGGTGGGGAGCCGAACAGATTAATCAACGGTTATTGCCATATTACCTAGTCTAGATTTATTGGGAAGAAACAATGGGGTTGCCTTGATATTTTCTGAGTTTGTCTTCTTATCTTCAGCAGCCTACACCAAATTAACGCACTAGCATTGCTATCATTGGCCAGGTTAGATAATAGGAAAGCAACATTGACAAAACGAACATTTCGGCAACCAGACCACACCAACCTACACCAAATTAACACAATATGGCACATCTATCATCAGCCAGGTAAGTTAATACGAAAGCAACATTGACACAATGAATGAATGGGCAACCAGAGCAACACTAAAATTTAGTAATGTGCATGATATGAGATAGTACACACATGCAGCTCAGTATGCAAAACTACCAGACATTTTTCCTTACAAAAATCAACATTGTCGCCTTTAACATTTTGCTACAACTAATTTTAGATCCGATAAAGGTTGGATTCATGCCGATTAACAAAATACATGCCGATGTAAAAATATAGTGATATACAATAGGTACTTACATCAGCATTGGAGCACAGAGAATTCCCGCAAGATACTTTACTCGAATACAATCCCAATGGAGGAAATCTTCTATCATTTAACCTTATTTTCTAAAGGAGAGATGGGTAAGAAACATGTTGAAAATATGATCAGAGTGATATAAAATTTCATGATGCGAGGATACGCACACGCTTCTTAGAATGGAGCTGATATATTTTTGCTGGATTGGAGCGGACTAGTTCTTTGGCCACTGGAATCTAATTATCATCAGTGGGAGTTGGGTTTCTTTGTGCTGGAGCAGTATCTATGAAAACTGGAGTTGGTTTATTATCTCCTGGTGTTTGCATCTTTTGCAAAGACCTGTTTTGTAAGCCTTCAGATTCTAACATAGCCGTCCTCCCCTTGCATGCCTTATATAGAAGAATGGTGCTTCAATTATAAAACATGCTGCAAAAGAGATGTAATAGGTACTGAAGAATAGAAAGGCATGACATATTGACATGTATTCCCTCCATCCAGAAATAAATGGATGAGTCTAGGTGTATTTCAGTTCTAGATACATCCAGTTTTATGCATTTCTATGACATGTAATCGGGAATGAGGGAGTATGATGTAAGAGGAAGGGATACGACAGGGCAACAGTGTAAAAAAACACTGCTTGAATGTAAAAATGTATGCTAGCGGAATACATACAGAAAAACACTAAGGCAACATATGCATGTATGATTGGGAAACTAAGATGGCATTGCAAGAGAACACTAGAACAACACTTCAATGTAAAAAAAAGAACATGGTATGGTAGACATATGAAGTACATACTAATGAATAACAATGCATAAGAAATTCAGAAGCATGATGTACAAACTAAGCAGATGGCATTGCGATAGAGTAGAATGAAAGTACTTGAATTTGAAAATATGTTATCATGAATGGAATAGGTACTGAAAAACAGGAAAGCATGCCATATTTACATACATGATCAGCAGGCTGAGCACAAGGCATTGGAACAGAGTAGATGCACTCCAGGACATTATATTCATGTTGTACCCATATCAAGGGCCAAGTTAGAGCAAAGACCTTGTGGGTGAATAGGATTCATCATCTTTCTGCAAGTCTTGTGAAGAACTGCCTTTACATGTTCCATCATATTGGGTATCATTGATGTCAAGTTTGTTGGCCATTACATTGCTCCGTGAGGTTCTTGTGAATAAATCAGTGTGTGCAATTATATCTGGCATGAATGGAAGACTGCTAGTAGTTAGATTTATGTAATGAGTGCCTGTAGGTGACGACATAAATAGTAGGACTGGGGTTAACTAGCAACAACAGGTCGCAAAAACTAAAGGGAGAACACAGATGAAAGCTACAAAATATGTATCGTTTGTACTCAAGATTAACTAGATGGCACACAAAAGTATTAAAGAACAATAGATAATACTAGAAGTGATATAATACTATAATCACCAGCGTGTGGGATAGCATTGGATGATGGATGATAATTATCGAACAACGTTACCTAAAGAACAGGTCAATTAGCGGAACTATGTAACAACGTTAACTCCTGAACAAGACCCGTAAGAGATTAGCATGAATATACAATGAAATGTGATAATCTATTTTCATGCGTAGATGAATAACAAAGCCATAAATGTTGCACACAAGTAAGATGAGGGTACAAGCTATCTGGCCGCCATCCATATGAGTCAGTATCATGTGCTGACTTGTCGATGGCCCTGCAGTTGGTGTGGCTGTCCATGTCGGGTATGCGCATTCGATGAAGGGATCTATTGAGTGGGGACTATAGCTCCCTTCTGGTGTATGCTTCCCTTGTTGGAGCAGCTACGGTGAGTCAGAAGACAGTGTTGCTGAAGATGCAGAAAGCACATAATGTTAAGAATGACACATCTCTCTGATTTGAAGAAATACCCTATGAGATCAACGACAAGGTACGGGAGTGGTCAGACGTCTGTTGACTGAAGACTAAATTAGGGTCACACGATTTTATTTTATTTTGGTACTATCTGATCTACGCCGGATCGCTTGATGGCCGTCTTGTGCCTACCGACTGTCACTATTTAGAATCTTCCCCAAAGAGCCAGCGACCACCGGTAGAGCAGCCTGCCTCTGCTGTCTGTGGCCCCGACCAAAACCCCGCTCCCCGCCCCACTGAACTGCCGTGGTTGCGCCGCCCCCGGGCCAATCCACAAAGACACGCTGTCATCCAGATCTGGCGGCGACAGTACTTTCAACCCACGCAACTCTAAGATAACCATCTAAGCACTGCTTCCGTGGCGAACTTGCGCCCCTGCACCCTTACGTTAGATACCAGCCAACCGGCAGCCTAGGAGCTCCGCCGCCTCGAGGGGTGCTGCTTCCCATTGGGAATCGATTGGCCCAGAATAAAAATTCAGACAACTAACACCTAAATAAAGTGATTTGAGATGAGGTGCGACCTATCTTCTGGCCTGGTGAAATAGGCAGCTCCAGCTGTCGAGTTGGTGAGGCTGGCGCGGTTGCGGTGGCTACTGGCGTCAGGGAAGCAGAGATGTCACGATGGTCGACAGCTACGGGGAAGCAGTGCCGGGGCTCTGGAGAGATCCAAAGTTGGAGCCGCTCTAGCACCGTGAACAATGGTGGGGGTGAATCGGCTCCAGTATGGTTCACGCAGCCGTCGTCGAGGCAGCTCTGGCAGCACGGAGTAAGAGGCACACGACCTAGTGCACGACGGCAAATGGACAACGTCTCCGGGATGAGAGATGTAACGCCCTTGATGCGGCTATATCTCCCACGTGTCGAAGCACGACTTAGAGGCATAACCGCATTGAAAGCAATGTCGCAAGTGAGGTAATCTTCACACAACCCATGTAATACATAAGGGAAAAAGATACATAGTTGGCTTACAATCGCCACTTCACACAATTACATGAATTAAGCATTACATCAACCAAATACACTCAAGGTCCGACTACAGAACCAAAATAAAAGAAGACTACCCCAAAAGCTACATAGATCCCCGATCGTCCCAACTGTGCTCCACTACTGATCAACTCGAAACGGAACAACCTAACGAACACAATCTTCGACTAGCTCCTCCTTGAGCTCGGTTGCGTCACCTGCACGATTTCATCAGCACCTGCAAACTGGTTTTGGAAGTATCTGTGAGTCATGGGGACTCAGCAATCTCACACCCTCGTGATCAAGACTATTTAAGCTTATAGGAAGGGTAAAGGTATGAGGTGGAACTGCAGCAAGCGACTAGCATGTTTGGTGGCTAACATACGCAAATGAGAGCGAGAAGAGAAGGAAAAAGCACGATCGATAAACTATGATCAAGAAGTTATCCTATAACAACCGACGTCAAACATAACTCCAACACCGTGTTCACTTCCCGAACTCCGCCGGAAAGAGACCATCACGGCTACACACGCGATTAATGCATTTTAATTAAGTTAAGATTCAGGTTTTCTACAACTGGACATTAAAAAATTCCCATCTGCCCATAACCGCGGGCATGGCTTTCGAAAGTTCAAATCCCTACAGGGGTGTCCCAACTTAGCCCATCACAAGCTCTCACAGTCAACGAAGGATATTCCTTCTCCCAAGACTATCCGATCAGATTCGGCATCCCGGTTACAAGACATCCTCGACAATGGTAAAACAAGTCCAGCAAAGCCGCCCGATGCGTCGACATCCTGATGGGAGCTGCACATATCTTGTTCTCAGTGCAACACCGGATAGGTCAAACTACGAGTAAAAACAGCCCTCAAGTTTCCCCGAGGTGTCCCCGCAGGCTGCCCATTTCGGACCAACACTTAGACAAGCACTGGCCCGGGGGGGTTAAAATAAAGGTGACCCTCGGGATGCGCGACTCCCAAGGGAAAAAAGGCCAGGTGGCGAATGGTAAAACCAAAGTTAGGCCTTGCTGGAGGAGTTTTATTCAAAGCGAACTGTCAAGGGGTTCCCAGAATACCCAACCGTGTAAGGAACGCAAAATCCGGGAACATAATACCGATATGACGAAAACTAGGGCGGCAAGAGTGGAACAAAACACCAGGCATAAGGCCGAGCCTTCCCCCCTTTACCAAGTATATAGATGCATTAATTAAATAAGAGATAGTATGATATCTCGACAAAATATCCATGTTCCAACAAGGAACAAACTTCAATCTTCACCTGCAACTAGCAACACTATAAGAGGGGCTGAGCAAAGCGGTAACATAGCCAAACAATGGTTTGCTAGCACAAGGTGGCTTAGAGGTTTGACATGGCAATATGGGAGGCATCATAAGCAAGTGGTAGGTATCATAGCTTAGGCATGCCAAAAGAGCGAGCATCTAGCAAGCAAAGATATAAGTGATTTCGAGGGTATGGTCATCTTGCCTAGAAAGTTCTCAGAGAAAGCTTGATCCTCGTAAACGTACTCAACGGGTCCTCGAACACGAACTCGTCTCCCGGCTCTACCCAAAGCAAGACAACAAGCAAAAGGGAGCACAATCAACCACGTGCAATGCTCAAACAACATGATGCAAACATGGTATGATATGCGGGATGCGATATGTGATGCATATGCAAGATTTGGAGAGGAATGATTGAATCTGGCCTCAACATGGAAATCCCAGAGTGCTACTGGAACGAGGAGTTGATTTTGGTCGAAATCGATATAAAGATCACCGGAATCTGATGTGCGGTTTGGAAATGACAAGGAAAACAAATATGGCACCGGTCTGCGATTAACAGCACGAGACCATCTAAATGCATCAAGAACAACATGCGACAGCACTCCAACATGACAACAAAATACATGGAAGGTATCCACTCAATATGCTTGACAAAAGATGAACACTGAGCTACGGCTAATTCACTCAATAACAGGTTCAAACAAGCATGGCGAAAGTGCAAATGACAACAGGTTACAGACTTAGTGAAAATAACAAGTCTGGAATTTAACATCAGGAAGCAATGTTTAGAGCACGATAGCTACATGCTACAGGAACATACCATGGCAAAGCAAAGCATGGCATGAAGCTACTCAAAGCATACAACAAAAGTCCCTTAGTGACCATGAGCCAAAAGGGATCAGAAAATACAATTGCAACCATGTGAACATAGCAAAAACATAAACAAATTCAGACTTAGTGACAAAACTGGAGCATGGCAAAACAGATATCGAGTAGGCATATTTACGATCTCGATGCACTCACCATGAGGCATTGCATGACAAACTAAGCATACACCCAACAAGTAGACATGGCAAGAACAACAACATAGCATACACGGATCAACAACAACAACAAGCTCGGCAAAATTGCTAAACATGTTAACAATCTGCCAGGAACATTTTATAGCAAAAGTAGAGCTCGATTGACTCAAGCTAGGGACCTCCATAAATACAAACAAAGACATGGATGGATAGAGCACAACATTATCTACAAAACATCCTTACTGATCACCCTCAAAATAGGCATAGATCTCTCGGTAGCAACATGAACATATGACATAAAAATAATAACAGGACAAGGACTTAGAATATTTCTAAGTCCCTGAAATCAGCAACATTGAGTAAGCTACTTTGCATGCTTGTGCTACTCACCACGTAGAGCACAAAAATACATGGCATACACCCCTATAAAGATGGCATGGCATACTTCAAAACACATGTAGACCTCATGATCATAGCATGCACACATTAATCATGTCAAAAATGACAAAAGTGCATTTGCTGAAACAGATCTGAAACTATCATCACATAGCCCTCTTCCAACAGCACTTCGGGCATCAAGATGAGCTCAACTAAAAATGATGCAATGAGATGAAATGAAGTAATCGTCGAGACGAACAATTCGATATGCTACACGCACAAATCGGAGCCACGGTGATGAAGTTATGATGCGATGAAAATGCATAAAAATTACTGGGACTTAGCAGTTTTCAGGAAAAAAATAGACGAGCGTTATATAGTTACACAACGCATGGGCGGAGGATAGCGGGATCTCACCCCGTGTGCTCGGCTGAGCTGCAGAAGAGGGAGGAGGTAGGTGGGGCAGGCCGGCACTGGCCTGCTGGGCCGGATTCAGGCACGCGGCCCACTTGGAGGTCTCCCTCCTCCCGATCCCTCCTGGATCGGGGAGACAGGAGGCGGCGACCGGTGCTCGCCGACGATGAGACGCGGGAACGGCGAAGGGGGGATGGATCCGGCCAGGTCCGGTTGGCCAGAGCTGGATCCGGGCTGCGGGCTCCAGATCCGGCGCGGGAGCGGTGCGGTGGCGCGCGGGCGATGCACTGGCCGGGCGGCGCGGAACGCGATGACCTCCGGTGAGGTGCAGCGACGGCGGGGAGGCGAGGCGTGGTGGTCCGGCGAGCTGCAGCAGAGCCAGGGCGGCGCGGCTCAGGAGCGGGAGGCGCTCGGGACCAGGTGGCGGCGGTGGAGCGCTCGGCCCCGATGGGCTTCGCGGGCTCGCCCAGGGCCTGGGCGGGCCATGGAGGAGAGAGAGGGCGTGGAAGACGACATGTCGCGCCGGGGTTGGCTGAGGAGGGCGGCGCGGACATGTTCGGCGGCGCGAGAGTTTTTTCTGGGCGCGAAGTAGAGGAAGGCTAGGGTTAGATCGCGAATTTTGGGGAGGGGATCACATATTTATAGGTAGGGGGAGCTAGGAGAGTCCAAATGAGGTGCGGTTTGCGGCCACGCGATCGTGATCGAACGACCTAGATGATGGAGAGGTCTTAGGTGGGTTTTTGGGCCACTTTGGAGGGGTGTTGGTGTAATGCCCTCGATGCAGCTATATCTCCAACGTGTCGAAGCATGACTTAGAGGCATAACCCCATTGAAAGCAATGTCACAAGTAAGGTAATCTTCACAACAACCCATGTAAATAGATAATAGGGGAAAAAGGTACATAGTTGGCTTACACTCGCCATGTCACACAAATACATGAATAGCATTACAATCATCCAATACACTCATGGTCCAACTACGGTACCAAAACAAAAGATCAACCCCAACAGGTGACATGGTCCCGATCGCCCCAACTAGGTACCACTACTGATCATCAGGGAAAGACACATAGTAATGACGTGAGTCTTCGTCGAACTCCCACTTGAGCTCAAGCGCATCATCTGGAACGGAATCATTGGTCCCTGCATCTAGTTTGGAAGTAATCTGTGAGTCACGGGGACTCAGCAATCTCGCACCCTCGCGATCAAGACTATTTAAGCTTATAGGTAAGGCAAAGTAATATGTGGAGCTGCAGCAAGCGACTAGCATATATGGTGGCTAACCTATTCGCAAAAGATAGCGATAAGAGGAGGCAAAGCATGAGCGAGGAACTATAGAACAACCTACGGCAAACATAACTCCAACACCGTGTTCACTTCCCGGACTCCGCCGAGAAGAGACCATCATGGTTATACACGCAGTTGATTCATTTTAATTAAGTTAAGGTTCATGTTATCTACAATCGGACATTAACAAATTCCCAGCTGCCCATAACCGCGGGCACGGCTTTCGAAAGTTCAAATCCCTGCAGGAGAGTCCCAACTTAACCCATCACAAGCTCTCACGGTCAATGAAGGATATACCTTCTCCCGAGACATTCCGATCAGATTCGGTATCCCGGTTCTACAAGACAACTTCGACAATGGTAAAACAAATCCAACAACAATGCCCGAATGTGCCGACAAATCCCGATAGGAGCTACACATATCTCGTTCTTAGGGAACACTCAGATGATACATCCTACGAGTAAAACCAACCCTCAAGTTGCCCCGAGGTGGCCCCGTAGTCTACTCGGTCGGACCAACACTCAAAGGAGCACTGGCCCAGGGGGGTTTAAATAAAGATGACCCTCGGGCTCCAGAAACCCAGGGGAAAAATAGGCTAGGTGGCAAGTGGTAAAACCAAGGTTGGGCATTGCTGGAGGAGTTTTATTCAAGGTGAACTGTCAATGGGTTCCCATTATCACCCAACCGCGTAAGGAACGCAAAATTCGGGAACATAACACTGATATGACGGAAACTAGGGCGGCAAGAGTGGAACAAAGCACTAGGCAAAAGGTCAAGCCTTCCACCCTTTACCAAGTATATAGATGCATTAAGATAACAAGATAATATAGTGATATCCCAACAATAAACAATGTTCCAACAAGGAACGATCTCCAATCTTCACCTGCAACTAGCAACGCTATAAGAGGGGCTGAGCAAAGCGGTAACATAGCCAATCAACGGTTTGCTAGGACATGGTGGGTTAGAGGTTTGACATGGCAATTTGGGAGGCATGATAAGCAAGTGGTTGGCATCGTAGGATAGGCATAGCAAAAGAGCGAGCATCTAGCAAGCAAAGATAGAAGTGATTTCGAGGGTATGATCATCTTGCCTGCAAGGTTGTCATAGTTGACTTGATCCTCGTAAGCGCACTCAACGGGCTCCTCGTTAGCGAACTCGTCTCCCGGCTCTACCCAAACAAGACAAACAAGCAAAAGGAACACAATCAACCACGTGCAAATGCTCGAACAACATGATGCAAACATGGTATGCTATGCGGGATGCGATATGTGACGCAAATGCAAGATTTTTCAAGGAATGATTGAACCTGGCCTCAATTTGGAAATCCAAGAGTGCCACTAGAAAGTGGAGGCGATTTCGGTTGAAATAAATATAAAGATCACCGGAATCGGATGCACGGTTTGGAAATGGCAAGCAAAACAAATATGGCACCGGTCTGCGATAATCAACAAGTAGCCATCTAAATGCAACAAGATAATTATGCTACAACACTCAGACATGACAACAAAATACATGGCAGGGATCCACTCATGATGCTTGACAAAAGATGAACACTAAACTACGGCTAATTCATCCATTAACAGGTTCAAACAAGCATGGCAAAAGTGCAAATGGTAACAGGTAGCACACTTTGGAGCATGAAAACTATATGCTACAGGAACTTAACATGGCGAAGCAAGACATGACATGAAGCTACTCAAAGCACTTAACAAAAGTCCCTTAGTGACCTTGAGCCAAAAGGGATCGGAAAATACAATTGCAAGCATGTGAACATGGCAAAAACAAAATCAGATCTCAGACTGGAGCATGCAAATCAGTTAGCGAGTTGGCATGTTTACGAGCTCGACGCACTCACTAAAGAGAAAGACATGACAAACTAAGCATACACCCATCAAGAATACATATCATATAAGCTAGACATGGCAAGAACAACAACATAGCATGCACGGATCAATAACAACATCCTCGGCAAAATCGCTAACAAGTCGACAATCTGCCAGGATTCACGAAATAGCAAAAGTAGAGCTCAATTGACTCAAGCTAGGGTGCTCCATAATTGCAAACGAAGACATGTGTGGATAGAGCAACACAATATTAACAAATCATCCTTATTGATCATCCTCAAAAGAGGCACGGATCACTAGGAAACAACATGAACATATGGCATATTGACAAAATCAGATCAAGGACTTGGAGAAATTCTAAATCCCTGAAATCAGCATTAACGAATGCACTACTTTGCAAGCTTGTGCTAGTCACCACACACATAAAAAAATACATGGAAAGCACCTCCGTAAAGATGGAATGGCATATAACAAAACTCATGTAGAATTCAGGAGCATATCATGCACACATTAATCATGGCAAAAATGACAAATAGCTATTTGATGCAGCAGATCTGACAATTATCTCAAATAGCCCTCTTCCAACAGCATTTCGGGCATGAAGATGAGCTCAAATGAAAATGATGCAATGAGATGAAATGATGTACCCTCTGAGACGAACATTTTTATATGCTACACGCCCAAAACGGAGTTACAGATGCGGAGTTACGATGCGATGAACTATGCAAAAAAATATGCAGACTTCGGAAAATAACGAGGTCAACCCTAATAATCCGGATCTGGATCTGACGAGGCACGGACGCCAAGGTTCACCGGAGAAGTCCCTGTTCGCCGGAGTGAAGCGGGGGCGGCCGGGTCTGTCGTGGGGAGGCGCGGTGGCCGGATCCGAGCGGAGGCGGCGGTGGAGGAGCGCGGCGGAGGTCGGAGGAGGTGTGGGCCGGCCGTGGCAGAGCTCGGCTCCGGCCGGCGAGGTGCGAGGTGGAGGCGGCCGGCGCACGGGACGACGCCGGCGGCGCGGCGAGAGCCTCTCGGGCGCGGGCGGCGCTTGGGAAGAGGAGGCGGGGCCCGGTCGCGGGGGCGGAGAGGGCCAGCCTTGGGCCCGACGGGCCTTGGCGGCAGCGGCGGGACGAGTGCCATGTGGCGGCTCGCCAGTGGCTGCAGGGCGGCGGCGCGAAACGTCCGGCGCGTGGATGGAGTGGGGCTAGGGTTTGGGGGGTGATTTGATCCGGGAATTTTGGGGAAGATGCCTATTTATACATAGGAGGAGCTAGGAGAGTCCAAATGAGGTGCGGTTTGCAGCCACGCGATCGTGATCGAACGCTCTAGATGATGGAGAGGGTTTTCGTGGGTTTTGGGCCAAATTGGAAGGGTGTTGGGCTGCAACACACACGAGGCCTTCTCAGTCGCTCGGTTAACCGTTGGAGTGTCAAACGAAGTCCAAATGGTACGAAACTTGACAGGCGGTCTACCGGTAGTAAACCAAGGCCGCTTGGCAAGTCTCGGTCCAATCCGGAAATGTTTAACCCCCACACACGAAAAGAGGTAGAAAGGACCACCGGAGGAGATAGGAGCGCCGGAATGCAAAACGGACAACGGGGAAAATGCTCGGATGCATGAGACGAACACGTATGCAAATGCAATGCACATGATGACATGATATGAGATGCATGACAAAGGCAACAACACACGAAGACAAAAACCCGAACCCGAGGAAATAAAATAACTTAGCGCCGGAAACGGCAAGAGTTGGGATATATATATATAAGGTAAATTACATCCGGGGTGTTACAACACTCCACCACTATGAAAGGATCTCGTCCCGATATCTAGGACTGGAAAAACGTCGGGTACTCGGAACGGAGGTGATCCTCGCGTTCCCAGGTGACTTCACGGTCGGAATGGTGTGACCACTTGACTTTGAGGAATTTGATTGACTTATTGCGAGTCTTGCATTTAGTCTCTTCAATAATAGCAACTGGGTGCTCACGATAAGAAAGGTCTTCTTGGAGATCAATGTCTTCGAAGTTGACGGTGCGGTCAGGAGTCTTGCAGCACCTGCGGAGCTGAGAGACATGGAACACGTCGTGCACATTTGCAAAGTTTGAAGGAAGCTCGAGTTGATAGGCGAGATCGCCTCTCTTGATGAAGAACTTGAAAGGACCCACGTATCTAGGGGCAAGCTTCCCTTTGATACCGAAGCGACGAGTACCTTTCATTGGAGAGACGCGGACGTAAACATGGTCTCCGATCTCAAAAGCCAAATCACGATGCTTACTATCATAGTAGCTCTTCTGGCGCGATTGCGTTGCTTTGAGGTTATCATGAATGACTTTGCACATTTCCTCTGCCTCTATGATCAAGTCATTTCCAAGAAGTTGACGTTCACCGATCTCTGACCAGTTAAGAGGAGTACGGCACTTCCTGCCATAGAGAATTTCGAATGGGGCCTTGCCCGAACTTGCTTGAAAACTGTTGTTGTAGGAGAATTTGGCGTATGGAAGACAATCTTCCCACTTCATACCGAAGGAGATAATGCAAGCCCTGAGCATATCTTTGAGAATCTGATTGACACGCTCGACTTGACCGCTAGTTTGAGGATGAAAAGCTATGCTGAAGCGGATGTTGGTGCCCATGGCCTTCTAAAAAGAATCCCAAACCTTGGAGGTAAAGATGATGCCATGGTCTGAAGAGATCAACTGTGGAATGCCGTGTAGAGAGACAATCCGAGAGGTATAAAGCTCCGCCAATTGAGCTGCAGAGATAGACTCTTTGATAGGTAGAAAGTGAGCCACTTTAGTGAGTTTGTCGATGACAACGAATATAGCATCATTGCCACGCTTGGACTTTGGAAACCCCGTCACGAAGTCCATCTCAATGTGGGCAAACTTCCATTCTGGAATGGCAAGAGGTTGGAGGAGTGCAGCTGGTTGTTGGTGTTCTGCCTTCACTCTTCTGCAGACATCACATTCATTCACGAACTGAGCAATCTCGCGCTTCATTTGAGTCCACCAATAAGCCTGCTTGAGGTCCTGATACATCTTCCTACTCCCAGGGTGGATGGAGAGGAGTGAATTGTGAGCCTCGTTCATAATAACTTTACGAAGGTCACCTTTAGGCACAACAATACGATCCTCGAAGAAGAGAGTATCCTTGTCATCTAGGCGATAGCACTTGTACTTGGGTTGACTCTAGGCAATCCCAATCTTCACCTTCTTCACCATAGCATAAAGAAGTTGATCCTCGCGAATCTGATCTTCCAAAGTAGGAGAGACTTGAAGGTTGGTGAGGAAACCTTGAGGAACAACTTGCAGATTGAGTTTGCAGAAAGCTTCACAAAGCTCGGGTTGGTATGGCTTGAGAATTAGAATGTTGCAGTAAGCCTTCCTGCTCAATGCGTCAGCAATCACATTGGCCTTGCCTGGAGTCTACTCGATACTCAGATTATACTCTTGAATCATTTCGACCCAACGAGTCTGCCTGAGGTTTAGATTAGGCTGAGTGAAGATGTACTTGAGACTCTTGTGGTCAGTGAAGATGTCCACTTTTCTTCCCAATAAGAGATGTCTCCAAGTCAAAAGAGCATGCACAACTGCTGACAACTCGAGGTCATGAGTGGGGTAGTTCTTCTCGTTGGGCTTCAACTGGCGAGAGGTATAAGCCACAACTTGCTTCTCTGCATCAACACTGCACCAAGACCCTGAAGAGAGGCATCGCAGAAGACCTCGAACGGTTTGGATTCACCAGGAGGAGTCAGAACTGGAGCAGTGACCAATTTCTCTTTCAAAGTGTTGAAAGTGATGTCACATTCCGGAGACCAAACGTACTTGACGTGCTTCTGGAGAAGGTTTGAAAGGGGCTTCGCGATCTTTGAAAAGTTCTCAATGAACCTCCGATAGTAGCTTGCGAGACCAAGGAAGCTGCAGAGTTGCTTCATGTTCCAAGGTGGTTCCCAATTCACAATTGCAGACACCTCAGGATTCACCGCTTTGCCCTTGGCGGAGATGATATGCCCAAGATAGAGAACCTCATCGAGCCAAAACTCGCACTTTGAGAACTTGGCGTAGAACTGATGTTCCCTGAGCTTATCGAGCACCAAACGCAAATGCTTGGCATGATCTTCCTTGTTCTTCGAAAAGACCAGAATGTCATCGAGCTAGACCAAGGCAAAGTCATTTGTGTAGGCGTTGAAGATGAAGTTCCTCATGCGAGAGAAAGTCGGAGGAGCGTTTACGAGGCCAAAAGACATGACAGTGTATTCATATGAACCATAGCTTGTTCTGAAAGCCGTCTTGGGAATATCTTGCTCACGGATTCGAATCTGGCGATAGCCCATACGGAGATCAAGCTTGGAGAATACTTGGGCACCTTTGAGTTGTTCGAACAGCTCATTGATGTTGGGAAGTGGGTACTTGTTCTTGATAGTCTTCTTGTTCAATGGACGGTAGTCAACACAAAGTCGGTCCGTTCCATCCTTCTTCTTTACAAAAAGTGCTCCACAACCCCACGGAGAAGAACTAGGTCGGATGAGACCCATTCGCTCTTGAATATCGAGTTGTTTCTTCATCTCCTTCAACTCTTCAGGTCCAAGTTTGTAAGGACGTTTGCAAACCGGTTCCGTGCCAGGCTCAAGATCGATGACGAATTCAACTGGCCGGTGCAGAGGCATTCCTGGAAGCTCTTCTGGAAAGACGTCTTGATATTCGCAAACGAATGGAATTTGAGATATGGCATCCAGTTCACCCTTCTCATTAAGAGAAAACAGACGGATTGTATCATCACGAGCGGCAAAGACAATTACATCCTTAGACGAATGAGTCAATTGAATCTGTCTGGCAGCACAATCAAGATGCGCCTTCTGCTTAGAAAGCCAATCCATTCTGAGAATAAGATCAATATCCGAGTTTCCAAGAACCACCGGAGAGGACAGAAACTTGTAGTCGCCCAACGCGATAGAGACATCGGGAGCAATCAAACTAGAAGTCAAAAGCTTGCTGGGAGAAACAACTTGCATGACTTTGGGCATAACCTCCGTATCAACATTGTGCTTCGAAGCAAATGGGAATGACAAGAAAGAATGTGATGCACCAGTGTCAAAAAGTACTTTTGCAGGAACATCGTTAACAGGAAGGTTACCCATCATGACATCTGACGAGTCCTCTGCCTGAGCTGCATTCATCAAGTTGAGCTTGGCGTGCTTGGGGTTATGCTTGACCACAGCTGTACTTGCCGATCTCACAGGAGGAGGAGAGAGACGCCTCTGATTGAAGCATTTGTTGGCACAGTGACCCTTCTGTTGGCACTTGTTGCACGCGACCTCTGAAAGCGGACGGTGATACGGAGCACTCGATCTTGGAGCTTGAGACAAAGTCTTGTTCTGAAAGCCAGGGTTGGGTGGGTGGGAAGATCCACTGCCACCTTTGCTCTTCTGTTGATAAGGCTGACGGAATGGAGGAGGAGGAAGCCAATACTTCTGCTGCTTAGCCACTTGAGTTGAGGAAGAAGGAGTAGCATCTCTGACTCGCTTCTTGGAAGCATCGCACTTCAGTTGAGCAGTCTCTTGCTTCAATGCCATGTTGTAAAACTCATCGTACCTCATGGGCTCAAAGAGGACAAGAGCTAGATAGATTTCTTCTCTGAGACCACCCCTGAACTGGTATATCATGCTCTTATCGTCATGGACGTCCTACTTAGCAAAACGGGCGAGCTTCTGAAACATCTTGTTGTACTCATAGACAGACATAGAGCCTTGCTTCAGGTTGCAGAATTCCTCACGCTTGCTTTCAACCATGCTCTGAGGAATATGATGAGCTTTGAAGTCTTGACGGAATTCAGCCCAGGTAATCACACAGCCTCCTCTGGAATCTTTGTACTGCTGAAACCATTCTGCAACTTGGTCTTTGAGTTGGAAGGAAGCGAACTTGACAAAGTCCTCAGGCCTGACGTTACTGCACTCGAAATGCTTGCATATGTCCACGAGCCAATCATCAGTGTCAGTTGCCTCAACACAATTGCTGAAGGTCTTTGGCTGGTTAGCAAGGAACTGGTTGAGTGTAGCAAAGTGATTCTGATTGTTGCCTTGGTTCCCTTGGTTGCGCTCTTGAAGAAGTTGCATGATCAGCTGCGTGTTTGCATTGGTAGCAGCCATCACAACTTGCCATGCCTCCGGAGGTGGATGTGGTGGTGGCGGATCAGGATTCGGAGTCGTGCGCATTGGAGGAGCCATCCTAAAGAGGTTGACATCCATTAGCACATTGACAGACAAATATTGAAGCTGAATTAAACGGGTTGAAATGGCAACATATAGTCTTCACATCCGAACAAAATGAATGAATGCATTCCAAATGAAATGGTCACATATCCATAAATTGAGAAGCCACTTAGAATTTAGGTAGAAGAAAAACAACAACAACAAGGTACAGAACAAGAATGAATACTCGATAAGGATCACCCAATCTCAAACCAAATATCCGTGGAAGAAGAACTAGAGCTACAAGAATTCCCACCTATGAAACTCCCGAACCTTTCCGGTTATGCAATCAGGTGTTGGGGATACAGGGGAAGCATAATATCTCACCCAAATCTAGCAAATCCTACATCCAGTTGTATCCATCCTTCAACACATAACCGAGAAAACTTCGGAAATCGTCTACCTCAACCTTCGAAAAGCATCCGTTATACAAGTTATGGCAATACTCCCAAACTCCCGCCCCAGTACTGGGTGGCATCGAGGTTATCTCACCAACAACTGCATAAAATAGATTTTCGATATCGGCGAAACTAAACTCAGGTATTCCAGAACTGCAACGATAAAATTGTGACGACAACACCTCGGAGCTCAACTCCCCGGGACACTGCCACAACCCCTAAATGACAGGAGGCACCAAGAACAATGTTCTCTTCACAAATCGATCGGAACGATTCCAAGATACCCGCGTGATCCTAAATTTTTTTAGTGAAATTTGAGAAGAGAAGAGTCAAAACTCTACGTCAGGATGCCTTACCAGAGCGATGAAGGGACTGGGGAGTAAAAAGAATTCCTAACTCTCCAATATATAATTCCTAAATGACTCAAAACATTTTTCTAGACTCAACAACATCAGCTAATTCGAGCAAGCAGGGGGCTCCTAAGGTCGAGGAAGGCTCTAATACCAACTTGTAATGCCCTCGATGCGGCTATATCTCCTACATGTCAAAGCACGACTTAGAGGCATAACCTCATTGAAAGCAATGTCGCAAGCAAGGTAATCTTCACAACAACCCATGTAAATACATAATAGGGGGAGAACGTACATAGTTGTCTTACACTCGCCACGTCACACAAATACATGAATAGCATTAAAATCATCCGACACACTCATGGTCTGACTATGGTACCAAAAAAAGATCAACCGCAACATGTGACATGGTCCCGATCGCCCCAACTGGGCACCACTACTGATCATCAGGGAAAGACACATAGTAACGGCGTGAGTCTTCGTCGAGCTCCCACTTGAGCTCAAGCACATCATCTGGAACGGAATCATCAGACCCTGCATATGGTTTGGAAGTAATCTGTGAGTCACAAGGACTAATCAATCTCGCACCCTCGCGATCAAGACTATTTAAGCTTATAGGTAAGGTAGAGTAATATGTGGAGCTGCAGCAAGCGACTAGCATATATGGTGGCTAACATGTTCGCAAAAGAGCGCAAGAAGAGGAGGCAAAGCATGAACGATGAACTATAGAACAACCTACGGCAAACATAACTCCAACACCGTGTTCACTTCCCGGACTCCGCCAAGAAGAGATCATCAGGGTTATACACGCACTTGATTCATTTTAATTAAGTTAAGGTTCATGTTATCTACAATCGGACATTAAAAAATTCCCATCTGCCCATAACCGCGGGCACGGCTTTCGAAAGTTCAAATCCCTGCAGGGGAGTCCCAACTTAGCCCATCACAAGCTCTCACGGTCAAACGAAGGATATACCTTCTCCTGAGACATTCCGATCAGACTCGGTATCCCGGTTCTTCAAGACAACTTCGACATTGTTAAAACAAATCTAGCAACACCGCCCAAATGTGCCAACAAATCCCGATAGGAGCTGCCCATATCTCGTTCTCAGGGCACACTTAGATGAGACATCCTACGAGTAAAACCAACCCTCAAGTTGCCTCGGGGTGGCCACGCAGTCTACTCGGTCGGACCAACACTCAGATGAGCACTGGCCCAGGAGGGTTTAAATAAGGATGACCCTCGGGCTCCGGAAACCCAAGGGAAAAATTCGCTCGGTGGAAAATGGTAAAAACAAGGTTGGGCATTGCTGGAGGAGTTTTATTCAAGGCGAACTGTCAAGGGGTTCCCATTATCACCCAACCGCGTAAGGAACGCAAAATACAGGAACATAACACCGATATGACGGAAACTAGGGCGGCAAGAGTGGAACAAAACACTAGGCAAAATGCCGATCCTTCCACCCTTTACCAATTATATAGATGCATTAAGATAACAAGATAATATAGTGATATCCCAACAATAAACAATGTTCCACCAAGGGACGATCTCCAATCTTCACCTACAACTAGCAACGCTATAAGAGGGGCTGAGCAAAGCGGTAACATAGCCAATCAACAGTTTGCTAGGACATGGTGGGTTAGAGGTTTGACATGGCAATTTGGGAGGCATGATAAGCAAGTGGTAGGCATCATAGCATAGGCATAGCAAAAGAGCGAGCATCTGGCAAGCAAAGATAGAAGGGATTTCGAGGGTAGATCATCTTGCCTGCAAAGTTGTCAGAGTTGACTTGATCCTCCTAAGAACACTCAACAGGCTCCTCGTTAGCAAACTAGTCTCCCGGCTCTACCCAAACGAGACAAACAAGCAAAAGGAACACAATCAACCACGTGCAAATGCTCAAACAACATGATGCAAACATGGTATGCTATGTAGGATGCGATATGTGATGCAAATGCAAGATTTGACAAGGAATGATTGAACCTGGCCTCAACTTGGAAATACAAGAGTTGCACTGGAAAGGTGAGGTGATTTTGGTTGAAATCGATATAAAGATCACCAGAATCGGATGCACAGTTTGGAAAATGGCAAGCAAAACAAAGATGGCACCGGTCTGCGATAATCAGCAAGTAGCCATCTAAATGCATCAAGATAATTATGCTACAACACTCAAACATGATAACAAATACACGGCATGGATCCACTCATGATTCTTGACAAAAGATGAACACTAAGCTACGGCTAATCCATCCATTAACAGGTTCAAACAAGCATGGAAAAAGTGCAAATGGTAACAGGTTTCAGACTTAGTGAAATTAACACAAGGCTAGAATTTAACATCAGGTAGCACACTTTGGAGCATGAAAACTATATGCTGCAGGAATTTAACATGGCAAAGCAAGACATGACATGAAGCTACTCAAAGCACTTAACAAAAGTCCCTTAGTGACCTTGAGCCAAAAGGGATCGGAAAATACAATTGTAAGCATGTGAACATGGCAAAAACATAATCAGATCTCAGACTTGGTGAAAAACTGGAGCATGCAAATCAGTTAGCGAGTAGGCATGTTTACGAGCTCGATGCACTCACTACAGAGCAAGGCATGACAAACTAAGCATACACCCGTCAAGAATACATATCGTAGAATCTAGACATGGCAAGAACAACAACATAGCATGCACGGATCAATAACAACATCCTTGGCAAAATCGCTAACAAGTCAACAATCTGCCAGGATTCACGAAATAGCAAAAGTAGAGCTCGATTGACTCAAGCTAGGGTGCTCCATAATTGCAAACAAATACACGGATTGATAGAGCACCACAATATTAACAAATCATCCTTACTGATCATCCTCAAAAGAGGCACGGATCACTAGGAAACAACATGAACATATGGCATATTGACAAAATCAGATCAAGGACTTAGAGAAATCAGCATTAACGAATGCACTACTTTGCAAGCTAGTGATAGTCACCACACACATCACAAAAATACATGGAAAGCCCCTCTGTAAAGATGGCATTGCATATAACAAAAATCATGTAGAACTCAGGAGCATATCATGCACACATTAATCATGGCAAAATGACAAATAGCTATTTGATGCAGCAGATCTGACACATATCTCAAATATCCCTCTTCCAACAGCATTTCGGGTATCAAGATGAGCTCAAATGAAAATGTTGCACTGAGATGAAATGATGTAGTCTCTGATATGCTACACGCCCAAAACGGAGTTACGGATGCGGAGTTACGATGCGATGAACAATGCAAAAAAATATGCAGACTTTGGAAAATAACGAGGTGAACCCTAATAATCCGGATCTGGATCTGACAAGGCATGGACGCCGAGGTTCGCCGGAGAAGTCACTGTTCGCCGGAGTGAAGCGGGGCCGGCCGGATCTGTCGAGGGGAGGCACGGTGGCCGGATCCGAGCGGAGGGGGCGGTGGAGGAGCGCGGCGGAGGTCGGAGGAGGCGAGGGCCGGCCGCGGCGGAGCTCGGCTCCGGCCGGCGAGGTGCGAGGCGGAGGCGGCCGGCGCACGGGACGACGACGGCGGCGCGGCGAGTCCCTCTCGGGCACGGGCGGCGCTTGGGAAGAGGAGGCGGGGCCCGGTCGCGGGGGCGGAGAGGGCCGGCCTTGGGCCCGGCGGGCCTTGGCGGCGGCGGCGGGACGAGTGCCACGTGGCGGCTTGCCAGTGGCTGTGGGGCGGCGGCGCGAAACGTCCAGCGCGGACCGGACGTGTCTGGCGCGCGGATGGAGCGGGGCTAGGGTTTGGGGGTGATTTGATGTGGGAATTTTTGGGAAGATGCCTATTTATACATAGGAGGAGCTAGCAGAGTCCAAATGAGGTGCTATTTTTGGCCACGCGATCGTGATCGAACGCTCCAGATGATGGAGAGGGTTTAGGTGGGTTTTGGGCCGAATTGGAAGAGTGTTGGTCTAAAACACTCACGAGGCCTTCTCGGTCCCGCGGTTAACCATTGGAGTATCAAACGAAGTCCAAATTGTACGGAACTTGACAGGCGGTCTACAGGTAGTAAACCAAGGCCGCTTGGCAAGTCTCGGTGCAATCTGGAAATGTTTAACCCCCACACACGAAAAGAGGTAGAAAGGACCATTGGAGGAGATAGGAGCACCAGAATGCAAAACGAACAATGGGGAAAATGCTCGGATGCATGAGACAAACACGTATGCAAATGCAATGCACATGATGACATGATATGAGATGCATGACAAAGGCAACAACACACGAAGACAAAAACCCGAACGCGAGGAAATAAAATAACTTAGCGCCAGAAACGACAAGAGTTGGGATACATATAAGGTAAATTACATCCGGGGTGTTACAGTTGGGCGGCAACACACACGAGGCCTTTTCGGTCCTTCGGTTAACCGTTGGAGCGTCAAACGAAGTCCAAATGGCACGAAACTTGACAGGCGGTCTACCGGTAGTAAACCAAGGTCGCATGGCAAGTCTCGGTCCAATCCGAAAATGTGTAACACCCGCACACGAAAAGAGGTAGAAAGGGGCACCGGGTGACATAGGAGCACCAGATTGCAAAACGGACAACGGGGAAAATGCTCGGATGCATGAGACGAACATGTATGCAAAAGGAATGCACATGATGACATGATATGAAATGCATGACATGCAAGCAAATGACAAGGCAACAATAGCGAAAAACTAGAAGACACCTGGCACATCGGTCTCGGGCGTTACAACACCGCACCACTACGAGAGGATCTCGTCCCGAGATCTAGAATGGTACCGGAGGGAAAAGGAGGAGGAAGAGGTGAGGTGAAACTAAGTTTCTCCTTTGACAAATGAGTGAAACCAAAGAACCTTTAGATGTTGAACAAGTTGAACGGAAGAAAACAACGAAGATGCACAAAGTTGAAAACACTCTGTTAGAAAAGAGGAACAAGGAAGAACAAATTCGGGCAGCACTCCGGTTGAAAAGTGATGCAAGACTTGATAAAACAAAAGAACTTGAGCAGAGGGCACAACACTCTGGTTAAAAGGAAATGCATGAAAGATCATGATCTTCACAATTTGATATGGAGAGAGTAGAGAGAAACATCACAATACCTTCGGAACAATTGTAGGAATGTAATCAAAAGAACGGAGGAGAAAACAACATCTTCTACCTCAAATGAGCTTGAAAAGCATATTTAGGAGAAGGGTCGAACGTAGTTGTTGGAAAACCAACAACGAAAAGGAAAAGCTTGATGTGGGTTTATGGAATACATATCAAATTATGGGGTGACAACCAGCCACTTACGAGAAAAAGAATTGGATTGATATGAACAAGGAGACGAGAAAATTATTTCATCGGGAGGATAGATGAAGAACTAGGACCATATGTGAGCATCATAAATAGAAACGATCCTTAGGGAAGGTTTTAGGTGAAATATAACCTAAGATAATTCCAATGAAGAGATTGTTGGGTTGCAAAGGATCTGATGAACGAATTGAGAATGATGGGTTTACAATATGTCATCCCGGACAACTTGTGAATCATGAAACACCAAGCAATTGTCAAAAATGACGTAACACCACCTGAAAAGATAAGGTAGAACGAATTGCACTTCAGAATGAAAGATGAAGAATACATGAGCTCGTCTGAAAAAGATCTCGATGAACACTTCAAGAAGGAATTAAATCCTTGATGAACCATTACGTAGAACCTCCATGAAGAACTTCGGTAATAAAAGAATGACAAAAAGAAGTGAATGATGAAGAGAATAAGATCGAAGCCTTGCAATGATTAGATGGAGCGTTGGAATGATATAATTGAAATAACTTTGAGCTCCAGAAAAGAAAGATGGACAACTTGAATCGAGAATTTGATGAACCTCCGGAATAACGAATTAATCACTTGGGTGAACCAAAGAATAAGAATTACGTTATGGGCATCCTTCACCAATTTAGATTGATGACATGCAACGGATTTGGCATACTACTTATACTCGTTGAAATGGATGAAGAGAGGTATAGCATAAATTTGAGAAGGTCTTCAAGAAACCAGCGGTAGGATTGGAAAGAACGGGTGACTTTATATGTAATGAAGGAAGAGATCTCTTGAACGAACCACCATAAGAATTGAAAAGAACGAATAAAACATTAAGAAACACCGCGAAGGATTAACAAATAAACGAAGATGCTTGAGAGAATTTAGATCCATGAGAACGAAGAGATTACGAGCTGATTAGAGAATCCTTGATTTAAGCACTGGTATGATTTAGAGTATGAGAGCTGAAAGCTGGAATGAATAAATCTTAGATGATGGGCTCCAGATAATCAAACTGAACAGACTCTTGAATTCCTCTGGATAGGTGAAAAGAATTCTGACAATCGAAAACAATTATAAGAGGATGGGCTCGAACTAGAATAACGAATCTTTGAGAGAACGGATAAGATATGGAGGTAAAACTCTTCTTCGGTCTTCAAAATCTGAGAATGACGATGAGAAACACCACCAAATTGTTGAGATACGCCGGGATGAAAATTAGAAAGGTTGAACCAACGATGAAAAGAAATGAAAGATCTTGGAGAAAGGCATTTGACAGATGACAATTCATTCTTACATCAAACTTCAAAAAGAATTTTTGAGGATAGCTCCGGGAGAATTAGAAGAGTCAGGTAAGATCCTGGAAAAATACCTGTGGGTTAGGGCCCCCTCAACGGAAACACAGTTGAAATGAATTGAAGAGTGATTGCACCGATTGAATAAATGGCTTGGATGAGATAACAACCTCGAAATAGGTTGAACGGATGTAGAGTGGAAACACGAATATTCGAGATATCTTCAGTATTCCGGAACAAATGTATAGCGGGAGGGGAATGATTATTAACACCCTTGAGGCGGCTATATCTCCCACGTGTCGAAGCACGACTTAGAGGCATAACCGCATTGAAAGCAATGTCACAAGTGAGGTAATCTTCACACAACCCATGTAATACATAAGGGAAGGAGATACATAGATGGCTTACAATCGCCACTTCACACAAAACATGAATAAAGCATTACATTCATCCAAATACACTCAAGGTCCGACTACGGAACCAAAATAAAAGAAGACTACCCCAAATGCTACATAGATCCCTGATCGACCCCAACTGGGCTCCACTACTGATCAACTAGAATGAAACAACACAAAGGACAAGATCTTCATCGAGCTCCTCCTTGAGCTTGGTTGTGTCACCTGCTCGGTAACATCGGCACCTGCAAACTGGTTTTGGAAGTATCTGTGACTCACAGGGACTCAACAATCTCACACCCTCGGGATCAAGACTATTTAAGCTTATAGGAAGGGTAATGATATGAGGTGGAGTTGCAGCAAGCGACTAGCATATATGGTGGCTAACATACGCAAATGAGAGCGAGAAGAGAAGGCGATAGCACGGTCGATGAACTACGAACAAGAAGTGATCCTAGAACAACCTACGTCAAGCATAACTCCAACACCGTGTTTGCTTCCCGGACTCCGCCGAGAAGAGACCATCACGGCTACACACGCGGTTGATGTATTTTAATTAAGATCAACTTCAGGTTTTCTACAATCGGACATTAACAAATTCCCATCTGCCCATAACCGTGGGCACGGCTTTCGGAAGTTCAAAACCCTACAGGGGTGTCTGAACTTAGCCCATCACAAGCTCTCACAGTCAACAAAGGATATTCCTTCTCCCAAGTTAATCCGATCAGGCTCGGCATCCCGGTTTCAAGACATCCTCGACAATCGTAAAACAAGTCCAGCAAAGCCACCCAGAGGTGCCGACAAATCCCGATAGGAGCTGCACATATCTCGTTCTCAGGGCACACTGGATGAGCAAGACATCGGGTGGGCCAGCACAGAGTTGCCCCTGGTAGCTCCGGACATCGCTCAGTTGGACTAACACTTAGAGAAGCACTGGCCCGGGGGGTTTAAAATAAAGATGACCCTTGAGCCGGCCGACTCAACGGAAAGAAAAGGCTAGGTGGCAAATGGTAAAACCAATGTTGGGCCTTGCTGGAGGAGTTTTATTCAAGGCGAACTGTTAAGGGGTTCCCATTATAACCCAACCACGTAAGGAATGCAAAATCCGAGAACATAACACCGATATGACGGAAACTAGGGCATCAAGAGTGGAACAAAACACCAGGCATAAGGCCGAGCCTTCCACCCTTTACCAAGTATATAGGTGCATTAATTAAATAAGAGATATTGTGATATCCCAACAAATAAACATGTTCCAACAAGGAACAACATCTCCATGTTCCAACAAGGAACAACTTCAACTTCACCTGCAACTAACAACGCTCTAAGAGGGGCTGAGAAAAGCGGTAACATAGCCAAACAACGGTTTGCTAGGACAAGGTGGGCTAGAGGCATGGTTTAACAATATGGGAGGCATGATAAGCAAGTGGTAGGTATCGCAGCATAGGTGTGACGCCCCTGATTCAATCATACACTAATCATACACGCAAACATGTACGATCAAGATCAGCGACTCATGGGAAGATATCACAACACAACTCTACAAATAAAATAAGTCATACAAGCATCATATTACAAGCCAGGGCCTCGAGGGCTCGAATACAAGAGCTCAATCATTGACGAGTTAGCGGAAGCAACAATATCTGAGTACAGACATAAGTTAAACAAGTCTGCCTTAAGAAGGCTAGCACAAACTGGGATACAGATCGAAAGATGCGGAGGCCTCCTGCCTGGGATCCTCCTAAACTACTCCTGGTCGCCGTCAGCGGGCTGCACGTAGTAGTAGGCACCTCCCGAGTAGTCGTCATCGACAGTGGCGTCTGGCTCCTGGGCTCCATCGTCTGGTCGCAGCAATCGAGTATAGGAAAGGGGAAAAGGGGAAGCAAAGCAACCGTGAGTACTCATCCAAAGTACTCGCAAGCAAGGAACTACACTACATATGTATGCATTGGTATCAAAAGGAATAAGGGTATCATATGTGGACTGAACTGCCGAATGCCGGAATAAGAGGGGGATAGCTAGTCCTATCGAAGACTACGCTTCTGGTAACCTCCATCTTGCAGCAGGAGCAGAGAGTAGATGGTAAGTTCACCAAGTAGCATCGTGTAGTATAAACCTAACCGATGATCCTCCCCTCGTCGCCCTGTGAGAGAGCAACCACCGGTTGTATCTGGCACTTGGAAGGGTGTGTTTTATTAAGTATCCGGTTCTAGTTGTCATAAGGTCAAGGTACAACTCCAAGTTGTCCTGTTACCGAAGATCACGGCTATTCAAATAGATTAACTTGCCTGCAGGGGTGCACCACATAACCCAACACACTCGATCCCATTTGGCCGGACACACTTTCCTGGGTCATGCCCGGCCTCGGAAGATCAACATGTCGCAGCCCTACCTAGGCACAACAGAGAGGTCAGCACGCCGGTCTAAATCCTATGGCGCAGGGGTCTGGGCCCATCGCCCATTGCACACCTGCACATTGCGAGGGCGGCCGGAAGCAGAACTGTCCCCGCGCGCGCCGCTCAGTCGCTGACGTCACGAAGGCTTCGGCTGATACCACAACGTCGAGTTCCCATAACTGTCCCCGCATAGATGGTTAGTGCGTGTAGGCCAGTGGCCAGACTCAGATCAAATACCAAGATCTCGTTAAACGTGTTATCTTGAAATAGCCGGGAACGCCGACCAGGGCCAGGCCCACCTCTCTCCTAGGTTGTCTCAACCTGCCATGTCGCTTCGCCACAAAGAACCACTCGCGGGTACTCCTACGAGCTGACCTGTCTTTAGTCATCACATGTATCATGTATAAAGTATATAGTATATACCCGTGATCACCTCCTGAGTGATCACGGCCCGATAGTATAGCATGGCAGACGGACAAGAATGAAGGGCCACCGATGGTAAACTAGCATCCTATACTAAGCATTAGGATTGCCGGTAAAGGTAACAACAGTAGTCGCAAGGACAGGCTATGCATCAGGATATGATTAAGGGAAAGCAGTAACATGCTACACTACTCTAATGCAGGCAGTATAGAGAGTAGAGTAGGCGATATCTGGTGATCAGGGGGAGGGGGCTTGCCTGGTTGCTCTAGCAAGGGAGAGGGGTCGTCAACACCATAGTCGTACTGGGTAGCAGTGGCGTCGGTCTCGATGTCTAGCGAGAGAAGAGGTGGAAGAAACAATAAATATAATGCAAACAAATGCATGATGATGCATGACAAGACAAAGCATGATGCTAGGTGTGCCCTAACGCGGTACGAGGTGGTACCGGTGAAGGGGGGAAACATTCGGGAAAGTATCCCCGGTGTTTCGCGTTTTCGGGCAGAGGAGCCAGAGGGGGAAAGTTGCGTGTTTGGTATGTTAGGGATGCGTGGCGGACGAATGGGCTGCGTATCCGGATTCATCTCGTCGTTCTGAGCAACTTTCATGTACAAAGTTTTTTCATCCGAGATACAGTTTATTTTCTATTAATTTTTAAATTTTATTCATTTTCTGATATTATTATTAATTCGAAATTAAAACAGTGGAATATTCTTTTATACCTAGCAGAAGCTAGCTGCTGAGTATGACAGGTGGGTCCAGAGGCAGAGTCAGCATGCACAGTATCAAGTCAAAGGTCAATGTTGACCAGTCAAACAAGGGGTGGGACCCAGGTGTCATAGGATGTTTATTAACAATAGTTTTAATTAGTCAGTTTATGGGATATTAGGTAGGGGGGTTAGGTTAGTTCCTAATTAACAGGGTCGGGCCCACCCACTGGTTTTAACCAGCGCGCGCTGGCGGTAGGGTATAGAGGCAACAGGGGCTCGCCAGACTCGCGGCTCCGACGACCCTTTGGTTAGTCGAGAGCGGTTACAGGGAGAGGGCAACGACACGAGTCGAGGAGAGGGGTCAGTAGGTGCGGGGGACCCGGTATAGGCGATGCCGGAACGCGTGGGGGGCTCTCTGGAACGTCTGCATCGCGGCACGTCCAGCGGTGGCAGTGGCATGGCCGGAGATGTCCGGCAGCGACAACGAAGAGGTCCGTGGCGTAGGAGGCTGTAGTAGGGCGGGCCAGGCCGACGCAGGCGTGCGAGGTGCAGCCGGACACACCGGCTAGGCTGTAGCGGCGCGGGGCATCGTGTGGAGGTGGGGCTAGCGGGAGGGCGCAGAGTAGAGGCAGTAGCGAGCCGAGGTGGACGGCGGGGCGCGCGTCCGACGTGGTGAGTGCGTGCAGGCGCGTGGTGACCGGGAGGGACGAAGATAGGGAAGGGGCGCGTGCTCACGTTCGGTGCCGAGACGACGGGCGGCGAGGGTCGGTGAGGACCGGCGGGGAGGAGATGATGACGAGGCGGTCCGGTGGGGACGTGGTGCTGGCGAGGTAGAGGCGGGGCAACGGGCGGCGGCGGCGGCGAGCAGTGATGCATCAAGGTCGGGCGACGGCGGGGCCTTCGGGCGGGCGACGTGCGAGGGAGAAGGAGGGGCGAGGCGGCATCGGGGACGGGCGCCAATGTCGGGGCACGAAGCGCAGTCGTCGGGGGCGGATCCCTGATCTAGATCGAGGGGGAGTGGGAGGAGTGAGGGGGGATCGTGGGGAAGTGGGTGGCTCGCTACGGTTCGGTGGGGAGTGGGGGGGGGCGTTAAGGGAATGAGGGGGCCAGATGGGCCAGTGGTGTGGCTGGTTGGGCCATTTGGCCCAGTTGGCCGAGGGGGTTTCCCCGATTTATTTTGTTTGTTTGTTTTTCTTTTCTTATTTTTCTTTTATTCTGTTTTATCTGTGTTTCCTATTGTTTTAGTTTTTCTAAAATATATACTAGGCATCTAATCTAGTATTTCAATTTAGTCCACTGTCACAAAAAGTCTGGTCCCCAAATAATTTAGTTTGATATTTTATTAATTAGTAAAGGCATTGAAATAATTAGGTTTGCTACTATTTAAATCATTTTAGTGCAGTTAAGCATTTCATAAAAGTTTGGTTTCACCACCACAATCACCTATGCATTTTTTGGCACAACACGAACATTTTAGTTTCATTGTTTGAAAACTTTGGTTGTTTGCCTGATTTTTTAATTTGGATTCGAATCGGTTTCAATCTAACGCGAGATCAGCAATGGTAATTGAGGTGACGTGGCGTCATTAGTAGAGGTTCACTGTAGCTTAAGTATTCGGGCGTCACAATAGGCATAGCAAAAGAGCGAGCAACTAGCAAGCAAAGAAAGAAGTGATTTGGTATGGTCATCTTGCCTGAAATCCCGCAAGGAAGAAGAACGAGTCCATGAAGAAGACAAACGGACATAGTCAAACGGGTCCTCACAAATGTGACGTAATCGGAACCAACCCAAAGAAGCAACACCGGAAAGAAGCACACAACATAGTAAACAACCAACACATGAACATGGCATGATAAGCAAAATGCGGTATGTGATGCATATGCATGATTTGGAAATGAATGATTGAACCTGGCCTCAAATTGGAAAACAAGAGTGCCAATGGAAAGAGGAGATGATTTCGGTTGAAATCGACATAAAGATCACCGGAATCGGATGCACGGTTTGGAAATGGCAAGCAAAACAAATATGGCACCGGTCTGCGACTAACAGCAAGTAGCCTTCTAAATGCACCAAGATAAATATGCTAGAGCACTCAAACATAGCAAAAAAATACATGGCATAGATCCACTCATGATGTTTGGCAAAATATGAACAGTAAGCTATGGCTAATTGAAAGTGCAACTATCCCTAGGTGGTTTTGGTAATTCATAAAAACATATAGCTCATTGAGCTAATGCTATTTCAAGATGATTATTTCAGGGAAGCTCAATGATTGGCATGGCATGGATGTGAAAGTGGAACCCTCAAAATGCTAAGGACAAAGAATTGGCTCAGGCTCAAAAGTTCAAGACTCTTCATTTTATATTTTAGTGATCCAAGATCACATTGAGTCTTTAGGAAAAGCCAATACTATCAAGGAGGGATGAGGTGTTGCTTAATGAGCCTCCTGCTTTATGTGCTTAATGATATGCTCCAAAATCCTCAGCTACTTTCCCATATCCACAAATGACCTAAACCCTAAGCCAAACTCGGTCATACCGATTCTTTCAATCCGGCGCCACCGAGTTTCACTTGTCATTTGCCACTGCCAAACCCTAGCAATTCGGTACTACCGATAAGGATCTCGGTCTCACTGAGATGGGATTGCAAACTCTCTGTTTCCCTTTCGTAACTTTTCGGTCTCACCGAAAGAGCGAATCGGTCCCACCGAGATTGCAATGTAAACTCTATGTTTCCTACTTGTAACTTTTCGGTCTCACCGAAAGAGCGAGTCGGTCCCACCGAGTTTGCCTGACCAACTCTCTGGTTAGCTTATTGCCAAACTCGGTCTCGCCGAGTTTGTGCAATCGGTCTCACCGAGATTACGTTATGCCCAAACCCTAACCGAATCGGTCCTACCGAGTTGCATGTCAGTCCCACCGAAATTCCTAACGGTCACTAGGTTTACTATTTCGGTCTGACCGAGTTTTCTGATTCGGTCCCACCGAGATTGGTAAATTGTGTGTAACGGTTGGATTTTGTGTGGAGGCTATAAATACCCCTCCACCTCCTCTTCAGTCGTGGAGAGAGCCATCAGAACACATACACCATTCCAACTCATATGTTCTGAGAGAGAACCACCTACTCATGTGTTGAGACCAAGATATTCCATTCCAACCATATGAATCTTGATCTCTAGCCTTCCCCAAGTTGCTTTCCACTCAAATCTTCTTTCCACCAGATCCAAATCCTATGAGAGAGAGTTGAGTGTTGGGGAGACTATCATTTGAAGCACAAGATCAAGGAGTTCGTCATCAACACACCATTTGTTACTTCTTGGAGAGTGGTGTCTCCTAGATTGGCTAGGTGTCACTTGGGAGCCTCTGACAAGATTGTGGAGTTGAACCAAGGAGTTTGTAAGGGCAAGGAGATTGCCTACTTCGTGAAGATCTACCGCTAGTGAGGCAAGTCCTTCGTGGGTGATGGCCATGGTGGGATAGACAAGGTTGCTTCTTCATGGACCCTTCGTGGGTGGAACCCTCCATGGACTCGCGCAATCGTTCCCTTCGTGGGTTGAAGTCTCCATCAACGTGGATGTAGGATAGCACCACCTATCTGAACCACGGGAAAAACATCCGTGTCTCCAATTGCGTTTGAATCCTCAAAACCCTTCCCTTTATATTCTTGCAAGTTGCATGCTTTACTTTCCGCTGCCAATATACTCTTTGCATGCTTGCTTGAATTGTGTGATGATTGCTTGACTTGCCCTAAGATAGGTAAAATCTGCCCAGAACTAAAATTGGGAAAAGGTTAAGTTTTTATTTAGTCAAGTAGTCTAATCACCCCACCTCTAGACATACTTCCGATCCTACAAGTGGTATCAGAGCTTTGGTCTCCATTTGCTTTGGTTTCCATAGCTTTTGGTGGTCATAGCCTTGGTTTCACAACCTAGGAGAGTATGGCGTCTAGCGAGGGAAATTATCACCATAGAGGTCCATACTTTGATGGTACTAATTTTGCTAGTTGGAAGCATAAAATGAAAATGCATATTCTTGGACATAACCCCGCTGTATGGGCTATTGTTTGTGTTGGTTTGCAAGGTGAGTTCTTTGATGGGAGGGAACCAAACCGTGAAGCTACCGCGGATGAGTTGAAGATGTTGCAATACAATGCTCAAGCTTGTGATATTCTCTTCAACGGATTGTGCCCCGAAGAATTCAACAAAATCAGCCGTCTTGAGAATGCAAAAGAAATTTGGGACACTTTGATTGATATGCACGAAGGTACCGACTCCGTCAAGGAATCCAAGTTGGATGTGCTCCAAAGTCAACTTGACAAGTTCAAGATGAAGGATGGTGAAGGTGTCGCCAAAATGTACTCTAGGCTTGCTTTGATCACAAATGAGATTGCCGGCTTAGGAAGTGAAGAGATGACCGATAGATTCATCATCAAGAAGATCCTAAGAGCCTTGGATGGGAAATATGATACCGTGTGCACATTGATTCAAATGATGCCCAATTACAAAGATCTCAAACCAACGGAAGTGATTGGAAGGATTGTTGCCCATGAGATGTCACTCAAGGATAAAGAGGAACTTCACAACAAATCAAGTGGTGCCTAGAAAGCCTCATGTGAAGTCCCCACATCATCAAGTGAGAAACAAAACTTCAATGAAGAATTGAGCTTAATGGTGAAGAACTTCAACAAGTTCTACAAGAGTAGAAGCAAAGATAGAAGCTTCAAGTCAAGGTCCTACAATGACAAAAGTTCTTCTAGTCGAGAGCGAAACTGCTATAATTGTGGATGACCCGGACACTATTCCACTGAGTGTACGGCTCCCTACAAGAGAAGAGAAGATTTTCCAAAAAGAAGAAGCAAAGAAGCACCACCAAGAGAGAGAAGGAGTAGAGATGATCGTTATGAACGGAGATACTCATGGAGAAGCAAGGACTCAGAAAGGAAGGAAAAATCATCAAGGAGCTACACAAAACGAAGACATCAAGCTCATGTTGGTGAATGGGTATCTGGCTCCGACTCCGACAGCCACTCCGAGAGAAGTTATCACTCCGACTCCAAAGATACTAAAGATGAAGGTGTTGCCAGTCTAGCACTTGTGTCAACCAACTCCTACGACATATTTGACTCACCAAATGAAGGAATTGGAAGATGCTTCATGGCCAAAGGTCCTAAGGTAACACACCCCGAGTATGTTGATTTTAATGGTGATGAAGATGACTTGTTAGGTGATGATGACTTGCTTGTTGACAACTCTAGTGATGAGTACTATGATGAAACATCAATTAATCATGCTAAAATGAATGACAATGATAAGGAGAAGATTGAGGCTCTAACTAAAGAACTAAACACTCTTAAGTTAGCTCATGAAACTATCTTCAAAGAACATCGAGAACTTTTAAGAGCTCGTGAGAAATTATGCTTTGAAAAGCTCAATCTTGAGTAAGAGCATGAGTTCTTAAAAGCAATCAATGATGATCTCCGCAAGAAAAGTTCTTCTTACATTGCCAAGCGTTTACTATTATCCACTTACATGCCTCAAGTCAAGTCTAGTAACAAGAACAAGAAAGATTCTTCCTCTAGTAGTAACAATGATCATGCTAAATCCAATATTGTTGCTTCTAGTAGTTCTCTTGATTCCACTAATAATTCTCTTAGCCAAGTTACACTTGAGCAAGAAAATAGCTTATTGAAGGGGATTATAGAGAAAGGAGTGTACAAAAGCCTTGCCGGGAGTAAGCAATTCGAGGAAATTGTGCGCAAGCAAGGAATGCACCGGAAGAATCAAGGTGTTGGTTTTGAACGAAAGTTCAATGCCAATGGAGTTGAATGGGAAGAAGATCAATACCCCAAGACAAAGTTTGTTCCTCAACAAGGGAAGTATGACACCTCTTTCAAGGGGATACAAGCTCAAGATGATCTTCCACCACAAGACTACAAGGAAAAAGGCAAGGACAAGCTTCAAGAGGAGATTGATGCATTTGAAGAAGCTCCTAAGACCTTAGTCAAGTGGATTCCGAAGACCACGTCAAGTTCCACTTCATCAAGTACGACTACAACTCCAAGGATTCCCATCAAGATGGTGTGGATCCAAAAGAAAAAGAACTAGAGAGTTCTTGAGGGTGACTCCGCCAACATATTTCACTCTCATCATTTTGGCAAGAACAAGTAATCAACTTCCACATCATGCACTAGTTCAAGGAGTCACAAACCCTCTTGTTGGTAAGACAAGGGACAAGGTAACCTAAAGTTTTCATGGACATCATCTTGTGTATGCATCACTCTATGTCTATGGATATCCTTGTTTGTTCCTTGTGGGACTAACCCATGTAGGTATTGAAAGTGCAATTCACTCAAATGGATAGCTCCAAGTGATCTACATCAACATTGAGCATCCACATCCTCAACATCTACATGAAGTAATCATCGACAAAACGCAAGGTTAGTTCATCCCTCTTAGGGGGGATATCACATCTAGGGGGAGCTTTACTCTAAGACTTGAGCTAAAGCAACTCTAAAGATGTGAATCCAACAATGCTTTATGTAAAAGTGGTAACCCCACTTGAGCTTAAACGATGAGTATGACCTACGATCAAGTGTTCTCACTTGACTCCTAAGTCAATATACTGATATATAGATGACCTAGTCATCGCAAATTGCTTGATAGATGCTAGAATTGATTGTGCATGCTTTGCCACATATTTCATTTGCCATCTTATTGTGTGAGCATGTTGGTTGCATATTTTACTCATTCGAGGACATCTACTTGTTGTTTTGATTGTTTGGCTTTATCTTCTTTTGCCAAGTGGATGGACAAGAATGCCTAAGAACCTCCTCTAGCTATCTATGCTTTTCTCGTCTCAAACTCTATTCATGCTGCATCACAAAACTTGATCAAGTCAGATTCGAACCACTCTGTGTGAGGAGCGCTCGGAGTCCCCGATTCGTCATAGACTTAAACTTCCAAAACCTCTTTGTGATTCTCGGTCTGACCGATACCATACTTTCGATCCTACTGAGATCATTAAGTTGATCTAGGTTTTCGATCTCGGTGCAACCGATTTGAACCACTCGGTCACACCGAGTTGCAATAACTGTATACAGTTTTGCATCTCGGTGCCACCGAGTTGTTCCACTCGGTCACACCGACAGGGTCGGGCTATATATAGTGATGGGCAGAATTTTGGAAATTTCTCCAAAACCTCTTCGCCCACGCATAGCTTGCTCTGCCTCCTGGGTCTCCGGATCGTCCTCCTCGCCGCCAGCAGCCTCCAGTCGGTGGTCTCTGTCGCGGTCAACGGAATTCTGCCCCGCCATTGCCGCCATAGCGAGTCTCCGCCGAACTAGGGTATGGACTCGATCTTTGTACTCT
This sequence comes from Triticum monococcum, assembly GCA_034509565.1. Taxonomy (NCBI): domain Eukaryota; kingdom Viridiplantae; phylum Streptophyta; class Magnoliopsida; order Poales; family Poaceae; genus Triticum; species Triticum monococcum. Next base: position 183,359,037 of record CM067845.1, on the reverse strand, counting down.
CCTCCAATCCGATTCCTAGCACATTGTGATCATCATGATTCTTTCCACGTTTGATAAACTCCTATCCAGTCAATGAACTCGTAGATTAGGTTTAATTCGAAAATTTTAGGGTTAGGTTTCCGCCGAAACCATCTCGGACCCACCGAGTTGAAAAACTCGGTCCCACCGATTTGGCTTATGCCATTGCACAAGTAAAACTCAGTCTGACCGAGAATTACTTATCGGTGTGACCGATTTTGGAACTCTGTGAAACCCTAGCAGTCTCGGTGCCACCGAACTGTGACTCGGTCTGACCAAGTTCACTAGTTTTGGTGCCAAAACTGCCGAGTTTGAAAATCGGTAGATCCGAGATGATTTCAGTGGGAAACTAAAACTAAGTTTTTGAATTAATCTTTTGCAAAAATCTCTGCATTTTGTGATGCTCATCCACTCTATCTCATCTATAATCTACTCACAGGGTCAGCAGTCAGAGTTTGCATCATGTCAGACCAAAGTGACAGCCAGAACCTCTCAGAGGAGCAAGTAGTGATGAGTGAGGGCACTAGCCCCTCAAGTTCCTCAGATGATGGCAGCAGGAGCACCCCCAGCAATCTGCCTAAAGCTGCCACATGTCAGAGAAAGAAGAGAACCTCAGATTCTGAAGACGAGGATTATGTGGCAGAGGAGGAAGCCACCTCCAAGAGAGTTGAGCCAGCAGCAGTTACAAAGCCAGGGTTGAAGTTCAAAAGGCCAGCAGGCAGGCAGCCCATGTCTAAGGTTAGAGCTTCAACTGAGAAGCCTGCACCCACAGAGCCAGTTGCTGCTGAAGGAAAAAAGAGGAAGGAAAGGGTCAAGAAGACTGTAGCCAGAGTGCTTGGCAAGGCCTCCATCATGGAAGATGAGGAGGAAGAAGAAGAGGTTGCTGCACCAGCACCCAAGGCACCCAAGCTAATGGGTGATGCCATAAAATCAGGGGGAGCTGCTTCCAAGGCCAAGTCAGCTCCAAAGCCAAAGCCAAAGAGAAACACAAGAAGCATCCCAGCCACTGAAAAGAACAAGGCCCCAGTGCCTGAAGCTGCAGAGGAAGAGGAAGAGAATGTCCTTAGAAAGCTCAAGCCCAAGATCCCAGACCACAACGATGCTAATCCTGTGGCTGAGGATATGAAGCTCAGGAGAGATTCAGGGCTGAGGAAGTGGAGAGAAGCAGATCCGTATGCTTCTAGGAGAAGGACTGTAGTGGACTATAGATTTCACACCAAGGAGCAACAGGATTTCTATGAGATAGTTTTGCTTGACAAGAAGCCAATAGTATGTGACATGAGATGGGTCGACTGGACCTACATGAAGGAAAATGAGGAACACTATCCTGGAGTGTATGACAGCTTTAGTGCGTGTGGAGTTGCAGACTTTGTTGGGCAGAAGCTCACAAAGTGGAATGAGGAGCTAATTATGCAATTCTACTCCACAGCACATTTCTATCCAGATGGCAGGATTGTATGGATGTCAGAGGGTACGAGGTACCAGTCCACAGTTGCTAAATGGGTTTAGCTGATCAACGCCCCAGAAGAGCAGGATGATGACTTGGACATTTATGCCAAGAAAAAGATGGACCACAACTCTATGTCCAACATGTACAAGGAGATTCCGAATGAAGCACTTGACACGTTCAAATTTGGCTCAGTGCACTATCTTCTGTCAGGACTGCCCACTATCAATTGGATACTGAGGCACACCCTATTGCCCAAGTCTGGAGATCACAAGATGATCAGAGGTCACGCGATCAATTTGCTTCATGTCTTTGACGTGCCTCAAAAATTCAAAGTCATGAGTCTCATAGTGGAAACAATCAACAGGACTGCAGCAGATCAGAAGAGGAGTTGTGGGTATGCCCCACAGATTCAGGAGCTCATCAACTCCAAGATGGGCACGGGCATATACCTCTTGGATAAGGAACACCTGGCCAGCCATCCAGATTTCAAAGATAACCAAGTGGTCATGACTAAGAATGAGCCATCATCTGCCCAAGCACAAGCCAAGAAGGAGAAGGCGAAGAAGGAGAAAGCTGCCAGGATGCCTACTCAAGAGGAGGCATCTGAATATTTTCTGAAAACCAAACAAGAGAAGCTTGGTTACCTGATTGCATCCACCCTGCGGATTGAGAAAGGACTAGCCACCCTAACTCAGAACCAGGCAAGCTTAGAGAGGATCATGGAACAGAGGTTCTATGATTTGGACATCAAGGTGATAGAGATACAGTCTGCCGTGGAGCAGCTCCAGGATGACATGAATGAGAGGATTGGCAGAACTACAACTGATGCTTTTGCCAGGGTGCCACGAGGTCCGAGGTCGTCTGCAATGCCAGTTGCGACACCAGAGCTACCACATCTGCGCCAGCCACAGCCTCAGTTCCACCAGCTCCAGCATCCACTTCAGTCTCAACTCCGACCACGTCTACCGAAGGCTTCGTCCTTGGAGTGCTCCGGACTCCACCACCACCTGAAGATCAAGCCTGAGTGTCGACTTAGCACTATGCATTTTCTTGGAACTTTTTGGTAACTTGTTGCCAAAGGGGGAGAAAATGTATAGATCATAGGCTTCGAGAGAGAGTGTTGCTTTTATTCTCTCTTGTTTTATTTGGTGGTTTTTCGAACTTTATTTGCTTGTGTGTGAGATACTACGTCTTTATCTGTGAGACATCGATGATCATGTGTTTGATCATAAGCTACACTTAATGTTTGCTTAATGCTATTATTATTCTATCTATCTTATGTGATCACTCACTATTCTTGGTGATGAGTGCATGTATTTCAATCTTTTCATTTTTGAGCACTCCACCAAGATGTATGTGACATGGAAGAGTAACCCATGACTCCAACTCCTTGTGCATTTGCAGTCCAAAGCAAATTTTAAATATGCACAAATTTAGGGGGAGCTCTTATTTGTCACATACTTCTCAAAGCGACGATATATTTCATGCTTATTATCATTTGTCGAAGCTTTGATCTATATGTTGTCATCAATTACCAAAAAGGGGGAGATTGAAAGTGCAACTATCCCTAGGTGGTTTTGGTAATTCATAACAACATATAGCTCATTGAGCTAATGCTATTTCAAGGTGATTATTTCAGGAAAGCACAATGATTGGCATGGCATGGATGTGAAAGTGGAACCCTCAAAATGCTAAGGAGAAAGAATTGGCTCAGGCTCAAAAGTTCAAGACTCTTCATTTTATACTTTAGTGATCCAAGATCACATTGAGTCCTTAGGAAAAGCCAATACTATCAAGGAGGGATGAGGTGTTGCTTAATGAGCCTCTTGCTTTATGTGCTTAATGATATGCTCCAAAATCCTCAGCTACTTTCCCATATACACAAATGACCTAAACCCTAAGCCAAACTCGGTCATACCGATTCTTTCAATCCGGCGCCACCGAGTTTCACTTGTCATTTGCCACTGCCAAACCCTAGCAATTCGGTCCTACCGATAAGGATCTCGCTCTCACCGAGATGGGATTGCAAAGTCTCTATTTACCTTTCGTAACTTTTCGGTCTCACCGAAAGAGCGAATCGGTCCCACCGAGATTGCAATGTAAACTCTATGTTTCCTACTTGTAACTTTTCGGTCTCACCGAAAGAGCGAGTCGGTCCCACCGAGTTTGCCTGACCAACTCTCTGGTTAGCTTATTGTCAAACTCGGTCTCACCGAGTTTGTGCAATCAGTCTCACCGAGATTACGTTATGCCCAAACCCTAACCGAATCGGTCCTACCGAGTTGCATGTCAGTCCCACCGAAATTCCTAACGGTCACTAGGTTTACTATTTCGGTCCGACTGAGTTTTCTGATTCAGTCCCACCGAGATTGGTAAATTGTGTGTAACGGTTGGATTTTGTGTGGAGGCTATAAATACTCCTCCACCTCCTCTTCACTCGTGGAGAGAGCCATCAGAACACATACACCATTCCAACTCATATGTTCTGAGAGAGAACCACCTACTCATGTGTTGAGACCAAGATATTCCATTCCAACCATATGAATCTTGATCTCTAGCCTTCCCCAAGTTGCTTTCCACTCAAATCTTCTTTCCACCAGATCCAAATCCTATGAGAGAGAGTTGAGTGTTGGGGAGATTATCATTTGAAGCACAAGAGCAAGGAGTTCATCATCAACACACCATTTGTTACTTCTTGGAGAGTGGTGTCTCCTAGATTGGCTAGGTGTCACTTGGGAGCCTCCGACAAGATTGTGGAGTTGAACCAAGGAGTTTGTAAGGGCAAGGAGATCGCCTACTTCGTGAAGATCTACCCCTAGTGAGGCAAGTCCTTCGTGGGCGATGGCCATGGTGGGATAGACAAGGTTGCTTCTTCGTGGAACCTTCGTGGGTGGAGCCCTCCATGGACTCGCGCAACCGTTACCCTTCGTGGGTTGAAGTCTCCATCAACGTGGATGTAGGATAACACCACCTACCCGAACCACGGGAAAAACATCCGTGCCTCCAATTGCGTTTGAATCCTCAAAACCCTTCCCTTTATATTCTTGCAAGTTGCATGCTTTGCTTTCTGCTGCCAATATACTCTTTGCATGCTTGCTTGAATTGTGTGATGATTGCTTGACTTGCCCTAAGATAGGTAAAATCTGCCAAGAACTAAAATTGGGAAAAGGTTAAGTTTTTATTTGGTCAAGTAGTCTAATCACCCCCCCCTCTAGACATACTTCCGATCCTACACTAATTCACTCAATAGCAGGTTCAAACAAGCATGGAAAAAGTGCAAACGATAACAGGTTTCAGACTTAGTGAAATTAACAGCATATCGGGAATTTATCATCGGGAAGCAATGTTTAGAGCATGAAAACTACATGCTACAGGAACATATCATGGAAAATCAAGGCATGGCATGAAGCTACTCAAAGCATATAACAAAAGTTCCTTAGTAACCATGAGCCAAAAGGGATCAGAAAATACAATTGAAGGCATGTGAACATAGCAAAAACATAAACAGATTCAGACTTGGTGAAAAACTGGAGCATGGCAAAACAGATAACGAGTAGGCATGTTTACGAGCTCGATGCACTCACTACAAAGCATGGCATGATAATATAAGCATACACCTAGCAAGAAGACATGGCAAGAACAAAATCATAGCATGCACGGATCAATAGCAACAACCTCGGCAAATCGCTAAACATGTTAACAATCTGCCAGGAACATTTTAAAGCAAAAGTAGAGCTCGATTGACTCAAGCTAGGGTGCTCTATAAATGCAAACAAGGACATGGATGTATATAGCACAAAATTATTAACAAAACATCCTTACTGATCATCCTCAAAAGAGGCATGGATCACTAGGAAACAACATGAGCATATGGCATAAAAGCAATATCAGGACAAGGACTTGGTGAAATTCCATGTCCCTGAAATCAGCATCACCGAGTAAGCTACTTTGCATGCTTGTGCTAGTCACCACAAAGATCACAAAAATATATGCCATACACCCCTGTAAAGATGGCATGGCATATTTCAAAACACATGTAGATCTCAGGATCATCGCATGCACACATTAATCATGGCAAAAATGACAAAAGGCTATTTGTTGAAACAGATCTGACATATTCATCACATAGCCCTCTTCCAACGACATTTCGGGCATCAAGATGAGCTCAAATGAAAATGATGCAATGAGATGAAATGATGTACTCGTTGAGATGAACACTTTGCTATGCTGCATGCATGAATCGGAGCAGCGGGTTAATAGTTATGATGCGATGAAGACGGGCATATGAATCTGGAAAACTTCGGGGACTTAGCCAAAACTAAGATGAGCGCAGGATAGTTACGCATCGCACAGGTTATTAGAGGGACGGCGGGAACGATGCAGAGGCAGCAGATCCGGGGCGGGAAGGTCGGCTCTCACCGGATCTGGGCGAAGACGACGGCCGGAACGACGGCAAGGCAGGAACTGGGCAGCGAGGCGGGCAACTCCGGCGGGCGGCGAGCGGGGCGGCAGCGCGCGGCGGGCGAGGCGGCGGGTCGCGGTGGCCGGCGATGACGAGCGGCGTCTCCGGCGAGAGGCGCGGAAGAGCGAGGCGCTTGGGCGACCGCGGCGGCTCCGAGTTCGCGCGGGCCCGCGATGGGCTTGGCGGGCCAAGGCGGCGCGGGAGAAAGGCGGTAGCGGAGGCGACACATGGTGCATGGTGGTTGGGTGCGGGGCGCGGCGGTGCTGAGGTGGCGGCACCAGATTGGCCGGGCGACGTGGTGGTGGCGCGGACTTATTCGGCGACTGGGTGGACATGTCTGGCGGCACGAGAGGAGTGGAGCTAGGGTTTGGACTGCGAGATTCTTCGAGTGAGGCCACATATTTATAGGTAAAGGGAGCTAGGAGAGACCAAATGAGGTGCGGTTTGTGGCCACGCGATCGTGATCGAACGCTATAGATGATGGGAGAGGTTTAGGTGGGTTTTGGGCCAAATTGGAAGGGTGCTGGGCTGCAACACACACGAGGCCTTTTCGGTCCCTCGGTTAACCGTTGGAGTATCAAACGAAGTCCAAAGGGCACAAAACTTGACACACGGTCTACTGGTAGTAAACCAAGGCCGCATGACAAGACTCGGTCCAAACCGAAAAAGTTTAACACCCGCAAAGGAAAAGAGGTAGAAAGGGACACCGGAGGACATAGGAGTGCCGGAATGCAAAACGGACAACGAGGAAAATGCTCAGATGCATCAGACGAACATGTATGCAAATGCGATGCACATGACGACATGATATGAGATGCATGACATGCAAGCAATGACAACAACAACAGCGAATACCTGGAGGACACCTGGCACATCGGTCTCGGGGCGTTACAACACTCCACCACTATGAGAGGATCTCGTCCCGAGATCTAGAATGGCACCAGAGGGAAAACAGAAGAGAAAGAGAAGAGGTAAAGCTAAGTTGCTTCTTTCACAAATGAGTGAGACCAAAGAACCTTGAAAAGATTAAGCCATTTTGAGAAAAGAATACCACAGAGATGAATGAATTTGAAAACACACCGTTAGAAAAGAGGAACAAGGAAGAACAACTTCGGGAAGCAGTCCGATTGAAAAGAAAAGGAATTTAATAAGAACTTGGTAAGATGAGAAGATACTTGATGAAAACACAACACACTGCCTCCGAAACTATTGTATGAATGGAACAAGGGGTAAGAAAGATCTCAGGCAGCACTCCGGTTGAGAAGATATGCAAGGCTTAATAAGATGAAAAGAACTTGAGAAAAAATGGCACCACACTCTGGTTAAATGGATAAGCATGAAAAGAACAAGATCCTGACAAGAACAAGAAGAAGGTTTGAAGAGAGCAGCATCACAAAGCCTCCGGATGAAAGAATCAAAGGTAGATCATCGGAACAAAAGGACAAAAAAGAAAAGACAACTTCTACCAAAATTGAACTTGGAAAGCATCCTTGCAAGACAAGATTGCACGGGGATTGTTGGGAAAACAACAACGAAAAGGATAAGCTTGTAGTGGGCTTATGGAAAACTTCTCAAAACTATGAGGTGAAATTCTGCCACTCACTGAAAAAGATTGGATTGGAAAGAACAAGGAGACGAGAAACTATTTCACCGGGAGTATAAAAGAACTTGGGTCATTTATAAGCACCATAATACCAACAATCCTTAGGGAAGGCTTTAGGTGAAACATGACACCAGATAACTCCAACGAAGAGGTGGATGGATTTAAAATACCCCATTCTTAACAACTTGTGAATCATGAAACATGAACTCAAGTTATCAAGAATGACATAATACCACCTCCAATGATAAGGTAGAAAGAAATGCACTCCGGATAGCAATATGAAGAATGCTTGAGCTCCTCTGAAAATAATCTCGATGAACGCTTCGAAAAGGAATTAAATCCTTGATGAACCACCATGTAGAACCTCCATGAAGAACTCCGGTAAACAAAAGGATAACGAGAAGAAAGGGAAATTGAAAACACAAGGTGAAATCTTGTAATGATTTAGATGGATCTCCGTGGTGAAATAATTGAGAGAACTTGGAACTCTTGGAAAAGAAAAGATAAGCCTCTCAAACCGAGAATGTGATATGATGAACCTCCGGAATAAGGAATATAATTCACTTGATGAACCAAGAATAAGAATTACATTATGTGTATCCTTCACCAATTAAATTGATGAAAAACAATGGATATGGCACACTGCTTATTCTCGTAGGAAAGATGAAGATAGATATAGCGCAAACTTGATAAGGTCTTCAATGAACCACTGGTAGGGTTGAAACAACGAATAATTTGATATGATAACAGCGGAAGAGAATCCTGGAAGAACCACCGTAAGAATTGAAAAAGAACGAAGTAAAGGGATGAATCGCCGGTAAGAAATAGAGAACGAATGATGATACTTGAGACAATCCAGATACATGAGAACAAATGGATCACGAACTGATTAGAGATCACTTGAACGATGCACCGGTAAGATTGGAGAATGATAACTGAAAGCTGAGAATGAATAAACCTGAATTGATGGACTCCGGATAATCAAACTGAGAAGACTCTTGAATTGCTCCGGATGGGTGAAAAGAATTCTCACAATAAAAAACAATTATGACAGGATGGCATCAAATTAGAACCATGGATCTGTGGAAGAACTGGTAAGGATTTAAGAGGAACTCCTCTTTGGTCTTCAAATCCGAGAATGACGAGAACAAGACCACCAAAAATCATTGAGATACTCCGGGATGACGAATAGAAAGGTTGAGCCAGCGGTGAAAAGAATTTGAAAGATCTTGGAGAAAGACATATGACTGATGATGAATCATTCTTACGTCAATGTTGGAGAGAATTCGAAAAGCTCCGGGAAAGTTAGAAGAGTCAGGTAAGATCCTGGGCAAAGACATGTGGGTTAGGGCCCACTAAAGAGAAACATCGTTGAAAAGATTGCTTGAAAAGAGAGATTCCATCGGTTGAAATAAATGACTTGAATGAGGTAACATCCTCGAAAGAGCTTGAACGAATGTTGAGTGGAAACATGAATCTTCAAGATATCTTAAGCACTCCGGAACAAATGAATAGTGAGAGGTGAATGATAAAGAGGTTCACCGGCATGAGAAAACATTTGAAACAAAGAAAAGGATATGATCAACCCCAAAGCTTGAACTGAATCCACCAGAGAAGAAAAAGAGCGAAGAATGATGAACTAGTAGAGCATCTTCATGAAAACCACTGGGTAAGAACATTGACGAAAAAGGAATGGAGAGGCTTCCCATCAATAACATGATAGTTGAATAAGAAATCTGAGTCCTTGAAGAAAAAGGGTGGGAGGTTGGGAAAACAAAGACAATTTGGAGATGGATGAAACAAACACCATTGAGAAGAAATGATAATAGATCTTGCTGATGTTGAAATGATCGGATCCACTTGAAGAGAAACACGTCAGTTGAAAAGAATTAACAAGACAATCTCGATAAACGAGAAGGATTAGTATTCACATAGGAATATGAGAACACCGCTTAGGAAAGGTATGGAATCAACACTTGACTTCGAAGCAACTCGAATACCACAATCCAAAACAAAACAAAGGATTGGCTCGCAGAATAAGCCGGAAATACCCGCGTGATCCTAAAAAATTTTTAGTGAAAATTTGAGAAGAGAAGAGTCAAAACTCTATGTCAGGATGCCTCACCAAAGCGACGAAGGGACTGAGGAGTAAAAAGAATTCCTAACTCTCCGATATATATAATCCTAAATGACTCAAAACATTTTTATAGACTCAACAACGCCAGCAATCGACCAAGCAGGGGGCTCCTAAGGTCGTGGAAGGCTTTGATTACCAACTTGTAACACCCTCGATGCGGCTATATCTCCCACGTGTCGAAGCACAACTTAGAGGCATAACCGCATTGAAAGCAATGTCGCAAGTGAGGTAATCTTCCCACAACCCATGTAATACATAAGGGAATGAGATACATAGATGACTTACAATCGCCACTTCACACAAAACATGAATAAAGCATTACATTCATCCAAATACACTCAAGGTCCGATTACGGAACCAAAATAAAAGAAGACTACCCCAAATGCTACACAGATCCCTGATCGACCCCAACTAGGCTCCACTACTGATCAACTAGAATGAAACAACACAAAGGACAGGATCTTCATCGAGCTCCTCCTTGAGCTTGGTTGCGTCACCTTCTTGGTAACATCGGCACCTGCAAACTGGTTTTGGAAGTATCTGTGAGTCACGGGGACTCAGCAATCTCACACCCTCGGGATCAAGACTATTTAAGCTTATTGGAAGGGTAATGGTATGAGGTGGAGTTGCTGCAAGCGACTAGCATATATGGTGGCTAACATATGCAAATGCGAGCGAGAAGAGAAGGCAAAAGCACGGTCGATGAACTATGATCAAGAAGTGATCCTAGAATAACCTGCGTCAAGCATAACTCCAACACCGTGTTCGCTTCCCGGACTCCGCCGAGAAGAGACCATCATAGCTACACACGCGGTTGATGTATTTAATTTAAGATCAACTTCAGTTTGTCTAAAACCAGACATTAACAAATTCCCATCTGCCCATAACCGCGGGCACGGCTTTCGAAAGTTCAAAACCCTACAGGGGTGTCCCAACTTAGCCCATCAAAAGCTCTCACGGTCAACGAAGGATATTTCTTCTCCCAACACAATCCGATCAGGTTCGGTATCCCGGTTACAAGACATCCTCGAAAATTGTAAAACATGTCCATCAAAGCCACCCAGATGTGCCGACAAATCCCGAGTTGCAGGGCACACCGGATGAGCAAGACGTCGGGTGGGCCAGCCCAGAGTTGCCCCTGGTAGCTCCGGACATCGCTCAGTTGGACCAACACTTAGAGAAGCACTGGCCCGGGGGGGGGGGGTTAAAATAAAGTTGACCCTTGAGCCGGCCGACTCAAGGGAAAGAAAAGGCTAGGTGGCAAATGGTAAAACCAATGTTGGGCCTTGCTAGAGGAGTTTTATTCAAGGTGAACTGTCAAGGGGTTCCCATTATTACCCAACCGCCTAAAGAACGCAAAATCCGGGAACGTAACACTGATATGACGGAAACTAGGGCAACAAGAGTGGAACAAAAAGCCAGGCATAAGGCCGAGCCTTCTAACCTTTACCAAGTATATAGGTGCATTAATTAAATAAGAGATATTTCGATCTCCCAACAAATAAACATGTTCCAACAAGGAACAACATCTCCATGTTCCAACAAGGAACAACTTCATCTTCACCTGCAACTAACAACGCTATATGAGGTGCTGAGCAAAGTGGTAACACAGCCAAACAACGGTTTGCTAGGACAAGGTGGGTTATAGGCTTGGTTTAACAATATGGGAGGCATGATAAGCAAGTGGTAGGTATCGCCGCATAGGCATAGCAAAAGAGCGAGCAACTAGCAAGAAAAGATAGAAGTGATTTCGAGGGTATGGTCATCTTGCCTGAAATCCCGCAAGGAAGAAGAACGAGTCCATGAAGAAGACAAACAGACGTAGTCAAATGGGTCCTCACAAACGTGACGGAATTGGAACCAACCCGAAGAAGCACACAACATAGTAAACAACCAACACATGAACATGGCATGATATGCGGAATGCGGTATGTGAAGCATATGCATGATTTGGAAATGAATGATTGAACCTGGCCTGAACTTGGAAAACAAGAGTGCCACTGGAGAGAGGAGACGATTTCGGTTGAAATCGATATAAAGATCACCAGAATCGGATGCACGGTTTGGAAATGGCAAACAAAACAGATATGGCACCGGTCTGCGATTAACAGCAAGTAGCCTTCTAAATGAACCAAGATAAATATGCTACAGTACTCAAACATAGAAACAAAATACATGGCAGGGATCCAAACATGATGCTTGACAAAATGTGAACACTGAGCTATGGCTAATTCACTGAATAGCAGGTTCACACAAGCATGGCAAAAGTGCAAACGATAACAGGTTTCAGACTTAGTGAAATTAACAGCATATCAGGAATTTATCATCAGGAAGCAATGTTTAGAGCATGAAAACTACATGCTACAGGAACATATCATGGCAAAGCAAGGCATGGCATGAAGCTACTCAAAGCATATAACAAAAGTTCCTGAGTGACCATGAGCCAAAAGGGATCAGAAAATACAATTGCAAGCATGTGAACATAGCAAAAACATAAACAGATTCAGACTAAGTGAAAAACTGGAGCATGGCAAAACAGATAACGAGTAGGCATGTTTACAAGCTCGATGCACTCACTACAAAGCATGGCATGATAATATAATCATACACCCAACAAGAAGACATGGCATAGAAGCTAGACATGGCAAGAACAACATCATAGCATGCACGGATCAGTAGCAACAACATCGGCAAAATCGCTAAACATGTTAACAATCTTCCAGGAACATTTTATAGCAAAAGTAGAGCTCGATTGACTCAAGCTATGGTGCTCCATAAATGCAAAAAAGGACATGGATGGATATATCACAACATTATCTATAAAACATCCTTACTGATCATCCTCAAAAGAGGCATAGATCTCTCGGTAGCAACATGAACATATGGCATAAAAATAATAATAGGACAAGGACTTAGAATATTTCTAAGTCCCTGAAATCAGCAATATTGAGTAAGCTACTTTGCATGCTTGTGCTAGTCACCACGAATATCAAAAAAATAAATGGCATACACCCCTCTAAAGGTGGTATGGCATATTTGAAAACACATGTAGAGCTCAGGATCATAGCATAAACACATTAATCATGGAAAAAATGACAAAAGGCTATTTGCTGAAACAGATCTGACATATTCATCACATAGCCCTCTTCCAATGACATTTCGGGCATCAAGATGAGCTCAAATGAAAATGATGCAATGAGACGAAATGATTTACTCGTCGAGATGAACATTTCGATATGCTCCACGCACAAATCGGAGCAACGGGTGCATAGTTATGATGTGATGAAGACGGGCATATGAATCTGGAAAACTTCGGGGACTTCGCCAAAACTGAGATGAGCACAGGATAGTTACGCATCGCACCGGGCATCAGATAGAGCAACGGGGCTCGGGCCGAGGCCCAGGTTGCTGAGGAGGCCTGGCGAACAGAGGAAGGCCAGTCGTGGAAGGGCCGGCGCTGGGGCCCATGGGCGGAGGTGAGCGGGAGCCACGTCGTGCTCCTCCTCTAGCATGAAGAATAGGATGGCCATGGCGGCGGAGCGGCTTCCTCTGGCCGGGCGGGCGCGCCGGCGACGAGGGGCGGCGTCTCCGGCGAGAACGACATAGAGGCAGCAGATCCGGGGCGGGGAGGTCGGCTCTCACTGGATCTGGGCGAAGATGACGGTCAGAACGACGGCAAGACAGGAACTGGGCGCCGAGGCGAGCAACTCCGGCGTGCGGCGAGCGGGGCGGCAGCGCGCAGCGAGCGAGGCGGCGGGTCGTGGTGGCCGGCGACAACGAGCGGCGTCTCTGGCGAGAGGCGCGGAGGGGCGAGGCGCTCGGGCGACCGCGGCAGCTCCGGGTTCGCGCGGGCCCTTGATGGGCTTGGCGGCGCGCGCTGACGCGGGAGAAAGGCGGCAGCAGAGGCAACACGTGGCGCACGGTGGTTGGGTGCGAGGCGCGGTGGTCCTGAGATGGCGGCACCGCGGACATGTCCGGCGACTGGATGGACATGTCCGGCGGCGCGAGAGAAGCGGAGCTAGGGTTTGGACTGCGAGATTTTTCGGGGGAGGCCACATATTTATGTGTACATGGAGCTAGGAGAGTCCAAATGAGGTGCGGTTTGCGGCCACGCGATCGTGATCGAACACTCTAGATGATGGGAGAGGTTTAGGTGGGTTTTGGGCCAAATTGGAAGGGTGTTGGGCTGCAACACACACGAGGCCTTTTCGGTCCCTCGGTTAACCGTTGGAGTATCAAACGAATTCCAAATGGCACGAAACTTGACAGGCGGTCTACCGGTAGTAAACCAAGGCCGCATGACAAGTCTCGGTCCAAACCGAAAACGTTTAACACCCGCACACGAAAAGAGGTAGAAAGGGACACCGGAGGACATAGGAGCGCCGGAATGCAAAACGGACAACGGGGAAAATGCTCGGATGCATGAGACGAACATGTACGCAAATGTGATGCAGATGATGACATGATATGAGATGCATGACACGCAAGCAATGACAAGGCAACAACAGCGAATAACTGGAGGACACCTGGCACATCGGTCTCGGGGCGTTATAGATTATGAGGTGCACCGGTATGGGAAAATATTTGAAACAAGGAAAGGAATGATCTACACCGAAGGCTTGAATTTAATCCACCGGAGAAGAAAAGAATGGAGAATGATGAACGAATAGAACATCTTCAAGAGAATCACCGGGTAAGAAGGTTGAAAGAAAAGAATGAAGAGTATTCACATCCATAAGATGGATACTTGATTAAGACCTCTAAGTCCTTGTAGAAACAAGGGTGGGAGGGAGGGACAACAAAGATAAATTGGGATGGATGAAACAAACACCGTTGAGAAAGCTGAGTTTGAATCTTGCGGATGTTAAAAATGAACGGATCCGCTTGAAGAGAAAACACACCGGTTGAGAAGGATTGACATGACAACCTCGATTATCATGAAGGATTAGTATTCACATAGAAATATGAGAACACCACTTAGGAAAGGTATGGAATCAACATTTGAATTCGAAGCAACTCGAATACCACAACTCAAAACAAAACAAAGGTTTGGCTTGCAGAATAAGCTGGAACAAACATATGATAGAGATTTCATCAAAAGTTTCCGTGGTGGGGCCTACACGGGCTCGATCGTACAGCACCATCATGTACAAGGCAGTGCACATGACATACGAAGCGTCCCCGAGTCAGCATAGCCAAGGACTCTCTAAGACACAACAAGACCACTGTAAAACCAACCGTGGATAGGCGGACCACTAGACGTCGAACCCCAATTTCTTATCATACATCTGTCGGAAAGATATCCTAAGAGCTACTTGAATTCCCACTTATAAACTCCCGAAACTTTCCGATTATGCAATCAGGTGTTGGGGATACAGGGGAAGCATAATATCTCACCCAAAACTAGCAAATCCTACATCCAGCTGTATCCATCCTTCGACACATAACCAAGAAACCTTTGGAAATCGTTTACCTCAACCTTCGAAAAGCATCAGTTATACGAGTTATGGCAATACTCCCGAACTCCCTTCCCAGTACTGGGTGGCGTCGACGTTATCTCACCAACAACTGCATAAAAGAGATTTTCGATATCGGTAAAAACTCAGGTATTCCAGAATTGCAACGATAAAATTGTGACGACAACACCTCGGAGCTCAACTCCCCGGGACACTGCCACAACCCCTAAATGTTAGGAGGCACCAAGAACAATGTTCTCATCACAAGACTATTGGAACGATTCAAAGATACCCGCAATATCCTAAATTTTTTTAGTGAAATTTTAGAAGACAAGAGTCAAAACTCTATGTCAGGATGCCTCACTAGAGCGATGAAGGGACTGAGGAGTAAAAAGAATCCTACTCTCCGATATATATAATCCTAAATGACTCAAAACATTTTTCTAGACTCAAGAACGCCAATGATTCGATCAAGCAGGGGGATCCTAAGGTCGGGGAAGGCTCTGATACCAACTTGTAACGCCTTTGATGCGGCTATATCTCCCACGTGTCAAAGCACGACTTAGAGGCATAACCGCATTGAAAGCAATGTCGCAAGTGAGGTAATCTTCACACAACCCATGTAATACATAAGGGAAAAAGATACATAGTTTGCTTACAATCACCACTTCACACAATTACATGAATTAAGCATTACATCATCCAAATACACTCAAGGTCCGACTACGGAACCAAAATAAAAGAAGACTACCCCAAAAGCTACACAGATCCCCGATCGTCCCAACTGGGCTCCACTACTGATCAACTTGAAACGGAACAACCTAACGAACACGATCTTCAACTAGCTCCTCCTCGAACTTCGCCGGAAAGAGACCATCACGGCTACACACGCGGTTGATGCATGTTAGTTAAGTTAAGTTTCAGGTTTTCTACAACCGGACATTAACAAATTCCCATCTGCCCATAACCGCGGGCACGGCTTTCAAAAGTTCAAATCCCTGCAGGGGTGTCCCAACATATCCCATCACAAGCTCTCACGGTCAACGAAGGATATTCCATGTCCCAGGACAATCCGATCAGACTCGGCATCCCGGTTACAAGACATCCTCGACAATGGTAAAACAAGTCCAGCAAAGCCGCCCAATGCACCAACACCCTGATGGGAGCTGCACATATCTCGTTCTCAGGGCAACACCGGATAGGTCAAGCTACGAGTAAAACCAGCCCTCAAGTTTCCCCGAGGTGGCCCCGCAGGCTGCCCATTTCGGACCAACACTTAGACAAGCACTGGCCCGGGAGGGTTAAAATAAAGATGACCCTCGGGATGCGCGACTCCCAAGGGAAAAAGGCTAGGTGGCGAATGGTAAAACCAAGGTTGGGCTTGCCGGAGGAGTTTTATTCAAAGCGAACTGTCAAGGGATTCCCATAATACCCAACCGTGTAAGGAACGCAAAATCCGGGAACATAATAACGATATGGCGGAAACTAGGGTGGCAAGGGTGGAACAAAACACCAGGCATAAGGCCAAGCCTTCCACCCTTTACCAAGTATATAGATGCATTAATTAAATAAGAGATATTGTGATATCCCAACAAAATATCCATGTTCCAACAAGGAACAAACTGCAATCTTCACCTGCAACTAGCAACGCTATAAGAGGGGCTGAGCAAAGCGGTAACATAGACAAACAATGGTTTGCTAGGACAAGGTGCGTTAGAGGTTTGACATGGCAATATGAGAGGCATTATAAGCAAGTGGTAGGTATCGTAGCATAGGCATGGCAAAAGAGCGAGCATCTAGCAAGCAAAGATAGAAGTGATTTCGAGGGTATGGTCATGTTGCCTGCAAAGTTCTCAGAGAAGGCGGAAGCTTGATCCTCGTAAACGTACTCAACGAGTCCTCGAACATGAACTCGTCTCCCGGCTCTACCCAAAGCAAGACAACAAGCAAAAGGGAGCACAATCAACCATGTGCAATGCTCAAACAACATGATGCAAACATGGTATGATATGCGGGTTGCGATATGTGATGCATATGCAAGATTTGGAAAAGAATGATTGCACGTGGCCTCAACTTGGAAATCCAGGAGTGCCACTGGAAAGAGGAGTTGATTTCGGTCAAAATCGATATAAACACCACTGGAATCGGATGCATGGTTTGGAAATGACAAGAAAAACAAATATGGCACCGGTCTGCGACTAACAGCACGAGACCATCTAAATGCATCAAGAACAACATGCTACAGCACTCCAACATGACAACAAAATAGATTGCAGGGATCCAATCAAGATGCTTGCCAAAATATGAACACTGAGCTATGGCTAATTCACTCAATAACAGGTTCAAACAAGCATGGCGAAAGTGCAAATGATAATAGCTTATAGACTTAGTGAAAATAACAACAAGTCTAGAATTTAACATCAGGAAGCAATGTTTAGAGCATGAAAACTACATGCTACAGGAACATATCATGGCAAAGCAAAGCATGGAATGAAGCTACTCAAAGCATACAACAAAAGTCCCTTAGTGACCATGAGACAAAAGGGATCAGAAAATACAATTGCAACCATGTGAACATGGCAAAAACATAAACAGATTTAGACTTAGTGAAAAAACTGGAGCATGGCAAAACAGATATCGAGTAGGCATGTTTGCGAGCTCGATGCACTCACCATGCGGCATTGCATGACAAACTAAGCATACACCTAGCAAGTAGACATGGCATATAAGCTAGACATGGCAAGAACAACAACATAGCATGCACGGATCAACAACAACAAGCTTGGCAAAATTGCTAAACATGTTAACAATCTGCCAGGAACATTTTATAGCAAAAGTAGAGCTCGATTGACTCAAGCTAGGGTGCTCCATAAATGCAAACAAAGACATGGATGGATAGAGCACAACATTATCTACAAAACATCCTTACTGATGATCCTGAAAAGAGGCATAGATCTCTCGGTAGCAACATGAACATATGGCATACAAATAATAACAGGACAAGGACAATATTACTAAGGCCCTGAAATCAGCAACATTGAGTAAGCTACTTTGCATGCTTACGCTAGTCACCACAAAGATCACAAAAATACATGGCATACAACCCTATGAAGATGGCATGGCATACTTCAAAACACATGTAGAGCTCAGGATCATAGCATGCACAAACTAATCATGGCAAAAATGACAAAAGTGCATTTGCTGAAACAGATTTGAAACTATCATCACATAGCCCTCTTCCAACTTCACTTCGGGCATCAAGATGAGCTCAAATGAAAATGATGCAATGATATGAAATGAAGTACTTGGCGAGACGAACATTTCGATATGCTACACGCACGAATCGGAGACCGGTGATGAAGTTGTGATGCAATGAAAATGCATAAAAATTACTGGGACTTGGCAGTTTTCAGGAAAAAAACAGACGAGCGTTATATAGTTACACAACGCATGGGCGGAGGATAGCGGGATCTCACCCCGTGGGCTCATCCCAGCTGCAAAAGAGGGAGGAGGTAGGCGGGGAAGGCCGGCGCTGGCCTGCTAGGCCGGATTCCGGCACGCGGCCCACTTTTAGGTCTCCCTCCTCCCGATCCCTCCTAGATCGGGGAGACAGGAGGCGGCTCCGGCGCTCGCCGGCGATGAGACGCGGGAATGGCACAAGGGGGGGATGGATCCGGCCAGGTCCGGTTGGCCGGAGCTGGATCCGGGCGGCGGGCTCTACATCCGGCGCGGGAGCGGTGCGGTGGCGCGCGGGCGATGCACTGGCCGGGCGGCGTGGAACGCGACGACCTCCGGCGAGGTGCACGGATGGCGGGGAGGCGAGGCGCGGTGGTCCAGCGAGCTGTAGCAGACCTAGGGCGGCGCAACTCCGGAGCGGGAGGCGCTCGGGACCAGGCGGCGGCGGAGCGCTCGGCCCCGATGGGCTTCGCGGGCCGCAGAGGAGAGAGAGGGCGCGGAAGACGATTTGTCATGCCGTGGTTGGCTGAGGAGGGCGGCGCGGACATGTCCGGTGGCGCGAGAGTTTTGTCCGGGCGCGAGGTAGAGGAAGGCTAGGGTTAGACCGCGAATTTTGGGGAGGCGATCACATATTTATAGGTAGAGGGAGCTTGGAGAGTCCAAATGAGGTGCGGTTTGCGGCCACGCGATCGTAATTGAACGGCCTAGATGATGGAGAGGTCTTAGGTGGGTTTTTGGGCCACTTTGCAGGGGTGCTGGGCTGCAACACACACGAGGCCTTTTCGGTCCCTCGATTAACCGTTGGAGCATCAAACGAAGTCCAAATGGCACGAAACTTGACAGGCAGTCTACCAGTAGTAAACCAAGGCCGCATGGCAAGTCTTGGTCCAATCTGAAAATGTTTAACACCTGCACACGAAAAGAGGTAGAAAGGGGCACCGGGTGACATAGGAGCGCCGGATTGCAAAACGGACAACGGGGAAAAATGATCGGATGCATGAGACGAACATGTATGCAAAAGGAACGCACATGATGACATGATATGAAACGCATGACACTCAAGCAAATGACAAGGCAACAATAGCGAAAAACTGGAAGACA
The DNA here is from genome assembly GCA_034509565.1 of Triticum monococcum. Classification (NCBI taxonomy): domain Eukaryota; kingdom Viridiplantae; phylum Streptophyta; class Magnoliopsida; order Poales; family Poaceae; genus Triticum; species Triticum monococcum. Next base: position 183,339,354 of record CM067845.1, on the reverse strand, counting down.
CCTGGCACATCATTCTCGGGGCGTTACAAGAGAGGAGGGCGGCTGTGAATTTGGTGCGGTGGGGATGCCATGGAGGAGGGGCTGAGGTTTTGCAGTTCGGGAGAAGGGAGCTGCCAGGGAGAAGGTGATTTGGCACCCACGAGGTATGAACCGTGTCTTACGGATGCATTTGTCTGAAATGTGGGGGGGAGTTACAGTTCTACCCCTGCCTTTAGGTTTCTCGGCTTGGGTGTGTGTACTGAGGGTCGGGGATAGTAGAGTAACTTTGCTTCTCCCAAATAGTGGGTGTGAGCGATTTCAGGCGAGGAGGGCATTTTTGAAATATAGTGGGCGCGAGCGATTTCGGGCGACGAGGGCTTGTTTTCAAATATAGTGGGCGCGAGCGATTTGGGGCGAGGAGAGTGTGTTTTGAAATAGTGGGCGCAAGCTATTTCGGGCGAGGAGAGGATGTTTTGCTGACCACGGTTTATGAATTATTTGGCACATGTCATTTCGGTCGAGGAGAAGGCGCCCTTAGATGAAGTTACGAACCTACCCTCGATGTACAATGGGCCAATTGATGCATGTCCCACATAGGCCGGTAATGTCACATCTCCCACATATTTGCTCGGGCGAATTCCACCGAGTAGAGGGTGTTTAACAGTTCGTTCAAATTTTGGGAGAACGAGCATCCACGTCTACCTTACCAAGTCGATTCGAATCAAATTTTGAAATATTAGCTTGCCACTTCTTTTTTAGATGGAGAGATGTTGCTCGAGAGTAATGTGTTTTTACATGCTCATTGCTAATGATTTACTATATGAAAAATAGTTGACCCACTCAAAAACGGGAATCAAACCCAAAATGAAATATCTTGATTCAATGAAATAGCTAGTTCACTAGGTCAAAATAGTGAGCTAAATCCAAAATTGAACACCTCAATCGAGTAGCATGTTGTACAGTATTATAGTACTCCATGAACATGTTGAAAGTCAAATTCATGAACTTGTTTGATATACGCGTATATCCGCTCATGTGTGGATTGCAGACAACATGTTCTCCAATTTAAATATTTGAATGCAAGTTTATATCGAAACATGGTTTATATCAGTCTTTGATGCATAAAAACGCAACCTCCCCTCTCTCGGACTCCTGCTCTTTCTCTCTCTCTCTCGCCGACAATCTTCAATTCTGTCGCATGCATCAAACACACAAACCTTGTTGGTACCTCTCCCTCTCTATCCATCTCTCTCTCTCTTTGTGTGTGTGGGGGGTCTCTCTAGTTTGCATGCATATATACTCCATCTATAGGTCTCTCCCAAACACTATGTATGATTCTATAGTCCAAGCTAAATTTCTTGGGTGCACTCATCGTACGCACACAAATTCCTTGGCTATTTGCTCGTAACTCTCTCACGCACCACTGTGTCATCTTGGAGCTCTTCCCTCTCTCTCTCAAACTCTCCATCTCTATGGGTCACACATACACATGCATATCTCACTCGCACTTGATAGACCCATCTAAAACTCTATCTCTCTCCCTCGTTCTCTCTCCATCTCACACGCACACACACACAATCTCATGCCTAGCCAAGTATGATGGTCTCTCATTCAATTGTAGGCACACGCAGTCCCCCTATATGTATATGACTAGCTAATCTTAGTCTCCATCAAAAATATGTGCATGGTCTATCTCGATTTCTCTCGGGTCATCTTTCTATCACGCACACACCTCCCTTGATATCCCACCCATCTAGTCCCCTCACAATCTCGAGGGGGTCTCTCTATCACAAACACACCCTCTCTCCCTCCCCATGCGTCCATGTTCTCCATGCATCCCTCTCGACCTTTGTTCCTTATCGGCCAGACCTCTATTGGACATGTGCAATAGGGGTGTCTCTCTCTGTTGCAAACAATCACGCACTAGCTATCTTCATGTATCTCCTCACCTCGCTTTTCTATCTCGGAGATGCATGCGTGATCTGTTTGCATGAGAAACAAAAAACACACACTCTCTCTAATTTATCATTTGTTATCCCTTTCTCTTTCACACACACATACTCTTTTTGCACACTCACTCACTCTCCTTCACACGCACTTGATCTCTCTCGACTTAGGCACTCTCTTCGGTCCATAGCATATAGATTTATTGAAAAGTCAAACATCACAAAGTTTGACCACGTACATGGAGAAAAACTTTTACATTTAGAACGGCAAACATATACCGTTAGATTCATCATGAGATGTAGTTTCATATGATGTATCTTTGGTATTGTAGATACAAATAACATTTGCGTAAACCTGGTCAAAGTTTCCAAAGTTTGACTTCTAAAATTTTTACATGCACTGCATTATCGAGCGGATGGAATATCTCTTTCCCCCTCTCAGCTATCTGACACACCACTCAGCCTGATTGGGGCTCCTCTATTTCTCTCAAACTTTATATCTCCCTGGTTCACACATACACATGTCTCGCTCGCGCTACATAGACCCATCTAACACTCTTCGCCCTTGTTCTCTCTTTATGTGACATGCACCCCCCTAAGTACCATAATCCCTCACTCTATCATTGGCACGCACTCCCCCCTAAGTATGACTATCTCTCACTAGCCATCAGGAACACACGTATTGTCTCCTTCCATCCATACATCTACATCGATATCTCTCGATGTATCTTCTAGCGCGCACACACCTTGTCACTCGATCTACCACCCATGTAGTCCCATCGCGATCTCTAGGGGATCTCTCTATGGCAAACATACACTCTCTCCTCCCCATGTCTGCATTTTCTCCGTACGTCTCTCGACCTCTCTCCCTTGTTTGTCAGACCCCTCTTGGCCACATGTTGGGGGTCTTTCTCTCCCGGTTGCAAACAACCACACACTATCTCCTCACCTTGCCTCCGCTGTCGAAGATGCATGTCTAATATGTTTGCATAAGACACACACACTTTTTCTCTAATTTTATCGTGTGTTGTCCATGTCTCTTTCACACACACACCTTTTTCAATCATTCTTTCTATTTCACACACACTCTCTCTAGTTAGGCACTCTCAGACGTCCATAAGCATATGGATGTTTTGAAAAGTCAAACCTCAGAAAAGTTAGACCAGGTATATGTGGAGAAAAACATTTACATCTGGAACAATCATTAGATCCATCACACCATTTACTTACTTCATACTATCATTTATCTTTGGTATTATAGATATAAGTAATTTCTTTATAAACTTGGTCAAAGTTTCAAAAGTTTGACTTTAAAAAAACGTTGGCACTACATTATGGAATGGAGGGAGTAGCTCTTTCTCTCTCTCTGCTATCTCTCATAGGCCTCCCCTCTAACTCGAACTCCCTATACAGACGGATTATACGCTCACTGTGTCAGTGTATAGCTGCGTATATTGTTTAGTTGACCGGTCAACCAGTCCACATGCTGCCTTGTCAGCTCGTGTTCTTTATCTTCGTGTGCTGGCCCATGTGGCAGTGGGTGAAAATAAGTAAACTAGAGGCCCATCGGACATGCGGTGAAGTAAACAAAGTTGAAACAACTCGGGGTAGCACCACACACACTAGTAAATAGAGGGCACATTGAGGGCACACTTATTCCGCGTGAAGGACGGACTCACGCACAATTCACCATTGTGTGGCAGCATGCATAGAAGGACGGACTTGCGCACACCCAGTAGGCCAGCACACAATACACATGAGCACACGTGTACACCGATGTCTCTGCCGGTTGAGATGGACAGCGAGGCATCCAACAAGCAGAGGCGGCTCGAGCCAAAACCACATCCCGCGAGCCTGGAATTCATCAGCAGCCTCTCCAACGACATGCTACTCGTCATCATCGGCCTCATCCCCACCAAATCTGCCGTGCGGACCGCCCTGCTCTCCCGGTGGTGGCACCCCCTCTGGCGCCGCGTCCCCCTCAACCTCACAGTCGACAGCTGCCTATGCGACTTGTCACCCTTCCCATTGAATCCTTCTCCATCCCGCATTGCTGCCGCAGGAATGGGGAAGAAACCCGCGAAGAAGAGAAAGTCGATGGCCGCGGCGAAAGAGGCTGCCGCCGAGGGAAGCAAGAGAGGGGCGGAGATGAAAAAGAAGCGGAGTGAAGATGTCGTCTTTAGCTCGTCGAACTTGAGCAGCCCAGTCCTTCAAGCCAGGTATGGGTATCTGTGGGGGAGGCCTGTCGAAAAAGGGCATGGAGCACCCATAGTTTATGCGGCGGGGAAGGAAGATCTGCTGGATTCTTTTCGATTCTTCTGTGCTTACTTCATCTGCGGCCCTCGATTTTATGCCGAATGCAATGGAGACAATGGCCATCTTCGCACATCTGTGCAAGAATTTCGTCGGAGTTTGGCCCAATGTGGATCTGTTCCGACATTACTTCATTCCGTGGGTGGAGACCAAAGTTAACCGCTCCGGAATCATTAGTTGGATGCCGTGCATGGAGAGGAAGATCTGGGATTACCTCCCTAGGTACTTGTCGGATTTCGGGTTCCGGCAGACCCTTAAGGTTCGAACACTTGGGTGCGCGCGGAGATTACGCCTTCTACCTCTCCGTCTCACAAAGATCTAGACTACTGAAAGAACTACACAAGAGACACAAGCTTTATACTGGTTCGTGCCACCGTTGTGGTGTAATACCCTACTCCAGTGTGTGGTGGGTGGATTGCCTCTTGGGGCTGATGATGATGAACAATACAAGGAAGAACAGCCTCACGAGGGTGTGTTCTTGGCTGGGGTGATGAACTGCTAGGAGGAGTTCAGCCACCCTTCTCTTTCTCTCTCACTCTAGCTGCCGTACTCTTGCTTGCCGGCAACTAACCTTCCCACACATTCGAACCGAACCGAACCGACCCCTTGCTATGTGGGCGGCTGGTCCTATTTATAGAGGCCCTGGTCCTCCTCCCAAATATCGAGCAGGATGGGAGCCAACAATGGCGGGCTAATTTGAAGAGGGACAGCAAGTATCAACTATCCTGACAAAAGCAGTCTTCGCCTGCGCAAAGCTCTGGTGATGACGCCGTCCTGGTCTCCATGGTGACCTCCGTCTCGTAGTCCTCCTGGTCTTGGTCTCGTTGCACCAAAATGGCAACCTTTGCTTGATGCCTCGGTACTCCATGGCTGCGCTTGCCCCCTTTGCACCAAAGAGGAAAGGAGGACGCTGCGCGGGCTGGCACCCGCCTGGCACCCTGAGTCGTCATGGCTTGCGTCACGGGCACCTCGCGAGGTACCCCGCCTTGATCTCTCCGCCTCCTCGCGAGCCAGCCTGACGAGGCCGCGCCTGAGGAAGGTCCGTGTCGTCCGCCTCGCGAGGCTTGGCCCCTCGCGAGGGTCTTGAGTCTTGTGTTGATGAAGATGGGCCGTGCTGGGCCTCCTTTGAGCCACGCCGCAGGCCGTAGGCAGGCAAGTCTGGGGACACCCATTCCCAGAACGTCGACAGTACTAACGCGAGAGGTGGGGTAGATGCAGAGGGGATTGGTGCTGGACCCAAGATAAGGAAGCCCCTAAGATCTGCGAAGCACGGAAGGAATGTGTCGAGCGCGGCAAGGATTGGAGCGCCATAGGCCTCACTGAGGATAGGTTGCGCCCGGTCACCCGTTTGAAGACTACCGGGTTAACCATCGAGCATGTGGGGGCATACTTTCTTCTTTGCCGTATCTCGCCTCTGCAGGTAAGGGATAGACCCGCGTGGTTGTATGGTGATGCTGCAGATAGGATGAGGCTGCTCCTAGGGTTGGCCAATGACTTAAAAGTTTACGGCCATGGCTGGTTGTGTAATCAACTATTTGGTCGCTTCGAGTTGTTCAAGCTCCCGGCTACCGTCATCCCTCTGAACATCAATTCTAACTGAGACCAGATATTGAAGTGGATGCTGGACTGCAATGCCGAAGCGGTAGTGAGCACCTGGTAGCTAGCCACCCTGGACGAAGAGCTCCAGTGGTCAAACACCCTGGTGGAGAGGGCCACCAGGACTGAAACTGTAATGTATAAACGCGGCTCCTCCATGGAGGTAGCATACATTTTGAGGAGGGTCGAGGAGGATAAGGCCGCCCGCCATGCGGAGATGGAGAAGGCCGCAAAAGCCGGGAAGGGAAAGGGGAAAGCTGAGGATGGAAGTTCTTCTCATGGTGGCAGCGAGGCACAAACCACGAAAGGGGCTGCCAGGAAGAGCTTGCCGAGGATAACTTTGTCGGGCTAGAGGCTCTAGCCACGGCATCGATGGAGCTTTAGGAGGGGGAGGAGGAGGTTGGCATGGTGGCAGGTCTTGACGAAGAGTGGCTTGCGGCTGGGGCGCAAGCCCCTGAGCCGACCCCAGATCAGCGCGCACGCAGGCGCACCACTGTCCGAGGGGCAGCGACCTCCAACCCGACGCCGCCTACCAAGAGGTTGAAGAAGACCACCACCAAGTCTTCAAAGGTTGAGGTGGAATGTCACCAATCTCCTCGCCTTGCTCAGACCAATGCCTCCTCCGCAAAGCTGCTGGTAGTCGTGGAGGCGGAGTCTAGCCCCCACTCCTTTTCAACCTCCTCGCATAACTCGTCTTCCCCGGAGCTCCTGGCGCCACGGCAAGCACCGAGGCTACCGGGGAGTTCTGCCCCCCCCCCCCCCGTCTCTAAAGACAGGACATGAGTCTCCACCTCCCATGGAGTTCAACTTGAACTCCATGCTCCTCGCGGAAGCGTAAGGAAGATTTTTCCTTTCGTGGATAGCTTGTGCATATCTAATTATTTTTGTTGACTGGCCTCTTGCTCTTGCTGTTGCCGACTGGGAAGTGGAGGAGGACACAGAATCCCTCATCCACTGTTCCCCGAAGAGGATCCGGCGCCTCAGGTCGTTGAAGGGCGCAGAGAGCCCGGACTTGGCGGGGGATGATGTAGAAGACTCCGTGTCGATCCCCCAGTCCAGTCCTCCTCTCGGGGGAGGGCATACGGTCCCACCAACCGGAGGTGGTGGAGATGGTCTCCCCGTTCCCCCAGTCAGAGGGGGAGGTGAGGCGGCGCGGGGCGAGCCCCTCCTCGAGGGGCACGTTTATCCTGTTGCTCGGGCCGAAGAGACCCCCACGGAACCTTCCGCTAAAGAGGTTGCCGAGAAGGCTACCGAGACTGTCACGACAAAGGGTGAAGTTTGTGGCCCGGCAACAGCTGTTGCCGGGGAAACAGAGGTTCCTGTCCGGCAGACTTCCCCAGGTATCTTACTTATTTCTTCTTTTCTTCCTTCCTCTGATTGTTTCGTGTGCAGGCCCCCAAGCTAAGGAACCAGAGCTGCTGGAGGTGGTGGCTGATATAGGAAGGGCTGTCGCGGATGAGGCCATGGAGATTGCTACTGCTGAAGGACATGATCTTGTGTAGAATTGAGAAGAGGTGTCTAGAGGGGGGGTGATTAGACCCTCAACAAAGAAAAGTAGCTGTTTTTAATTTCTTTATGTTAAGGTGGAGTTTTAGCACAAGTTTAAACATTCACAATACATTTCAAGCAAGCATGGCAAGAGTATATGAGGAGCGGAAAGTAAAGCATGCAACTTGCAAGAAAGTAAAGGGGTGGGATTGGAGTGTGCAAACGCAATTGGAGACACAGAGATTTATGGCGTGGTTCCGATAGGTGATGCAATCGTTTATCCATGTTGATGGAGATTTCAACCCACGAAGGGTAACGGTTGCGCGAGTCCACGGAGGGCTCCACCCACGAAGGGTCCACGGAGAAGCAACCTTGTCTATCTCACCATGGCCATCACCCATGAAGAACTTGCCTCACTTGGGTAGATCTTCACGAAGTAGGCGATCTCCTTTCCCTTACAAACTCCTTAGTTCAACTCCACATTCTTGATGGAGGTTCCCAAGTGATACCTAACCAATCTAGGAGACACCACTGTCCAAAAGGTAATAGACGATGTGTTGATGATGAACTCCTTGCTCTTGTGTTTCAAATGATAGTCTCCCCAACACTCAACTCTCTTTCACAGATTTGGATATGGTGGAAAGATGATTTGAGTGGAAAGCAACTTGGGGAAGGCTAGAGATCAAGATTCTTGTGGTTGGATTGGAATATCTTGGTCTCACCACATGAGTAGGTGGTTCTCTCTTAGAAAATGAATGCTGGAAGTGTAGGCACGTTCTGATGGCTCTCTTTATGAATACAGAATGGGCGAAGGGGTATATATAGCCTCCACACAAAATCTAGCTTTTACACACAATTCACCAAACTCGGTGGGACCAAATCAAGAATCTCGGTCAGACCGATTTAGTTCAAAATGTGAACGTTAGGATTTTCAGTGGGACCGATATGATCAACTCGGTGGGACCGATGTGCTAGGGTTAGGGTAAAACCTCAACTCGGTTTGACCGATTACACAAACTCGGTGGGGCCAATTTTGGTAATAAGAAAAACAAAGAGTTGGTCAAGGAAAATCGGTGGGACCGATTGCATATCTCGGTGAGACCAAAATAATTGCAACAGGCAACAAAGAGTTTGCAAGCCCATCTCGGTGAGACCGAGATCCCGTTGATGAGAACAAATTGATTAGGGTTTCTGGCAGTGGCTATGTCAAGTTAACTCGGTGGCGCCGGATAGATCAAATCAGTGGGGCCGAGATTGACTTTAGGTTTAGGGCATATGTGGAAATGAGAAAGTGATTGAGGGCTTTGGAACATATCACTAAGCACTTTGATCAAGCAAGCCATTAAGCAACACCTCATCACCTTTTAATAGTATTGGCTTTCCTATGGACTCAATGTGATCTTAGATCACTAAAATTAAAATGAAGAGGCTTGAGCTTTTGCCAATCTTTGTCCTAAGCATCTTGAAGGGGTTCCACATTCTCTTGTCGAAGCCACTCCACTATTGAACTTATCTGAAATCCACTAGATGAAACTATTAGTCCAACAAGAGATATGTTGACATTAATTACCAAAATCACCCAGAGAACACTTGTGTTTTCAATCTCCCCCTTCTTGGTAATTGATGACAACATACATCAAAGCTTTAGATAAAGACATGAAGACTAACAAGTAAAGCTTTGGAAAGACATGTAACAAGCATATGCTCCCCCTACATGTATGCAATCATGTAAATATGGAATATAAGAGCATCTGAATGCATAACCATGATAGAGCAGGCAATGAGTTACATGTATCTTGGCTATATGCATCAGAGCAAATGATATGAATATAGGAAATGTACCTCCATGTTCATGATTTATTCTTGCAAACAATATGCACAGTGGCAGGAAATCATCATGCGCATGAGTGTGATGCATATACTTACCTTGTGGTCTTGAGCTGGCTTTGGACGAGGTGAACTTGAGAAAATAGGGTTAGATAACACAAGAGCACCTAATAAGCAATGCAATTATAGGAAACCACAAGAGTACCAAGATTGGGATGACATGTAGAGAGTGAGCACTTCGTACTCTATTTGGATATAGACATGTCCCTAAAAAGATATGCAAAGAATTCGAAGATTTCCTTCTGTTAGATTTCTTTCTCCCCCTGAATCTTATATTTGATAATGGGAGAAGATAGGGAAAAGAAAATCAGAGAAAAACAAGAAAAACAGAGCAAAAAAGTCATAACACACTTATCACATACTAACATGTCTTTCCCCTCTTGAAGACATGTGACTTCTCTCCTCTTTGAATACCAAGCATCCAGGAAGACTAAGAAATCTTTCCTTCCCAGATGGACTCTCTCACCCTTTGATGTGATCTCTCTCCCCCTTTGACATCAATTTCTAAGAAGGGATCTTCTGGAGTGTGAGTCGAATAGGTTTGGTCCTTGAGTCACATGACAAAGCAACATGTAATGTAAGAAGCTGGTAGAGGTCAAGAATCATCGAGTGGAGCTGGAACAACTATGCAGGATGTAAATGGCAAAGTGTTTTATTAGCATTTAAATCGGTAACACTGAGTTGTTCTCTTCGGTGGCACCGAGGTAGTTCGGTTAGACTGAAAAAGACAAACTGGTGAGGCCGAGTTCAATACAGAGAGAAAATGGTTGTCATCTCAGCTCACTAGGCAAATAAGATCTCACAAAGATTTGCAAGGAATTAACTGAAAGATTTGCAATGAATTGGATCCAGGGAATGTAGATCAAAACAAGGAAAATAAAGATATCTAGATGAAGTTTTTTTGAAGAAGGGAAACAAACATGCAAAAGACAAATGCAAGGACAAAGAAAACTCTAGGGAACTTCATCTAGAATTGGTCGGCGACAAATTCACCTATGTTAGAGTATATTGACTGAGGAGTCAAGTGAGAATACTTGATCGTAGGTCATACTCATCGTTTAGGCTCAAAATGGGGTTGCCATTTTTTGTTTAAGCATTTTGATGTATTCACATCTTGTTGAGCTGCTTTGACCCATGACTTGGGGTAAAGCTTCTCTAAGATGGAATAACATACCTTGGGTGGTGGTGTTGAATTTGATCATGTAGTTGAACTTGTGTGGGATGCTCAAGGTTGATGTAGCTCATCGATGAGTTGGGAGCACCGCTTGTAGTTTGAGTTCATCTACCTACATGGGTTAGTTTTGCAAGGAAGAGCACTTGTGTATCCAAAGTGACAACCATGAGATTTGATACCAAATGAAATTTGATATATAGAATTTGTCAAAGGATATGTTGAAAGATTTCATGCTTCCTTGTCTCCAACCACCGGTTTGTAGAGACTTTGTGAAGTAGGGATTGCTCAAGATGTGTGTCGGGTGGTAGGTGCGACATATGCCAACGGGTGGCTTATCATTGTGGGAGCCAATAAAACATCGCCGGTGCCTGGAAACGGGATAAGGCGAAGACATGCACGCTGGCGAATCTTACCCAGCTTCAGGGCTCTCCGGGGAGATAACACCCCTACTGCTGCTCTGCGGGGTCTCCGCATGGTTACTAGAATGAACAAGTAGCTACACAATGCTCCTCGAGCTGTCTTGGGTGGAAGGAGGAAGAAGGGCTCAGCAAGCTTGCTTCATCTCCTTGTATGGTGTCTAGGTCTAACTTGAGAGTCCAACCCTTTGCATGGGTGCACCGGGGGGTTTATATAGGCCTACCCCCCGGGGGTACAATGGTAATGCAGCTGGGCGCAGGGCCCAGCTGTCTGTGACTATGCTTGCCGGCTTCTGCGCCGGCTACTGGGGCCCGCCGGCTAGTGGGTCCCGCCGGCTGCCGGCTCCTTGGTCGATAGGTAGGCCCCACAGGCCAGGGCCTGGTCGGTGGCTGGTTACTGTTGCTCCGTGCTGTTGACGCAGGCTTGGTCGGGGTAAGCGTGGCTACAGTACCGCCACCCTGGCGGACGATTACTGTAGCCCCGCCGTATCTTTTCTCCTTAATGGGCGTCTCCTTCGAGGAAGGTGGCAGGCCGGCTATGGGAAGCCAGCCCTCTATCTTGCCGGCTTGAGAGGAGGTGCGGCCGCCTTCGGTATCTCTCTGCCCGAAGGGGGCCCACCGCCTCGGGGGCCACGCTGGCGGCCCGTCGTGGACGGCGTCGGAGCCGCTTTGGCAACAGTGCCGCGCCGGACGGGTCGTGGCCACCCGTACGGCGCACTGTACCAGGCGTGCTCCGCGTTTTGGGGGTGGCAGGCTCCACTGTAGCCACGCCCCGCTTCATCATCGCAGGGTGGACGCGTACATTGCGGGTACGGCTTTGACTGCTTTATGGGAGCCGGCCTCTCGTAGTCGGCCTTGCTGTAGCCGGCTTCTCGTAGTCGGCCCTCCACAACTTTCTTCATGAGGGTAAAGGGCGGGAAGCCCCCGAAGCCGGCCAGGAAGATAGTCGGCAAGGGGGGAGGCGGCCCAGGTCTTGAGTCTTCTTGAGAGCCGGACGGGCTCGTAATTTTTTCTGATGGGCCAGGGGAAGCCGGCTAGGCTACCCATGGCTATTTACTCCGACAGTAGTCCCCGAAGCTGGGCGAGCTTCATGGCGGACAGAGGGACGAGAAGCTTGGTCAACTTCATACCCTGAGGAGCCGACCTTGCCGTCGTAGGCTAACTTCGGAGAACTTTCTTGTTTATTAATATGACCGTGGTTGACCCGCGGGCTGGCCGCGGGCCCCACGACGGGCCACATGGCGGAGAAGTCCTGCCGTCGCACGCGCGCGACGGGACGCCGCCGCAGGCCCGGGCCCGCCACTCCTTGGCCTCGGCCCGGGCGTAGATCTTCTGTGGCTCGAGGGGACTGCTCGCATCCCCGTGGCCGTTTCTTCGTGTCTTCAAGGCGCGCAATTAACGCGGGGCGTGGGGGAGATGGGCACGATCGATCCCCACAATCCCCCACGCCACGCCTCCTCGGCTCCGGCGCACGAGCCTACAAGTAGGAGGGGGAGGGGGAGAGACAAAGGCTTGCTCACTCCCCCGCTCCCCGTCCATCCTTGCTCTTCTTTCCTTTCTTCTTCATTCGCGCCCGACGCTGCCTCCTGTCGCAGCCCGCCCACGCCTCCATGTCCATGGCGCTGACAAGCTCGTGGGACGGGTCCAACGTCCACGAAGACCACATAGAGTTTCTCCGCCGGACCCAGCGCCTGCCCGCCGCCAACCTCGTGCAGGCTCGTCTGGCGCCGGAGGCGGAAATCTCGCCGGCGCCATAGGAGGGCGAGCGCGTCGTCTTCCGCACGCATTTCTTGCGTGGCTTCGGCTTCCCGGCGAGTGGGTTCATGCGCTCCTTCCTCGACTTCTACCGTCTCCAGCCGCATCACCTCACGCCCAACGCAGTGATGCTGCTGTCGTCCTTCGTCTCTCTCTGCGAAGGCTTCTTGGGAGTGCTGTGCATGCTGGAGCTTTGGGCGGAGCTCTTCCAAAACAAGCTCGGCACCGTCACCGCCGGCGTGCCCGCCCCCTGCGGGGCCTTCATCGCGATGAAGAGGTCAAGCGACAACAACCCCTTCCCGCACATCCCTTTAATCCAATCGGTCAAACTCTGGCAAAAATCATATTTCTACGTCAAGAACGTCGCCCCGCAAGGAGACTACGTTAACCTGCCGGCTTACGTAGCCGGCCCGCCGGCTGGGAGGCAGCCGTCTTAGGGCTTCCGGTCCAAGTCCTTGTCTCCGGCCGGGAACGCCTCCATCGCCCGGCTTCGGGTAATGATCCAGTCGGAAGGCCTGCGCGGAGCCGACCTGGTGGCCGCCTTCGTCAAGTGCCGGATTCTTCCCCTTCAGAGCCGGCCCCACATGCTATGCCAGATGAGCGGCCGCTTCGACCCCTGCCGGCTGAGCACATGGGAGATGCCCCATGCTGAGGTAGCGCTTATGGTGAACTACATCGCCAACCTCAAGCTCACCGACGACTGGCAATTCGGCAAGGCGCCATACTCCCGCGCCCATCCTCCGCCTGTGGTAAGTCCTTCTTTCTGTCATCAGCCGGCTTGTGCCAGCCGGCTTCTGACCGGGCGGCTCTTCTCCTTTCTCTTTTTTTATCAGAACCCTCTTCTTCCGCCGCCAGCCGGGGCGGCAAGAGTCGAACACCAATATGCCTCGGACCGTACGGTAGGCGATATCAACGACCCGGATTTGGCTACGGCCGCCATGGAGGACGCCGCCACGGGGGACGTCGCCGAGCCCGGAGGCACGGGGCTCTCGGCTAGTTTTGACGACTAGCCGGATGATGCCGACGCCGAAGAAATCCCGCGCCACCAGCCGGCAACCGATCATCACAGCACGGGCTCGTCCGCCGTGCCGGCTGCCGGTGGTGGGACGTCGAAGCGCCGGGCCGCGCTTCGTCTCTTCGGCAGCCGGCCGAAAAAGACGAGGGCCTCCGCCGTGGCCACGAAGCGAGACGAAGCGGCAGCGAAGGCGGCCCGTTTCCGGAAGGCGGTGAAGCAACCTCCAGCGGTTTCCTCGTAAGCCCTTTGGCCGCTTGCGTGCTTGTTTTTTGTTGTCTTCTTTTGTTTTAACTCTTCTCCGATTTCCGAGCAGGGCGCCGGTTTCCCTCGAGCGAGGCCCAGGCGGCTCTGTGGTCGGGCCGGGTGCTGGATCTTTAGGGCCCCGCCGCGTGGACCCCCGCGCCGATCTTGCAGAAGCCACGGAGCGGAACGCCCGCGAGGCGCGACAAGAGAGGGAGGTGGCGGAGCGGGAGGCCGCCCGGGCGGCGATGGAGCGAGCGGACGCGGCAGCCGAGACTCCATCGGAGCGGGCAACCGTGGAGACGGAGGTGGAGGGCCTGCATAGCCGGCCTCCGCTGCTCGCCATCCCCCTCCACACCTTGGACCCGGACATCCCGCTGCCCACGGCAGCGGTGATCACCCCCGATCAGCCGCCGGTGCAGAGGGCTGAGCTCTTCGAGGTCTTCGGGGAGAGGACGCCGCCGGCAGCGCCAGCCGGAGCGGGCGAAGGCGGCTAGTCGTCGGCGGTGCCGGAGGAGCCGGCCCAGGCCGCACCCAAGGCCGGAGCCGGTCTTGAAATTCAGCTGGCGGCGAGCCAGCGTGCCGGAGGGAGCACGGCCCCGCCGGACACGCGCCAAGCCACGGGTGCCGACCGGACGGCAGAAGCCTTGGAGGCGGCCAGTTCCGCCACGTCCGGGTGGACTCCCAGCGGAGGAAGTGGCGAGCTGAATGTGGCGGCCCAAGGGGTTCGGAGCCGGCTGCAGGCTCAGGCCGCCCTCCTGCGGCAATTTACTCAGGAGTTTCTGTTGACGCGGTCCGCAATCCGGGTATACTTGTCAACCGCTCTGGTCCTCTGATTTTTTCCGTGTGGGCGCGCTAGCGCACCCACTGGGTGTAGTCCCCGAGATCCAGGCCGACTGCAGCGCAGTCGGGTCGGATCTTTCCCGACGACTATCTTAACTCTGTTTTCTGTCTGATCTTTAGGATTATCACAACTCCCGTGCCGCCGCCTTCAACTCCCAGGCTCGGGAGCTGAGCCGGAGGACCGAAGACCTGGCCAGCAGCCGACGTAAGTATATTGCTTTTATCTGTCTCTCGTGGGGGCGCGACAGCGCACCCACTGGGTGTAGTCCCCGAGATTCGGGCCGACTGCTGAGCAGTCGGGTCGGATCTTCCTTGACGACCTTTCCCTTGCTGACTTTTTCTCTTTGTCTTTTGCTCATGCAGAGGCCAACACCGACTTGCGGAGGGAGCTCGGCAAAGTGCAGACCGCTCTTCGTGCCAGGGACGTCGAGTATGCCGACTTGGTTTAGGAGCGCGACCGCCTGGTCAAGAGACTGGCCGACCAGGAGGAAAGCCATAAGGCGGCCCTGCAAAAGGCGCAGGACGGCGAGGCTGCCCTGAAGGCGGAGCTCGAGACCAAGGCGGCGAGCTGGGCCGAGACGTGCCAGGCGCTGGAGGAAGGTTTCGGCCGAATCGAAGATCTGATCGATGGTAAGCCGCCTTTCTTACCCTTCCTCCATCTGCCGGCCGCCGGAGGTTTTTATTCTGACTTGTGCTTGTTACTTTGCGCAGATTACTTTCCCGGCCACTCCATCCTCGCCACCCAAGCCATCGAGGCCCATCGCGAGGCGCGCCGACAGGCTGGAGTTGTCATTCCGCTGGATGCAAATCGAACACTGTCGGAGCAGCTCATCGCCATCCAAGCGAGACTGCAGCCGGCCCATCGGATGCTCCGCCGGCTCCAACGTGCCGGGGCGCAGGTGCTGGCCGCGCTCTGGCCCGGCCAGGTGATTCCCCGCACCCCAAGTCAGACCGCCGACTGGCTAGAAGTCGCAGTCGGCCGCTTCGAGGCTTGGAAGGCGTCAGCAGCCCGTCTTGGAGCCGGGCGTGCGTTGGAGTTCATCCGCGCGTGGTACCCAGGGCTGAGCCTGTACCAGCTGCGGACTTGGCGGTTGGAGGCCGACGCGGAGCTGGAGGAGGTGCGGTCGGCGATCGCGCAGCGCGCCTCGACGATCGCCGAGTGCACCGACACCAGCGTCTTCACGCTGGAACTCAGTGATGACGGCATCGCCCAGCCGGAGGAGTGGTTCGGGCTGAACCCGGCGGAAGGCGAGGACTCGGCCGAGGAGATCGCCTCTAGCGACGAGGGAGAGGATGACGAGGAAGAAGATGGCGAAGACGCCGAGCCGACTGGTGAGACGACCGACCGCCCTCAAGCCGATCGTGCCTCCAGCAACGAGCCACGCGGGAGCGCGCCCTCTGCCGGAGGTGGTGATCAGGCCGAAGTTGGCCAGCCGGCCGCTCCTTCAGCCGGCGCGACCGTCTCCACCGCCCAGCCCGGCTCGTCAGCGGCCCCGCCGGCTTGATCTGCCGTTCCTGTTGTTCCTGCTTTTGTCTTTTTGAACAATTTTTAAGTCTCCGCAATTCCACCCACTGGGGGTGTATCGAACAATGTTGGATGCTGACCTCTCTGGAGGTCCTTTGTGTAAATATTATTGTATGCATGTGTTGGCTTCCATTCAAGTGCACTTTTTTATCCTTAGGCTTTTTCCTTTGCCGCCTTCCCTCTTTGGGAAGGCAAGTACTCGAGCTTTCTTGGATTTAAAGCAGACTGAATGTAAGCCGGCCGGCCGGCTACTCTTGTAGTCGGTCGGCGGGAGGCGGCAAGCCGGCTTTTGTAATATATAAGCCCGTTAGTCCCTAGTCGTTTTTCATGTGCGCACGGCTTATGACTCTTGCCAGCCAGGCAGTCGGTTCTTCGAACTGCGATTTTGGCAAGAGCCAAGCCTGGGTGTCAGCACATTACTTGTCTGACCGCGGGTAGGTCTCCTAATATAACTCCAGTCGGCTAGTCCCCGGGCCGACTCGTCGAACCCGGTGCCGGACAAAATAAATGAACAGGTGATATCATACGCATGATAACTTTCATTCATAAAATAAAAGATGGCAGTCCCCGAGTCCTCCTCGGGGAGCCTGTTGTTTTGTACTTAATACAAAAGTGGACATGATACATACTGCATTTTAACTGTAAAATTTCCGAAGAAGATTGGCATTCCATGGTCGTTCCGACTCCTTGCCAGAGTCGTCTCTCTTGCGTGCCTTCGGCTTCTGCGCGTCGATGAGGTAGTAGGCATCGTTGCCTAGAGCTCTGCTGACGACGAAGGGGCCCTCCCAGGGGGCTGCGAGCTTGTGCTGGCCGGCTGTTTGCTGGATCAGCCGGAGCACAAGGTCGCCCTCCTGGAAGGATCTTGGTCGGACCCTCCGGCTGTGGTAGCGGCGCAAACCCTGCTGGTAGATGGCAGACCGGCTGAGGGCTAACAGCCGGCCTTCTTCCAGCAGGTCGACGCCGTCTTCTCTTGCTTCTTTGGCTTCCGCTTCCGTGTACATGGTTACCCGAGGCGAGTCGAACTCGATGTCTGTTGGGATGACTGCCTCGGCACCATATACAAGGAAGAAAGGAGTGAAGCCGGTTGATCTGTTTGGGGTAGTACGCAGACTCCATAGGACAGCCGGCAGCTCATCGAGCCAACAGCCGGCTGAACGCTCCAGAGGTACGACCAGTCGGGGCTTGATGCCGGACAGGATGAGGCCATTTGCTCGCTCCACTTGGCCGTTTGACTGCGGGTGGGCGACTGACGCAAGGTCCAGCCGGATACCTTGTGCAGCGCAGAACCGTGCCAAGGCACCTTTGGGGAAATTCGTGCCGTTGTCGGTGATGATGCTGTGCAGTACGCCGTACCGGGTTGTTATATCTGCAATGAAAGTCACCGCAGTCGGCCCATTCAGCTTCTTGATCGGCTTCGCCTCAATCCACTTGGTGAATTTGTCCACGGCGACGAGCAAATGCGTCATGCCACCGCACGCCGTCTTGAATGGGCCCACCATATCGAGTCCCTAGACGGCAAAGGGCCAGGTGATGGGAATGGTCTTGAGTGCCGAAGCCGGCATGTGTTGCTTGGAGCTGAAAAGCTGGCAGCCTTTGCAGTGTTTGACTAGCTCTTTGGCGTTGTCCAAAGCAGTCGGCCAGAAAAAACCGTGGCGGAAGGCTTTGGCGACAAGTGATCTTGATGCGGCGTGGTGGCCGCACTCTCCTTGGTGTATATCTCTAAGGATTGCAATGCCTTTCTCATGCTCGACGCATCACTGTAAGACTCCGGTGACGCTGCGCTTGACAAGCTCTCTGTTGACGATTGTGTATGCTCCGGCTCGACGTTGGACTTGTCTCGCTTCAGTTTCGTCAGCCGGCAGATCTTGGTTCACCAGAAAGTTGAGGATGGTTTGGGCCCATGACGGGGCTGCGACTTCCCCTTCAGCCAATGTGGCTACAGCCACCAGGGTGGGCGGGCTGGGTAATGAAGTGCTGGAATCGGCCGCCGCTTGCTGCGCCGAAGAAGTCCCCGGGCCGGCTACCGCAGTCCCCGAGCCGGGTACCGCAGTCCCCGAGCCGGGTGCGGCAGTCCCCGAGCCGGCTACTGCAGTCCCCGAGCCGAGTATTGAAGTCCCCGGGCCGACTGCTTGATTCTTCGAGCCGGACCCGGCCCCATCGGGGTTAGGCGGCACGAAGATGGAGTCGGATTCCGGAGACGTCTTGATGGACGGCTTGAGGAGGCGCTGTAGGGCGACGCCGGTTGGTATTGCTTGCCGCGTGGAGCCTATTCGGGCCAGGGCATCTGCTGGCTCGTTGTCGGCTCGCGGCACATGGAGGAATTCACATCCATCCAAGTATCCACTGATTTGCTGCACTAGGAAGCGGTAGCTCACCATGTTTGCGTCCTTGGCGTCCCAGTCGCCAGAAGATTGCTGAACCACCAAATCCGAGTCGCCATTACACGGGATCCAGCGGATGCCGAGTTCCTTGGCAAGACGGAGCCCGTGTATGAGCGCTTCATACTCGGCTACATTGTTGGAGGCGGCGAAGTGGATCTGCAGCGTGTATCTGAGCTTGTCGCCCTTAGGAGAGGTAAGGACGATGCCGGCTCCCAAGCTGGTGCGCATCTTGGATCCGTCAAAGTGCATGCGCCAATGGGTGGAGTCAGGAGCTAGCGGTAAGTACTGGGTCTCGGCCCAGTCGACAAGGAAGTCGGCCAGTGCTTGCGACTTGATGGCAGTGCGGGGTTGGTAGAAGATCGTGTAAGGGGCCAGCTCGATGGCCCACTTAGCCACCCGGCCGGATGCATCCCAGCTGCCTATGATCTCGGCCAGCGGGGCGGTGCATACGACCGTGATGGGATGTTCTTGAAAGTACGGCTTCAGCTTCTTGGCGGTGAAGTACACGCCGTAGCACATCTTCTGGTAGTGCGGGTAGTTCTGTTTCGAGGCGGACAGCACCTCGCTCGGGTAATAAACCGGCCTCTGGACCGGCTGGGCTCGGCCTTCTTCGGGGGGTTGGACTACAATGACGGTGCTGACCACCCGGCTAGTGGCGGCAATATAAAGGAGCATGGGCTCTTTCTCAGTCGGCGCCGCCAAGACAGGCGGCGTGGCCAGCATCTTCTTTAGCTCGTGGAAAGCTTGGTTGGCCTGGTCATTCCACTCAAAGTGGGTACTCTTCTTCATGAGGCGGTAGAGAGGGAGAGCTTTCTCTCCAAGCTGGCTGATGAAGCGGTTCAGAGAGGCCAGGCACCCGGTGAACTTCTGAATCTCTCGAAGCTTGGTTGGGACCGCCATCCTCTCGATGGCCTTGATCTTCACAGGGTTGCACTCGATGCCGCGTTCGGAGACCAGAAAGCCTAGGAGCTGGTCGGCTGGCACTCCGAACACGCATTTCTCAGGGTTGAGCTTGATTCGGAACCGGCGCAGGTTCTCGAATGTCTCCTTCAGGTCTTCCAGCAGAGTGCCGTTCTTCTCCGTCTTCAACACGATATCATCCACGTAGACGTGGGCGTTCTTGCCGAGTTGCGTGAGGAGGCACTTCTGCATGCAACGCTGAAAAGTGGCGCCGGCATTCCTCAAGCCGAACGTCATAGTTAGGTAGAAGAAGGCTCCAAACGGTGTGATGAAGGCGATCTTTAGTAGGTCATCCGGGTTCAGTTTTATCTGGTGGTATCCCAAATAAGCATCCAAAAAGCTCAACAGCTCGCATCCGGCTGTGGAGTCTATCACTTGGTCAATTTTGGGTAGAGCGAAGGGATCTTTTGGGCAGGCTTTGTTGAGGCTTGTGTAATCTATACACATGCACCACTTGTTATTCTTTTTCAGCACGAGAACCGGGTTCGCGAGCCACTCGGGGAAGAAAACTTCCATGATGAAGCCGGCTGCGAGAAGCCGGGCTATCTCCTCCCCTACGATCCTTCTCTTCTCCTCTGACAGTCGGCGGAGAGGCTGCTTGATTGGTTTGGCGTCTTCCCGCACATGTAATTTGTGCTCGGTGAAATCCTTCAGAACACCCGGCATGTCCTTGGGGGACCATGCAAAGATATCCCAATTCTCATGGAGGAAATCGACGAGCTCGCCTTCCTATTTGCTGTTTAGGCTTGCCCCAATGAGGGCAAACCTCTCGGGGTGCTCGGAGTCGAGCTGTATCTTCTTGGTCTCCTTGGCCGGCTGGAAAGATCCTTGGGCATCATACTCCTTGGAGTCGGCGGGCTGGTTTAGCTGTTTGTTGGCGATGGCCACGACCCTGTCCAGCGTCTTCTTCTCTTCGGCAATCATGAGGGATTCGGCCAGCCGGCTGCTGGCCGCGGCGCAGTCGGCGTACTTCTTGTAGTCGCCAGCGATGGTGATGATGCCCTTGGAGCTTGGTATCTTCATCTTGAGGTATGCGTAGTGGGGGACCGCCATGAACTTGGCCAAGGCGGGTCTGCCAAGCAAGGCGTGGTAAGGGCTCTCCAGGTCCACCACCTCGAACCAGATTGCTTCCCGGCGAAAATGATCCTTGCCCCCAAAGAGTACATCGATCTTGATCTTGCTGATGGGGGCGCAGGACAAACCGGGTACGATGCGTTGAAACACCATTCGAGTCGGCACAAGCTGTTTTGCCTTGACACCCAACTTCTCCATGGTGTCGCGGTACAGGATGTTGATGCTGCTTCCACCATCGATCAGCACGCGGGAGAAGCGCGCGACACGCGTGTCCGTCGCAAGGGTGGCCTCCAGGACCAAAGCGTAGGAGCCGGGGGACGGCATCACCTCTGGGTGGTCGGCCCGGCTCCAACTGATGGATTTCTCTGACCAATGCATGTGGCCAGCTGGGTTGGCGGCGGCCACATTGACTTCTTGTTTCTCTCGGCGCTTGCTGCGCCGGTCTTTGGGCTGGCTCGTAAAGACAACGTAAGATGCTTGCCCGTCGGGGAACTCGTCCTGCACGGCGTCGACCGCGGGCCGAGCGGCCTTGGGCGGCGGGGCCGGAGGCGGCGGGCCGGCAGGCGGAGTCGGCGTGAGCCCTTCTCCCTTGGAGATTCGGGCGGGCCAGTTACACTTTCGGGTCGTATGGTTGGACGGCTTCGCGCCGCTGTGGAACTTGCACGGGGCGTCAAGGGTTTGTTCGTAGGAGAAGGCCGGCTGCCAAGCCGGCCGGCCGCCCTTGGGTTTCTTGGGCGCGGGCCGCCCCTCAGGCGGCGTATCTTCGACCGTGGCCACCTGCCGGCTAGCGGGAGGCGGCACAGGGCCTTTGCGCTTCTGATCATTCTGGTGTTGGCGTCGGCCGGCATCTCCAGCCGGTGCTTGGGGCGCCGGATTGAGCACTTTCCCGGTTGCGTCCACCCGGAGCTCGGTCTTCATCGAGGAGTCGGCAGTGGCGTACTTGTCGGCGATGTTCAGGAGCTTGTTGAGGGTAGTCGGCTCGTCGCAAAGGAGCTTGTGCTTGAGGAGGGTGCCCTCTCGGCACCCGGCAGTGAAGTATTCAATGGCTTGCACCTCATGCACCCCCTCGCAGGAGTTGCGGAGCTCGGCCCAACGTGTGAGGTAGTCGTGAGTGGACTCGGCTAGGCCCTGTATGCACAGGGAGAGCTGTCTAGGCTTGAGAGCCCGCTTGTAGGTGCTGGTGAAGTTGCGAACGAAGGCTTCAGTGAAATCTACCCAGCTGTTGATGCTGAGAGGCTTGAGGCTGTTAAGCCAAGTCCATGCCGTGCCTTGCAGCATGAGGGGCACGTACTTCATGGCAACGCGCCGGTTGCCATTGGCGATGCTGACGGCTGTGGAGTAGTCGGTCAGCCAGTCTTCCGGCTTCACCGAGCCGTTGTACTTGGGCGTGTCTCTTGGGAGCGAGAACCCTTTGGGGAAGGGCTCGTCGCGGATGCGGGGGCAAAAGCAAGGCGGGCCGACATCGTCTTCTTCTTCCAGCGCCAGGGATCTGGCCAGGCGGTCGATCCGGTGGCGGGCGTCGTTTTCGCCGACTCCTTCGCGGCGACCAAGCCGGCCGCTGAGAGTCGGGTTCGCCACTGGAGGCGGGGTTGGGTATCTCTCTCAACGATCTCGAGGCGGAGGTGGGGTGCCCCGCCATTCCATAGCTCGGGGGCGGCCGTCCGCGTCTCGCTCGATGGAGATTTGGGTCCGGCTTCGGCTGGAAGCCGGCTCTTTCTCACGCCGCGCGCGGGTGTTGCTCGTAGTCGGCGATCGGGAAGTCGCGCCGTGGTCGCGGCGCGGGGGAGGGCTCCCCACGCAGGCGTCGGCTTCGTGCCGCCGAGCGGCTGCATCAATTAGTTGCTGTATACGCCGCGTCATGTGGGGAAGGTCTTCGGCTTCCAAGCCGTCCAGCTCGTCCACGGCCGCCTGGGCGGCGCGCAGGTTCTCGACCGGGGTGGGGTGGACTGGGCGATCGACTCCAAGTGCGTCGGCGATGACAGCGCCGCGTTGCCTGATAGCACCAGCCCGGCTTGGGCCAGCCGGAGCCGGCGTGCCGAAGGCGTCGCGGTCAGCTTCGCGCTGGTAGGCCTTGGTGAGGCGTCTTACGGAGGCCAGCCGCCGGCCCTCCGCGAGGAGGGCGAGGTGGCGCGCCTCCAGTACTTCGTCGTTGGCGTCAGCCGGGTGGGGGGCGGACAAGTCGTGGGCCGCCACGCGCGGGGCGTCGCGGGCGCCCTCGTCAGTCGGGCCGTCGTGGCCGATAACCATCACCTCATCAGTGATAGTATCACGATCGCTGGCCTGGGGGAGCGGGTCATTGTAGATCGTGACGTTGGTGGGGAATGTGTCGTAGGATGCCGTGTCGGAGTCGACAGACATCGGGTCGGTGGAGCCAACCGACTCCAAATCCGCAGCGGGCTCGCTGGAGACGTGGAGCTGGCCGAGGAGGTTGGCGAGGTGGTTGGTGCCCGCATCGGAGGCAAGCTCATCGGAGATGCGGGCCTTGTCGAAGAGGTCGGCGAGGCCGCTCGCCGCGCAGATGTTGGTGACGCCATGCAGCGCATCGTGGCAAGCGCCATCGGGCGAGCCGGGCTGGCTACGCTCGCGAGGGAGGAAAAGGGTTCCCGTCCAGAACAGGTCTCCGGACGACGGTGCACCTGGCCCCACGGTGGGCGCCAAATGTCGGGTGGTAGGTGCGACATATGCCAACGAGTGGCTTATCATTGTGGGAGCCAATAAAACATCGCCGGTGCCTGGAAACGGGATAAGGCGAAGACATGCACGCCGGCGAATCTTACCCAGCTTCAGGGCTCTCCGAGGAGATAACAACCCTACTGCTGCTCTGCAGGGTCTCCGCATGGTTACTAGAATGAACAAGTAGCTACACAATGCTCCTCGAGCTCTCTTGGGTGGAAGGAGGAAGAAGGGCTCAGCTAGCTTGCTTCCTCTCCTTGTATGGTGTCTAGGTCTAACTTGAGAGTCCAACCCTTTGCATGGGTGCACCGGGGGGTTTATATAGGCCTACCCCCCGGGGGTACAATGGTAATCCAGCTGGGCGCGGGGCCCAGCTGTCTGTGACTATGCTTGCCGGCTTCTGCGCCGGCTACTGGGGCCCGCCGGCTGGTGGGTCCCGCCGGCTGCCGGCTCCTTGGTCGACAGGCAGGCCCCACAGGCCAGGGCCTGGTCGGTGGCTGGTTGCTGTTGCTCCGTGCTGTTGACGCAGGCTTGGTCGGGGTAAGCGTGGCTACAGTACCGCCGCCCTGGCGGACGATTACTGTAGCCCCGCCGTATCTTGTCTCCTTAATGGGCGTCTCCTTCAAGGAAGGTGGCAGGCCGACTATGGGAAGCCGCCCCTCTATCTGGCCAACTTGAGAGGACGTGCGGCCACCTTCGGTATCTCTCTGCCCGAAGGGGGCCCACCGCCTCGGGGGCCACGCTGGCGGCCCGTTGTGGACGGCGTCGGAGCCGGCGTGGCAACAGTGCCGCGCCGGACGGGTCGTGGCCACCCGTACGGCGCACAGTACCAGGCGTGCTCCGGGTTTTGGGGGTGGCAGGCTCCACTGTAGCCACACCCCGCTTCATCATCGCAGGGTGGACACATACATTGCGGGTACGGCTTTGACTGCTTTATGGGAGCCGGCCTCTCGTAGCCGGCCTTGCTGTAGCCGGCTTCTCGTAGTCGGCCCTCCACAGCTTTCTTCATGAGGGTAAAGGGCGGGCCGCCCCCGAAGCCGGCCAGGAAGATAGTCGGCAAGGGGGGAGGCGGCCCAGGTCTTGAGTCTTCTTGAGAGCTGGACAGGCTCGTAATTTTTTCTGATGGGCCAGGGGAAGCCGGCTAGGCTACCCATGGCTATTTATTCCGACAATGTGAGTGAGTGGCAATCTCATAGAATTAGATTCATCCAAGTACCTACAAGGGTTAGATAGCATGCAAGGGTGCAAGTATATCCAAGACATATGATCATCATCATAAGAGAAATATCAAGGATTAGTCAAAGGCTCATGCCTTGCATGTATCCAAATGGAGTTTCTACTCCAAGTTTGAAGCATCAATGATGTTCAATTCACCTCTCAAAGGGCAAAATACTTTCTCATCAAGGGGTTTGGTGAAAATATCCGCCAAGTGCTTATCGGTACGAACATGCTTAAGATCAATGTCCCCTTTAGCAACATGATTTTGAATGAAATGATGACGAACTTCAATATGCTTAGTTCGAGAATGTTGCACGGGATTGTGAGAAATCTTAATAGCACTTTCATTGTCACAAAGCAATGGAACATGTTTCACATATCTGCCATAATCTTTAAGAGTTTGGTTCATCCAAAGTAATTGAGCACAACATGAACTGGCGGCAATGTATTCCGCTTCGGCTGTGGATAAGGACACCGAGTTTTGTTTCTTGGAGGACCAAGACACAAGAGATCTACCAAGAAATTGTCAAGTACCCAAAGTGGACTTTCTATCAACCTTGTCACAGGCATAGTCCGAGTCAGAGTAGCCAACAAGATCAAAAGAAGACCTCTTAGGATACCAAATGCGGAAGTTTGGTGTATGGATTAAGTATCTCACTATCTTTTCATAGCCTTAAGATGACATTCTTTGGGGGCCGCTTGATATCGTGCACAAATGCACACACTTAGCATAATATCGGGACGGGAGGCACATAGATATAACAATGAACCAATCATAGAGCGATAAACCTTTTGGTCCACCGATTTGCCCTTAGTCAAGTCAAGATGCCCACTAGTAGGCATGGGTGTATCCATACTGAGGGAGTCCTAGATTAGGGGGTCTCCAGAAAGCCGGACTATATCCTTTGGCCAGACTGTTGGACTATGAAGATACGAGATTGAAGACTTCGTCCCGTGTCCGGATGGGACTCTCCTTGGTGTGGAAGGCAAGCTAGACAGTACGGATATGTAGATCTCCTCCCTTGTAACCGACTCTATGTAACTCTAGCCCCTCTCGTGTCTATATAAACCGGAGGGTTTAGTCCATAGGACAACATACAATCATACCATAGGCTAGCCTCTACAATCTCATGGTAGATCAACTCTTGTAATAATCATATCATCAAGAACAATCAAGCAGGACGTAGGGTATTACCTCCATCAAGAGGGCCTGAACCTGGGTAAACATCATGTCCCTGCCTCCTGTTACCATCCGCCTTAGACGCACAGTTCAGGACCCCATACCCGAGATCCGCCGGTTTTGAGACCGACATTAGTGCTTTCATTGAGAGTTCCAATGTGTCATCATCATAAGGAGGGATGGCTCGTCTCGTTGTCAAGGACATCATCACCTCTGGGGGAGCCCTGGCTGTAGGCCAAACTCTTCGACTAGGCGGCTTCGTCATGACCGCCCGCTCGGCCGCTGCGCCGATGATGACTTCTCGAGTCATCGAAAATAGCCTCCACATCGGCTCGAAATCCACCGAGCAGATGGATCCAATGGAGCTCTCCTCTTAGAACGAGCTCTTGGATCGCATCGCCGCTCTGGGAGTCACTATGAACAATGATCGGATCGGGCTTAAACCCGACCAAAGGGAGATTAACACTCCGCCGGTCACCCATCAGATAGCGGTGGTGGAGAAGCAATGCGGCGATTCTCCCTCTATCATGAGGACAAACTATGTCCGGATCCCCGAGCTCTTCGAGCCAGATACCCGCTCATGGGAGGACATCACCCTAACCCTGAACCTAGAATCAGGCTGCATACCGAACCTACGGGGCAACATCCTGGAGCCCGAACTTCCAAGATCGGAAACTCCCCTGCCCCAGGGTCTCAGATTGGGTCAAGGTCCGGACTTAAATCCACCCACCCACCCAGATATAAACAATCTTTCACACATTAGGCAAGCACCCCAAGAGACAGTACATCACTATTGGGCCAGATTCCTCCTTGTAATGAACAAGGTCAAGGACTGTCGTGAGGAAGATGCAATTTCGTTCTTTTGCAACAATTGCACGGACAAGGGAATCCTCAATGCCATAAGTCGCCGTGACATAGCACATTTTGCTGACTTGGCGGCCATAGTCCAAAAGTACTATGCGATGGAAAGCGCCTGGAAAACCGGAACAAAATTTTGGGATAATCCGGCTCTGACACAACCCCCAGTCCAAACTAAAAGGGTGCACTCTCATAAGTCGCCTGACTCAATTACAAACAAGCAAAAGCCCACTATAGGGCGTGGAACCGTATTGGAGGGATGGCTTAACGGGCCCTGCAAAAAATTTTTTGACTATGTACTACAAGGCAACAGCCTCATAGTGTTTTATTAGTTAAGAAAATTAAAGTTTACATAATTACAGAGAAACTAGAAGCTAAGAGGAATACTTACAAGGGACCTATGAGAGAGAGGCTATCCAGGAAATTAGACTATCCCTATATTTACATTTGATTCTATGAGCAAGTAAGGAAATATCATGGATGAAGTTCCTCCTCCAAGAAAAGAAGGTGGGTCTCGCATTTCTAAAGATCTTCCCATTCTGTTGAATCCAAATGTTCCAAGTAGCAGTAAAAACCACCTCAGTGAAGAAAGGATAACCAAAGTCCCTCCTAGCAGCAAGAGCCATGTCATATGTATTCTGGTTGTACTGAGCATTCCAAGAAATCCCAAGGTAATTCCAAACCCTCTGGCTGAAAGGCAAAGAAAAGGTGTTCATGATCCTCATGTGTCGCAGAGAGGCAAAGAACACACGTATCATCCTGAATGATCCAGCTCCTACGTTGCATCATGTCCCTGGTGTTTAAACGGTCCAATAAAAGAAGCCATCCATACACTTTAAACTTTAGCGTGCAAGCACACTTCCAAATCCATTTGAATATGGGATCGACCACCAAATGTGAGAAGCAAGACTCATAATATATCTTTGATTTAAACTCTCCAGTTTTGGATGGCCACTTCCATATGTCCTTGCCCTCATCATTCAAGTTGACTAAGGTGAGTAAATCTTGAAGTTGAAGTAGCTCATTATATGCCTCCTGTGATAGCGGCAAATGAAAGTGGTCGGAGATCTCTGGTAGCTCCAAAAACTCCCTGGCAGTAATTGTGTCATTGATGACAAAAGAATGGAGCCTAGGGAATCGGTCGCACAAAAGGCCCACATTATTTCCCAACTGCCATCGATCAAGCCAGAATGTCACCGTGTTGCCAGTATGCACTTCAGGGACGGCTAACTTGCAGAAGTTGATGTACAATTTCATGACATCCCTCCACCAAAAAGAGCCACAACTTTGAGTACCCTGCGGCGGCGAAGCAGCATAACAAGTTTCCCAAATTAATGTGACCCAAGGCACGTCCATTCTGTTAAAGAACTTGAACAGGTGCTTGAGTAACAAGGCTTCATTTTGAAGACCCAAGTTTAGTACTCCCAAACCACCACACTTCTTAGGTCTACAGACCCGATCCCAAGTAGCTAAGGATTGTCTCGGATTATCAGTGTTGCCTCTCCACAGACATTGTCACATGATTCTCTCAATCTATTGCAAGATCCCCTTAGGGAGAGATAGCGTGCACAGGAAGTAGATTGGCATCGAACAAAGAACTGACTGAAGCAATTGGAGCCGACTGCCTTGATTCAGTAAACAGGAGGAAGCAGACAGCCTTCGCTCAATACGATCCACAAGTGGCAGCAAATCATAGATCATGGGCCGAGAAGTGCCCATAGGTAGACCTAGGTATGTGAAAGTCATAGATCCTACATCACAACCTAGAAGGCTGGCAACCCGAGCGCCCTCTTCATCTGTCATATTGAGAGGAATAAGGGATGACTTACTAAAGTTGACATGCAAACCAGTTGACGCTGCAAACGTTCAGAGCATCTCCTTAAAAGCGATCAGCTGATCATCAATCGCAGGCAAGACAATAAGCGTGTCATCCGCGTATTGAACAATCGGGTAGTCCCGGGAGTTTGTTCGAATTGGTAAAGAGAGAATTCCTCTAGAGCACATCTCATTGACTACAGACTGAAGCAAATCCACCGCAATGACGAATAATAGCGGAGATAGCGGATCTCCTTGACATACACCCGATCTGCATACAAAGTGATTACCTGGCACACCATTTAAAAGGACAGAAGAGGAACCCGTGGACAGAATACTATTGACCCAGCCAGTCCAACGAGAATCAAAACCCTTGCATCGTAGGATTTGGAGGATGGCCTCATGCTCGGTAGTATCAAAGGCCTTAGTGAAATCAAGCTTGAGGAGGATGATGGGTCGTTTAGATGCTTTGCATTGATGCATATATTCGAAACACCAGGCTAGGCAGTCTTGAATAGATCGGCAATGGAGAAAACTGTACTGGTTGCGGTGTATGCATCGCAGAATCACCTTTTGCAGACGATTGGCCAGCAACTTCGTCAGGAATTTTAAACACATGTTGGTTAGAGAAATCAGCCTGAAATCCCCAACAACTTCTGGACATAGCTTCTTGGGAACCAAGGTGATTAAGGAATTATTGAGACATTCCAAATTACACCTCCCCTCATAAAATTCATTGATAAGTTGCATAAAGTCCCCCTTGAGAATAGACCAACACTTCTTTAAGCTGAGACCAGTAAAGCCATCCGGGCCCGGCGCACGGTCGCAAGGCATGTGTTTAATTACAGCATCTACCTCAGAATCCGTGAACGGTAAAGACAGATCTTCCAGACCATCAACTTGCTGTATTAAATTGGTCAGATCAAAACCCATTTGTATTCCTTTTGCATGGCCCATGCGGTTATTGAAATCAGACCAAAACATGCCCGCCAACATTTGGTGATCAGAAACCACCTCCCCCGCTGCATTCTTGATTGAAGAAATAGTATTCCTTCGATATCTTTCGGTGGCCATAGCATGAAAAAAATTTGAATTTTCCTCTCCAACCTTGATGCTCCGCATCGTGCAGCGCTGCTTCCAATAAACATATTGCCAGTGCAAAATATCTTGCAGATGTAACTTAACTATTCGCCTAAAATTGAATTCAGGCCTCCAGTTCATCAAAGTAAACAATAACTTTGTTACAATCAGCAATTAGTGCTTAAACTATGGAGAGCTTCAAATGCCATTGTTTTAAAGCATGTCTGAGCGCTTTAAACTTAGCAGATATTGTTAAAGCAGCAAAAGACTTTCGCGTCGTGCTGTCCCAAACCTGTGCAACACACTCATGAAAGCCAGGTAATTCAACCCAGTAGTTTTCAAAACGAAAGACTCTAGCTTTAGGGATGGCCGTGGCAATTGTGACAACACAAGGAACATGATCTGATGTCGATCGCGCAAGAGGCAAAACTAAGGTGTTTGGGTGGTCGGTGGTCCAAGCAACCGAAGTGAAGAACCAGTCTAGTTGCTCAAGAAGGGGCTGAGACTGCATATTGGAGCAAGTGAATTGCCTTCCCTTAATTGGCAGCTCAATAAGCCCCAAATGACCTATGATTTCATTGAACAAAAAAATGTCATTGACATCACCACCAGGCAAGTTACGGTTTTGAAGTGACCTCATAAAGTTGAAATCTCCCAAAAGAAGCCATTTGTCATCACAATTAATGTCCAGATTATATAACCATTGCACAAACTCATCACGTGCAGGACTCTGACAAGGGCCATAAATAGTCACTAGTTTCCAAACTTCAGATGTATGTTTGGAAAGGAACTCCACAATAATTCCGAAAGGTTTGGCCACAATTAATTTTCCCTCAAAAAAAGAAGAATTCCAAATAACAACCATACCAGCTGAAGCACCAACCGAAGGCACATAGGAAAAATTGTCAAAGCGCCGAGGACAGAACTTTCTAATGAATCTATGATCAA
Source organism: Triticum monococcum (assembly GCA_034509565.1). Lineage (NCBI taxonomy): Eukaryota > Viridiplantae > Streptophyta > Magnoliopsida > Poales > Poaceae > Triticum > Triticum monococcum. The sequence goes on along the minus strand of CM067845.1, from coordinate 183,308,990 downwards.
TGTGCATGCACTTAGTTTCTTGAAGACAAACCACTGAACAACCGCTTTCATCAATTTTCTGTTTGACAGCAAGCTGCCGCATTTCTGAATTAAGGCCCCGCACATTCCAACGCAGAACCTTCCATTCTTTAAACCCAGTCTGATTCATTACAAACCATAAGATGTTGCAGCAAAAGTAGACCACACAATGATCCATGTAGACCGGCTAAAGAAAGCAAAATGACACAGTTCATAACATAAATACAAAAATAAATATAGATGGCGTTTAATGTGGCACGCCATAGGCCAAAAAGCATACATATGCACTCAATCATCAGAACTGTTGGTGCTTGCAGACTGAGTCGGATTAGCAACAAGCTTATCCGCAGTAATCTTCTCTGGAGCAATGCGCAGGTGAGTCCCAATGCGCTGAAGGTCAGCAATTGCAGTTGGTGGAGGCACAGAAGAATCTTCATCAGCCCTAGCTGACTTTGTCTTCCGTTTCTTCAAAGTGTGCGGAGACCTATTCAGACCAGGAGATTTAGTGCCACGGAATCCATCCCGTAAAGCACTGAGACGTGC